>JBBJLR010000111.1:9807398-9826274 GCA_037577145.1 Brachypetersius gabonensis
AGAAATGTTTTTTTTCCTCAATGATGTCTTTAGTACATCATTGTATTATGTTTTTGCATACACCTATGTCATTTCCCGTCGAAATTTGACTTGCTGGTTGAATAAAATCAACTTAAAGTGAAAATTTGCCTGGGGTATGAATAATTTCGAGGCTCGCTCCAAGTGGTTTAGGCTAAAGGGTGTTTCGACTCACACCAAGGAACGGATCTGTGTCGTAACTCGAGGCCCCTCTGTATCAGTCTCTGCAGAAGACTACAATATGCAAACAAGCCTCTAACCAATCACAGTATTTCTGACAAGACCACTAAACACAATTCCATGGAAGCAACTGGGTATTCTGATGAATCAATGTCTAATTCCAAAAAGTTATTTTTAAAGTCATTTTTAACCTTTATAGTACAGGCAAATCAGTGCATGGATGGGATGGACTAACTGTTGTAGCCAGAATATGGCCAGAATATTGAAATGCATTGGTTTTGTGACATTAACCTTTTTGATTCCAGAAAAGTTTAACTTTTTAAAACAACTTCAATATCATAAAAGGTATCATAGTCACAAAGTGTACCTGTAAAATCACAATACTAATATGTTGCCCATATTTTTAATCTCTAATCAGAAGGTACATCTTAAACGTACTCTACGTACAAAATATCCTTTGAATAATTTTTATCTAAAAGCATCATGCAAGGACGAAAAGTGGGAAATAACGTATATAAAGATTATTTTTTGCTATTTGATTTTAAACATAGAGGGTGTTTCTTGTTTTTGGATTAAAAAGGTGCCAGACTGTGCAGAAATATGATATGTAGGTCTGTAGAATTTTTTTTGTATCATCCAAATGTATAACAAAATGCATAAATCTAACCAGAAGTTCCCAAATAGTTATGTCTACAACTGTATATACGCTTACGCTCTCTCTCTCTCTCGAGCATGAGCCTCTGCTCTTCCTGTTCCATCTTCAACAGAGGAAGAAGACACAATGTGTTGACGACAGCAACTGCTGTGCATTTGTGTGATTCCTCTGGTCTGAACACACACATACACACGCAACCTCACATCTCAGACAAACACTTACACACACAGAAACGATTACTCCAAAGTCATACACTGACTAGTCTGTAGCAATGCTCCTGTACAAGCAGGAATGCAAAGAAGCCACAGAGATCTGACGTCAAATGAACTACAGTAAATGGCATTATCACAACACACACCCAGCACATGAGATATTACGTGTCCTGAATGAGCTCTGACGGCCATAGTGCATATGTAATGTTTCAGTCTGGGACATTTACACATTTATACATACATTCAGACAGATCACTGTGGTCAGGGTAATTAAGTGTGAATTAAGAACATACACTGAAAAATGAATAAGTGTAAATAGAGACCAAAATACCTACAGGTCCATTAGTACATACACAAATGACTAGTCGATTTCTGAAAAATAAAAGTGCAATACATTACAAGGCTTTCACGGATGTAAGCAGATCAGTCAAAAAAAAACGTTTGTTTAAATGTTGTAACCCATCTGAAAGGTCCCTGTTTAGTGGTTAACTGAGTAACACAAACCATGGAAAACTCCTGAAGATAACATCAACACAGGATCCTCTGAAACCAAGACCTCACTCTTGGCCAGCACCTTCAGTGTAGTGTCCACATCTGAGACACAAATACGATTAGATCCACAGAACTACGATTTGAGATCTCACTTTTATGTTTGTATACAAACATAAAACATTAAAACACAGCTCCGAAATTTGAATGACACCCCTTTAATCTTTACAATAATAAACGGATACTATTGCCCCTGAAGTGCTGATTTTATCAGTCGCTTTAATCTGTGGTCATCATTAGCCTGACAGCTACATCCCAGACACATTCTTCTGGACAGCTAACAGGCTAACACCACCTTCTACTCAAGATTATAAAGCAGTAAACGACCCTTAGAGATAGTTGGGACTGAAAAAGGGCAACATTGGGAAAATTTTACTGAATGAAATGAAATTAGTGGTTAGAAAAACATGTATTTCTTCTTAATGAGAGGAGGTGTGGAGATGAAGGATCCTCCGGGCTAGCAAAACCGCTGTCTGTGTGTCCAGAGCCCGGCTAGCTTAGCACAGCAACTCGGGGACTCTCAGCCCAAAACCTCACTGTCCTGTCACCGGTTACTGGTTTTAGGACAGCCATGTCCTCTCCGTCATCATTCCAGGATAAATATATTTACTCTGAGGGTCAGGGAGGTAGTGTTTCTTTCATAAAGAAGCATGTCTGACAGTCTCTTACCAGCTGCCCTGAAGAACTTCCTCACCAGAGTCGGCCATTGCTGCGATGACTCTCCACGTCACACTGATTCCAGGGGGCTCTTCACACTTGTTGCCTCATCTGGATTTATCAAAAATATCAATGCAGTCTATAAAACCGATTGAATGAACAAAAAAGCATAAATGCACTATATATACTAAACAGTACCACTTGACCTACCAGCCTAATTGAACCAATTTAAACTGACCCCAAAAGGCTTTTCACACTTGTTGCCTCATTTGTTTCGTTTACAAAAGTCAATTCAATCAATAAAACAGAATGAAGCGATATGAAGACAGAATATATGAAGACAGAAACAAGTTCCACATACTGAACTGTATGGATGTGTTCATAACAGCCTAACTGGACCAGTTTAATTCACGGTGACTGCATGACTGACTTCACACTTGTTGCCTCATTTGTACGTCTAAAAAAGTCAAATAGAATAACAAAACAGACTGAATTGAAGCAAAGACACGAACAAACTGAACTGTATTTTCATCTGGAAAATATCAATTAAGTCATAAAAGCATAATGTTTGAAGATAGGAACAAACTCCAAATACTGCAGCTTAATTGAACCCTGACTCACACTGACTCTAAGAGGCTTTTCAGAGGCTTTTTCTTTGTCTAAAAAATATCAATTACATTGATAAAACAGATTAAATGAAGCAAAAAGTTAAATGAACAAACTCTGAACGGTATTATTTCTGCTTGACCAAGCAGAATAATTGAGTCAATATAATTCAAATCCCTTCTTTGTCTTCTTTTTTCTAACAATTTTACAGAAATCTGGGCCAGAACCATAAATAGTGGAGATAGGGACTCACTGGGAGGAACCAAAGCTGCATTCCAACCCTCCCTCCTCTAAACTTCACATACTACATTACTGAATGTCTAAGTTTCATGTACTATTTTACACACTACTTAGTTGGTTAGAATGCAGTTTGTGAAGCAGCCCAGGAAAGAGCCCATCCTCCTGAATAGTGATGTAGACATGTACAAATGTGATTAAGTAGATGATAATGTCTGTTAAAACTGTTAGAAAAACAGGATGACTCAGCTGACTCTGTCAAACATAGGATAAGGGAATGCGTAATCAGAATCTGGCCTAGTGGTTGGATACTTGCCTCTGGACCATGAGGTCACGAGCTTAAATCCTACCTTCAGCACACCACCACTGAGTCCCTGAGCAAGACCCTTAAGTGCTCCAGGGAGACTGTTACCTGTAATTAGGTAATGGAAGTCACGTTGGATGAAAGCGTCTGATAAATGCTGTAAATGTAAATGCTTTTATCAGTTTGGTCCTGCGGCACATCAGTCTCCCACCCTTGTTTGACCCATACCATTTTGCCTTCTGAGCAAAAGGGTGAGGAGACTCTCCATTGATTTCAGCTCAGCCTTTAACCGTCATCCCAGGTAGACTAGCCACTAAACCAGCTTAGGGTTTACACAACCCACCTGGGACTGGATCAATGACTTTCTGACTAATTACTCCCAGACTGCAGCAAGTGGCCTTGTGGTTAGGGAGTTGCCCCTGTGATCAGTAGGTCGTGGGTTCAAATTCCATGACTGCCAGTGGCACCAATGAGGTACCCTTGAGCAAGGTACAGCCGCAACACCCCCCCCACACACACACACACACTGCTCCATGGGAACTGGCACTGGCTGCCCGCTGCTTCACTTGAGTGTTCACTCTGTGTTGTGCTGTGGCTTCTTCACATGTAAGAAATTTCCATTTTACACTGTCAGACTTGGTCACTATCACTTCCCCACCCTCACACTCAACACTGGCGCTCCCATTGGGCTGCTTCCTGAGTTCATTTCTCTATGCCTTCAACACCCTGAGTTAGTGTTCAACACAACTGTGGTTGGGCTCATCCCACGAGTAGACAAATAGTCCAAAGACAGACAGTGCAGTGTTCAGGCAGAAATCTCACTCTAAACCCCTCAAAAACAAATGACGTAATAATAGACATTTAGAAGTATAGGGCAGAACCTAACTCAGGAAACATCAATAGGGTGGGACTGTGAGAAAGGGTCCTTTCTTCAGATTTCTGGGCATCCACATTGCTGAAGAACTGTTCAGCTCTCACTGCCTCAGCAGACCATCCAGCATCCTAAAAGATACATCCCACCCTGGACATCATCAGTTTGAGCTGCAGCTCTCTAGTAAGTTTTCAAATCGCTTGCATTATGCACAAACTTAAGAACAGTTTTTACCCCAGACCCATAAGAGAACTGAATGCTGCTATACAGACACTTGTATCTACATTTACAGACACATTCAACACACTAATTTTTGGCACTACTGTACATAAGTCACAATGTTTTACCACTTCTATTACCATTTCCCACCTCACCTGTACATTTCTTCATTACCTGTATCACTCATCACTTTCTGCTGCCAAATGTTTATTACTTTGTTGTTTATTGTCTATGCATATTTTTTGTCTATTTTCATTTACTTATATACTTAGCTATTTAAGTTTTTAAGATTGAGACCAATTTCCTCATAACCAGTGCAATGTCAATAAAGCTAGGTTTACATTTCTGACCATGGAAATGAATGTCAAAATGAATGAACACACAACAGATAAAATAATATAAACAAGAGGTACCAGCCTTTGTGTATGAAATACATAACACTTTGTAGTACAATCACTTGGCATTATTGGAATAATTTTATTTTATGTTACATTAAGATTACAGATGACAACATTACCAACATTACTTTTTGTCAACACACTGTCCCCGTCCAGTTGTTGAATGTCACCTAGAGGGCGCATTTTGTTGGGCCATAGTCTCACACACACTCATGTTGGGACCATTTTTTAAATGCAAAGCTCGTATTAAAACTTCTGTTAGAAACAGGAGTCCCTCAGATGGTTTTCAAACATGCAGCAGCCTGGAATGATTATTTTCTCCCCCAACTCAGGCTTGTGTTGCAGATTCAGACCACTTAGCTAGGCTTATCACAGAGCAAGCAAACTCGACAACACAGGCGATGATTTACATGCAGATTCACTCTTTTGAATGCACTGAACAAGCCAGGCATTGAGATCCTTATCCCTCATTTATAAGCTTCCTCATAGGTATCTAGAAAATGTATCCTATGGTCTGATAAGTCATTGATTGAGATTCTGATGATTAGGTCATTTTTCCCCTCGCAGTTAACTAACACTAATGTTTGCAGCAGTGGGATGAGGACTATCCAGAGTGTTCTGGCAGTGAAGAGAAACAATTACCTTTACAGGAGGAGGACACTTGGCCCGTGATGCTAATCATGTCAACAGTAAAAGAACCGCCGCGACACTCTTTCAGTTAGACAACATGAAGTGTAGCTTTGTTCAAGCTACATTGCTACCAGGATAAAAGCAGATTATTCACTTAATAAAAAACCTGCTGCAGTAAATTATGTAATAAGCTGTAAAATAATTTAAACTGGCAGGCCCACAACCATTAAAGATGAGGTATGTGATTCTAGAATACATTTTTACAGCTATAAGGATATGTGAAAGCCCTTTACATGGTACAAGTATGCTGCTACATGTAGTTTGAGGACGTCCCACCTCCAGCTTTAAATAAGGCTCTAGAATTCAAGCAACTGGATAACAGAAGAATTACAACAAACACACAACTATTAGGAAGGGAGATACTGCAGCATTTGATTAGTTAAGCGAAAAATAAACCAGCTGAAAAAAAGCAACGTCAATCGCTCCACAAAAAGGAAGAACCACCCTCCAAATAAATGTATTTAAAATTAAATTACTAATGTCATTATTAATTAAATACAGCCACATGTCAAATACACTTTCACGCCGAGTGATTTTTTTTTTTGTTTTGTTTTCAATATATTTATGCATCAATATTTTTGAATTCAGTGTTTCAATTGGGGACAGTTGTGTTCATTTAGCTGTGTTCACTTTTGGAGCTCCAGTGGAACAGTTTCACTATAGACTGGTAGTTTTCCCTTCTTACATGAAATACATGAATCACATCAACTGCAAAAGTGTTAACCTAAACAAATTAAGGCGTCCACATTAAATCAACTAGTTCAATGGGATTACTAGAATATGATATGAGGAGAGTCTTAACATTTATTTATAAAGAAATCTCACCCGTGCTGTACAGAATATAAAAAGAAAAATTCACAGTCCCCAAATTAAAAAAAAGGAAAATCAAATAGACAAGAAAAATCTATATAACTGTATGCTCCAAATTCTTCACTGTGGTGGTTATTTTAGAAATAAAATCTCAGTAATAGCAGTGACACACTGACACATTATACACAGCCTACATATCTCAACAAAAAGACTTTATCCTGCACTTCCCATAAAATAATGTGCATCGAATCCAACAATATGACTGTGGCAGAACTGCAGAGAACAATAACATCACAGCAACAAACCAAAATTCCAGAAACAACTCAACATGATAATTCCAACAGGGTGCACATGAACATATAAAACATTTTAATGTCCCCATAACACAAAGAAAAAACATTAAAGCTATCAAGTGAACTTGTTTTAATTGACTGATAGTATTTTTATTTAACATAGGTTGGAATTATGAGGATTATTAAACATTTACAAAGGGCACATAACTAACACTGGAAGAGAAGCAGTGATATTTGCATGCTTTTATCATGGGATGATGTTAGTCTGGACCACACTAACTGCTAGGCAGGGGCACCCATGGCCTAAACCACTACCAATTTATCATAGGTTTTAAAGCCATCATTCATTCTCACTATAGTGTTCACAGGTTTCTCTCTCCCACCCTTTTGTTTCACCAACTCACTTTTTTGCAATCCCTGTACTACGATAATCAAAAGTGTCGTAAACAATAAAATGATTGCAGACTCTCCTCTGCTTGCCTTTCTTGCTCCTGAAAATGGATTAACATCTTAGACAAAATTACTGTGTTTAAATTTTGGAGAATATGGGATGTGTATATTCAGGCTCAGCAGAAGAGGGGGGGTTAGTGGGAGAAGAGTTACAGTGTTGGGGGTTTGAGCCCATATTTCCTGGCCACCTCAGTCTGGGCGTAGGCAGCATCACAGAGTGAGTAAAGGTGAGCCATTTCCATCTCTGACTTGGCCAGGTTGATAGCTTTGTTGAACATGTCTATGGCCTTATCAAGGTTACCTCTGTGGAACAAGACACATTTCAGTAAATTTAATGACTTGTTTTCAAAAATTGCTTTAAAAAAAGAAATCCCATTACCAATTATATGTGCTATATTCCTAAATTATACAACTGGTGTAGAGTAAACAGTTTAAGTGCTAATGAAGTGGGTAACTATTACACACTGATTGAGAGACATACCTTTGGACTTCAATAGTTCCCATCGTTTCATAGGCAAAGTCACATTTGTTGTCAATCTCAATTGCTTTGCTAATGAGGTCCAAGCCCATGTCCAAATCCTGCTTCCACTGGAGCTGCAGGAGTCTAGAAGGACAAAAACAGACACCTTTTCTAAGCCCCTTCTGTATTCGTAAAATCATGTTCTAACATTTTTAAAATGTTAGAAGGGGGACTGGAAATCTTAAAGCCGGTGATTTTCCTGATTTTCCTGAACCAAACTGTGATGTACTCCAGCTCTTAGTTCCACCAGCAACACATCAATGGTTGATAACGTACCCTTTATGGACGTATGTTGTGGCATTGTCAGGCTCAAGCTCAATACACTTGTCATACATCTCATCTGCCTTCCCAAACTGCTGCTGGTCAGTCAGTGCCTACACAGATGTCAAAGACAAGTAAGACAGAAGCAGAAAATTAGATGTTATTTGTTATAATGGTCTCATGGCGATTCATCTATAAACATTCATGAAACAATGGAAAAATACATACCTGTGCATAAAGAGCATAGCCCTCTGCACATTTAGGAAATCTCCTGATGACATCTTCAAAGCCATCCATGGCTGTCTGCACTTGGGATGGGTTGTTTCCAGTGTAGGCTTGTCTATACTGGAATTCAGATATAAAACAGACAACTTTACACTCCGTTTCATTCCCTTTAGTAAACGTATACAAGACACTGATCAGCTATAATATTAAAACCACCTCCCTAATTTTGTTTGGTGTCCCTTAAAAGCTACAAAACATCAAGGCATCCTGCATACCAACTACAACTGGACAACTTCACAGACCTCTGAAGGTGTACTGTGGTATCTGGCACCAAGGTGTTTGCAGCAGTTCTGCAAGTTGCCAGGTGGGGCCTCCATGAATTGGACTACTTAGTTCAGCCTATCACACAGATGCTCATTTGAGTTGAGACTTAGGCAACAGTTTTCGGTTTTTTTTGTTGTCATATTGCTCAAACCATTCCTGAACAATTTTTGTAGGGTGGCAAGGCACATTCTTTTGCTGAAAGGGGCCATTTCCATTAGAGAATATCGTTCCCCTGAAGGAACTGGTCTGACAGGATGTTTAGACAGGTGGTATGAGTCAAATTTACCTCTACACAATTGCCACGACCCATAACACTGTCTTCCCTTCTTCCAATTATACATCAGGGTGCCATACCTTAACTAGGTAATCGACACACATGCACCCGGTAGTCCAAATGACATAAAACATGATTCATCAGACCAGGCTATCTTTTTTCACTGCTCCATGGCACTTTCCATGGTGGATAAGGGTCAGCATGGACTCTTTGACCAATCTCTAGATATGCAGCCCATATGCACTGAACTATGAATGCATAGTCAGTTTTAAGATTTATTTTTTTATAATAGCTAAAATAAATTTTTCAGAAGTTTGTGCAACAGTTCTGATGCATCTGACAAGTCAGGGTAGTTTTTGCTCCCCACCTACATCAGTCTTGGTTTCCAATTAACTTCCTAGGGCTACTTTTGGTCAGTACCATCTACAGCATTCTGGAAAAACCCCACAAGACCTACTGTCTTGGAGATGATCTGACCCAGCTGTCTAGCCATCACAATTTAGCATTTCCTGCTTCGAACACATCAACTTCAAAAACTGCTGACTTGCTGACTGATATAGCCATAATGAGACAATTAATGACGTACACTTCACATATCAGTAGTTTTAATGTAATTGCAAAACTCAAGTTGTTAATTTTTTTTTTTCACTTTATTGATGTATATTAACAGGTAGAATAACTGATGCCCAAAAGCTTCTTCGCACAATAGTGCCCTCTGTTGGAACTCACCAGAGCAAAGCACTTCTGAGCCTGTGCCAGGGCTGATTCCGGCCTGAGAAGAATACATTCATCAAAATCTGCTACCGCCTCCTCGACCTGGTCCAGCAGAATTTTCAACTGTGATGAAGTGGAGAAAAATAAGTTTGCCTTCTGTAGTGCAGACAATCAATAAAGTTACAGTTTAGGGCTGGGTAATAAGGTACATAAATAATATTAATATTTATAGGCCATCATGATCCACAACACATTTTCCATATTTGTACATCTGATCTAAAGTCCTTTTGACATAAAGTGAATTGATTTTGTTGAGTAATGCACCATAAACTATTTTCTCAGCACATTAAGTATATTCAACATAACACCTATCCCTACATTAGCAAGTTTTTAAAAAGTTATGACAAACCTAAAATGACTTAAATTAAATGTGATGTTTTGACATAAATATAAATGAAGCATTTACATTTCTCAGTAAAATCATAGTCCTAGTGCTGGGTTAATTCAGAATGAACATAACATATAACCTCATAGATAAAAAAAGAAGCAATTGTAGAAATAGTTTATCATTACCCTAAATCAGGATAAACTAAGTCAGGATTAAAGTAAGCCATCTGTGGCGATAGTTTTCCTAGAGTTGGGCGATTTATCGATTCATTCGATTTTACAGTCAGGACGATGTGTTTTTATGAGTGCCAAAAGCGGAACTAATGCGACGCACCGTTCTACACGGGTAAATTACCCACACTCGGATCATTTGGATCAGATTACTAAGAAGTTTTGGTTCTTTTGGCTCTTAAACGCATAGACAGACAGGGAGACGCTGCATTCCCCATGTTCCCAGTTCACATGATACGGCAGCGCATGGCCAAAACAGCATGTAAAGTAACACAGGTAGACGTGGTTTTCTGATAAACACAATAAGACATTTTATTTTCTGTGGTCAGTCTAGTAATACAGTAATCCCCTGCTTTTCTATGTTGTTGTGTTTCGGTAAAAAAAATCCTAAAAATGCAAATTTTTGGTGTGTAAACCCTAAACATGCCAACAGACAGGCTTCCAGAACACTTGAATTTTACTAAACTTAAAATTAAGTTTATTTTAATAAACACTTTAATAAAAGTGTTTAGTAAACCCAGTTTAATACTAAATTGTACTAAACGGAGACAATTGTAGAAAACTGTTGCAGCACCACCGAGGATTGAACTCACAATCCCCCTGTGACGAGGCCAATGCATAGATAGTTGCTCCACTCTGGATAACCTCACATGGTAATTAACACTAAACTACAAAGGACTACGAACAAGTCATAATTTGCAAAAAGAACAGTCAGTGAGAAACATTAAAATAGACAGCAGCTTTACCTGTCCCCTGTGGTGGTAGACATCTGCGTTGCGTAGGTCAATTTCAGCAGCCATGTTGAAGTCTTGGGTTGACAGATGTGGTTGCTGCTGCTGCATGTACATACTGCCACGTTTTATCAGAGCATTAGCCCGCAACTGCAACAAACCACCAAGAAACACACCAATCACCACGCTAAGCCCAGTGAACTCATATTTACAACAAGACAGGCAGCAAGAAAGGCAGCTTTGTGATTAGGTCTCCAAATCAACTGTACAGCAATACTGTATCCCCCCCCGCCCCACACACACCTTTCGCTGGGTTACGTTCCAAGAGCACCTGCGTCTAATTGTTGTAATGTAGTTTTAAAAAAAAAAAAGCCTAAAAATGCCCCAAAATATGCGAACCTAAAAATACTTTAATCTCATTGTAAACTCGTTTTCTTTGATATAAGCAGAGTGAATACAGTAGTTAACGCATTTAATTTAAAATACAGGGCTTTAAGAAGAACGAAAAACACTCGAGACACTCCACAGGGGAAAATTCTGGACTGCAGCGTCACAGGGCAGCAGCCAATCAGCAGGAAGGAGAAATAAATAACGGATTGGCTACTTTCAAACCTCCCGCCTCTGAGTAAAGGTGACTGTGATATCCGGGCCTCGTGTGCCACGCCCCCCTGGTTCTCGTGCTGGCTGTTTATGTTTGGGGCGGCACTGAGCAGCAGAGGTTCATTCCATTCAGGTGCCTGACTGCCTTGGTAACTGCCGTGTGGCACACAAGTCCCCGGACATCACAGTCAGCTGTACACAGAGGCGGGTGGTTCGAAAATCAGCAATGGACTGAACCCGCGACTGCTGCTATATTCAAATAATAATCACAATCAAGTCGTGAATATTACTCATTGTTTTGGGAATATTAATCATTTGTCTTCAGACTTTCTCATTACCTTCACATTGGCATCCTGCATGTTGATGACTTTGTCCAGATCAGGCTGGGCAGCTGTGGCGTTCCCAATGAGCAGATAGAATGTGGCTCTCAGCAGCAGGGCCTCAGCTGTGTACCGGCCCTTAGACTCAATCTCCTTAGTACACTCGCTGATGATCTTATCGTAGTTCTCCTCCTCCATGTACTGTTTCGCCTTCAGATATCCAGAGCTGAACAAGAACCAGGGGTTCAACACTGCCCTCAGTCTCAACCACACAAAGCCCAGTGCACTCTTATGTAACTTAGTTTGCGAAGTAGTAATACAGTAATATAACAGCATTGCTTTAGAAATTTACTAAAATGCAAAGCTATTGTCCCCATTTTAAAAAATGCCATGAAATGGATAAAACAGATCAAATCAACATTTACATGTAAAAAGTGCTAAGCCTAAAATGCCAACATAATTTCAAAGAAACATAGAAAAGGCAAACTATTAAAAAATATCATTGACACAATTGGGACATAAATCCTTTAAACAGGTTTAAAGGGTGTTTTAAAAGCCTCATTGGTCTGGGCTGCAGCAAAATAAATGTCTGATTTACTAAGATGATATGATTTAAGACAAGTACAAAAACACAAACATGCTGCCTTTTACCGCTTGCAGCTCTTCACTATTTTAGAGGCGAGAGAAGCTGCAGCTGAGCCTATTTATGACACGCCTCACTCTCCACAACTTCAAAAATAATAGCTGTCATTATCATGTAGAAAAATAACAGGTCAACTAAACACCAAGCTACCTAGACATAAATATTGCTATGCCACCACATTATACCATGTCATCACAAACATTTCAAATTCTAACCTCTCTGTGACCTCAGAAGCCTCGCCCTCCTTATCCTTGTCCTCATCCTTCTTCTCTCCCTTCTGAAGCGGTTGCGAGATGATGTCATCAGTGAAGGAGCTGAAGTAGGACTTGATGAACTGCGGAGATGGCATGAGGGGTTCCCGGTTCTGGGCAGAAATATAAAAGGAAAAGTTTCTGTGACTATGCAGAAAAAGCAAGAAAGCCCCAACATATGAGCTTTTATGAGAATTATCTGAACCCTGATCAGCAGTTACACTGACATTTCAGTACACACGCACCTTGTATTTTTCTTTGGCCTTCTCTTTTCCCAGCTGTTTCAGGACCTTGTCTGCCAACAGCATGCTTTGCTGGTTCTGGAAGGCCTCAAGAATACATACAGCAGTCACATCTACAAAAAGAAACACCAACAATAACAACCTGCCCTAAACTTCATTTGTGGCCTTTTGACTTCATCTGAAAATTCAAGCAAATTTGTATTTGTTCTGCAGGTTATTTAATTTTCTCCCCTTAAAAACATATGGTAAGCAAAATAACCCAGTCTGCTAGCAGCAGAAAAGAGGAGCTCTACCTTCTAGGCACTCCTTCTTGTTGTCCAGTCTTTCCAGAGCTTTGGCACGCCTGAACAGGGCTTTAATGTAGCGTGGGTTCATCTCAACAGCCTGAGAGCAGTCCTCCACCACTTCTGTCCATTTCGCCTGTAGTCATCAGTACAGCAAAACACTTAAAAACACAAGAGCATTTTCAGTTTATTCTTGGTCTAATAAATCTTGGGTCTCTGAAACCAACCTGTTGCTCATAAGCTGCAGCTCTGTTCTGAAAGAAGGTGGAGAGGTCACTCTTCTGCTCTTTGGGGCACATGCTGATAGCCTCTGTGTAGCACTGGATGGCTTGTTCATACTTGCCAGCCTTGAAGTACTTGTTGCCCTTATTTTTAGCAGCCTGGGCCTTATTCAGAGGGCTCTGTATAAAGGTGGGTCATTGAAAGGCATGGAACACGGTTAGTAATAAACTGCACATTTTACAACCTTCACAGAATACATGACTGGATGGTGGTTTGTCACCTTGAACCAAGATTTCTTTTTATATTCAATACTGTATAGTCTCTTGTATTTGCATCTGAATAAAATATGAGCTCTGTAATAACATGTAATATGCATTAAGATTCATGTCATGAGATCATTTAATTTGTCCTTCTGTGGTAAATTCAGCCAATGATAATTCAGGAAAGGAGCAGATTAGTGAGCATAGTGACAGTGAGCCCCATATGCTGCGTGCGTCCTTAATCTGAGCATTCACAGTGCTCACCTTCTATGGCATAAACAAACTACTGGCATTAAAATGAATAACACAGGCCACGTGTTATGCTAATACAAGGCCACGTGCTATACAGAATGCTAATTTAATTCACTGAACAATGTTAAGCTAATTTAAACATGAGCTTCTTGTAGCAAAAAGAGCTGACAAAATAATTTACCAAATTAACTCCAAACATTCCCCCTTTAAAATGTGCAGACTCAATATTCAAGTAGCATATATTATATTACATTTACAACATACAATTATGTATCTAAGTGCAAATAAAGACAGACAGATAAGCCCACCATCCCCACATGAGACTTCTCTCCTGTCTCAGAGTCTGCAGACAGTCAGCTTTAGTGAAATCCCACTTATGGTGAGCTCTTTGCTAATCCCTAGAGCCTCCTGACTCACAGAGTAGCTGCACTAATGTAATATGCTCTTTCAACAAAGGACAGACTGATGAACTACATGGTTATAAAATTCCCACCCAACCACACGTAACGTGCATTCATCTAATATCCACAGGTCTGTCATATCATACTATATAGGTATATATAGCCTGACAATTCATATATATACCAGGGCACAGCTATCCTGAGAATACTTAAACCTAATTAATGGCCAAATTCCAATTTAATATTCATGTTTGTCCTGTTATGTTATGTTACAAGCAACGGAAATAGGTGTGACGCACAAATGTGTGTTATTTATCTTTAGCTGCTTTGGTGGTGTTTGCCTCTATGATACTATGGTGAACCCGTCAATACCCAGCTCTAGTCAATGTCTGATCTCTGAAAAGCACGTCACAAGGACGTTGCTAAGATCAAATAGATTACTTTCACACTGAAACAGGTTGTGATAAGTATTAGTTTAAAAACAATTTCACTATCATTTTAAGCCATATCATACATCCTCAACTTATTTATGGGTATATAGACATGAGTATTGTTAAGAATGACTATTATGATTTTTCTGATACCAATATCAATACTGATACTGCTCATTGATAATGATGCTCATCACGCTCTCAATAATTAGATAAAAACACCAGAGTAAAACAGAGTTGTCTGTATACATCATGTTGGGAGGAGATATCACTGCAAATATCTGGTGGTGAAGCGCAGAGCGCCACTCATTTCCCTTCCATGGATCCAATCTAGCATCAACCATTTGAAAATGCCAGTTATGTTAGAATGCATTAACATTGAATAAATATCGATGGCAACACGGTTTGTCCAGAAGTTTACTGATATTTTAGTATTGAACTAAGGATCTGCTACCAATTTAGTAGTGATTCTTACTGACAGAAGACATTTACATATC
The DNA here is from genome assembly GCA_037577145.1 of Brachypetersius gabonensis. Classification (NCBI taxonomy): domain Eukaryota; kingdom Metazoa; phylum Chordata; class Actinopteri; order Characiformes; family Alestidae; genus Brachypetersius; species Brachypetersius gabonensis. The sequence continues at coordinate 9,822,618 of JBBJLR010000111.1, forward strand.
ACAGCCCATCATTCATATGTACATAATTTAGCCTGTCATGCTTCAGAATGCTCAATCACTGCACATTTCTGTCATTACCTTTCCTTAGCACAACCAATAAAACTCATTGTCTAAGTAAAAATGCTTGGGGTATGATTGGGAATCCATGGTCTTACATATGCAGACTGCAGCCTTATAAGACAAATCACACTGTGCGACAAGGATCTAACAAACCTTGCTATGACATCCGTGTAGATTGTATGGCGCTCTGTACAAAGGTATGCATATGTAAAATCATGATGCCTATTCAATTAACAGCACAAGACCATTTGCGCTCTAGCATTTGTTGTTTTAATGTGTGCCAAGAAAAAACAAAAGAAGAGGCAGTCCTGTGTATTCTTTTCACCTCCATGCTGTTTGGATTTTGTGTGCTACATCGTCTTGATATGCACATCATTTCAGATTGCATTTTTACTGGCTAGTCAGAAGACGCAGGCCAAAGCAGCACACACACTGTGAGAAGGTCATTCTACATTTCTGACAGTCAGAAAAAAAACAGCCATCTTTGAACCTCTCACATTCAGGAGCCATGACCAAAAAAATCACCATGATTGTTCCATAATTGTCATCTTTCATCTGGGATATCCAAAATGGTACAGAGTATACAAGGAATAAGACAACAGCTGGGTGATAACACTATATGTATGAGTGTATACTGAAAGACAAATAGATAGACAGAGACAGATATAAAGATGGACAGATAGACAGATGGATAGATAGACAGACAGATAGGGATGTGTGTGTCTAAGATACAAACCTTTCTGAGCATTTCACACTTTCATTGCAAAGAGTGCACCCTTGGAAAGGTATCTGAAACTCTAAATAAAAATGACTGAAACCAGAGTGTTTCCACAACAATTATTGAATTTGCCACAGTTAGATTATTTTTCGGTGTCAGTGTGATCCATATTATATATAGTGGAAATGTATTTAAATAATGTTACACTGGAAAGAATAACATTACATAACTTGTGGCACACATCAGTATTCATTTACAATACATTACTCATTCAAGACAACTGGATGACTGAGTTGTCTCTCTCTTGAACTGCAAAGGTAGTCTTCAGCAAAAAATCTATAGATATGTAGCAGATTCTCACCACCTCATTTACAGAAGGGAGCATGAAAACTACATGGGACATTCATTCAGCCTCTTCACCAACTAGGGTCTGATCAGATTCAACACAAAATCGAACAGAATACAGCACCTGAACATCATTTGCTTAGTGCAACCAGAATAGTACTAAGTGAATACGCATATGGACGAGAACAAGCTGACGTCTTCCCAAAGAGAACAGCAGGTATCTCAAATAAAATCATGAATTCGAGGGGAAGGGCCAGCTAGCATGTTGCTAGATAGCACGACAGTTAGCAGCTAATTTATCTTAACGTACGAAAACCAAAGAAAAACGCAAAATTGAACTTGCCAACATAATATGGATCAAACCAACATATTCACCAAATTACAAGTCAAAATAAAGATTCAGTTTATGACTACGACTTCTGTTCAGTGTAGCTACATTAGCCTAGCCTTCCACAGTAGCTTAAATGTTTAGATTAGCCTGTGTCCTTGACAGCTGTACGTTTGAACCTGATTTGATTTTTTTTACATTTGGATACTGAAAAGTAGGTGTTTTAGCACCTGTAGACCTGTTTATGTTATCATAAACAATTCTGTTAACCTAACTACGTGTGTTCAGTCTATTCCTGTCAAGAAACTTACATATAAAGCTTTCAGAGTATTCATATCAACATGTTCTCTGCATCAATCCTGTCACTGTACAACGAGAGGTGATTTTCAATCCCTTGTTTTTACAGAATGACACATTAATAATAATGTTTCAGTACATCCTTCACTTAAAATATTTTTTGAACCTTTAAAAACTAAGTGTTCGTCTTCAAAAACTAACAGTGACTTCAGGTCAAAATCCTGAGGTGTGCCGTTTCTAGACGCATAGGATATATCTTTATTCCAGAACTGCTGAAGCATGAAAACAGACTCATTTAAGTGGTTAAACTTTTTACTATGCTGCAGAAATCCAAGCCTGTAACAAAGTTTTCTGAACCTGAACTGTGAGGAAGACTGCACCTTTTCACTTTGACGAACACTGGCCATTATGTTACACCACATATTATGTTATACCAAACATCAAATATCAGAAGCGTAAACACCACAGAACGTCAAGCAGAAGAAAAAGAGAGAACCAAGAAGCTGACATTGTTCCTGCGAAGATTTACAGGAGGCAATTAAGAGTCTTTAACAGTGTGATATTGGTTATAGAAGCATAAATGAAATTCCACGAAAGTGAAGCAGTGCGTGGAGATGTTCAAGAGTGACTCAGTGATGCCAACGGCAGTCCTGGGACTCGAACCTACGACCTTCTGATCGCAGGTACAACTCCATAACCCCCACGCCCTGAGCTGCACCAGGCATCTGGTGTGTAACAGAGAAAGGAAATGAAGAAGCTCTCTGGGTCTAGTTCAGCGGTGGGAGTTATTTTTGGCGGCTAAATGTCTGCTACAGATGTAACGCTTTCTCACCGTGTCCTCGTGCTCCGCCTGCCCCGCACGCTGGCCCTGCACGGGGCTCGCGCTGCCTTCTGGGGTCTTCCTTTCCCCCGCGCGACGCTCCCTCGTGCGGCTCCGCTGGTACAGGTAGGCCCCAAGTCCCAGCGCCAGCGGCGCGCCCAGCAGCAACGCGACCTGCCAGCGGGACAGACCACCCACTCCGGCCCGAGCCTCCACCGGCTTAGAGGAGGACATCACTCTCCACCTGCACGACCACCTGCACGACCACCCGCACAAACCGCACAACCACCCGCACACACCCAGACACGCACACACCCGGGGGGAGGAGACACAGTGAGCATGCTGGGATTCTGGAGGACTCTGTAACTACAGCCGGAGCAGCGCTGACGGAGTTTCCTACTAATAAAAATCTTAACATAATAATAATTAAAAAAGAACAATTATGTTCTTCTAAAACCCTTTGCATTTAAGATTTGTAATATATATTTTTTGGAATTTCACTCTATTATTATTATTATTATTATTATTATTATTATTATTATTATTATTATTATTATTATAGTTAATAGTAATAGCAATAGCAGTAGTATTAGTAGTGCATACACTGATAAGCAACTGCTAGGCACAGCTAATAAAAAAACAATGATATTGTAAGCCTTTTGAAAGCTCTTTGCTTTTGCGTAATTTTGAAATGTCAAAATACAGATTTTTCATATACTGGGATTTGACATTATTATTAGTAGTAGTAGTGGTAGTAGTAGTAGTAGTACCAGTAATAGTAGTAGTAGTAATAGTAGTAGTAGTAGTAGTAGTAGTAGTAATAGTAGTATTAGTAGTAGAATTAGTAATAGTAAGTAATAAAAAGTAATTAGTAATAGTGAACTCTTTTCTCTCCCTAAATAGCCTCCTGGACCCCCACCAGTCTGGGTTCAAAACAGCTCACTCTACTGAAACAGCTCTCCTGGCGGTCTCAGAAGAACTTCACGCGGCTCGAGCAGCCGACCTGTCTTCCGCTCTGATCCTCCTCGACCTCTCCGCTGCTTTCGACACAGTCAACCACCAGATCCTCCTCACCACTCTCTCCGACCT
>JBBJLR010000111.1:9857255-9878943 GCA_037577145.1 Brachypetersius gabonensis
CACACACACACACACACACACACACACACACACACACACACACACACACACACACACACACACACATACACATGCACGCACGCACACACACGGTCCGCTTTTAAAGCACGCACTGGTGAACCGGTTCAGCACTGACCCTCATTGCTTTAAATGATCTGGACCTCGAGTGCTTTGATTCATCCAAACACCTGCAGAAACACTGTAGGTTCCACAACGAGCTCAAAGCACACGCGTTTGTTTGTTTTTTCAAATATATAGCTTATTTTAATGTTGCTGCTTTCTAGCACATCTTTATTCGAAAGAACAAGACCGGTTAGCATTCAGTCACCGCCAGACCTGCTGGCCTGCTGCTGACTCTTATACACAAACACGTGAACAGATTTCTGAACTTTAAAAACTGAGAAAACGTCTGCAGTCTGCAGTAAACTGTCCATCTGTGATCAGTGTCTGGTGAAGTTTTCACCTATATTCGCAGAAGCCCCGCGACTGAGCTCTGATCGGCTTGTAGTACGATGTTGCGGGGCTGGTCGGAATACGATTGGAAGAAAACGTTGCAGATGGAGGGGTCTCTGCTGCCCCTCACTTGAGGCCGTGCTGGGTCTCCTTGTGCCTCCTTAGGTCCACTTTCCTCTGGAAGCCCTTCCCGCACAGCTCGCAGGCAAACGGCTTAAAGCCCGTGTGTTTTCGGCTGTGCGTTATCAGATTGGAACTCTGACTGAATGCTTTCCCACACACCTGACACTTGTGAGGCTTCTCTCCTATGAAACAAAAACAAAAGAAAGAAAAAAATCCCAAAGGTCAGCTCGAGTCGCGTGGTAATCTTTACGCCCACTTTACTCTCATAATATTAACAGCAGTAAATAAGCATGCAGTAGCATATACAGTAGTTCCACTAAACAGGCCTGAACGAAAAATAAACACTGCTCTGAAGCGTCATGGTATACTTTAATAAACCTGCACGATTCTCCTCCGCCTTCTTTTAAACATCAGCACTTCTATTGAGCTTTACATTTTCCATAATTGATTTTTATGTATTCTTTCATTTCTTCTTCTATTGTTTTATTTCATTCTATTTTATTTTTATTTTATTACCATAAAGCACAAGAAATTACATTATGTCTATATATATTTATATGTATGTGTATATATATATATATAATAAATTTAATGCATATGTATGTGATTAAAATTAGGGTCTTTAAGGGCCTTTCAAACAAGGGACTGCTGAAGCTATGTTACCTGTGTGGATAAATGTATGCTTCTTCATGTCAGATTTCTGGTGGAATCTCTTGCCGCAGTACTGGCAGGGGTAAGGCCGCGTGTCCGAGTGGATCAGAAGGTGTGTGGACAGGGTGGAAGAGCGTTTGAAGCTTTTCCCACAGATTTTGCAGTCGAAGCTCCTCTCCTGTGTGATGAGAGATGCACAACTCAGTCAACCAGATCGTTTTAAGCTGATGCTTTAAAACGATGTTTGCCAGTCCTCCTGCATGAATCTGAATATTTCCTAGAATTGGTGTGATCTGTAGCCCATGGCCCCTGAGATGGATCCACAGGGCCACAAGATCATGCCAAATCAAGGAGATAAAAATTTGACCACCCAGACACAGCCCTACTTTCCAGCAGGTTTCAGCTCTACCTCAGATGTTCTACACACCTGATGCAGCCAATAAAGATCAGATGAAGATGGGTGGGTCGGGTGTGGATGATTAAGGTTAGCGAGTATTGGATCTCCTATGTGAGATCAATGTGTTGTAAAGAGCTTTCAAAGAACTTTGATGGGCCTGTACCTGTGAATGAACAGCTCTGTGCTGTTCCAAGCTGACCGCATGGCCAAAGGTTTTCCCACAGATGTCACAAGCAAAGGGTCTTGTGCCACTATGTGACCTCCGGACGTGCACCTCCAGACCGTGTGGTGTGGAGAACACCTGCAGTGCATAAAACAATGACAAAAAATGAACAATATTGAATGAATATCAATAAACAATAATACATTTAATCTATACTGTGACTCAAGGTCTCTTAACACAGTATAGGCAGCAAAGAAACATGGAGGTAGTCAATGCTGAGACACTAATAAATAAATAAATAAACCTAAATAAACACAAACTAAAGCACAGAACACAAACTGAACACACACAATGTCCAATAAGCTGCTATGCAACACTTAACTCCTATTTGTATTAAGTAAACAGGTGGAGGTGGACAACAGGTGGAATTCACCTACAGCTTTTCATTCTGCTGGAGATAACATGAGCACTGAGAAATGCATCCTCGTACCTTGCTGCACTTGATGCATTTGTAAGCTCCGTTCAGAATAAGGCGACTGCACAGCCCTGCTGTGTCATTCTTTATCTCAGGTCCATTTCCATGAATGTTCCTGTCTACATAACGGCCAGGGACACTGGCCCTTTCAAACAGGTTTGTGGTAGACTCATAATGGCCAAAAACACCATTCCCAGGTCCTCTCTCACTGAAGAGAGGGGGTTCTGCCACTCGCTCGGGGTAAAAACTCCGCTCTGGGTCCAGCTTGTGATGATGATGATGGCTGAAGTTCCACGGGTAAGAGCCAAAGGGGACGGCAAACGGTCGTGTCTCATCCACGCATGGAGAAAAGGATTTTTCAGAGTCTGCTGAGGAGGAAAACAAAAGAGAAAAAAAAGGACAGAGTCAGCATTGCCTTGCAAATTTGCAAAGGCAGAAGTCTGCTGCAGGCTATACCTGTTTTGTTGGTTTTCTTGTGTTTTGAGCTGTCAAACTGTAATCACCCCCTGCTTGGTTTACACACGCACAGATAAAGGACAGATTGTGGTTTTATTGCCTTTTACTTGTGTCACTAACCACATGACCTCAACAGCAGGTCAGATTTGCTTATTTTCAACAATCTTTTCTTTCTCTTCAGGAATTTATTAGATTCTCAAGTGCAGAGTTATCACTGGAGATAACATGATCTCAAAATATGAAAGAAGTTAAAGTGCTGATTTAAAAAAAATGCTATTTTATAGAACAGTTATAGCTTTGACTTCCCTTTCACTCAAATGTGTACTTTGGTTCCTCCTGAATTAACTACTACAACACCCAGAAGTTATTTGGTAAAGACCATGGTTCTTTTTAGCAGAACGTTTAACAAACCAGTCGATGCACAAATGGTTCTTAGCTAGGTTAAATAGTTATTTTCTGTTGTGAAGTTTTTTCTTCATGAAAGGCAATGGTTAAATCATTTGAACATTTGAATAGTTCCTTGTTTTGTTAAATAGTTCTTCGTAAATGGTCCCTTAAATAATTATTGTAATAAATGGTTTTATATAGTACCAAAAAGGGTTCCAGAAGTCACAAGTCACTAAACTAGATACAGTACACCATAGACTATAGTGAAGTAGTACATGAGATGAAATGAGAGAAAATGGTCAAACTCTATAAGGTAAACCTGCTAAAATGAGGAGAACCCTCAGCCTACCTGGTGATGCTGAAGGTGAGGGGGGACGCCAGTAGTCCTCATAGTCCGAGGAGCGGTCACAGACACTTCCCCCACAGCTGAGAGGAGGAGACCTGGAGCACAGGTCAGCCGCATCCGGGGAAAAGGCTACAGCAGGCTCCGATTGCCCATCCGGACAGCAATCCGGCTCCTCAGCGAGCTTATTGTCTGTTAGAGTATGAACATACAAGGTTAAAGCCAAGAGCGAGGGTGAAGGTGCTTTCTTATCTAGTAACTACGTTTAATAAAAGTCTTACAGTCTTAAAAAAGCATAAGTATAAAACTGTCTACACAGTGTTTTAAAAAAGGTGAAAAGGCTGAAATATTTTGGATAAAAGTATACAATAAAGTCTCTTAAAAAGTGTGAACAAAAGGTTTATCACTAAGAATGTGTGTAAAATGATAAATTAGATTAACACAAAATTAACTGTAAAATTATAAGCCTCTATTTTTCAAGAGCAAGTTTTATCTTTTGTATTTTGTTTTTGCACAATTTACAATAATTAATATGTGTGGAATATACTTTTGCTTTCTTTTTGGTATTTTTATCTGAAAACATAGTAAAGAAATATTATTTCTAAAAACAGTCAATTATACATATGTATATATTTTTGGGAAATAATATCTACAGTTTCCAAAATATACACATTTTCAACACACATTTAAAGGTCTTACGTTAGTTTGGAAACTCACATAACTAAGTTACTTGTCTACAGTATTTATACCCAGCATTTGTTTACATAGCATACAGTATTTTCATATTGAGGTTTGATTTTACCGATTTTTATCGGAATTTATTGCTATTGCCTCTGTCTCTGTGCGCCTGTGCAGTCATAAGCAATTGTCTCCGGTATCAATAAGGTTTTCTGAATCTGATTCAAAAAATTCGACAAATATCGAAAAGTACAATTATTTATAAAAATATAAATTTAAAATAGTATTGTATAGTATAGAACAATGATAAAAACTGCAGTATAATACAATGACAAATGTAAGTAAAATATAGATCAGTAAATCTAAAATATTTATATGGGAAAAACACAAGGCACACAAACAAAAAGAGAAGCAACTGTAATCTGTGTGTGTGTGGTGTGAGTGGTAGGCTACAGGTGAAACTAAAATCCTAATAAGGAAAAGAAACACAGTGTGAAGGAGAAGTAGAATGTGCAGAAATAAAGACATATAAGGAATAGGGTGTGAATCCCTCATAGTGTATAGAGATGTGTGTTGTGTGTGGTCGTACCTGTGCAGATGTGCGCTATGAGCGCCTCCAGTCTGCTGTACTCCTCCTCCGCGCTGCGCGGTGCGTGGTAGCTGTGCGCTTTTTTACTCTTCACCAGGAACGAGCGAGGCATGCTGTCTACTGGTACACACTCTCTTTGTGTGTTTATCACTCAGTGTTCCTCTCTCTCTCAGTGTCTGTCTATCACTCTCCACAGCTCTCTCTCTCTCGCTCTCTCTCTGCTGAACTGAAGGCCGTTCGGCCGCTCCTCTATTAAATGCAGTGGGCGTTCTCACTGCGCATGCGCCGCAGCCCGACCGCCTGCCAGGTGTTTTTTTTCTGTCCCCTCACGCACAGGTGCTCTAAAGGAACTGCCCCCCCAGAGCTGCTGCCCCCAGAGCTGCTGCCCCCAGTGGGTGTCCGGAGGGGGCAGGAGGGGCGATAACGCGTTTTATCTGCTGCAGCACGAGCACAGGAAGTGCGAGACGATCACGCTGAACGAGGAGCTGTTTGACACACAGAGAGAGAGACAGAGGGGGGGGGGGGAGAGAGAAAAGTTTAATGTTAATAACGAGCAAAGAGTAAGAGCAGGTGAACTGAAGCTGACAAAAGAGTATAGCACCGAGTTCAGCATCATTCTGACTTTGTGAGACTAAGCTGCTGAAACCCTGAATAAAACTGAGTGAATTAACACTTTAATCCGTTTCGCTTGACGTTGGATTGGCCTTCTCTATTCCTTCATGTGCATTTTTCGTTTTTGCGCGTTTCTAAGAAACAGATGAAGTTCATTTTCCGCACTCTCTTACGAGTTTCCCCTCTTTAGAGCACAGGCAGTGTGAATGCAGTCTCCGGGCTGACGTATATCCCTGTGTATCCTCATTTGCATCTTCTCGACAATACATATGGATATTTTTTATGTGTGTGTGTGTGTGTGTGTGTGTGTGTGTTTGTGTGTGTGTGTGTGTGTGTGTGTGTGTGAAGAAGCACACACTTCTCATCATTTCCTGCTTGCTCAATTTTGCATCAAATGCAGCCTATTTATTTAGATTTGTTTATTTGTTCATGCATTTTGTTGTGTGTTTGCTTGATTGTTTGTTTATTTGATTGTTTGCTTGTTTGTTTGTTTGTTTGTTTAGGGTTATTCGGGTGTGTTTAATGGTTTGCTTGTCTATTGATATGTCTAAATGATTACTAAATTGAAATAAATCGGCCTTTGTGTTCATACCGCCGTATTGAACAGAGTGGTCTTGTTCTCCGGCTCTGACCCGCCGACCCCCGACACCTGCTGACAGTGACAGGTGAGAGGCAGCGACCAGCAAACCAGCTATTGTTTAAAAACGTCATTTCGTTTTTATTCTCTCATTTTATTATATTTATAGATTAATAATAAATACGTTCAGTCAGTTTTAGTTAATGTGACTAAACTACATTCATTTAATAGTGAACAGATCTCAGATGCAAATCTGCAAATAGGTCTGGCAAAAGAGGAAAAAAAACAAAACATTTAACTCTGCAAGCCTGCTGCGTCCAAATCTTACTGAGCAAAGCTGAAAATCTTTACATTTTTACTTAACACTGACCTGACAGATGCACTGAAGATACAATCATCATCAAGATTATATGACATATGTAAAAGAAAAAAAATTTCATTATTATTTGCTTAATTGTACTTATTTCTTTTTTGCATGTAATTGTTATAGAAACAGACAATAACACAATTCCAATGAAAACAATCTCAGGTTTAGAACACAATTGTTTTAACTCAGAGGAGAAATGAATGTATTGATTAATACAATTATCTAATACAAATGTACTATACTAATGCAAATATGCACATATAAGCATACTGAAAAACACCATTGTGTTGCTGATTTTTATCAGTGCTGTTTAGCACTTGCGGAAAGCGTAATATTAGTGAGATTTCACACGTCTGAATTTAACTGTTGCTGCAGTATAGTTTGTTCTACTGGAAATTATATGCATCTGAATCAAGCAAAGCAAATGCATCCCTTTTTCAGAGGCCCTCCCTTTATAACTACACAGTTACACAACTACACAATGTTGCTGGTATACGTTACTATAAAGGTGTAATCAATGTAACTTATTTTGAAAAGAAATAGACATTTTGTTTGAATGTGTGTGTTCAGGAAATTGGTCGTATTCATTCAAAATTAATTAATGTTTTGGAAGTGAGGCAACTGGGGGAAAAAAAATGTTTTTCCCCTGTGAGTTACAGTCACGGTGTATTTTCATCACCGCTTTGTTAAAAACTAATCAAAAATGAAGATCTATCCGCCTGTCCTGCTCCTGAAGTCCCTTCTGTCCTGCAAAGCCCATCACGGCTGATCCATCATCAGGTCATTACAGAGCCTGGGGATAAAATGGGTGCATAAGAGCAGCAAAAGACACTGAAACACTGCCAGAGACTGAAATATGCAGGTCTTCAGGGGCAGGATGAGAATCCACATTGCCACACACCAGCTCCTTTTATCATAATCACCATACAGCAAGCTGAGCTTGATCTGTTTGATGGAGCTGATAATGCGAGCTGTCAGGGCAGACGTCGCATCTGAAATGTCTGCATGAAGCAATCGCAGGAAATCAAAGGTCAATGTGCCCTCCGGTGATTAGAGCCAACGGCCCCGGGGCTCCCCAGGCCTCCACTGATAGAGGCCCCATCAAACATTCCGTTTCACAGGCCTTTAAGCAAATTACATGAAAGCAGCAATTAACCACTTCAATTCATCAGCAAGGAAATGAGCCCATTGTCTGTGCCGCTTGGAAGTAGGATGTTCATTAACACTTTAAACTTCATGTGTTTGCAGCTCTGTTAACTTTATTTGTTTATCTGTTTATCCTGCCTAAAGTGTTCCCCTTTTAGCTCAAGTAAATGTGTGAAGACAATTATGTATTTTAAAAGCGGAATTTATCAAACAACTCAACCTAGATGTATAAAAGCAGTCAAAGTCACTTCAAATGGAAATCAAGTATCAAATCCCCTCCATTTAGTCCTAAAGAGAAAAGTGCTCACCTCTTAACTAGTTAGAAGCTTTTAGTGCACACACACACACACACACACACACACACACACACACACACACACACACACACACAGTACACTACATGTGCAATAGAATGGCACAAAAATTCACAATAGTGCCTCAAGGTAATATAAAAAATATATGTAAAATGATATTTCCTGCACATTTCCTTGTTCTTCTCAATAGACCAAAAACTGTAGATACTGAAGATCAAATCTCAGTACATTTCTGGATTTGTGTCCATCAGAATGAAGAGTGATGCCAATCCTGAGCAGAGAGGACGGGCTCAACAAGACTCACTAAGGCATCTTAAGAAGGCGTAGAAGTTAATCAAGGAGAATTTGTGTCAAGGGCAGCAGAGCTGAATGTGGTGAGCTGTAGCTGGGCGTGATTTACTGGCATCAAAGCTCTGATTGAAAGATGATCAGATTTTTTGGGCTGTGCACCCACGCTTTCCAAAATCTTCCCAGACACAAAGAGGACTTACCTGATCTCCTCAAGGCTCCTGCGTTCAGTCTGGATCAGCCTCTACCCTGTAGCTGCAGTGTGTATTTGGTACATCTGAGTTGTGAGAGATCACTTCCTGCAGATGTTCTTTATAACACGTCTCATTAGCAGGGTTGAGCCTAGCGCAGGAAGGGCTCTGGCGAACTGCGCACAGCCCTCTAACAACCTGGAGAACATGGTGAAGATAAAAACTACAGCGTACGGAGCATCACCACAGTAGAACACCATCAGTCAGGAAAACCATGAATTAAAATTCCTTTATGGAAAGGAGTAGATCTAGCTGAGGATGGCAGAATTAGCTGAGGATGCCAGTTTTATTTATTCATTTATTTTCTGTAACCTCTTAATCACTACTATGGTTGTGTGCAACCAGAGCTTATAACGTGTGCAAGGCAGGGACTCACCCTGGGCGAGATTTTGCAGGGCTCATATACATACAGCACTCATGCGCGCGCGCGCGCACGCACGCACGCACGCACACACACACACACACACATCCATGGTAAACTTAGAATCAGTTGTTTTTAAATCGAGTAATCATGTCATTTCTAAGGTCAAGGAAATTAAAATCAGCAGTCATGATAAAGAAATATCTCCGGGAACATTTGAATGGCCCGTTCAATTTAGCTTCAGCTGAACTGTGTTTTTCAGAAACCATGATTACTAACCACAAAAACACTGAAACTCATTTAAACCAAAAGTGAGACTTCCAGATCAAGCATAAACTAAGCGTACATACACATACATAATTACATTACTAGATTAATTGTATAGTGTACTGTTGTGTGGTACAGTTTTTTATTCTGTTTCTGCTTGTTTCTAAACTTTGTACCATCCCCTTTCCGCTGCGACACTGCAAATCTTCCACTTTTAGGACTAATAGTTTATCTTAAGCACTTATCTCTTCAGTCAAGCTCAACATTTTAAATCTTCTTATTTTGATTTGTTTACTATTCTATGGTAGTGAGAACACAAAAAGACAAAGAATTTGTCAAACATTATTTTTTATTGTTAACCGATAAGTCTCATCTATTACCATCATACAGACAGCCTACGCTTAGTGTTAATGCTCCGTCATAAGCACTCCTACGTCATAACCCAACTAGCCTTACCAGAGAAATTTCCACAAAGTTCCTTCCCTTCAAAGAACTCAGCATGCTGATCCTTCCAGTGTCGGAGGTTTTAACTACTGGACTCTGACGCAAGTTTTTGAATGACTCTGGTGCATCTGGAACATTATTCATTTCATTATCTTCATTTTAGCAGGTGGACTGGCTATTCTGGTAGCAGCGCACACTGGCTTCCTGTTCTGAATGTGTGTCTGCCACTTTTTGGTTTGATCTGTAAATAAGGTGAAGGCCAAATGTCACTCTACACTTGAAGTAATCAGTCTTGCTTTCACAAGGCACCTTCCTTGTATCTACAGTCAGAGCACTACATTCAGAGCCTAGAGAATTACACAGCCATCAACGTGGCATTTTTCAGTTACTGCAAAGTCCCTTGACTGTCATACGAGGATCCAAAAGCATTTAAACAGTAAAATTGGCTTCTTTTTTTTTTGTTCTTTTCCAAAACTTTGCATTTGAATTTGTCCATTTATAGCATAAAATCCAGACCATTGACATTCATCACATGGAAAATACAGCAAATTTTGTAGACGCTGCGCATTAATTTGGGGAACCTAAAGTATCTGGACAAATCTGATTGAGATCTTGAGATCAGTGCCAGCAGATCTATCAGTAGTTATCATGCATGTGCGGGATTGTGGTCTTCACTGCAGGGTCGGTTCGTAATCTTGTTGATCTGATAGCATGTAGTGACACAAGGCTTTAAGTGTCAAATACAGCAGGCCATTAAAAGGCTGAAAGGTATCTTAAAATAAGACATGCCAAAATTAACTGTTTATTCCGCCACTAAAAAGAAACCATTGAGTGTAGGCAGAAGTGTCAAAAGCCACGCAGGAAACCCCGCTTGCAGAGCCTTAGCTGGCACAACATACTATTGAAAGCATTGTCAAATCTCAAGAGCAGCAAGGCCTGGTTGCAGCTCGAAAGAGATGTAGAAGATTGATTTGCACAGAAATAGTACACTTCAGAATTTATAAGGCAAAGGATTCCTGGACTGATGGGCCAGGAACCAACCACCCATTTAAAGGATGTGACATAACCTCCAGGATGATACAGGACAATACGCAACCGAATGTTAAAATACTCGTTACTGTGAAGTTTTGTCCAAAAACTTTAGGTGGTCTGAAGTGGAGACATATATACAAACCATGCTGAATGTTTTGAGTCTGTTCTTTATCCTCACAGACACTGGAAATCCAAAGCATTGGAATAGAGCAAAAACAACAAACAGCAGCAACAAAAGAGTAAAATACTTTTGGAGCTCTCTGTATGTTTTGTGCAAATATGCAACAAATGTGTTGAACATGACAAATAACAGAGAAATACTCCTATTATGGTTTCACAAAGTCTCCCAAATGAGTTGCATTTGTGTCATGATAAGTCTTGAACGCTTGTTTCAGGGGAATACAGAAAAAAAAGAAAACAGAAAAAGGAAAAAGTAGAGCAAGACAGAGAATCTATACTATATAATGTTCCAGTTGGTGACACCTCTGTAAAATTTGAAACATGCTCTTTTCAAACATGCTAAAAGTGGTAACTTCTAGGCAGCAGAACAACTGTGTGTGACATTTTGATACCAACGTCCATGTTAGAAATGAAAGAGACGGTTACAGTACAGAAAACACAGGGGTGTGCGTTGTGTTGCATCAAATTGTCTCCCAAAACATGGTAATCATGTCCCTTTCAACTGAATCATATACTGTACATTGAGGATATGAAATACATTAGATACATTTCAAGTCATAATGGAGATGAAAAAAAAAGTCAAATAACATGTACATATATACATGGATGTGGAATCAGGCCTCTTTCACATGAATCAAAAAGTCAACAGAGGTACTGCATGCCAACATCTAAAAAGGCTTTGCTCGTGTTGTTGGTGTTTGATATGACACGAATCAACTTTTATCTGAGATTCTGTACAATATTTATCTAAAAGATAGTGTTCCTTAACCTTTAACATGTCCCGTCCCCCCCCAAAGTGATGGACACCTCATGAACGCACTTCATGGGTTTTCGATCGTTCGTTTAAAAAAATGATTAAAAAATAAAAACTAGCAGAATGAAGTTAACATAATGCTTAAAACACTTCCTACAAGTTGCTTCCTCTCTGGTGGAGTGAAGTGCAGGACAATGAAAACTAATCAGTTATCAAGGGGCTTCAGTTTTTACTCCAGTCTAGTGTGGTCTCAAAGAGGCCTGAAGGGGCCACTCCAACTTCTGCTAGAATCCTACAGCAAGTTCCAATAAGAACATCTGACTCATTTTGGCAAAAACAAAATGGGTAAGGCAGATTTGAACAAAAATCCCAGTTCATGGTTTGTAAAGGATTTGTAGCTGAATGCTGTAAATGAGCTGATGGCAGTTTGGGACCTGGACAGGAAGGTGTATATCCAGGGTGTAATTTTCCCTCCTGGACTTATGTGGGCAGTCTGTTACAATAGTGTTGGTGGTCACACAGTGGTGGTCTTATGGCTGCTGTTAGAGGGCACCGTTAGCCTCAGACCCTCTCCATCCTCGTCCCCCTCGCTGTCCGAGTCCTCCAGCCGGGGGTGGAGTGTAATGCGCCCAGTGCCTGGACGGGCACTCAGATGGGATGGGAGCTTCATCCCATCTTCATCTGAAGACTGGTATGACTCATCGTCCCCGCCGTAGTGGTTAACGAGGTGAATCCCGTCAAAATTGCTCTGGCTGGGTAAACCCCTCTGCCTTTTTAAACAGCGAATCTGTGAACAAAGAGCACAGCCATGAGTCAAAAGGAAATATGCTTCATAACCCATAGTGGACAATAGGCAACTCTAATTTTCTTCATGCAAACTATATGCAAATAGTGATTAACTCTTTCTTCACGAGGTCAAGGAAGGGATGAATACCGTGAGTATGCCATGCACGCAACAATAAATTCCTAACCTGAACTTCAAAAGGTGTGCTTCAAAGATTTTAGTTGGATTTAGCAATAATGACAAAAGTTTACATTAGCTTTTTAAAGTCTCACTGATTTCACTCAGTTGAAGTTCAACCATAACGTTTTACTTTTGCTATGGCATTGATTGCTCACACTAGAGTTCTTATGTGACACTACGGGAGCCAAGCAGAATGCTAAGTAGAGCAACTCTATTAATATAGATGTTTCCGCTTTGTAATATTTACACTAAGGCTGAACTATTCAGAGGAAATGTCACATTGCAATTTTTCAATTGCAACTTAAACTGTTCTCCTTCAGACTGCAGAATGTCCTTCAGAATTCCAATTTCTTACAACTGCAGAACATTTTTAGATAAAAGGTTACTCACATGCATGAGGCAAAATGGGAAATTTGGATGTACTCGTGTGGCCAGAAATTAGAAACCCAGATCGGAGTCTTGGCTCCAGCATCTTATACTAAAACTGCTTGCTTTCATCTGAGAAACACGGCACATGTTCGAATGCTCTCACACCACAAAACGGTGGTTTGTGTTTTTGTTTGTCATCATCAGATTACTGTAACGGATACTTTACTGGTCAAGATAAAAAATGTGAATAGAACATAGACTGGATAACAAGCGGTTTTGCATTTCCTGAAGGCAGTTTAAAAGTCTAGTTTTTGGAATTCAGGTAAATAACCATTCACAGTCACAGACATGAAAAAGTACATTATATTATTCAGTTACATTAATAAATACATGCAAATACATTTTCTAAAGCTGAAAATAAAAACACTTGAAAGGCGATAATGACAGAGGGGAAACGTGGGTTTGAAGACATTTGCTGCGGGGAGTAAACGACAGATGCTTAAAATACACGCGCTTACCTGGAACACACTGCCTCACCAAGACAGACATGTGGGAAGAGAGGTATTCATGGGTATTTCAAAGCAACCGCAACACACAAAGCCTCATGTGTGACCTCACATACTCATTGAACGCATTAACTGCTCAGTATGTTATTAAACAACCACAGAGTTTTTACCAAGAACTGAGGACTGAAAAGATATTGAAAAACACAGATGAACTTTGAGAGAGACAGAGAAAGAGTAAGAAACAAAGTGAGAGTGAGAGCAAAAGAGAGACAGAAGATGAACAGCCCGGAAACCAGCAGAACACAAGAGGCCTCAATGTTTGACAGCTTAGAACTTGGTGGTGTTGAGAGATTAGTAGGTGTATGGTTTCACTCAGTGCAAATATGGTTGATAGGAAACCTCTCGCTCTTTAGCAGCTACGTGATTTAAATAGCAACCACCAGCAGCAGAAACAGCAGCAGCAGCAGCTTTTTAGCCCCTTCATAACCTACACTGACAGCCATACTCCAGTGCTCAGGAACATACTAGATACATTTATTTTTTTTTTAAAAAAAGGTCCATAATATTAAACAATATTCTCATATTTTGCTAGCAAGTTCCAGAGTGCTGCCTATTCCATTTTTAATTGAAAACAATGCAAACAAAGACCTTATGAAATGCCTACAATCTACATGGGACATTGTACAGCAACAAAGGTTTTCTAAAATCAAATCAGAAATCTTTATCGCAGATATGCCCCTCCTTCTCTCATTAAAACGTTTTTACTTCAAACCACTGAAGGTTAATTTTCCTTATTTTTTTGTAGCAGTAATGCCAAAAAACCCTGCTAAAATATGTGGCTCTTAAACCAAATGGTCACTTGTGGATTCAAAAAGTACATTTAAATGTAACGGTTCAGTGTCAGGGGCAACTCCATATTCAAGTATACGTGTTTGAATGCAATGCCATTAAAGTCCCTGTTGGTATAATGGTGAGGCATCTCAAAACTTTTGGCAATAAAGTGTACCTCATTAGCTGCTTTCCCACAGAGGTACACACAAGTCTTGTAGCTTGTGAGGAATATATCAACACTGTCCAACAAAAAAAAAAAGGGTATTCAAAATGATAACTTTATAAAAGAAGGCAAAAAATGTTTATACATGAACTTCCATTCAAAGAGTTTTATTCCAAGTAATTTTGGAGCTTTTCTATTGATGAATTCATCATGAAAGGGACAGCGGCTATGTTCAAACAATGTAAAAATATATTCTTAGTACAGCAAAGAAACAGTAGGCGGTTGATTGGGTGAACTGAATCATACTGGGGATGTAGCCTTTAATCAAACCAAAGAGTCACAGAAAGGTAATACGAAGAGCAAGCTTGGCCGAGCAGCTTGGTCTTGCCGGAGAAGGAAGAAACTAACACATTTTTGAATATTTCCTCACTTTCTAACCCCCTCACCACAAGCATTTAAATTAGCCAGACTGGCTAAGGCATCTAAGCCACAAAAGTCTACTGCAGCTGGATTGGACATGAAAAGGAAATGAGCAGCTTTCTGGGGTAAAGCTGCCTCACTGCACTCTGGTGATAGGGACTCAGGAGGAACCATGTGAATGATTTAGTACACTGCAGTTTAACCGCAAGCCACCAAGCTTTTGTTTTTCAAAAAGAGGGTGAAAATCTGACAATATCCTCACTTCTCCAAAGTGAATCAATGAAGTAGCTTCAACTCAAATGGTGGAGCTTAAATAAAACATATCTGAAATACTTCAAAAACATGTCTAACTCTTAATTGTCCAAATAACTGTGCATGCAAGTCTGTGATGTAGCTAAATGATTACACAAATATTTGTCTAATGTGGTGCAATAGGGTTAAAGGAAGCCAAACAGTTGAATTTGGAGTCATGCCTCTACAGTACACATGACACTTGTTTGGTTTTAAGCAGTTTAAAAACAATGTTTTCGGTGGCAAACAAAAAGAAAAGCAGAAATGCCAATGTACTAACTCGTGTCTCGCAGCTTTCTGTTATGCTTCAAACATATTGGTCAAGTTTTATTAACATTAAATGAATGGACAACTTACGGTTTGTGAGGAGGTTACAGTAACAGACAAACAAAAACAATGGTCAAGTATTAAAGTTTAAATTGATAACCCACTTTTAAAAGAAGTGTAAAAGAACAGCTGTATGGAAGGTAGATGAACAAATCATTGGTTAGCTCTAGGCTCTTTATTTTAGTTCTTAATAAGGCGTATCCACCCTGAACGTTTTAAAATACACGCCAACTTTTAATCAGGTCACATTAATGCCTGCCAATCTGTCTTCAACCTATTGGAAGGTTTAGAACACTTTCTATATGAAGCATTTAGGGCTGCAACAAATATTCACTAATTCACTTGATAACTAACCCATACTAAAATGAATACCTACAATAACATACAATTCTTACTACTTTCATTAACAAATCTGTCTAAAGCTGGTCCAGAATGCACCTGTAAATAAAGCTGATATGGCAGAGTATGGAGGGCACTCCAGTTTAAAGTACTTTTGAGTATAAAATGCTATTTTAGAAAGAGTTAAAATACCCTTTCCAGTGATCACCAACTCTATTGGAGAATAGTTTATCTGAGTACATGTTTGCTCTCCCTCTCATTCTGTGTCCATTACTCTTATGTCAGTACAGATCATCGTTGTCCTATCGATAAGGTCTTGAAACTGCTGTAAGGTTATTACTGTCAGCAGCGTGCACCAGCTGGCTTTCGCAATTAAGCCAGTCTCTTCTTTCTTACACCATAGACACACGCACAAAAGGCACTACGTAATCCCTTTCAAAAAATGAATCCAGTCAATCAGCCCTTATGTGCCTGGACTAATCATGCAGGAGCCTTTATTCAGGGCCTTGGGAGCAGTAAATAACTCTCTCACAATGGCTGACACATTACTAAAGTAAACCTCCCAAGCTATAAAACCCAATTCTCATGATCACCACAACCTAAATATAGCTTTAGGGACTATTTCTTTTCTCTGTGTCCAGGTTCGATTCTTTTGTGTGTGACGGTGGGCATCTATAAACTCTATGATAAAAATATGTCAGAAAAAGCCCATAGGTCCTGACCTCAAGGCAAGGAAGAAAGGCTGTCAAAATAAAAGCTTTGTATAGTCACTTCCACATCGACATGATGACGGTGACAAAGGCATATTTAGTAAAGCTGACCTTTGTGAATCTGTGAACTGTACCAGCACTGACAGGTTTAACCCTAGGCTTATTACGGATGAATAATACAAGAACTTTTTTATTAAGAAACTAGTATGAATTTTGTAGCCCCTATTTGAAATTTGTAAACACAACCTAGGCGTTTCATAAGCAAACCCAAAACAATGTACCTTTTTCTGATAGAAGAACGCTTAGAAAAATATGTGCCTTTTCAAAGCAAAATTCCAAAGTGGAAGATGAAGACAACACTTGAGCTGCAGACTTACTACAATTAATCTTAAAACAATACATGATTCTAGAAGACAAGACTATGAAATGAATGTGTTAAAGGTATTAAAGAATGAACTTAAATGCCTGTGTGAAGTTATGAAGTTATGACGTCATGTTAAATCCAGTTCTGGGACAGAAATTGTTGCTGAAGAGGTTAATATGCCCACCTTGCGAAAAAAAAGCTACAGATAAAACATAGAGAGAGCGAGAGGGGTGTGTATGGGCAAATATAACTGCCTTAGCGCAGGAAACAGCATTTTACAGGGCGTAGTTAACACTTCTGAACAACACTGCTAAATGAACTCCCAAATCTGTTCAAAGCGCTCACAAAGCCCATGAAAAAATAAGAGTAAAAACCACACAAGAGGCTAGAAGATCAAAAACATATGTTCAGTTGATGGAAGAAAAAAAACACAAACAGAAAAAATGCATAGCGGCTTGGGGATAAAACAGGCAAAACATATGTATGTCAGTGGCTTTAGTATCAAAATGTGAAAAAGAGTAAATGCTTTGGATTTTAGCACACTTGTTTCACTGCTACTGTAAGGGCTTCTGCCCCAAAATATGTAAAAGATGGAATTTAGAACTTGCATAGCGCTTGTGATGAGAGATGCTGCATGAACACACAAACATGCACGGGTGTGTCTCACCTCATGCTTGAGCTCCACTATCTGGTCCTTGAGTTCACGAATGTACTGGCTGGAGTCTGTGTTGTTCAGTTGCCCCTTTACTATCCCTTCTTCTTTCTATGCGGAGAGGGAAAAAGACACAGTCAGTCATGGTACAAATAAGGAATATTACTTCACAGACCTCGGACTGAATCCCAAACACGGCATTGCTGAACATGCAGTACATTACCTATGTTTAGAAACTACTGCTTAATAAACTGCGTAGTCCACTACATGGAGTAGGGAGCCACCTGAGATTCACCCTTGCTGTACAACCTTCAATAATTCAGTTGATGTGTACACTTTTGAGTCTTTAAATTTATTGTACAACTGTAACTAATAAATGCAGTCTCTCTCCATAGACTATAATGCGAAAATTATGCATTTAAAAGAAAGTATAAAGTGACCATTCTGTCATACGTGAACACACCACAGCACACAGTGTGAACAGCACAAAATTCTTCTTCGGTATTTAAACCATTCACTAATTGAAGCAGCGCCTGGGGAGTAGTGTGAGCTCAACGGAACCTCAGAGGTGCCACTAGCTGTCTTGGAAATCAAACCCAAGACTTTCTGATCACAGGGGCGACCTAACCACTAAGCCACTAGCTACAAATTCAAATGGCATCACAAAGTGCAAGTTTAACGAGGTCAAATATTCATATATTAAACCAACAAACAGAAAATAGGCCCAAAAGTAAATTGCAATGGCATCCCATTCTGATTCTCAGTTTCAATCCACCGGCCATTTCTACAACTTTCCATTTGAAAGTGAAATCTGTGGTAAAGACAAGTGGGAGTGTAAAAGCACAAACTGTTGAGTGGGAGAGAACTAAGTGAAGTTTTGCTAGAATAGCTTTGCCTCAGAGTGTTTGGGTATGCCACGGCAGTTTAAAACAGATTGAGCTAATAGCGCAGCGTGTTTTTCGCTGCTCCCAATGCCTTGGGGAGACGCCTAGCTGCGGTGCTAAACCGACACGCACAGTAGCTGCACATGTGGTGTTTACCTTCCAACCCATCTGCTAAAGCAAGACTCAAAACACACATAACCTCACAAACAAACTAGAAGGCTGTGAAAGCTCGTCACTCATTCAGCATCGATTCTGCCAGCCAGAAAGAAAGGAAAGAGAGGAGAGTGGGTAAAAAAAATGAATCTTAAAAAAGGAAAAGTTACGGAGAGGGGGTGGGGTGCCAAGGTAGAGGCGAGATCTTGCAGATCAACTAACACGCACCCCAGCAGTCGGGAAGGGTGTTTTCAATTCCTGTGGTCTGCAGTTAGGGCAGGGCTTGCAGGTCTCTGATAGGCCGGGGATGAGGGATCTAAAGCAGCAGCGTTCTTCCAGGAATCTGCCTTTTTTCTGAGGTTTTCTCCCCCACCCCCAAGTGCCAGTGATAAGGCAAAGGCAGTTAGCAGACTTCCTTATGTTCAGCTGCGCAAAGTCAGCAGGTGGCAGGCTGTGGCCAGGGATGTCAAACGGCTCTAACTAATGGCTTCCTTGCTTAAGTACCCCATCTCTTAAAGTTGTTGCTGAAAGCCCATAAAGCAAAAAAAACAAAAACCAAAAAACAATCCAAATGTTTCTACACCAATAGGAATTAGAGAATTCTGCAATTAGAGATGCTTCAGGGTGCTTCCACTTGTTCTGCACAGTTCTGATGTGAAGTTCTGATGTAATTTTGTGTGCACAATCCTAATGAAATCCCTGGAATATCATCCACAAAAATTCTGATTCATGTCAATATCGATTTTTGAAGGATTAAACAAAAAAAAGTTGGTAATACTGCCTGATAACAG
Source organism: Brachypetersius gabonensis (assembly GCA_037577145.1). Classification (NCBI taxonomy): domain Eukaryota; kingdom Metazoa; phylum Chordata; class Actinopteri; order Characiformes; family Alestidae; genus Brachypetersius; species Brachypetersius gabonensis. Next base: position 9,876,328 of record JBBJLR010000111.1, read on the forward strand.
AAGTTTAGTCCAATAGTTCAACACACCCAGTTTTACAGGCTGCATATACACCAGATTGCCATAAGTATTCACTCACCCATCAAAATAATTAAATTCAAGTGTTCCAATCACTTCCATGGCCACAGATAAACAACTTTAAGTACCTAGGCATGCAGACCACTTCTACAAACATTTGTGAAAGAATGGGTTGCGCTCAGGAGCTCAGTGAATTTCAATGTGGTACTGTGATAGGATGCCACCTGTGCAACAAGCTCAATCATGAAATTTCCTCGCTACTAAATATTCAACAGTCAACTGTCAGTGGTATTATAACAAAGTGGAAGCGATTGAGAACGACAACAACTCAGTCACTAAGTGGTGCCACGTAAACTGACAGAGCGTGGTCAGCGGATGCAGAGGCGCATAGTGCGCAGAGGTAGCCAACTTTCTGCAGAAAAGTCGCTACAGACTTCGCTACAGACCTCCAAACTTCATGTGGACTTCAGATCAGCGTAGAGAGCTTCATGGAATGCGTTTCCATGGTCGAGCAGCTGCAACCAAGCTAAACATCAAGTGCAATGCAAAGTGTCGGATGAGTGGTGTATATCACGCAGCCACTGGACTCCAGAGCAGTGGAGGCGCGTTCTCTGAAGTGATGAATCACGCTTCTCCATCTGGCAATCTGATGGGCAAATCTGGGTTTGGCCAGGAGAACAGTACTTGTCTGACTGCACAGTGCCAAGTGTGAAGTTTGGTGGAGGGGGGATTATGGTGTGGGGTTGTTTTTCAGGGTTTGGGCTCAGCCCCTTAGCTCCAGTGAAAGGAACTCTGAATGCTTCAGAATACCAATACCAAGACAATTTTATGCTCTCAACTTTGTGGAAACAGTTTGGGGACGGCCTCTTTCTGTTCCAACAAGACTGTGCACCAGTACACAAAGCAAGGTCCGTAAAGACATGGATGAGCGAGTTTGGTGTGGAAGAACTTGACAGGTCTGCACAGAGTCCTGACCTCAACCCGATAAATTCCTTTGGGATGAATTAGAGCAGAGAATGCAAGCCAGGCCAACATCAGTATCTGACATCACAAATGTGCTTCTGAAAGAATGATCAAAAATTCTCATAGACTCACTCTTTTTTCCGCATTTTAGCTCTAAATTATTAAATATATACAATTTACTAATAACAAATAGTAATCCAAATATAAATTCAGGTAAATTTCCAGTTATTGGCGGCTGCCCTCCTGTTCACCCGTTTTTGTTTTATTCTTTTAAAAGCCCTGCCGCCTGAACCCCCTGTGCCTTCTGGCAATGCAGCTCAGTATCTCGAGTGAGAATTACTGGCCCGGCGGCTGTGGTTCGGGAGGCCGTGATTTCATTTTAAATTCAGCTTAATACGTTACCCATAACAAAAATGAGAGAGAGAGAGACAGAGAGAGAGAGAGAGAGAGAGACAGAGAGACCGAGAGAGAGAGACAGAGAGACCGAGAGAGAGAGACCGAGAGAGAGACAGAGACCGAGAGAGAGACAGACAGAGAGAGAGAGACAGACAGAGAGAGAGACAGACAGACAGAGAGAGAGACAGACAGACAGAGAGCGAGACAGACAGACAGAGAGAGAGAGACAGAGAGAGACAGACAGAGATACATTACCCTTAACAAAGATGTATACAGAGGCGGACTGGCATTCTGTCCGCTCTGTCGCGCTGAATTTAAATCTCTCTCCCTCTCTTTGATGAATTTGAAACACCTTAATTTCATTTCAAATTCAGTCTTTTTTTTCCTTAGAACCGAACTAATAATTGTTGGCAAAAACCCCAGTAAATTTGTGGAAACAGCAGATATCCGACACAATATTTTATTTCGTGGCAAGATATAATTCTGCATGCATTTTAGTGCTAATTATTAAGAAAAATATAAATAACTAATTTTGTAACATTAACATTAGTGTAAATTCTGCAGTTTCATCTAAAATGTAAAATGCCCAGAGAACACAAAGAAAGCTGGGATGGTTAATAGTGCTTGTTTTTACTCTTGTTTTTCGTTTTGTCCTTCTTAAAGTGTTATATTTTTATTGCTGTAAATTAAATTAAAAGAGGCTGTTGAGCTCAGTAGCTGTCCAGTGTCTGCTTTAACCGGCGGGTCACTACAATACAACTTGCAAATAGATGAACAGTAAGTTATTGATCTGTAAAAATTATTGGTGATTACTCCTACGTTTTACTGTATATTTATTACTAAAAAACGGTTTTCGGGGATTAATCCCTGATCTACTTGGGCTAAAAATACATATGAGGGCTCGCTGGAAAGGTCTCCCGTTTATCAATGGAACTGTGGAGTTTGAAGTGTCTGAGTGCTTGCAGCGCGGAAAAATCGTGCTTGAAGCGCAGGGGCTCAACCCTGGTGTGGAATTCAAAAAATCAGCTTGCCCCGAGTCGCCTTGTGTGAAAACACCCAGAAAAAATATATTTATTGCCACAAAAAAGCAAAAAAAAGGCAGAGGATATTTGCAGCTTCCACTTTGTTGTGGGGGATTCCGGGTAAAACAGAGTTCGGTTCTCAAAAAAAAAAAAATCTGCATGTGACAGAATCCGTGATTCCTGATCCATGTAAAACTGGGGGTTACTGTGTGTGTATATA
>JBBJLR010000111.1:9879043-9893889 GCA_037577145.1 Brachypetersius gabonensis
ATATACACACACCCACCCACCCACAGCCAGCCACACCGACACACACACCGACACACACACCGACACACACACCGACACACACACCGACACACACACCGACACAGACACAGACACAGACACAGACACAGACACAGACACACACAGACACAGACACAGACAGACACAGACAGACACAGACACAAGTTTTGCTCAGATAAGGCTTATTAATCGGCTCATCAAAATTCAAAACTTTTATGGTGCTGACCAGATTACCACAGAGTACTGTATGCAGTACCAAATTTCTATACCTAAGTAGCCAATCTAATTAGCAGCTGTAAACCAAGACCTGCTTGTTCAAAAATGTAGACATGGCTGTCTCAATTACATTCAGTATGTTATTCAGTATGTTATTAACATCAGTTCTACTTGACTGGTCTGAGAACTGTAGTGAGCGAGCATACCCACTTCCAACAACTAACAGTCATTTCTGGCATACAATCTCTTTCAATTTGTAATTTATGAGATGGTATCGAAAAAGCGTATGCAAATGGGTATTAGTATCAGAACATTTTGAATTGTACCCAGCTTTATGAGCCATTAAATTGAACTGTGTGGTGGGAGCATGAAAAGCCACTCAAATGTACAGGGCAAGAGTACTCTAGGACTAGGACTCAGTTTTGTAGTATCGCACATTAAAATGTAGTCTATAACAGTCTATTTAACTTGTTATGATAGAGGATACTACAAGTTTGTGCACAATTCTCCCCCATTTATGATAAATGTATTTACAGCAATGTAAGCCACACCCTATGCAAGACTGTGGGAGTGAAAATATTCTCTAAAACACAAATGCACAATATGAAGAATTGATATACTGGGGAGAAGCTAGAACTAAAGCAGATTAAACAATGGCATAAATACAAGTGTTGCTTATGCAGGACTATGACATCCTTTACAAACACATTGGAGAAATCAGAAGAGAATGCAATTAGTCTTATTAATGATGAGCTTATTCTTTTCTTCCTGTTGCCAACAGTTCTACAATGAGTGCACCAAAATGGCATGTCTACTACACTTCTGGAATGTAAAATTACAACTCTAATCATGCTTCACTTTGCAAAACCACAAATGCAGCCACAACCAACCTTGGTGTCTATTAGATCCGCATTCAGATGGGGAAAATCCTGTGTGAAGCGTTCTTGCTTTGGATATCCCCGTTGGCATAGTAACCGACAAACTTGTCTGTGCCATAACAACATGGTAATGCTTGTATGAGTGTTTGGCATAAGAATGCAACTAATGCAACATTCATTTTCACAATTTTAATTATCTTGACATCGGTGTCAGTGTGCAGCTAAATCTCTGTCTTATGTTTTACCCTATGCATGCAAAGCAGCAAAGTAAAAAGTCAGCTTTGATTCCAGCTCAGTCAGTTATCTGAACTTGATAGGAAGTGGTTTCGCATATGGTAGTGAAGATAGCTGAGCTGTGGTCTTAGGACAGTCATGCAAGCAACAACTTCACCCCAGAGCTAGAGAGGTGCAAATAAATGCTGTTTTTTTTTTGGCCAGGCGGCGTGACTGTGATGCTGAAGTAACTAGGTGCTGAATATAGTTAACTAAAGTTCTGTTGACTAGTGCCCTGGCAAGCCGAAGCGAAAACATCTGTCTAATGTACAACAGTACATATATTGAACAAAACCAGAGTAAACCTGTCGGCCTGTGGATCTTTCCAAACCTCTATGAAGTGACTCACCACACCTCGGTACAGACGAATGGAGTTTGTATCACTTGGTAGTATTTTCCAGCAGCGGGACACGCGGCCTCAAGTGTGGGTGAAACAGGAAGTGAACAAGTTTGTGACAAAGTGTGGCTTTATGGCTGAAAACCCATACTACGTTAGAATGTAAAGTAAAGTAAAAAGGCCCCTTATAGTCACGCGTGAACACACCACAGCACACAGTGTGAACAATGTGAAATTCATTCTCTGTATTTAACTTAGGGCTGCACAATTATGGCCAAAATGATAATCATGATTATTTTTTATCAAAATTGAAATCATGATTAATCACAATTATTCCTTATTTTAGCTAAAACACATTTTTATGTGACTTTCCATTTTAAACAATAATAAAAAAAATTAAAAAATTTACTACAGACACGCGCGCGCACACAGGCGCACACACACGCAAAACTGATGACATTTTAGTCTAGTTTTAGTCAATACATTTGTATTTTAGTCTCCTTTTTAGTGATGCAATTCTATTTAACCCAGTCAGTATAGTAAAAGTACCTAATAAAGCAGACCAAATCTAAATTTTCTTTTAGTCAATCTTTAGTCTAGGTTATCTTATTATTATATTGTTACCTTATGAACTCAAGAATACTGTCCATCTGTTCCAGACACGGAGACACTCTGATTTGAATTTACTTTTTGCCAGCCAACCATGTTAGAACTTAGAAGTACATACACATACATTTTAAATAAATAAATAAATAAAATAAAATAAAAAACTTTTGTCCATGCTAGTTATATTTATTCACAGTGCCTCTCAATGAATGTACTGGGATGTAACGCCGTTCAGCTCTAAGGCCGAGCGTCCCCATACTTTTTTCTCCGCTCCCTGAGATGAGACTTTTTTCAACGTCTCGTCTCGTTTTAATCAACGAAAATGTAGGGACATTTTAGCACAGTTTTTATTTAGTAAACCACATTTAGTCTTGTTCTTATTCGTCAACAATATTACACGATATATTTTGTTTCGTTATCGTCTCGTTTTAGTCGCGTGATAAATGTTCGTTGATGACATTTAGTTGACGAAAGCAACACTACACACAGGCGCACACACTCTCACACGCACGCACACACACTCTCACGCACGCATGCACACACAATGACATGCATGCACACACAATGACATGCATGCACACACGCACACACAATGACATCCATGCACACACAGACACTCGCGCACACTCACACGCGTTCCTTTTTAGGCAACTTACTGAAGCCCCAATCTCTCGTTCGCCCCCTGGTGGCTGGCTGAGAAAGTGTTTGATCTGATATGCAGCAGAGCTGCTATTAAAATCGTCAACGATCATCTTAATTTAATCGTGGCAGCCAAAATCGTGATCGTGATTAAAATTCAATTAATTGTGCAGCTCTAATTTAATCCCTTCACCAAGTGGAGCAGGGGGCTGCCACCAAGGATGGCACCAGTGTGTGGGGACGGTACCTTGCTCAAGGGTACCTCAGTGATAACACTAGCAGTTCTAGGATTGGAACCCACAAACATTTGACTGCAGGGGCAACGACCTAAATCACTAGGCGTCCAGCTGTGGGCCTCTGATGAAAATCAGCATGGAAATTCTTACATTTAATCATTTTATGAATCATTTGTTCTGTGTTTTCTGGACTAGTGATATCAGACAGTGATCATTTTGCAGTACCAGATGTAACACGATGTGTTCTGTGGCAGCACAGAAAACCTTAAGTTTAACCAACTTCTCAAAGATGGAGCACAAGCACAGCAGGTCACTTGACCAGTCTCTTACTCTCCTCGCTTTGATTCACATGCGCTGCCAGGTTTTTCAGCAGCTTTACCAGATTTGGTAGACCATGGTCTTATCCCCACAACCATGAGAGCACAAAAACTGTGGCTAACCAAAACCACAGAGCCACAGCTCAGTTCTGCAACATGATGGCATGCCTTCAGCAAAGCATGCCTCGCAGCGAGCACAGGCATTTTGATAACATCAAAAGAGCAATTCACACACACAAAAAAAGAAAGAAAGAAAAATGGTGCTCTTTCCGCCAACACGGGCACAACACAAAAACAGTCACACTTCAGAGCAATTCTCAGACAGACTTCACGGTTGTGCAAGAAAAGGATTTAAATTTGACTAATTTTGATACTACATGTATCCATCACAAATGTGCGTGTTGCCACATCATAATGGCAGACTGAGTGCAAAATCTAGAAAACCATATTGTTCATCTTAACCCCAGGAAGGAGGATCTCTGGGCATAAAAGGTGCTTATGAGTGACAGTTTTAATCACTGAACTGTGATTGAACAGTTTTAATCACTGAACTGACGTACAAAACCAGTACTGTATCTCAAACTTCCTAGAACTTACCTCACTGGTACACCCCCCCTCATAAAATCAAGTCTCACATAAATCCTTCCAGTCTGACAAGCTTTCATAGATGTGGTTTACATTAGAGAAACATGGTTACTAGAGTAGCCATGGACGCATCAGGAGATGGGCCCACTGAGATATTAACGGGTCAAAACCTGCACTGTGTAGCCTCAATGCGGAAGGAAAGTGAGTTCTTACTCAATGTTAACAAAAGAATACATACTGAGGTCAACAAAATCGTGTGGCCCTCATTCACTCAGAACAAATATCTCCCGTACTCTTATGTTTATGAGTAACAATAGTTAGATTTTTTAAAACTCACTTTAATAGGATCAGGACCATTATAAGGAGTTGTTTAACACATTAGAAAATTGTTACGCTGTAGTGTCCCCTGCAATACTGATATAGTAGAAGGATGCATTTATGTGGTGTGTGGGATCCAGATAAATCACAGATGTTCATGCTGAGGGTTCTGTGGGTACTTTGAACAACGAAGACAAAATCTGACAATCTTTGGTCAGATTAATCCAGTCTACCAACATGTTTTAATTTCAATGCTACATATTTACTGGTATGTATACGTAAAATTAAATGAAAACTAAATACGGAACATTTCCATTCAGTTTTACTTTTACAATTAGCCCAAGTAGGTCTAGCACCCTAGCTGAGTCAATACCGCCAAAGACTCATGACCTAATAATATGTTTTAGTCATAAAGGAACAAGTAAGGTGATGGCAATCAGAAATATATGAAATAGAAAATTTAAAGGAGAAGAAAAATACTTTCCTTCCTTCCCTTGGAGGTTCAAAGGTTTTGTTCTGACAGAAACAATTCACTTTACTATGCAATGAGCAAAATGAAAATCGTGAGTTTATGTATCAGCCTAATAGCAGAGCTGTAGCTGTGTTTGTACCTGAATCTCCAGTTCGGAGATTTGCTGCTGAAGCTCAGCCATGGCAGCTATGTTATCAGCTTCTCTCAGTCTCACAGCCATTACCTCTTCTTTATTCTGCAACAGAAAAAGGAGAATGGGGGAGGGAATTAATATTATCTTTCTCTTACAGAAGCTTGAAACCAAACCCACTGGTTCCTCTTTACAGTGCTGGATTTGCTGATTCTGACCGTTGGTATAACAGCTTTTACTGAATCACTAACATACATGATGAAAAGGCATGACGCTCTCAAAGTTAAGCAGCTTGATGTGTAGATATATGGCTCTGGTGACTGAGTTCAAGCAAGTCAATACTGTTACCATGTATTTCATCACATTGTAGGCGTTAAAGCTTTCCATGTCACGTAGTGGAACATGACTGCAGCAAGCAAACGGATGGCGTCCTCACCTTGCACTCAATCTCTGCCCGTTTGCGCTTCATCTCCTGCAGCTCTACAGTCAGCATCTTATTCTGGCTGGTTAGGAGCTGCACACGCTCTTGAAGGCTCCGCGCCTCTTGCTCCGCTCGACGAAGCTGGTTACTGTGGATCTGGTTCTGCACACACAAAATATCAATGTTTGCTTTATCCTGTTGCTTTTGCTTTTTGGTGCATGTTCTTCCTCTACAGACAGCTGACCTAAAAGCAGAAAAGAAACTACACCCGACAACAACTTTGTTGATGGTGTTTTCATGCAGGTCAACAGTTCAAGCAAACAACAAACTTGTGAATCATTGTGCCAGCGACTCATCAGACCAGCTGTGAAAGATAAATCAGTCTAAAGGCCAAGACACAATAAACATGTAAAATCATCACTTGGACAGTAATAGAATAATTTGGGATTGATATGTCAATTAAGAATGACTATATGGAATGAACTGCTTTTTGCCAATAGTTCCAATTAAAATGCATTAGCACTATAGGCCTTCTTTAATAAATCTATATGCTACAATTAAAATGAAAAATAACTCCTGGATATATATATAACCTTGTCTGAATCGTTTCAGAATTAACAAATCAAAGATCACATCCATACCATTTTGCTACAATCTTATGGTGACTTCAAAGGCCCCAAAATGAACAACCCTCAAAGAGTGTTGTCTAGGGCTTTATAAAGATGATTTTATAAAGCCCTAGACTTTATCCGTTGTGTCATTTTGAGTCCAAGATTGACCTTTGCTGCCCCCTGCTGGTTATTAGCCTATATGCACTGACCCTTTTCCTGTGTGTGTGTGCGCGTGTGCGTGATCCCACCTGTGTCTCCAGCTCCAGCATCCTCTGCCTGGTCTCTCGGAGCTCAGCCTGTGCCTCTGCCTCTCTCAGTCTCACACTCATTAACTCATCCTGTAGTTCACTCGCTGCGTTTTTCCGAGGGCTGTCTTTCCAGCGCCCAGCTGTTCGAGCCAAGTGCCTCTGTAGAGAAAATGTAACAACATCAGCCACAACTAAATATTACACACATACCTCTAACTATCCACACATACCTAAAAGTAACCTTATATACTTATATATATATATAAAAAAGTAAACTTATATTTTAATACATTTTTTAGAACAAACAAGCCTTTACTACACGAGAAAGCCAGAAAGAAATGAATAAACCTGATAGCAGTAAAAGTGCTTATGAATAAGCTGTGTGTTTAAACATTTTTAACAGAGGTTAAGCATGTCACCCAGTTACATAAGAACATATGAAGATATACATTTATGCATGAAATGTGCCATATGCACATTGGGGAAAGGGTTTAAACAAACATACATGCACACGTGTATTTACCTGCCAGTGCTCCTCCAGATTCCTGACCTGTTGTCTGAGTTCTTTAAGGCCTGTCAGGGCCTCAGCCTCTCTCAACTTTACAGCAATCAGCTCCTCCTGCAGGCGGACCACATTTCTCTCATCTGGAAGGGCTGTGTTCCTCTGCAACAGGTATGAAATTATTCAAGTAAAAGATCAACACTGGAGTTGTTTCTCTGAGCAACATTTTTCCCTCTAGATGTCAAATTCACATCCTGGATGCTAATGGCCTGTAGAAATTAATATTTTAATTTCTGCTCTTCTTTCCTTCTGAATTGAACTCAGAGAGGTTTTGTAAGTAGCTAAGGAGATGAACGAGGTCTTGGGGGCCAGAACTGGAGTCAGGCTTCAGCTTTTATAAGAAGAAATGTGAAAGTGAACCCACCTTCTCAATCTCAAGGATTTTGTCCTGCATCTCTTTGAGGGCACACTGAGACTCTGCCTCCTTCAGCCTGGCCTGTACCAGCTCCCTTTCCAACTGCAGAATGAACTCCTCAGAGTAGCGAGGGTTTCCCTTCTAAAAAGCACACAAAGCAAGAGCCAAAGTTTCTGTGAGACCACATGAAACAGTATCACAACACTAGCTTAAAACCCTTTCTGCATAGATGACTTCACAGATAAGAATCATAAAATTACAGTCTAAATAAATATCGTTTGAAACATATACTTAACATAATCATAATACTGATGAAGTCACTGCTTCAAAAGTCACTGGAATTATTCAAGATTCATTTCCCAAAAACTGTTTGCAGCAACACCTTGTGACCTCAATTGCAAAAAACCTCTCCTAGGTCATAAATACATGATGAGATCTCAAAACACTTGCGTAAAACAGCACTTTACCAACATCACATAGCACATTAACCAGTGGTGTATGTGTTAAGAACAAATGTCTAAATAAATTATGAGATACAGTTTCGCCTCTTTGGTGAGAATGAGCATGCTTTTCTATTCGAAACAGGACTGTGCGTCTCCCTAACACCTCTTATCCTCTGTTGGCCCATTTACATATTCATGATCTTCTTAGCATACCCAACCATGCACTCATTCACGCCAAACAATGTGTCTTGGACCGTCGTCACGCATGTAATCATTTTGCAAAGTGAAAAATCCGGTAGTGGCTGCCCATGGGTTTCAGGTAGCACTGATTAAACCCCCTGCTGCAGGAAATACCACAACATTCAAAAGGAACTCTGGGGATTTTTTTTCTCTGTGCACAGGCTCGGAACAGTCCCCCTGTCCAGGAGGAGGCGCAGTGTGATCTGTCCTTACCGCAGGCTGTTGTTGCTGCTGTTGAAGCTGTTTGATGGCGCTCTGAGCCTGTTCCAGCTGCGCGCTGGCCTCCTCGCTCTGCTGTTTGACCGTGGCCAGCTCCCGCTTGACCAGATAATTCTCCTCCGCCTCTTGCGCTCGTGTCACTTGACCCTGACCCAACCAATCATGGACAAGTGGGATGAACCAAGGAGGGAGTGGTGATGGTGATGGTGGTGGTGGTGGGGGGGAGGGGGTAAAGCTACATGTGCAAGGCCTGGAGTGCCAACATGCTCTTAGCATTTTTTTTGTTCTTCGTCATTGATCAGGTTAGAAATCATTTTACAAATGCACGGTTGTGTGATTGTCAAAAGAAGCGGGTTCTATTAGTCACCAAAATCAACGGCTAGGGTTAAAATGCATAGAGATCGTTTTATTCCTGAATTTAAAATGGGCTTCTCTTATTTAGTTAAAAAAATAATTACGATTATTTTTTGCTACAAGAACAATTTTCTGGTGATCTCAAGCATGCAAAGCCAAAAGAGCAATACAGCATCATAAAAGAAGACGTACAACTCTCTTCATTTGGACCCGTGACAACTGATTGGGATGTTTTGGAATCCGACAAAAGTATTATTTATATTTATTCATTAGAATTCCAAAATGATCTCCAAAACATTCAAATCACCACAGTTGTCCAAACTAATGGAGAAGTTTAAGAAAAATACAAAACCATCTATCTCTTTAGAAAGAAAGACAGAAACAGTTGCTGTGAAAAGTGTAAAGATTATACCTGGATCAATCTATCTGCCAAGGAAGCACTTTCCTACAAACAGAGAAAATCCATAAAGGAAGGCAGAGAGAGAGAAACCAAAGGATATCACAACAATAAAATAAAAATAAAAAAACAATAAAAGTGAAATCTGATAGAAAACTGTGTTCTTTTTCCTCCCAATATTTAAGGCTGTGCTGTTAAACAGTACATGATGTATGTTTGAAAGTTACAAAATTTGACTTCCAATGGCTTGTGTGAGAACGGGTAGAAAAAGAACAGAGTTTATATTATAGACGTGGCGAAATGTGACAGCATGAAAGATGTAACAAAGCAAAACTGTGACTCTACAGAGATCTACTGTAAAAGGCTGGAAACAGACAAAGCAGAGAAGAGTCAGCAAGTAGAAAAAGAAGTGGCTACTTCAATAGATGCGTATCTATGGACTACACTGGCATTGTGGATTTTATGACGGCTCAATCCACACAAAAGATTAGGTTAGAGGTGGGAGAATCGGTTTTGGTCAGCACTTTGGTTAGCATGCGTCTCATGCAAGAAGTTGTGGGGGAAGGGCAAAAGAGAACGCAGATATAGGCGACGCGTTTCCTTCTTTATTCAAACATCAGTACGGACAACTCAGTGCCACTTGCATCATGCACAGCAACACGACCATGTACCGAGTGGTCACCAGCCCAACATGCAACGCTGCCTGCATGCAGCAATCATGAAATGTAGAATGTAGCTCATATTTATCCTGTCAGGTTCCCTGTGCAGTCATACAGTTAGTGTTACTGAATGGAGGAGCCTCTTGTCTCCGTCAGCATGCCTGATTGACATGGGCAACAAGCTGTTTCACTTACCTGTTTCAAAGAACACAATTCACACACAACAAACACCCCACGGCGTAAATTACTCCACATCAGCCAGAATGTACTGACTGATGCCTCAGTGTGAGTATGTAGGTTACTGGTAGTACAGATGTGCAGTCAGGTTAGTGTGTGTGAGCGCTCTCTCGGCAAGAGTCAAAAGAGATGAGTCATGGACCGGCACGAGATGAAATTTTGTGCGATGACAACAGTGGTATAACAGCGTTGACTTTCTATGAAATGGAACATAGGATGCTGTTTGCCTTTATTTTTTAATGTAAAACCACTCACTTTCTCCAAGGTGTCGATCCTCTGCTTCAGCAGCCTGTTCTCAGTGCGGAGTCTCTGCAACAAGAAGAGACTAAACTATATCAGACAGCAGGAAAGACAATGAGCTGTAGTTATCTATGGTGAAGCATCATGTTTTACAAAAATAAGTATTTTTTTTTATTATTTATTTTGGTCCACCATGTCTTTCAGGGACAGTTGATATTTACAAATAATGTTTATAAACAAACAAACAAATAAATTCAAATAACAGAAAAAGGACATGCAAGGCTTTGTTCTGAAAGTAAACACATGGATATGTAACAAGATTTTATTCCAAGTCATTCTGGAAAGTTTCTACTGGTCTGCTGCTCATTAAAACGTTCACACAAGGCTGGGAACACACTATGGGTTTCAACATACTAACCTGATGTCTTTCACTATGATAATATTGTTCTTTTTTGGTATTTTAAAGAAAATGTCCCAGAAATTTTGTTTTGTCACATCATATTGTAACTTGAATCTATTTGATAAATAGTTTTAGGCAACCATATAGAAAGAGTGCACATTTGTATACTAATACGCTATTTATTGATAGACTATTAATCATCCAGCAGGCCATTTACAGTTAGCCAGACAGATTTGAAAACTGATCATACACCACCAGCGTAAGTATAACACAGAAAACTGCATGGGAATCTAAAGCCAAATTAACGCACAATAATAGAGGTTTAAAGATCTGTTCATATGTCACATACATCATTTTTTGGACAATTGTTTTATCAGTAATTTCATTTACAAGATTAACACTGTACTACACAAATGTTCTCATCAGAAAAGCAGTCTTACCTTTATCTCCACCTGTTCCTCCATCTCCTTGGTTTTTATAGTAGTGTATTCCTTCTCCAACCTGGTTTGACATAAAACTCAGTTAAATGCTGCACACATTTACAGCTTTTCTTACAAAACAGATTCTGATTTAAGTTTCCTGGATGGAGACAACCCACTTTTTCATCTTCTTCGCATTGTATTTGACTTGATAAGCAACTTGGATAACTTTGTCTGGCCCACTGTCCAACTGGTGGGGGACGATCTTCTGAAAGTACTGAAAACACCACAAGAGTGTAGACTTAGGACCTTTTCTACTTTCCAAAAGCACAAAGTTAAAGAAACAGTCTACAAAATCAAGTCTACATAATATTCCACTCACCCCAGATAAAGATACCATGTTTGTAGTCCAAATGTCTTATAGTGTACAACAAATCCATCCCCAAACCTACTCTCAAACTGCTCAAACTTCATTTAGGCTTCATTAACAAACGTTTACTCGGAATAGAAAGGACTGAGCTAAGTATTTTCTTTATTTAGGTCAGTTGTTGCCACGAAAAAGGATCCTCCCTCCTACTACTGAGAAAAAACTGTGAAAACAAACTCTCTTGTCTTTAAAGGCTGTTACAACAGGCGACATGTTGACGTTCTGTAAATATTTTATACCTCATTTTGAGTCCTAAACAACATGCTACATTAATCAAGACTATGTTGAGTGGGTTGAGAGAAGTTTTGGGGATGTGTTTAGAAAGAGATTAGGGTGACTACTGACTTCTAGGATTTGTTGGCAACACTGGCCTAGTTCCAAACTAAACAAGCAAAATTTAAGCACCAAGCTGATCGACTTCATCTGGGGTAAGTGGAAAACTTTGGCAAACCAATTCTTTAAATAAATGCTACAGGTTATGGTAAAATGTAAGCCTCAAATCCTGACATCTACTAGCATTTAAACTCAAACACACACAAAAGGTAGTGTCTAATTAAGCCCCTCCGAAGGACACTTAAAAACAGACTACATATTACAGATGTACAAAAATAAGAACATTGTGGCAGCTCTCTAAAACGTGGTCGGCTACAGTATCTACAGTCAACATTCATTTAAGCAGCAAACCTGTAACATGCCCTCCATGTCCAACTGGATTAGCTCTGCCTGATTCATCTGAAGGATGGCCAGACCTACACGGAACACTATCTCCAAACCCTACAATCAGACCAGCAGATAAACAAACTCAATTAAGAGTCTGCAATAAACCTATTCACCCAACAGAGGGCGATCAGTGATTGCATTTGAACAGTGACTGCATTTGAACAGTGACTAATGTCAACAAATCATGAAATGCAGCACAAGTCACAAGATAATGTAAATGGACAACTGTGAATGAATACTAATGACTACATATTAAACTTGACACAATATTACAACAATTACAGTAACAATTACTCAATATTACTATATACATATAACTATGTGCACACATCTGTAACACAAAAAATCATGATGCGTCTTCTGTAAGGATTTTCTCACCTCACACATGAAGATGTCAAAGATGCGTGTTGCAACAGGCAAGGGAAAGGAGGTGAGAAAGATGGTGAGAAACCACGATGAGGCGTACATGGAGGTGTGGAAACTCTGAGCCTGGAAATGCATGTGCAGCTCTGGCAGCTGCTCCTGATGGAAAAAAAAAACAAAGGGAACGGTCAGAGCAAGGAGAGGCGGAGAGAGAGAGCAGTCATTTTTCCCTGTCAAGTAGTGAAATGTAACTGCATCAACATTATGTTGTTCAGACTTCCGAAGCAGGGCTAAGATAGTTCAGTATTTATGGATATATTTGGACAGTGATGAAATTAAAACTAGACTCATGCACCTACCCAAATTAAACTGTATGGTGAAAGTTTGTTTAGGTTGTAAGTATTGTTTTACAACATATTTGTGTATACACTATACAAAATAATTTAATGGACGCCCAGATATTTCTGCTTGGGTTTTACTCAGCATTTTAATCACAATTCCTAATAAATAGTAGTAATTAATAAAACGTATTACATAGTTTATTGCAGGTCTGCCAACCCCCCTGATCTACTAGCAGGCAGTTCCAACCATAACCTAACAAACCTAACCTATCGTGGGTCATCAAAAGTACTCAAATAATAGAGGAGGATATATCAGACAAGGGTTAAAACTGAGGTATCCGATTATGGTTCTGGAAGTCCAGTGTAAAGCACAATTTGATTTCCTCACACAAACCTAATAAGCTGACTGCGGAGTTGAATTGGGCATGACTGAGCAGGGATACCACTAAAATATTCAGCACTAACGTCCTCCTCGACCACAGTTGGACACATCAGGGTTAAACTTCTCCACCATGTGAAATCCATGGCACAGGGGTTGTATTGTAATTAGTAACAAGAATTAATATTTACAATCTTAAATAACATGTAAATGTTAAAAAGCAATAAAAAAAACATTCGTATATATTTGAATGTTTAAATATATTTGGATATATTTTGCCAATAGTTTGTCTGCATATATAAACTTTGAGCAAGATTTGACCAAAGTACACACACATTCACCTAAGTATAGTTTCTCCGTACCTTTCATCATCTCATAAGAGGGTTCAGATTGAACTGAGAACATAATACTTCATTACTTACCTGAATCATACATTCAAACTGGTACATGCAGAGGCCCAGCTCAGCCATGCTGGGTTTAAACAGTTCTCTCAGACGGTAATCCTGCATTAGCTTCACAAACACACAGAACGCTTCCTCTTCTGGCATCTAAGAACACAAATCCATGATCATAACATCTGTTGTGTACACATTTCTAACAAGCGTAACGGCCCTAAAAATACCCACGCTGCTTAGTGAACATGTTGGTACATAGATGCATTTTACATATTTGCAGGTCACACAGATTTTCACAATAGTACTTTTACTACAGTACCTAAATGTGAAGACAATTCATAGTACTTTTTTTTTTAATTACTAGAGATGAAGGAAAAAATTGATGATGTGTCGCAGTTCTTTTTTGCTGCAATTCATGTATCGGCTGAAAGACACAAATCGAGTTCATCAATCTATAATTTGTGTGTTTTGAATTCAAAGTGGAGAAATGTTGCAGTTCTTCTACAATCCTACAGGTGGCGTGCTCAAAGCTATTCACATACTGGCAGGCAACAGAAATCTGTGTAGCAGTAGCTTTAAGTTAACTTCCAGATTTAAGGTAAAATGTATATACTGTTGTATTTGAAGATGTTTTGCATTATTTGAAAGCTACCTTTGGTTTCTGAGGAGGACAATTGGAATTTGGAGTATGTTATTGTTACTTATGTGCAATTAATCTGTGCAGATATTGATTAAAACTTTAGCGATGTGACTCAACAAGATTTTAAAATGTAAACCTTGTTGAATTGAATCAGGATACTTATAGAACGCACTGAATTGACATCTAGGTATTGTGATGATACTGTATTAGGTGGTCATTGATGATTCTCATCCCTAATAATTACCTGCATGAGCAGCAGCCCAACGATGAAAGCACTTCCCTGGCAGTAGCCCACCTCCCTGTCCACCAGCGAGTAGGCCTGTGACATCAGTGACATCAGGAAGTGAGTTCTAATGAGCGTGTGTCACATAGGGACACACACACACACACACACACAGACAGGCAGACACACAGACACACAGACAGGCAGACACACAGACAGGCAGACACACACACACACACACAGACAGGCAGACACACACACACACACACAGACAGGCAGACACACACACAGAGACACACACACAGAGACACACACACAGAGACACACACACAGACACACAGACAGACAGACACACAGACAGACAGACAGACAGACAGACAGACACAGACACACAGACAGACACACACACAGACAGACACACACAGACAGACAGACACACACAGACAGACAGACACAGACAGACAGACACACACACACAGACAGACACACACACACAGACAGACACACACACACAGACAGACACACACA
>JBBJLR010000111.1:9896527-9937157 GCA_037577145.1 Brachypetersius gabonensis
GGCGTGTGTAAAAGTGTAAACGTGTAAGAGCGTATAAAAGTGTAAACATTAAGGCGTGTGTAAAAGTGTAAACGTGTCGGCATGTGTAAAAGTGTAAACGTGTGGAGAACCAGGCTGGGTCAGTTAGAGGGCACTGTGTGCGTCCAATTGATCGGCTGTGGGGGAACAAGGGGTGTGTGGAGGGTTGGATTTCAGTGAATGAGGGGTATTTGAGCAGAGTGTAACAGGCTCGGAATGCTGAGTGCACAGTAATTTTACTGAACACACACACACACACAGCGCTGCATTAAAGTGAAGGAGAGGATCTGAAGTGGGACTGCACTGCTTACCGTACTGTACTAGGAAGACACAGGAGACACCACACACTGCGCCATTGAACACACACACACAAACACACACAATAAAACACAGCTGTCTTGGCCTTTGTCACACAGGCTCCCTCTCAGGAGACTCACTAATGCAGAAAACAGCTCTACATGTGTTCTGTACATTTATCTTCCTCTTTTTCTGTCTTTCCTCTCCTTCTCTTTCTGTCTCCGCCCCTTCTTTCTCTCTCACTCTATTCCCTTCTATCGTCTCCTTACCTTTTTTCCTCTTTCCCTTCTTTCTTCTCTCCCATCCCCTTCTCTTTCTTTGAACCCTTTCTTTCTTCATGTCCATCATCTCCTTCCCTCTCTCTCTATCTTCCCCTTCATTCTCCTATTCTTTCCTCATCTTCTATTCATTCATTTCTGTTACCTTCTTTTTTCCTATCATTCGTTGTCTCATTCCTGCCTCTCTTTTCTATTTTCTCCCCTTCGTTCTTCCTGTTTCCCTTCTTTCTCCCTCTCGGTCCTCCCCTTCTTTCTCTATTTATTACCTTTCTTCCTTCCTTCCTTCTCTCCTGCTGTTCTTTCTCTTTCTGTCCTTCCTCCTCCTCTTTATCTTTCAAACTTTTTTTCCAAACTTTATTTTGATGGTATTTCAAACATTACAACAAACATCCAAAAACACAAAAAACATCCCCACGCAGGTCTAAAGAGGAAAAAATAAAATCATTTTGATGGAATCGGTACTTGGCCACAACAGTAAAGAAATAACTCCAGTGAAAGGGGACCAGACTGTGCAGAACGTCTGTCTATGCTTACCTTTGCTGTAACCTCAGTTTTTCAAGTGTCAGAGAAGTGAGCACAGTTTTCACTCAACGTTAAAGCAGTCATGATTTATGTCAACATCATGATTCATGTCAACAAGGCAGTGCTAGTCTTGTCTTGCGGCAGCAGAGCAAACACAGCATCCAAGGGATTAGCTGCTATTGTAGTGCCACATATGTGAATAAGAAAGATCTGCAGCAGGACTGAAATATATGGCCAGCTGAAGCTTGACTACATTGACACCTGGGAAGTTACCGGGATAGATCTTAGCCAGTCCTTCATTTGTGAATGCAGGCGATGGACTATTTTAAAGTGTATAAGATTGTGTCTAAGGCAGAGAAAAGACACGTGCATTTGCTTGAGAATGTGTTGCCAGGTTCTTCTCCAGTTAGGACATCGTGTTCCCAGACGGTCCTCGTTTCATTCCATCTTGATTACATTAATTTAGCCAGATAATGAAAGTGGAATCAATGATCATCTGTCTAAATCTGAATAATGTTCCAGTAATACCTTAAATTTATAGTTATAAATGTCTTTATACGCCTGTGTTACTTTAATACACAGATACGAATATGCCTTGCATTCAAACTTAAAGGGAAAGACAATCTATGGTAGTTGCTGAACGATTAATGGGAAAAAGTAAACTTTTGGAAAAATTTGCAGCCAGAAAGGTGTAACAGATGTGGAATTGACTCTAGTGGTTTGGATAAATACAATAAAACATCACCCAAACAATGATATGTTATGGTTCTTAAGAATTAAGAATGTTCCAACTTAAGAAACCAAGTCCAGATCTATGGTCTCTGTCATTGAAAATTGGCATCAATAAATACTTGTTGAATTGATCTTGAGTTAAATAGGAGATCTTGTGGCCATATCAATAAGAAAGCTTAAAAGTAACAAACACAGAAAGCAAACAAGCCTAGGGTCCCCCCTGCACACATATCCATAACTGTTAGGTCCCTACAGCCTTTATGAAAGCAGTCATCTCTAGCAATTAACATTTATAACTTGAATTCATCTGACACAAGTGCAAAATGTAGAAGCTGCAAACCCTTCAAACCTCCCAAACCCACTCCACCAAGCATCTGAATCAAATGAATAGTGGGGATCCTAAAACAGAATAAAAGTCTTTGTGTTATCAACAAATATTGTCAAACAAAGCATCAACAACTATTGATAATCAATTAATCAAACATTTTATCTAAACCTAGTGACATCATCAGGGGTTGACAACTTTTTTGCTGTAGCACTCAAATGAGTACCTACATGAATTAACTGGTACGCACCAAAAGTAAATATTTTTGTGTCTTGGGGGGCGGGATTTGTTTGGTCATGAGGCTATGCGTGCCAGTGTCCGAGGGTGCAGGGTGTCCGTGCCGGGGTCTTTGTCTTGACGTGGTTTTGGAGCAGGGGGTTCCAGGGTCTGTAGTGTCCGTGTTAGGGTCTGTGTTGGGATCAGAGGGTGCGGGGTGTCTGTGCGGGGGTCTTTGTCTTGACGCGGTTTTGGGGCAGGGGGTTCCAGGGTCTGTAATGTCTGTGTTGGGGTCTGTGCCGGGATCAGAGGGTGCGGGGTGTCTGTGCCGGGGTCTTTGTCTTGACGTGGTTTTTGAGCAGGGGGTTCCAGGGTCTGTAGTGTCCGTTTTGGGGTCTGTGCCGGGATCAGAGGGTGTGGGGTGTCTGTGCCGGGGTCTTTGTCTTGATGATCTCAGCATGGTTCTGGGGATTATGCACGCTGTATGAAGTCACAAATGAGGTATGCGTTTGCGCTGTCAAGACCGAAAACTGGACCGCATTTTGAGTACCACTGACGTCTATTCGGGCTTGCATACCACTTTTGTCAATCCCTGGTCCTCACTCTTAAAGACATAAAGCAACTCAATAACAGACCCAGCTGGAAATGCACATCCTCATAGTGTCATTCAAATAAGTCACTGCGGTCATAGTAGGAGAGCCGTGTGCTAGAATTTCTGCTCCTAACCTCTATGTGATCTTGAAAAAGGCTGGGTACAGAATGCCAAATCTAAGTCCATCAAATTTGGATAAGAGAGAGCAATAAATGATAAGATCACGGTCACTGTGTTTTCCTCCATCTTCTTTCGGCTGCTCTTTGGTTACTTCTCAGGACCTCCGACAGCCATGGGGCTGGGGGAGAGACACACTTCGGCCTGGAAGACGAAGAGCAGAGTAGATTAACTGAGCTGTGGATAAATGAGAGAAGGGGTGTGGTAGCCGATTCTGAAGATGGACAGGGTTTAATGGAGTTTAATGGAGAGATGAAGAAGAAAGAATAGAGGAGGGAAAAGAGGACAGCGATAGAGAGGATAGATTTCTGTGGGTAGTCGTAGGTGTTACACGTGGGTAATGAGATGAGGAGGTCTGAAAAGGACAGTTGAAAGATCTGGTTGATACTAACTCAAGGTTGTTGCCTACTTTGTGATACGGAGGAGACTCTCCGAGGGATAGGCTGAGAAAAGATGGGAGTATCGCAAGCTCAGAGGTCTGCAACTTGTCACTTGGAAGTCACTGAAGAGGATGAGTAGAATTGGAAATGCGCTCAGGAGGACGTCCAGTTTGTCAGTGAAGTTACCCAGAGGGACAGGTGGGAGATAAAGGAAAATTATATGGAGCTTAGTTAGATATGTTACGGTGACAGAATGGAATTCTGAGATGATGAGTTGGGAAAGATTGAGAGGCGTAAAAGCGATCAACATGAACCTGTACCCCCTCCCATGCCTTTAGTGCAAGCAGAGTGAGAGAAGGACATGGCAGAGGAAAGAGCAACCGGAGTAACGTTCTCTAGTGTGATCCATGTCTCTGTGAGGGCCGAGAAGTGGAACGAGTGGAGAATCCCCAGCACAGAGATAAAGTAATCTATTTTGATGCAAGATGCAACTCCACAGACCAGCATGAACCACTGTAGAAGGTTCCACCTCAGGCACCTTGGGAGAACACAAAGCATGTGAGAGCAGTCCTTAAGATGTTGCTTACCCACCAACTGTACTGGAAGTTGGAGAAATGCGCTTTCCACCAGCAATCCACCACTGGGGTTTGTCATCTCATCCCAGGGCTTGGCCATGGACCCCTAGAAGCTGGAGGCTGTGCCAAAGAACCTCTTTTCTATCCAGCAACCTAAACAGTAAAATTCGCCGTGGGTTCTGTTCTTTGAACAATTTAAGTTCCGATTCTCCTATCACCAGGGCTCGAAGAACATAAAGCAGATTCCCTTTCCGAACAACATGAGGCCGACGCTCCCTGGACAGATCCTGCGCCTGTCCTCCCCTACCACCAGACCCAATGCACCTCTCTGATAGAACCTGGAAACAAGGGTCCGCCAGACACGGACTTTGGATCAGTCACCTGTAGGCCCAGTCTTCCACATCTCCAACGTGAAACCTGTCGTCTTCTCCCCCATGGCCCCCCTGACAAAACCCCCCTAATTATCATCAGCGGTCCGGCTTACACTGTGCACCAGAACCTTCACTTGTGCCACATCCTCTCAGCCGGGTCAGTCTGGTGCTGGTCTTGGAGAGAGGCAGTGCGCCTCTATGTGGTTGCTGTGTTATCACTATAGTGGCTCAGTATTAAATATATACAAGACAGGATCTAAAATCTTGGTACAGAACTGTCTTCCACAGCTTTTTCCCTGTGCTGTTCAGTCTGGTAATGTGGTGCCGCCTTAGTTCGTGGAGGACTGACACAACTAAAGACAGCATAAAATGATGGCAGTCAATTCCAGTGGCCGGGCAAACAGATCGATCAAAGATACACTGACTGCTTCCCTTGATGTTGACTGTCGGATAACACGCTTCGCAACTTTCAGAAGGAATTATTAAACCTCCACTGTGTTTAATGTGAGAAAGTGTTGCTTTGACCATATGATACTGGTTCAGCATCTGTTAGCAAACTAGCACAGCACCCATCACAGGACAGCCTTCTCAAAAACTCTGGTCAGGCTGAACAATTGTTGATTGATTTTATTTGGCCATTATAAAATCCCATATTATAGTGCAAACGCTTGGCCAAATGTTTTTTGGAGGCTGTCTTGAACACAGGGATGCTTTGGTTTGCTAGCTTGGCTAAGGTAAATATCTATAAACTGAGGTGGATTTTTTTAGGAAACCTCCAGAATTTGAGAAAAGATAGTCAGTGCCTATGCTTAGTCAAAACATTGTTTGGAGGCTGACACAGGAATGCATACCTTTGCTATCTTAGCCTGGCTTAGCTAAGGTTAATTTTAAAATGGCCAAATATATTCAAAGCATTTGTTTTTTATTGTTTTTTTAAAGGCCCATATTTAAAATTGTTGTTTTATTTATTTCACGAAAAACGTAATTCATAATTCCTCACAGTTCATTCTTACATGCCCATTTTCCAACTTTCGTTTATTTTTGTTACTGCACCCCTCAGAACAGGGGTAGACAACTCCAGCACAGTTTGATGGTAGTTCTCCTCAAACACATTCACTAAACCTGACAACTAACTGGGAGATGAACCAGGTGTTTCTGAGCAGGGAAATCACCAGAACCTGCTGGACTGCGGCCCTTAGAACTTTAGAATGAATGGCAGCTAAACTGCTGTAGGCTGAATAAAATTTATGTAAATGTGTGACATCACAAAAATTCTGATTTGAAAATGGAGTGTACAGATGGGGACTGAATGCACATTTTGAAACAATATCCTTTTTAATTCCAGGAAAGTGATTAGATGAGTCTTTTAATACATTAAAAAGACCTGCAACTGCTATCTGCAGCAGTAAAAATCACAGCATCGATATTCTGCCCATAGCAGGGAGCCCTAATAATAACAAATATATTACATTTTATTTGTGAAAGATCTTGAAGTCATAAACTGATCCCAGATCATTTCAGGTCATTTTTCTTGAATATAGGGTGGATGGTGGTCAAGCAAATACTTAGGATGGCCAAAGCTCGAACCACAGCCATGCCAAAGAGAAACACACGATTTTCCGCGCCTCCCTGTCCAGTACGGTTCTTCATAACCAATGTTTGTAGTTATTCGGTTCTCTGCGGACCACCTCAGAGCGGGTTCTCACCTGACCGCGGCACGTCAGGGTGCCCATGTCAAAGGTCAGTTGTACAAACAAACCACATTATGGAGCCGAGAAGCCTTGCCCCGCTTCGGTCAACACACAAGCGCATTGTGTTTCATTACGAGCCGCAACAAGGTTTATAACAGCTGGCTTTACCACTTTAATTAATAAACACAGGCGAGCATAAAATAACATACTATCCACAACTGATACTGATCCACACACAGTGGGGACCCTCACTAATCAATCTCCTGAGCTCCTCGGTGTGTGTGTGTGTGTGTGTGTGTGTGTGTGTGTGTGTGTGTGTGTGTGTGAGAGAGAGGAAGAGAGTGTTTTCTGCAGTCTTCCCTATCTCTGCCCTTCTCCATTACTCCCTCTATTTCACCTCCCCCTCTCCTTCCCCTTCTTTTTTCTTTTTCTACCGCATTACCATCCTTCCATTCTCCCATGTTTATCTTTCTTCCTCTACATTCTTCTCTCCATTCTCTCTCAACTCCTTATTCCATTTTCGTCATCCCTCTTTCTCTTTATCTCTCTCTTCCTCATACTTCCCTTTCCCTTTTTTCCCTCCTTCTCTCTTTATAACCTTTCCTCTCCCTTTTTCTCTCTGGTCCTTCTCCTCCTTTTTCCATTCTCCTCGTTCTCTCTCTTCCCTTTCATCCTTCTCCGCCTCTCTCTTTCTATGTCTCTTTCAATCTATCTCTCTCTGAATGAAAAATAATTTCATCCCTTCATTTATTCTATTTTTCTTTCCAGTAAATCCCTTGTTTCACTCTTCTGCTTCCATAGCAGCCAACACTATATCAGGACCTCCCAGGTAAGTCAGTCTCTCTCTCACTCACACACGTATACGCACGCACGCACACACGTACGCACGCACACGCACGCACACGCACGTACGAATGCACACACACACGTACGCACGCACGCACGCACGCACACGTACGCACGCACGCACACGTACGCACGCACGCACACGTACGCACGCACGCACACACGCACGCACGCACACACGTACGCACGCACGCACACACGTACGCACGCACACACGTACGCACGCACGCACACACGTACGCACGCACGCACGCACACACGTACGCACGCACGCACACACACGTACGCACGCACGCACACACACGTACGCACGCACGCACGCACGCACACACACACACACACACGTGTACAGGGAGGAGGATAAAAGCTGCAGTCTTATCGAATGGAAGTCATTTCAACTCGTTAACAAAAGCGACCACAGCATTCAACCACATGTAAATATACATACATACTAGGGCTGTACCGATATGGGATATGAAACAGATATGAAACATCGCGACACAGGTTCGTGGATCTGAGTGTCGCGATGTGAGAAGGCAGAATCGTGACACGCCCCTTCAACTCCCAGAGTTCTACTTCCTGTCCAGAGGCTACCCGTGAGCGGCACACCTCCTAATAAAACCTTTTTAACACCATGATTAGTGTATTGTCACCTTAATTCCAGGCAATAACCAATAGTAGAGGTTGTCACAATTCAAACGGCCCCGCTGCTAGTCTTTCTGACCTTCTAAAATCTGCAAGGATTGCCTGGGGAAGCGCATGTGTCCGAGCTGAATTTCGTCGAATGTCAGTAAAAGGAAATGATGACACTTCACTTTATAAGTGTCTATAAGCTGGCTGGTAGTAATTAAACTGTTGGGGTGTTTGTTTTTAAAAGAATCGTCATACGAACCGAATCGTGGGTTTGGTGTGTTTTTACAGCCCTAATACATACTTATCCACAAACACAAATCACAAAAGTATGTGATTAAAAAAACATGTAGTGACTGACCAGCCTCCTTGCAGACAGCAGCGAGGTCAGCTCCTACGTATCCATGGGCATCGTCAGCTAGTTCCTGAAGCTCCTCGGTGCTGACCTCACAGGGGACAGAGCACAGCAGCTTCTGCAGGATATCCATCCGCCCATCCGCTCCAGGGACACCAACCTCCAGTTCTTTATCAAAGCGGCCCGGGCGGCGTAGAGCCGGGTCCAGTGCATGAGGCCTATTGGTAGCCCCTAAAACTAACAGCTGACCGCTGTGGCTTTCCTATCGCGGGGTGAGGGAAAGACACAGAGACAGAGACACATCTCAGCTGCAGAGATTCAGATTAATCTCTATTCAGATGTGATTTTTTAATCAGTGTGACAGTGTAAGAAAAGTATCCCCTCACTGTTAAAACTCTTGCACATGGATGGTGATAAAATTCAAAGTGGGTGGTCTTTTTTCAGATGATTACACTGTGTACATATACCTTATACCTAAAGCTGACACTATCACTACCCTGCCAGATCAAACAGACTTTAAACAGCCTGGGTGATAAATACTGTGGGGGGAGCAGAGTTTGGGTGGGGAGCAGAGCTTGTACACACACACACATTAGGGGTGTCGAATTAATGCTTTAATTTTGATAAATTACAGGTTAAAAAAATTAACGCTGATAAATCGCACCACGTGACTTTAACCTGATCTGGTGTTTTGTAGAAACATGCTACCATCGAGACGTGCTCCCGTGTGGTGCAGTTCCACAGACTTGGGATTCATGGCCACGCCCATAAATCTGTACTACCTTGGGACACTGGTAGCTTTTTCCACAGAGTAGCATGAATCGATAGACTCATCTGTTGATTTGCGTCACTGAAGCATTTTTCGGCAAGGATGCATGAAGCATCAGAACACCCTGCTTCAGGGTAGCATTTCTCAACCTGACTGTATAAACTGTCTCTCTGCACCTCTAAAGATCTCTTTATCTAGCTAGGTTCTTCTCACTTAAATAAAACACATTTTTCTCAGATTATGCATATTATTTGCCTGTTTCTTATCATTATCAGTGCTAAACTGTATAAGCTCCAACGTAGCGTTTTTCAACAAGGCAGCATAATTCATCAGAACACCTGTGCTTTAATTGCATGACACCCCTAATATATACATGATTTTCTGCTATTAACTGAAATCAATTCAATAATTAATTTGAAAAATAGGGTATTGCACACTTATTTAAAAAATTCTGCTACATGCACAAAGAGGGCATTAACATTCTATAACATCTAGTTTGTTATAGAAAAACATGACAAAAACATGTTTTTTTGTTCATATAGCAGTACTTTTAAAATAAAAGTGAACAATATAAGCTAGAACCCCACCTCACACACACACACACTTCCCCTCCCAAACTACAGCCGAGATGTAGAGCGCTGTGTTGAAGTCTGACTGATTGGCTGCAGGACTAATCACCTAATCATTATGTATTAATCAGAAATACCCACAGATCCAATGCCATCCATGAGTGTGAGAAGAGCTGCAACGACCCGTTTCTCCACTTCATTCTGGGCGCCTTCTCTCTTCGGGCACAGAGCATCCAGTTCATCAATGAAGATGATAGCAGGCTGCCTGATCAACACACACACAGACACACAGACACACACACAGACACACACACACAGACACACACACACAGACACAGACACACACACACAGACACACACACACAGACACACACACACAGACACAGACACACACACACACACACACAGACACACACACAGACACACACACAGACACACACAGACACACACAGACACACACAGACACACACACACAGACACACACACAGACACACACACAGACACGCACGCACCTTATCTAGACAGACAATATGCTTGATACAGTGATTTTTAGGTCAAGGTATAACTGCAGAGTAAGGAGTTTCATATTTGGTTTAATGGCTGCTCAATCAGCTGTTAAGGCACATTTTTTAGTCACATGGAGTTAAAAAAAAATCAAACAAGGCAGCAATTGGTAACAACACAATTAAGCATTTCAACATAACTACACACAATACTAAATAATTTTTCATTGTGTGCAACGGTAAACCCTTTTGAACATCAAAATACCTGCAGATATCAGAGTTACAGTGTGATAAATGGGGCACTGTCGGCCCTACTCAGAAGAAACTGTTTTACTGAAATCCAAAAGCATCCTGATGACTTAAACAGTTTAATCTTGATCCAGCTGATTCAAGAGGCAATTAAACAGGAACTGAGCGAGACCATGTCAGCACACAAATGAGCTACAATCAACAACAGAACCAAAAATCATGCAGAAAAGCCACAGCAACAAGCACATTTAATGCTCTTCTGACGCTGTAAAGCAGAGGTCCCCAGCCACAGGACAGGGCCGTGTTGATGGACCGGTATTGGTCCATGAGTGATTTGGTATCGAACCGCACAGAAAGACAGAATAAAAATATTTGATTCATTTATCAGAGTCTGAAAGAAAAACATTTTTAGAAAAAAAAATGCTTTTCTCTGTGATGTGAGATGATACACAAAAACATTTAGGCCACAAGCCAGCAAAAATGAGTAAAAAACAGACACACTTTGTTTATAGTTGTCTGTGAAAATACTGATTTACATGAAACTGGTCCATGGTGCAAAAAAGGTTGGGACTGCTGCTGCTTCCATCATGTGTCCTATTTTCTATGCCGACTATAAAACAAAGATACAATAATGGACCTCAGGGCTTAGAAAACAGAATCAAAACGTCTTTGGGAAATTGGAACAACTGATATCTTTAACAAATAAGCTGTATACCAGTTCCAAATTGAGACAAGCAGCATGTCACTTCTCATCCTCTCAGAGCATCAAGCATTGCTCATCTTGAACCTCTGTTGCTCAAGAGAAGAGGAAGACATGCATCAAGACTCTTTTCAGAGTCTTTCCTGGACCGCAAGTGGTGGAACGAACTCTCTCTGGCGATCAGAAGAGAAGATCCACCTCTTCAAGGAGCACTGAGGAGACTAACTAGTCCTCACACTTATTGCTTGTATATTTTTTCACATGCATATACATATACACACACACATATATACTGTATATATAAACACATATATATATATATATTTTAAGCTTTTCTTCACTTGACCTTTTTTGCTTACTTTGTACTAACCTCTGACTTTCTCTTTTGGCAGGGTTTGCGAACGTGTGTAAC
This sequence comes from Brachypetersius gabonensis, assembly GCA_037577145.1. Taxonomy (NCBI): domain Eukaryota; kingdom Metazoa; phylum Chordata; class Actinopteri; order Characiformes; family Alestidae; genus Brachypetersius; species Brachypetersius gabonensis. The sequence continues at coordinate 9,907,735 of JBBJLR010000111.1, forward strand.
TGGTAGTAACTTGGTTAAAAGCAGATAGGTATGAAGAACTACTTAAGCCCTGATGTACACTACTGGACAAAAGTTTTAGAACACCCCCGTATTTCAAGCTTTTTTTAATTGAAGTTCAAGTCCAGTGAATAGCATGAAATGGTACAAAGGACAGTGCTGAACTGCGAGAGGTTTAAAAATGGTAAGGTTATCCAGAAGTGGGAAATAATTCTGGTGCACCGTGCAGTTCCTCTGGTATGTGCCTAGTTGGTCGGGTTCATCCTACAGCAAGACAGTGACCCAAAACATAAGTCCAAGCTCTGCCAGAACTACCTTAGAAAAAAGAACAAGATGGTAAACTGGAAAACATGGAGTTTCCAGAAGTCTCCAGACTTAAACCCCATCTAGCTTCTTTAGGATGAACTGGACGGAAGAATTTCTGCAACATAGTTGGGAAGAACTTTCTTCAGAATGAACAATGAGACACTGAACTGTTTGAACTTCAATACAAAAACATTGGGGTCTTCTAAAATATTTGACCGGTAGTGTATGAGTAGTGTATGTCGCTCTGGATAAGAGTGTCAGCCAAAGGACATAACAGTAATTGTAAAACACACTGGGCAGAACTTTATTAAACTTTATTAAATTATATAAACTTTGTTAAATTCCCCAATTAAAAACAGTAATTCTGCACCTCAATGCATGGAGGACGTGTCCTTACTTTGTATCTTCTCAGAAAACTAACAAAATCTTCTCCCGATCCCCTGTACCCTCACTTGTGAACAAGACCCAGAGACCCCTGAACTCCTCCACTTCTGGAAGAAACTCCCCCCTGAAATGAAATGGGCAATCCACCCATTTCCAACTTTTGATTCCATAAAATCAAACTTGATCCACAGTTAAAACTGCTATTTTGAATCCTGATGTTTGAACATACTTTTGTCCATTTTCATCTGGCACACCATGTCAGAAACTACATAGATTTTTTAATGTTACTGAACAGAGCACAGTGTGAAATGTGTGTTAAATTTAGGCAATTGCTAATTAGTTTTCCAGTTTCAATACAAAATAAGAAACATCAAACATGTCTTGTCTACATCAGGGCTAAAGGAGCACACTGCACTAATTTCTAGTCATTAAGTTAACTCGAGTGTTTCAGATGTACATTTCAAGAGAACATACCTTCATGACATTAAATAGGACTTCTTGGCCCAGGCTGTCCTTCTCTTTGAAGAACTCATGCTCAGGATATGTTCGGGCGATATCTCGGCGGATCAGCTTCTCGCAGGGCGACGTCATCTTCAGCAGCTCGGAGTACTGGTCCTTTATGGGCAGATTCTGGGCGCTACATAGCAGCTGCCACACTATTGCCCTGAAGTGATGAGGGATGCCCTTCCTGACTAGTTCCTGAAAAGGGACAGATCCACATACTAAGGAGAAGGGAATGATCATGATAAAGGCTACAGCTGATGACAGTCTCAGTACTATTTCAGATTACTTTAAGAGGAAACAATTTAACTAAGGAACACCCGCTCACAAATATGATGGCAAAACAAAATTCATGGCTTTTCCCCCCATTTCTAAAGTCCTTGGAAATACACATTTACATACAGCTTCTGCCTACTGGTGTTTCCATGAATACAGAATGTACCTCAGAAATGATAATGCCATTTTCTGCTGCTAAATATAGCCCGGACAGGATGTCTTCAGCGGAGCCAAGAGCTGTTCTAGCCTAATATTACTGACGGAAGGTGGTTCCTCAACTTATTACAACAACATACATTTCACAGATCTACAGCTGGTCATTCCAGAGTAGAGCTTAAACTAGAGTCCACCCACACACTTAGACAAACTGTGGAGATCCCTCAGCGCTGAGAGAGGCAAGAAGACAAGGGTCTTTTGTTAAAACAGTGCTGAAGGAGGCTGTTCGATATGAGCCCTTTGTTAAAGCACATAAGACCCTTCTGAGCAAAATGCTTTTCCCCCCTCAGCACAGGCATTAACTACAGATCTAGTTAACATTTATGTTTTAATATTTACTGACAGAATAGACAGGATTTCTATTTAATGAATTATATTATGTTTAACATATGTTTCAACTGTATATAGCCCTTTTCAATGATGTATAACAGGTTATGGTCAATAAGATAAGATAAGGTCAGATAAGGTTAAAAAAAAAAAGTAACTTGACAAATGAAAAATTATTTAATGCACCTTTTTGTATCTGTGTCAGTTAATGCACACCAAAAAAAACCACATTGTACAGGTATGAAGAGTTTCTAGGTATCCTAGTTTTCAGCCGTGGACCTTATCCATTTTTTTTTGGTTTTGTTTTTTTTCCTTTTCTTTCTTCCTTGCATTCTTGGGCACTGAAAGGCGCTATATAAACGTAACATTATTATTATTATTATTATTATTATTAAGTGTGTTTCATAGATTTCAAAATGATAGTTTTTTTTAATAGAATCATCAATTTCACCACTCGTCAGTTTAATAAAAAATAGTTGAATGTCAAATTATTGACCACTGCTGAAAACTAGGATACCTAGAAACTCTTCATACCTGTACAATGTGGTTTTTTTTGGTGTGCATAAACTTAAGATTAAACAACAATCCCAACAACACATTTTTGTGGGTTTCCCGGTTGTAACACTTCACATAGTGAACTGAAACTTTTCCATGTGTTTTGTAGTGAAAAGACCATAAAGGGAGTAACGGAATACATACAATGCCATAACCTAGTCACAATACCAAAAACTGTAATCGGTCAAAAAGGCATAATCTGACTACTAATACATTTATTAAAAACGGGGACACTTAGGAGACTTACAATTTTAAAATACATATTGAAACAATGAACAATACCCTGCCATGCTCTTCATGACATATACTGTCTGGAGTGAAATGATTTACTACCATGGTCTCTACTGAAAAAATGCATCCTTTGGGTGGAAAATACTCTATTATTTTGTCTTTAAAGAAGAAAAGGGAAACATCACAACACATAGTTGATTTAACTAAACCACAAGGTTTCAGTACTAGGTCAACATCTCTGGTCCACACCCAGGAATGAAACCAGAACCTTCTGATGACATTATGCCCCAGTTCCTGGTGTGAAGCTCAAACCCAGTGCTCTATCTTACCATTTTTTTAACACTGAAGGACTACACCGGTTTCTGATTTTGAACTCTATTTGTTCAATCCCTGCAAAATGCTGGAGCTACATACACTAACAACCATCATCGAAACAAGAGCCAAGCAGTCCTATCGGACAAACACCATACAGAGACCTGGCTTTCCCCATAAGGTTCAACATTAACCTGAAACCCGAGCGGTGTGGAAAAATGAAGCTGTAAACGAAGAATACAAATAACTCCACAAAGTGATAAATGAAGAGGACTACTGCTGAAACTGCAGGAATATATAGCGGTTTCTCCCTAATTAGCGTTCCTTGTTGTCACAATACAAATGGAGAGAAGAAAGCAAAAGCATGGCATCTGCATGGAGCGCTGAATAAGAACATTTATTAACAGGGTTGGACATAATTTTGTAATTAGTTGGTAGAAAAACAAACAAAAAAAAAGACTGGGCACGTATATGAGAGTCTCACACAGAAACATAGTTCAATTGGGCATAACATTTCAAAGATGACACGATGGTCAGTAATTTTCGATTCCAGTTTTTTTTTAATACTAGTAAGATGTGTAATGTGTTCAATGCTAAGTAACGTGTTCCAATAATTTTTTTCCCTATTTGGACCCAATTGTAGACTACAGAATTTTTTCTTAAACAGAGTAAATTGAAAATTCCTAATAACCACGGTCTCAGATTATGCAACTCAGACTACTGTTAGTCTCTGCAGAGACCGTGTTAAAATGACCAACAGAACACAGCACATGGGCATTAAGGTATTAACGCAAACCACAATTTAACCATTTAACCATGTTAATCCTCAGCAAACAGCATCACTAGCCACTTCTTTTTAGAAATGTGGGGAAAGTAGCTGTATACTAGTGGTGCAACAGATCACTGTTGATCCGTGATCCGAACCGATCCCTCTCCACGGTTCAGCACACACGTGATCCGAAGATTCGAAAAAAAAAAAGGAAATGTTCCATTGTATGGTGCGCGTGGTCAGTCTGTCAAGAGATTTTTAGTTTTCGGTTAAAGACTTTTAAACATGACTGAAACATGATGGCGCAGGCAAAACCCGTGTGTAGCATGCGCCAGCCCCGCCCACCTGCTTCTCTTCCTCCGTAGTTTTACTCCATGGCGATTAACACTTGCATCGCTAAACACTTGTGGCTCAAAAATTCATAACAGTCATCTAAAGTAAATATAATTAGCAAATAGACTTAAAAGATAGATTAAAGATGTTCTTTTAACAGCATTACTTTGCTCCGTTTTCGTCTAACGTTGCACATGACCTCCGATCATCTCACTTGTTTTGCCAATAATTAGTCACACTTCATATCTCACTTAGCTTCATAATGATCAGTTTAATGACATCATCTATATTGTATCCTAGTGTTGCAAACTGTAAAAAAGGTACTCAAAGTGGAATCCTAGTGGAAAGGGAGTAATGGTGGTAAGTGTGGTTAACATTCTTTACTGCTACATGCACGAAGATAATATAAATGAATGAATGAATGAATTCATTCATTTTCCGAAGCGCTTATCCGTGAGGGTAGCAGATTTAGCCGATTTACGAGTGAAAGGTGAGGCTCACTCTGGAGGGATCGCCAGACGTAACTGCAATCACAGTGTAATTATATTTTGTATTTATATTAGCTGTGTGCATGTAGCAGTAAAGAATTTTGACTGCACTTACAACCATTACTCCCTTTCCACTACGACTGCACTGTCAAGTACGTCTTTTTTACGGTATCCAACACTAGGATATCTCGACGAAGGCAATAGATTTTCACGTCATTGAAATGGCCGAAGTTTCCCATTGGTGGGCACATTTGGGCCATGGGCTGGCCGTCTTGCAACCTGCAATGAGAGGTCTCTCAAAAAACTACTACTGCTACTAATAATAATAATTTACAATTTGTTAATAATTCATAATTTATGATGATTTTCTCCTCACTTTTTCGGTTTCGGTCAAAATTTAATATCGGTGCATCACCAAGTTTTTTACTGTGTCCACATTAAAGGAAATAATTATCATGCCCTATCTTGCACCTTAATTTGTTTTTATATAATTGCATGGAATGAGTCATGAGTCTTAATGCTTTTTAATGGGCAAAATTACTTAAATAACTAAATATTTTAAGTGTGTGTTAAATTTGTCTGGTCTTTTTTCTTTTTTTGCTGATCCGAAATTTGATCCGATCCGCGACTTAAAACTGTGATCCGATCCGAACCGTGAGATTTTTGATCCGTTGCACCACTACTGTATACCTCTTTCACAAGTTCAGTTTCAAACTGCCTGACCTGTGTCTACTAGGAGCAGCTAGACAAGGCCTCCAAAATCTTAAAATACTCAGGAATAAAAGACAAATTGAATAAAAAAATAAATAAACACTGAATTTTATGGAGATAAAAACACATGTAACCTATTTTATAATAACATTGCAGAGTAAATGGCTCACACTTAACATAAGACTTGGGAAGAAGATTAGGAGAAACGGAAAAAAGAGTAAAGTCAGCATATGCACTGTAACGAGGCCCAGGCCTAGCAAGCTGAATTTTGCTTCCTACTGTAGTTTTCCGTTCCAGCTTAAATAGTGCAGCAAGCACATTCATGATTTAGCTTAGCCACGATTAAGCTCACAGGCTTTTTTTGCTATTTAAGTGAAAATCACAATGGAAAGCAATTTTGAAGTTGTTGTTCAAATGTTGCTCGTCTTCCTAAATAACATCCAGGTCTCATGAAAAGAAAAAAGCACTTTTAATTGTCAAGAAAAGGCAATGTGGTGGACTAAATTAGCGTAGTGCTTAAAAACTAAAATATTTCATTTTTTCCAAATGGGACAAAACATACTAAGGGGCTCCCAAATCTCACCTATGTGTGGAACACATCACAATTTTCTGTTAGTAAGATAGATAAGTCAAAGCCACAGCTAAATTAAGTTATAATGGGAAAATGTGTTGTACGGTCATTTGACCCATTATTTAAAAAAACAAAAAAACAAAAAAACAGCCAACAGTCAAATAACACATGATTCTGTTCAGCACTTACAATATCTCAGCTAAAATGTGTAATTTGTGTTTGTGGAATTATCCACAGCTTTAGGCGCTTTGTAAAGTGGTGCTTCACATTAATGACACTGTGCTTCGTTGTTTATTTAATAGATGAAAATTGCTGCGTTTACCTTCAGCTGCTTCTCCTTCTTCTTGCGCACCTCCTCCCACTCATTGACAATTCGCCCCCATAATATCCACGTGTCCTCCTCCAAGTGTGAAAGGTTGGAGGAGGCTGACGAGCTTGACACCAGCGAGGAGCCACTGTTCCGCCGAGAGCCATTGACTGAACGCAGAGACTTACTGTCCGTCTCCAATAACCTGCAGTGTAAAACACAACCAGAAAAAAAAAAAGACAGAAATTAAACAAAGTAGAGACAGAAATGACTAACAAGTCCAGAGCAAACAGTTCTGAGAAAAACAAGCAAACATACATTTTCAATTTCCAAATTATTTGTAGAGCTACCATTCTACCTGTATGGTAAGAGTCTTTGCCTTTAACTCCAAATACTGAACTCCTTTACAAGGTTTACACCAATCAGTCAGAACATTAAAACTGTGTAGGCCACTCCATGCCACTATGCGAACAATCAGGATTCCCAAACCATGCCCTACAAAGGTCAAACACTAAACCCACTCTAGTTCTTCCCTTAACGATTCACACTGAGTGCAGGACAACAAAATTGTAAAAATGTAAAAAAAAAAATGAAACAAACAAAAACAAACAACTGTACAATGTCATTCTATGGAAATAAAGACTAACAATCTATTTTGCAACAAATCTAGCCTGAAGTGTTTCAAAATTATGAAATATGTGACACAGTCACTACATGGCTCAATATAGCAGGAGTTACAGATTGGAAAAGCATGTTTGCTTTATATTCCTTATTTTGTGGGAGTCTGACCATTCAGAGCTTGGTCTTTATAAGCTGAACATATTAAGGGAGGTGCTCTGATTAAAAATAGTTCCTCAAAGTGCAAAAGCTCTGCAAAAGAGGTGGGATTCCATCCGTGGATCATTTAGGGCAAAAATACCAGCACTGATTCAAGGCCACACAGGCAACTTGCACCTTGCACACAGGCAGGGTGTCTGCATATCTGTGGGAGACTGATCTGAGATCAGTTGCTCAAGTTATCCAGCACTGATAGCACACACAAAAGCCATGGAAACCTGATCTCGGAAAAAAAAGAGCCGAGGCCAGGCCTCTGGAGCCCCAGCGGGTGACGTCATGTTAAGCGCTCAGTGGCCAGGTCTGGTTACATCCACATTTGGGTCAGACACGGAGAACAGAGAGGAGCCTTAGCAAAGAAAAAGAAGCTGAGAGATGAAGTTTAAGGGTGACCGACTCTGGAATTACTGTGGAATCAGTTCAGTTTTTAGACTTATTCTTAAACCTAGGAATACAGGGTTAAGTATTAATTAGAATCTAAATATGGCCACAACTTTTAATTATAACTTAAATAAGAAACAAAGCAGGACATGGAACCAAAGTGGAAAAGTTGTAAGCTAAATTACAAGATCACATTGAAACTTATACCAACAATATATGCATTTAGCAACATTTATGAAACCATAATATCTAGTTGTGAAATGTCAAACACCAACATCCTGATCAATTAGACTGAGGCCAAGTAAAGGGCCTATTATATATGAATATGCCAGCTGCCTGAGCCCAATTATGTTAACACTGTCAGAAGCCTTTAGCGTATACAAGCAACAACAACAAAAAATATATGTAAAAAATTCAAGAAATAAGTTAAGGTTAAGACTTCTCAAATCTCTTACTTTAATCATTCAAAATACTTTAATTATTTAAAAAAAAAAACATGATCAGAACACTAAAGCAAGCATATTAAAACACAACCTTACGTTGGCGACCATCTTAAAACGATGGCACATGAGTGTTGAATCACTGCTTAGTCAGGTCTGACTGTAAAAGGTGCAGATCAAATGCATAAAAGTCTGCATTCTCACGTACACCACATCCTGACAGATGTCCAAGCCAATAACTTTTTGTCTTTATGGCCATCAGTGTTAAGTTTCTTATGCTACACTTTCAGAACATATTTTACTACCTATAAGCATTTTCATGCCATTTCAGTCCAGAGCGCATTAAACAACTTAAAACAACTCCATAAGAACTGTGGCTGCCCATCTGCAAATGATTCACTGCTAGTTAAACAAAGTACAACTTGAGTTTGTACAACCCAGGGTACAAACTAGGCTCCGCATGTCTAAGTATCTTGCCCAGAGAGAGCTGTAGTCTCAAAGTCGATCAACATCTCTACTTATGCGACTTGGCCTGATTTTCTGGACAAGAGGAAGCAAAACCATAAACAAACAAAACCAACAAGCCAAACCGATAAGAGCCAATTGCTGTTTAGCACTTCTGTTAGTGACTAATCTCACAATTAAGCTCTTACTGAATCACCCAGCAGGATCACTAAAAGCAAGTTCTTCAGGTGCTCACCAGTTGAAGTTCATGCTGCTGTCCTCATGTTGTCGCTTTTGGGGACGAGTGAATAAGAGGTTAGCTAATTTATCAGACAGAACGCATGTGTGTGTTTGTTAGTGAGGGAAAGAAAGACAGACACAGAAGCACACAGAGACTCTCTCTCAAATACACACACACAGAGGCCGACCTTATCTACAAAGTGAAAAGACCTTCAACCTGCGGGCCAAAAGTGCAAACTACCTGCCACAGGGGTGTGCGTAAACACGGGAAAAGAAAAACATTTCATTTTTAGATTTAAATGTGTTCATTCCCTATACATGAAAAAATATAGTACACGAATACAATTATAAATAAATGTAAGTTAACCAAGTTAAATATATTTATTCAACATAATGTGTTTTTTTGTTTTGAAGTTATGTGCTATTCTTTGTGGTTAAAAAATGAATTTACCAAAAAATAAAATCAAGAAATAATTCAATACATCTGTTTAAAATAATTTTTATTGTAAAAAAGTATTTGTCTGTTCTCCACGTCCCTACAAAGTAAACTTAATTAAAGTAAGTGGCCCATATGGGGAACCAATGTATGTTGTTTGCTTGTGTTTGTTTGTTAGTGTGAATAAGTGCATATTTGTCTAACAGTAGTGTATCACTTCACAAAGAGCAGAGTGGGGCATAACCACTCTTCCACCCTGCAGATACAATGAGGTGCCAGTTAAGTCACATGGGGAGAATCCAAGCAGTCAGCGCTGTGTAGCTCTCCTGAGCAATTGGCCTACTTTCAGCAGTGAGACAGAGCAGGAGCTGGCGGGCGAGTGAGCAGTATCTCAGCTCAGCGTGGGTGTTCTGCTCTCCACAACTAATTCACTGTAATCACGGATTCTGTGTTCTATCATCAAAGCATATCTGTAACACTGAAAGCACACTGGGAGAAACAGAGCTGAACACAAATGCTCTCTGTAGAACACCGTGCTCCAGTCCTGCTCTATCACTGAAGGAATGGGACAGGCTAAAACCTCTCTTTAGAAAAATCACTGCACAAACAACATGGCCAAAATCAGAGATGATATACACACCTTTGTAATTGTCTTTTTAATTAAAAAAAACTAATATGCAATGATCTTCTTTTTTAAACAAATTCATGTGCTTCATTTAGGACGGCCATTAAATGAAGCACCATTCTCAGATTGCTGAAAGTGTCTTCTACCACCACGCATCAACCTCTACTACCGCACATGAAACCAGAAATTCCGAAATCCTTTTCGAAACAGAAGGTTACAAATCTTACATCACTTGAAATGCAAGAATTATTACTGTAGAACAACAGGCTAGCTACTCTAGCAAGGGTTTTATGGTGTTTACAAGTGGCATCTGTGGCACTTTGAAACTGGAGATTCTTACCATCTGTTTACACAATTAATGAATGGTGAGAGTCGGTTGCAGCAGGGAAATGCTAATGGTCACTTTAAAGCTTTACTGTCCAGTGAAAGTTAAAAACATACAGGTAGGATCATGATGGCTTGACTGCTTTCACTATGTGCATTTTATTATTTAATTCACATTTTATTATTTAGGATTTGTTAAGTATGTCTCAGTAGGAGATACTGGGTCACTAGGCTATTAAGACCAGTTCTGACTGAGATGGACTACGAGAATTGACTTGTGTCCCACAGCCCTCAAAACATTAGAGTACAGCAGTGAACTCTGCTAATGCTCGAGTCCAGTGGAGGTGTTTACTAGATACTGTATCAAACATTGCAGGCAGACTGCCACTTCAACCACTTGTTTCGAGTTGCTAAGCAGCAACAGCTGTGACTAACGCATAACTTCAGATAAGAGCAAGACTTCACGACTGCCAAAGCAGCCAAGGTGACCAGCAGCCCGGGACTGTGTGAGTCATAGGTGGTTCAGGATTTCCCCCACGTGTACTTTACAGGGATATCAGCTCCACTTAGTCTTGTGTCGGTCAGATTAAGAGTGAAACCAGGTCTTTTAACCCACAGTGTTAAAATAACATTCCTAGATGGCCACAGTATCAGACAACTTGATTTCGAAATAATTCAGAACACTAAGCCCTGCACTGCAGGGAATTAGAGCAGTGTTGATACACGAGTAATTCATGAGATGCAAATTCTATTTCGGATTAATATTTTTAACCCCTGCATCTGTATTTATTTTTCTATCTGTCTACTCATGGCGAATTGCTATAACCTGATAAACATATATAAAGTACTTAGTTCCTACATTTCACAGCTGTTATGAAAGGCCAATAAATCTCAGAAGGTTTCTTCTGCAGCTTCTTTAGTCTTATGCAAATGCTTATGCAAAAGGTGTCGGCTGAGGGTCTCGGCTATAGGTCTCTCACGAACTTCAATGACAATTACATGGTCTTTATTAATTGCAGTTATATTTCCTAATTCCCTCCTGATAGGAACACAGCGACACACTAACCTGTTTGAAAGTATTTCAAGCCTAAATTTACAGCAGTACAGTATTCTAATATTTATAGCTGATTTCTCAGTTTATTGGTCAGTACGGCTACTGCAGAAAACAAAGCTAAGGGCCCGGAGAGGTCCTAGAGCCCTAATGTTTGAAGCGGTGCGGCATTTAATACGGAGAGACTCGGCTGGAGTCTGTAAAAGAGCATCGGGTGATGGGGCTTTGTTAGCCACGGACAGCCCACAGTGGGGTTTGCACTGTATCAAAAGGACACAGCTGCGGCCGCCTGGGCGGAGGTCGGGGTCAGAGGGTACATGGTCTGAACGTCACGCTTGCCATCAGTTTCATGAGGGGGGAAAAAGATCAAAGGTCAAATCAAGTCACCACTCATGAAATACAATGTAACAGAGACAAAATACGACCAAAACCAGAAAACTCTTGAATGCAGTCCCTATAAAACAGACTCCACACCAACATTTCTCCTATTCTCTGTCTCTCTGATATGAGAGGAAAATAAACTCACAGCTTTCAAAAACAACTTCAGCATTTCTGAACGGCTAGTGTTTCCCCATAAACTGATTTATTTGTGGCAGTTTACACAATATCTGACACAAATCACCACAATATCAACACAGACCTTCCCACCACCAAGATCATTGGATCATTGCACTCACAGGACATTTTGCCAAACAGGCCTTTTTGTCCAACATCTAGCCACCCATTTTACATTTTTTTAAATCCTGCCCCCTTCAATAAAACTTGTTGATCACAGCTCCCCTCACCAACGCCACCCCACCCCCGACCCCTCGACAATCAGTAGGATACAGCTGGATTGTTGAGATAGCATGCTGTACACAGCAGGGCTAGTTAATATCAGGTCCTCATGATGTCAGACTCTGGGCTGTGTAGGAGAAGACACTGCACTCTAGGCCCTTCTGAGTGTTGCATGTTCCATGCGACTACTCTCTTCTGGTTCTCATGCTGTCCTGAAACTAGTGTGTTTCTTCATGACGAAAGTAGTAATCACAAGTAATGTTTTATAGCAACTGTTATAAATATATTTAAATAAGCTGTTTGCAGCAGATTTAGTATGTTGATTGTGGTGTAGAAGCGCTGAAAACAAAGCGAATGAGGAGTTGTGTTGTGTCTGTTGTATGTGATGAAAATTTGAATACTAGTTGCATAAGAAACACTGACACTCAAGCACATGAAGCATGAGGCAGCAAACACACTGCATGCTATCTGGATATTTTAGGATAAATGCCCCTATTAAGCTCAAGTACCCATTAAGCACACTTGTAACTTCAAAGAAAAAACAAGTAATTTTCCTGCTTGCTATCTAAATTAATAAATGTAGTTATTATAGAACATATTGCCTGTATTTTTTAAGCCAATCATATTCTGGCTCCAAGTTCCTGACAAAGTTCATTCATTCTGGAGACGCATAACTAATAACTGATCTTAGAATTAAATCCACTATATTTTTATTCCACAACTTTTGGTGTCCCCATTAAGCTCAGGGTGCTCCCTTTAAGCACCTATAGACCTATAGACTGACAATGTGAATAGTTCATAAATAGTCTTAAAACAACCATCGTCAGTTTTCTTTTCGATTAAAGTTAAAAAAAGAGCAATACATTATTTTCATAACCAAAGCACAATTTAATTTTAAGATCAGTATATTGTTACATAAATGTTCTTAATCATACACTGCTTGCAGAGAGTATATGATTACTGAATATATGTTTATACGATGTAAGCTTTTCTTCAATGAAGTCACACTGATGCGCTTCATTTTTATGCTGTTGTACCCTTAAGGTCATGTTAAAATAATATGAAATCTTTATAAACTACTCCAGATTACAAATATTAATTCTCAACAATCTGGAAATAAATGATGTACTGAACAGTAAAACAGCACATGTGTGACTTCCTACATCATCGTAGCGCACAATCTCATATGATTAGCATGCTAACCACATATGCAAACATTTTTTGTTATTTTGAAATAATTATCTCCAACATCATAGTTCTAGCTTGTGCTAGGAGGTGTTAGAAACATTAATCTCTTAAATTTAAAAAAAAGTGGTACTTGGCCAAGATAAAGGTTGAAGTAGGTAATAAATGTGTTTTTCGGAGGCGTCTCTTCTGGGCAAAGTTTTTATGCAGCTTTCAAAATGGTCGCCAGGATGAGTGAACATTGGCAGGAAGTTGACAAAATATGCAGCAGCATGATTGGCTTAAAAATACAGTGAATATTTATTAACTACATTTATTAATTTAGATATCAAGCAGGAAAGTTATCTGTCTGTCTTTTATTTTTTACAATTTGTGTTCAAAGTTACAATTGTGCTTAATGGGTACTTGAGCTTAATAGAGGTGTATACCCTTGTATTCAAGACCCTCCTAAAGCAGTTGCCTTGTTTGCGTGTTAGTTAAAGTAACAGGTGTCCAGTGTTTTTGCATATCACGTTAGTTTCCATTTTTCTACATTTGAACATTCAAATACAGAGTTTCATATCCAAAAGCCCTGACAAACACTCCTACACACAGCAGCATCACACATTCTGCGCTGTCAACCCAACACTTTCACACTTTCAATTCCATATCAAAGGCCACATATTTCAAAAAGTAAGGCCCTGACTAGAGTTTGTTTACAATGTTAAAATATCGGAATTTAAAACAGTCAAATGAATGTCATTTACTCAGGAAAAAAATAGGCAAAATAACATTTATCGTTCTTTATAATTCTAATAGAATATTCAGTACTTGAAGAAGAAAATATTCTACAGTTGTGGTGCTATTACATACCCACATAAAGCTATGCATACAAAAAAAAGTCTCCTTTAAACATGTTTTTATCTCCAGCATGAAAAAAACACATGCGCACACACACACACTCACTGTTGCGTGCCTGTGCCAATTTCCATGTGAACACAGACTGAACACTGGCTCAGGGAGGAAAAAAAAAGAAGAAGAAAAGAACAGGGTTGGGGGGTTGCAATAAATCTCCAGTGGGGACAGCGCTGTGGTCCGTTCTCGCTAGCCTGACAACACAAACCAGCCACATGACAGAGGGAGCCCTGTTAACACCATGTCACTGCTCTTACTGTATCAGTGTACATAGTGATCGCCTGCAGGAGCAGACTCTAAATTTAGACAGCGCCACTGGAGGGGGCTGCTTTAACAAAAGCAGCGCACATACACATAAAAAAGACCCCAACTACTTAGAAAAGGAGAATAGAAAAGAATGACTCAATAATTAAAACTACTATTTATGCTCAAAGTAAAGTTTATATGACATGAATGGTGCTATTTCCAAGTGATCTAAACGCATCAGGCCCATTCAAAAACAAACACAAGCCTCGTTTCCACTGTAGAGCCAAATGGTTCCTAGATTCGCATTCAGACTTGAGGACGGTTGCAGTTTCTTTTCCATCTGCCACAGCACTAGGAATTTCCTAAAGAAAAACTATACAGCACAAAAGCTCAGTGCGTTATTCCAGCACCAGGTATAAAGTTTTATCTTCTAAACTCGTCAGTGAAACTACATTTAAAATTGTTCACACAACCAGTCCCAACTATTCTAATCACTACTATGTGCCAACACCAGCTGAGCTAGCAGACGATAGCTCTGCACACACGCTTCAGGTCTGATGGCAAAATCCTCCAACACCAGCCACAAGACTTTATTTATCCTCTAAACCTTTGTCAGTGAAACCCCTGAATCAAAACCGAACTCTGTAGACTTTGCTACGTTCCGATCCAATTTTATCTGGACAAAATATAAAATGACTGAAATCCTGGCTGTTTCCAGTGTATAATCAACCCAGCAATCCAAAAACACCCCCCCACCTAACCCCCCAAACCTCATCTTCCAGTTTTCGTGGCAAGTGCGCTATTTAAAGCTGCCTGGCCTTGTGCAGTTTAGAAATGGAGTTTCACTGGCTGCAGTGATTTAACTGGCTACTTAGGCTAAATGTTGTAGCTTTCCGCCACAAAGCTGTGCTACGGAATTTTAGCTCCCAAACTGATTTTTTTTACTAAAAGAAATTTTAGCCCCTATTGTTCACTGGGGACACGGAGTAAGAAAAAAGAAAATTATAATATATATATATATATATATTTCTGCAACTTAGTTTCTACATCTGTATTGAGTGAATAAATGAAATAAAACTAAATGAAAAACATGTAATAAGTTAAATACAACTTACACCCCACATGCCACACAAATATTATTTGTTATATACTGTACATTCTTTGAGCTGTTACTACCATTGTTTCACAATTATTCATCTGCCTCAATATTTGCAATGACTAGATCTGCTGCTAGAATCCAGTATCTGGCATCATACTGTGCTCATTAAAAACTAGTACTGTAGCTGCTTTTTTCCTCTGTGCTATTTGTTGTCTTGTACCCGGGTATATACAGCAATCCTTAAGTTAAATTTAATACCTTTTAATACCTTTTTTACTACCTTTGGAATTTTTTTAAAAACGTGTTAATCAACGACCTTTCTAACGTTTACGCAGAATTTGAAATATAACACTGTACAACAGAATAGTTTACAGACTCACTGATGTTGGCCACATACTGCACATTTATCGTGAGTAAAAATAAAACCACATAAAATGTGCAAAGACATACGAAGACATTAGTTCCAACAAATCGGCTGATTTGATTTTAACAAACTACATGTACATGTACTATACATGTACTATAGGCCGAATATGAACTAATGACCGAAGTGCGTTAGCTCCCATCCAGTTGACTTTGGTGTTCTTTTTTACATGCTGAACAATAAGCCGGTTATTCCCTACTACAGGCTTGAGCCAGTCCTTAAACGCAGAGTTTGACGGAAATCCGTGTTAGCGGCGGAAAACTTTAATCCATGTGAGACTTCAGGATTGAGACGAGGATGTTTGATTATGTGCCCAGATACGCTAAAGCCTACGTTTAAACGAACTAACGCAAAAATTAGCAGACAGAATTTCACTAAAAATAGAAAACCTCAGTCTGAAAAAATAATTTTTTTAATTATAATTATTAGAAATAATTCTTTTAATGGCCTTAAATTTGGCAATTTTGATTTATCACTTTTTAATTCTGCGGACACCCTGTGTACTCTAATATTGTTTCACTGCACTTGTGTTTTTCTTACACTCTCAGTCTTGCTCCTTTTGCACTCTGTGTATTCCAGTCCTGCCTGCACTGTTGTCTTGTGGTGTTTCTGTTTTTGTTCTTGTGTTCTACCATGGTCCTGGAGGAATGTTGTTTTACTTCACTGTATACTGTTTACATGGTTGGAATGACAAACCAACTTTACTTGACCTGACTGATCTTACCCTGATGGACTGAGGAATGGAAGGCAAACTTTGGAACTTCCAAATAAGACCAATTTAACCCATATAGCGGCACTGTAGAAGAGTATGTTGCTCTCACCTGTTTTGCTCCTCTAGCTTGGCCAGCAGCTCCACATCATCTGGGCTGAGCTGGGCAGGGGATGGTGTGGAGGGCGAGAGGCCGGGCGAGATCAGCGAGGCGGTGGACGAGCCCGCTGTGGTGTGCAGCGAGGAGGGCGCGGCCACCTGGCTAGCCATCTGACTGACCGTGTGCGACACTGAGTTCTTCACCCATGAAAGAGTTGAACTCAGCTTACCGGCTACTTTGTCTGTCGCCACCTGTGGAAAGTTTGGATGGTTAGATAGGAGGTCATTTACGAGTTCTAAACAAAAGCAAAGTTGTCACTTTAATATTTATATTCATAAGTTCAACTAATTGCTATGAATCCTATTTATGAAAAAAATCTACCACATTATTTATGCACACATATGAACATACATATACAGTAAATCGGATACATGGATCAGCACTCGCGGTTTCAGTCCAACCCAATTTTTTTCTCAGAACCAAACTAACAACTGTTCGAGGAAATTGCTTTTTTTTTTTTGCTTGTGTGATGTCCGGGCCTTCATCTTTGTGCTGGTTGTTTATGCGTGCCGGATGAACCTCGGACATCATAGCTTACTTTTTCAAGCAATTTATTGCTAAATAATTAAGAAAAATATAATTGACTAATTTTGCTAACAAATATTTATGTAAATTCAGCCACAAATAACCATAACTTTTTGGTACTGTTCAGAGAACACAAAAAAAGTGCATCTAGGGATGGTGAGATGCTGCTGTACTCAGAGGCGGTAGTTTTGAAAGTAGCCAATCAGAGAACGCTATTTATTTCTCCTGGCTGCTGATAGCCCATTGACGCAGCTGCAGTCTAGAATTTCCCTGGTGAAGCGTCGTGTTTTTTATTTTGTTCTTCTTAAAGCCCGGTATTTTTATTTCTGTAAATGACATTATTACTGTATTCACCTGCTTATTCCAAAGACAAAGACAGCGTAAACCAAAGAAAACACCCGTGCCGGAGTTAAAGTGCGGTCTGTGCAGGGGTAACATCAGTGTTTACATTACGAGTATCAAGTCACAAATTTGGTGTGCATTTTGTGTACTGCTTACGTCTATGTGTGCTTGCGTACCACTTCCGTTAACCCATGCACTTATATGTATAAATATATATATGCAGACACACACAGGCTCTAAACTAGCTGTGTATCTCTCTCCCTCTATCTATCTATACTTATATAGAGAGATACACAGCTAGTTCAGAAGCTCAGACAACAAGCCCAAACAATCATACTTCTAGTAAAAAATCATCATGGCTGCTTCTGAATGAGGCAAACAACTGCAAAACTTGAACCTAAATAGTAAATAATACAAAGGAAAGTATCTGTAGCTGTTATACATGCCTTTATTCTCATGCCTTCAGTTCTAACATGCAACAGACTTGTCTTACAACCAGATTCAAACACTTTCAAGTTTCAGGTTTTGTGAGAACAGCTCTGAGACCTTGAATGATCAGGAAACAACAGGATATGAAAGCACTGCACCACAAACAGACAGGTTTCCATATTACATTATGAATAAATTCATAAGCCTTATATTACCCTCTAAATCAGGCCCTTTCTCCCCCGACTCAGCAAATGCAAGAAAATATAGGACCAAAAATGTCCGAAGGTGTGCAGATGAGCGTACACGATACGGCAGGATATGGGGTTCTGCAATGGCTGCTGTATTTGTGAATGATCATTCAACGGCTGGTTCAAATGACCTGTATTTTGCATGCTTGTAGTGTGTGTGTGTGTGTGTGTGTGTGTGTGTGTGTGTGTGTATACGCATATAATGCTAGCTATCAGTGCGTTATAGACAGTGTTTTAGTTACCTTACAGCAGTCTGTGCACTCTTAAAATCAGAAGATTACTCCTGGTCATGAGTGAACTCGTGACAAGTACACTCGACAGAACCTGACATTTATTTAAGCTGAACAAACACTTCATGTAATGTTTCTACTGCTTAGCATTACCACAGATAAAAACTCACTGATGATCACAAAATACATTTAAAACATGTATTCTAATTACTGGCTCTCCTGTTATATTTTGTACAGTTTTGCTAACACATGACTAATATGTTGTCTCTAATAATGTTTTGCAAGCCTTGAGAACACAGAAAAGGGGATTTTTGAGCATTCCTCAATGCAGGATCTCCATAGAGTCCCGGCTCTTCTCAAGCTCAACTCACTGGGCCCAGGAAACCAAAAGCATGATTTTCTGTTCAGTTAACCATGGCTTTGTGTTATCTTCCAGGCTAGTTTATGAGAGTTTTGAACTGCTTAAATGAATGCCCTAGTTGTGGGTATTGGCATTGTAAGTCAAGCTCAAGCTTTTTTCTTGTATCTATTCCCTGATTTGTGCAAGTCAACACACCTTTGCCTTATTGTAAAGGGATGCTCTTTAATGTTTCCCCATCTTAAAGGGATCCATGGAAATAATTTCTGACTGCTTAAAAGTTCTCAATCCCTTAAGCCAACCTACAATTACTTAAATATGTGTGAGATCATACTTTCCTTTACATTTCCTTGATTCATATTTTTTTGGGTACTAATAATTGTGACAATTGATTTTGCTTGAAACATGTATTTTTATGTAATGCTTTATTTTCAGACTAAACCTTTTCAGCATCTCAATTTCTTTGACATGTACTTATTTCTTTTAAAAATGCACAATAGCATTAATACACCTTTTTAAAAGTTTTGCATTAATATAAGTATTTCAACTTTTTAGGCCGGTCAAGTCTGGCAGTGCCGTACCCATTAAAGCAGTCAGACTCAACATGATGTTGACAAGAAAAAGCATAACTCTTCTAGTCAAGCATCACATGGTATCCTGCAGCGTATTTCCTCTCTGAGTAGCTTCAGATTCTGCTGAACAAGGACTTCATGACAGCCGCAAAAGCAATCCTTGTAAAATTGTGAAACAACACCAAAGAGGATCATCATGTGTGTATGCTTACATATTTTGGGGAAAAAAAAGAGTCCTGAGAAAATGATACAATATCCTCTTTGCCAATAGTCTATAACTCAATTGGCATTGCACCACCACAACAATGAACTGGCACTCAGTCAGGAAACAACCACTTGCTTCTGTTAAACTGACTTTTGTTGAACAGAAACGAAGGTAACAATCACAACCAACAACAGAAACTGACTGACAACACACTGGAGAAATATATATTTCAATGTAAAACAACTCCCTAGCTTTCAACAGCTAACGTTAATCAAAAGTTACTATATCAGAACCACACACACATGCTTACCTAAACAAGTCCGCGTCCTTTAAAAGGGCACTCTCATAGATCCGATCCATTAACAAAGATGAAGGTTAAAGAGTCAACAAAAAAAAAATCGGAAGTAAAATGCCACTGGAGTTTTTTACGAGCAGTATTCAGCGGAGCCTAAATACTGTCAAACAAAAGACAAACAAGAAAAAGAAATCTCCCTGCCATTCAGCAGAGTTTGCTTAGTGATCCAAAGGAATTTGATGGTCATCTGGTTGTCACGGTGTCAAAGTGCCGTTCTGAGACAGACGGAGACTGAGGTGAAGAGTGCTCTGTGCTCGCACTTCAACAGCTGAACCCACACTGAAGCTGGAATTCACCTGACAAAAGAAAGTGCTGCGTGGCGTCAGCGGCGCTACCAAAGTATGCACACGTCATGACGGTAACCCCAGGGGAAGTGGGCAGATCATTTCAGATGGCAGCGCGCTTTTCATTTGCATGAAGTACTTCTGCAGATCCTGAGCCAGGCAGTTCATATTTCCTCTTTTCTCTGGCTGAGCAATGGCAAAAACCACATGACCTCACAGAGCAGGCTCAGCGGTTTTCTCAGGTCACAGTGAAAACGACAACACTCCCCGACCGGATCCCTAGAAATACCTAACCTTTAGAAGTGGGAATCACCCTTCCCTGCACTCTGCTGACTGAAGAGCGTGAGCAAGAGTGAGCGAGAAAGGACAGGAGGTGGGGCATGGAGAGGAAGCAAACAGAGCGAGCAAAGTACAGCCAGAAGGAGACATGAAGGAGAAAAGAAAAATCATTCAAATGACTTCTCAAGTTCAGGACTTCTGAAAGCTGCAGTTTGAGGTACCATCAGTTCACCAGGCACAGAGTTAAACTCGTAATGTTAATGCTGTGTTTGCTTTCAATAAGAGACAAAATTAAAACACCCCTATAATTCAATGAAATACTGACTATTCAGGAAATACTGCATACTTTAAATAACCATTCTGGAAGCATTACTGCAATGAAGGAAGAAAACAAAGCAACTACAGGTGAAGGTCACTGCGACTAAATGATGTTTACTTACCAAAATGATCCTGCTCTGATTACTCTAAAAAAAACAAATAAAGAAAAAAAAAACCCCTCATAACGTGTGTCAATTTCTAACAGAATTTCCCCCCACTACAGGAATGAAGACCAAAATGAAGAGGACGTTGCAAAACATTTCAATATAAGTTTTGTTCTTCACAACAGGAGTCAAGACAGAACTCCACTTTGTTGAAATTTCCTGAGATGTGGGTGGGGTGACGGCGCAAAAGGTCATTTTAAGCTCCCAGCAACCTCAAAATTTCACGAAATGTATCACTCTACACACACAGGGTTATAAAATAAAATGCACACATATGAATATGTTAAAGCATCATGGTGTGTGCTATTAAAGACTGTAAAGGGGCAGTGTACATTCCCCGGCCCCTTTATAATCCATCACAGGCCTCAATACATGAGCCCTCACAGCTGTTCCAGGACTCTTCTAGAGGGCATTTACACAGCTGTTTAACTTAAACACACACGCAACCAGACATTAAAGCAAGACCTCAATAAGGTACATGAGGCATGGTCATGTCAAATTAAACGTCTAAATATTTTCATCTTCCCATTTTAGTGTTCCTTACACTGGGTGCACACAGCCAAATAGGACAAATCATCATAGTTTCTTCTCCTTTTTTAGCATGTCAAAAAATTTTACCCTTGCTGATTTTAAAATTCCAGTGATTTTCAACTTAATCTCTATCAGCCACATCTGTAGGGAACAGTCAAACCCCAGATAATAATCATATTTCTTTGTACATAAAAAAAAGAAAATATGTGTTGACTTGAACGACCCGTATAAGAACAGCAAGTTGGAAGCATGTGAAAACCAACAGTAAACACACTAACTGGTTTTCTGGAACTGGTGTTTCAGAGAGAAGAATACATGATAATACGTTACCAACTCAGTTGTGTGGGTGGAGGTTTCACAGGCTCCTGCCTGATCACGCATGGAGACCACCAAAACCTAGGGACAGAAAGAGTGACCAGAATCGCTTTTTTACTGTGTTGCTTCAGCGCTCAAGGTTGGATAAAATGTTATGACAGCAGTTTCATGTCTGTCTTCATTTTTAAAAATCTGTATTACTAGAATGTACAATTTGTAGTTTCTGATACTGATCACGCACAGCTTCCCAGTGGCTTCTGATTGAGTTTCCTCTCTCAGTTACACAGTAAGGTACAATGAAATTTCAAATTTACAGAATAATGCAGATGAGGCAGACAGAGATTGGGTTGTATGCTGGAATATTCCTTCAGGACTACATTTAAACTCACTGAGCAAAAAAAACAAAACAAACCAACGAAACAAAAAAAAAACCCATGGAAAATAATTTATTAATTTAGGCAGTGTTCAATTAATTGCTCCAGCGCTAATGTTGAATGGCTAAAGAAACAGTTGCAACCAGGCTATGGCCTGAATTTGGTCCATACAGGACCTTAATAAAAACACTGCTCCTTAAAAACCTTTCGTTCCGAAGAATTTGTTCATATAGACGATAAGTAGCCCATGAATCACTGGGATTCAGCAGCATTCACATTATACCATTCACTGGTCTTAATGGTTTTTTTTTTTAAATACCAAGCAAGCCAGGCTTGTATATTGTCCCACAAAGTCAAGAAATCCTAAAAACAATGACTGGTACCAGTTATGGCCATGCAGCTCAAACTAGCCATGTGTATGGAGTGGTGAGAGTGACAGAGAGAGAGCTGGGTGTATTTCCATGGGCCCTGATGGTGGTAAGATGTGCAGGAACAATCATACCAAGAGTAGCACGCATCTACAGTGATGAGCCATGTGTTGCTAAGGTGTTTTCCCTTCAACCCAAAACTTTAAGGGTGGAGCAATAAGAGTCAGTATCCCAGTATTAAAGTGACAAAGGCAGTACTGAACAATAAAGACATGCAATTGCCCACCAGCTAATGACTGTCTCACCAGAGCCTGTCCAAGCTAGCTGGTCAGCGCTCTGTAGGCACGTAT
Source organism: Brachypetersius gabonensis (assembly GCA_037577145.1). Taxonomy (NCBI): domain Eukaryota; kingdom Metazoa; phylum Chordata; class Actinopteri; order Characiformes; family Alestidae; genus Brachypetersius; species Brachypetersius gabonensis. The sequence continues at coordinate 9,930,535 of JBBJLR010000111.1, forward strand.
GCCCACACCCACAAAGCTATGTTTAGAAAAACAGGAAACAGAGGCTGTAGTCTACCTAAGTTTTTAGTAGTACAACCTGAGATTGACCTGATGGTGAAGTACATGGTGTGTGATTTTCTGCAGCTCTGATGAAAACAGTCACACTGGACATTTCTACTGCTGCTGGGGAAATAAAACATTTAAAGTTGGATTCAGGCCTATAGCTGAGTCAAAACATGCTGGTTCTTCTCATTTGGCCATCACAGTTACTGACAGGACTTAAATAAAGTTCTACATGGTACCAGCCACTTTTTAGCATAAGTACTGCATTCTCTTTAGTCCTTTCCCTCAGTGCTGTACTGATTTTTCGTATTAAGGCGGTTGTGCTTTTAAGGAAGGAGCATCTGAACTAGGGCTGCACAATATATCGCAAATTTACGGTCATCGTGATCAACATGCGCAATATCCATATCGCGAAAGAGTGACTGAACTGCAATAAATGGTGTTTTTGCCTAAACTCTTCACCCAGTGCCACAGAGAAGAGGGCAAAAAAAATCACTGGGCAGTTTCTTCATCTTCCGTGCTGCTGTTATAGATTGTTCCTTTTGCTATTTTTCTGGCTAAGAACTTACTATAATTTAAATTATGTTTACATTTATTTAAGATTTAAAATTATTTAAAAAGTATTTTCAGATTTTTGTCAAAAATATTCAATGGTTCAAATGTTTTATGGGAGGCATTAAATGTGCTGTTTAAGTAAATTCTAAAAAAAAAACAACAACAAAAAAAAACATGTTGGAATGGAAATATTGCATTTCATTTTTTTCCTGCAGAGACTAGTCAGCGTCTGGAGACTTTATCCCCAGGAAATCCAAAGCAGAAAAACATTAACACTGTAAAGGCTAAGTTTTTACTTAATGCATGTGATATTGCCATCGCAACACTCAACATTATCGCAGATTTTCCTTAGATCCCCCTACCCCCCGCTAAATACAAGTTATTTCTTATAGGTACTCATTAGAGTACTACAGCAAAACATTTATGTCAACCCCTGTTGATAAAATATGGCTTAAATGTGTACTGAGAAAGTCTTTAAGATAAAAAGACAAAGGCGTTGTTCCCCCAGCCATCATAACAGCTTAGCTTCTTCACCTCATACTTTTCAGATCAAACAGTTGCAGCAAGTCTAAAGTTAGGTATCGGTCACCACATGTGATATAATCATAAAATGCAGCAAAAGTTTCCATTATATCTGTATGAAAAGAGTGCATAAAATTAGCTTGACGCTGCTGTGTGTCAGTGCCTATGCTATCCTACTCAATATTCTCCCCAATGATTAGAATAGGTAATTCCACAATATAGCTGATGTGTCAACAACGATATAGCTGATGTGTTTATACACATCACCCAACCTGGGCACCTCACCATCATACACATAGAATGAGAACAAACAGAAGGTTTAGCTACAACCCCAGACAAGGAGGAAGAATAAGCCAAAAAAAGGCTCTCTCTCTCTGACAAAAAATGTGAATCAAACACCTACATATAATTCATTCCACCACCACCAGCACAAAAACATCAAACAGAATGTAAGGAAAGACAGAAGTTATGCAAGAAAGTGGCAACAAGTAGTGTTAGGCAAACTCTTCTTTAGTTCAGAAGGGTACTGTCACATTTGCCGGTGTTTAAAAGAGTAAACACTGGAACAAATTGACAGGGTGGTGACATTTTGCTTAGCCAAAAGCATATTGACAGTTCGACTGCTGGAGGGATTCAAGTTAATGATCGAGAAAACACTCCACACATACCATCAAGAAAACATTATAATGGCCCTACCAGCTATGTACGAAGAGTGATGTAATAAGCTACAGGGAGGTTTTATTCCTCAATGGCCGATGTGTCGAGCAGCTGAGTAACAGAGACATACATTAACCTCACAATCTGCTACTTACATTTTCACCTGAATTTAATTAAGTCTTTAATCTGTCTTGCTTGGCTTTAAGACCTGAATAAAAATCTTTTAGTCATCACTAGTATTATTAGCAAGGAAACTCCGCTACATCAGCTACATGATTTTGATTTGTTTTGATTTATAACGTGGGGAATGGAGGGTTCTAGATGATGCTGCAAAAAGTATAGTGGAGAGAGATAGCACAGAAGCAGCAAGCCAAAAAAAGCAACTACACTTTATTAACAAGGCAAAAAACTTCTCTCAATAAACTGGTAATATTTGTAAGAGATACAAAAAATAAGTGTCATTACTTTTAGGCACCGGTGACAACATGGGGAACCCCCCCCCCACAAAAAAAGACGAAAAAAAAAAAATACAACATGGAAAAATACAGACAAATCGATAGGGTTTTTTGTTTTAGACTCAAATGTTTGACTATCAGGGCTCATCTCTAACACATTTAATATTATAACTTCATGTTTGGGTTTTGTGAGTGATTCTGGTGATTCAGGTCAGACACACTGTACACAAGGACATCAAACGCGAGCTCAAAAAGCATAAACAGGCCAACTTGCACTGGGATCAATTTTAATGCTCCACTTTGGTGGAAATGGAGAAGAACCTCAGGGCTGATTCAGTGTCATGTCGGGAACAACATGTCAGGTGAAGAGACATATTTTTGGGCTGGAGAACTGACATTAAAAAGCACCATGACTGTTACAGAGGTCCAAAGAGTCTACAGGAAGGAAGAGATGCTGAATACATAACATCCAGCAGATCAATACACAGACCAGAGAGTCTTAATAGAGCTGTCTTAACTACTTTCAGACCCAGTCGAACACATAACAGCTTCTGAGGGATCATATCATAAAACACAGAATGCTATGGATGGTCAAAACAATAGAAATAGGTGGCACAGCATGAGAAAAAAATCAAAGACGTTACATTAGAAGGAACCAGCTTTAGCAATTTGACCCTTGACTAAATTAATCAGTTCACGCTACGAATGCAACAGGCAGAAAAAACTGGAAGTGTGATTTTGCAACACCTAAAACCATTTCATCAGAACTAACAGATTCCATTCTTCTTCAGTGTTGTTACAAATACTGCAACAGCAACATTCAGATTGATCGACGATCTCAATTGATGCAAATGACATTCATGAAATCATAAAATCTTGCTGTCTGTTTCAAGTATTCGCACTTCATCTAATCCTTATACTGCATGTTAATGCACATCTTTTCTTCACAGCATGAAGCCCATCAAATTCTAACCAGCAATACAACAAACGTATTGCACATCTTTATTCAAGCGAACATCTTCTCATAGTCAAAAACTGACATATTGAGTCAGGAAGGCCTTGCAGAGCATGGAGTTCTTTAGTCTAGGTGACCTCAATGTGTCATGCCTGGCTCAGCTAACTGTCAGGGGGGAAGATAAGTGTTTGGGATTATCACTTAAACCAGAGAGGTGCAATGAGTTTCAGGAGTTGAAGATGAATGACTGTCCACATCTTCCTAACACATTCTATTACTAAAACCCAACTGTCTCCTGTACTGTAGTTCAGACAGGCTTAAAGACTGCAGCTGGGACTGAATGATTTGGTGGAAATGTCTAATTGGGATTTTCCTGACTGATGTCACAACTGTGCTTAAAAGGTTATTATTTTAGTTAAGCTCCAGGGCTTATTTTTAATAAAAAAGACCAACAATAATTTTCCAGTTTTGAGTAATGGGGCTTGAGCTTTGAACAAGTGATTTGAAAAATGTATTTCTACTCATGCTGTTTTCAGCTATGCAACATACATTTTTAAACAAATAAATACGTAGGAATGTAAAAACACACTTTACAATTAGATATCAATCACAATACTGGATCCACAAGTTGATTTTGGACAGTGTTGGACTGTTTATTGACTGATGCTAAATGTTTGTAAATACTCATGTTTAAATGATTCAGGTGCATCACGTATTTGAATGATATCGTCACAATACACTGCAGCTAGAAAAGACTGGCAAAACAAATCTAAAGATAATGTGGATACTGCTTAACTGTTATTGTGCTACACATGCGTAATTCTAAAGAGCAGTAAAAACACACGAAACAGTGCAGTAATGTGTAGACTTTTACATCAGCCACCTGTGTCAGTATGCAACATCCACACAAAATGAAGTCTGCTGCTTGTGAGGCTAAAGTTGGCTTCTAGTCATTTGAAATGGCCGTAATATTTTTGAAAACCCACTGTAATAACCAATGTTCATTGCAACTTATTGGTGGATTGTGGGTGATTGTAGTGCCCTCAAAACCACTGGGTAATTCCACTTCATGTTTCAGACTCTAAGGGTGCTTTCACACCTACAGCATTTGGTGAGCACCAAATGTGTTTGGTCCCTTGGTTCAGTTTGTTTGCGTTGATGTGAATGCAATCTTGATACTTTGGTGCGCACCAAATCAATCCGAGACCTGCCTGAATGGGTGGTCTCGGACCGCTTTTTCTGCTCTACTCTGGTTCGGTTCGTCTGGTGTGAAAGCAACCAAACCAAATTGGACGAAACAGTATAGTTTAATGCATTATGGGGGATCAGATGGCACGTCTCTTCTCCCTGAAGTGGTGCGCAATGCGCCGTAGGTGAGATGAATAACTCAGGCAGTTGGTTTGGAGTCGCAGCCGCGAATCATGTGCGAAATGAATTGTCTGGAAAAAATTATCTGCACGTACAACGTAATGCATGAGGATCAGCTCCATGAGTGCAAAGCTGTTCCTCCATGATTATTAAAAGTGGCGCGATTTTCTGAAAATAGTCTGTTTCCAGTGCTGATGGTCTTCGCGACCTATTTTGGTTCGTTTAGAATTCTGCATATGTGAAAGCAAACCGTACCAGAGTCTGTTTACTACATTGTAACATTTTTCTGACTGGTGTGGACTAAAGCGATTGAACTATAGGTGTGAAAGCCAATGTACGTTTGGTGTGCCATGCCCGTTTTTGACTTAAATCTTTGCTCTCCACTCTCTAGTCTAGTGGTTTGCCAGTTCTTTTTCTGGTGAATGTTCACGCAAGGGGTACTATGACCTGTACAGCGTTAGAAACCACACAAGTCATGTTTGAGGTTAATTAACAATTAAACACGTTCTAAGGGAAGTGTGTAATGATTTAAACATAATGTGCACAGTGCTAATTAGACAAAAGTATGGGAAGAAGGCTTTAGTTTCCACCAAAATTCTCACTTTACACTGACTCTGGTTAAAAATGTGTACTAGACAAGACAGGAATATTTTCTTCTGTACTCAAGAGTGTCTTCCCACGAGGCCCAGATGGCCCACTCCCTGATTATGGGTGACAAGGCCTCCGATTTACAACTGCCCTCTTTGTTATGGAACCAGTGGGTTTGCCACCCCGCCGCCTTCCATAACAGAGTCCTGTGCTCGGGTCTGCCGGCCGCAAAGGGACCTCCCTCACAGGTGGCGCCTTAACTAAAAATCTCTGGCACCGCGAGGGACAAACACAGTGTGCAGTGATAGCTTCCTTCTTTTCTATTGAGCAGGGAGGCACAGACACTAGCAGAATACTAAATGAGGCAGCAGAGTGAATAAAGACCTTTCCAATGAAAGACACAGTACAATAAAAGAACAGTGGAATCAGCAAAGTGAGACCAGCTCAGGCATTTCCTCCGTTTAAAGGAGCCAAGTGGAGCAATGTAACCAAAAAAAACAGGTCGGATAAAAATCATATAAAATCAGTGCAACTCCTACACTCTTATCCCTTTGCTCAAATTTGTTAATTAAATTATATATAGGAATTCGTGAAATACAGAAATGAGAACCAGATCCATCTCGATTAGCACAGAAGAGAAGTATAACATTTATTAATGCAGATATTTTGTAAGAGTGTTGTGCATAAACTAATCCATAGGTTCCCAACATCTGGACCCCCCTCCCCGGCTTATTAATGAGCTGGTTACTTGGATTAGGTGCATTGGAAACACTCAAATGTTCAGTAGGGGCCCTTCAGAACTACAGCTGGGAAACCCAGACCAAAATGCTCTTCTGGAGTACATCATCATCATCTAAACACCAGTTTGAAATAATAGTCAACTCGAAACATCTGTCAGGCACCAGTATTTGGTTGAAACCTACTATCTGCCATTACTGACTATTACCACATTTCCCCGATTACTTCACTTTCTTCATTTTTATGCTCTCTGTACTTAAAGTGCTACGTTTCCTCTAAAAGTGGGTATAGACAAAGTTCCCCTCACACTTCAATGCGACATGGCGTGCAAGAGAAGGTCAGTCTGCCAAGACCTGACAGCAAAATGTTCTGATGTAGAAGAGAAAATGAATGAGAGTGAAACCTAATAAGGCAACATGCACAGAAAGAATTTGAAGAGATTGAACACACACGCACTAGGGGTGGGCGATATACCAGTAGACACAACATACTGGTAGAAATTTGTCTACCAATAGAGATTTTGGTATATCGTCTTAATCGCGGTTGAGCTCACGTGACGTTTCACGTTAGGTACCGTAATATCCGGACTATAAGGCGCACCTGAATATAAGTCGCACCAGTTAAATTTGGGGGAAAATCCAGATTGTTCCAAATAAAAGCCGCACCCGACTATAAGCCACAGGTGTTTTAATGTTTAATTACCGTATATAAGGGTTCCTGCTACCACGGAGGAGATTGTCGGG
>JBBJLR010000111.1:9938089-9957447 GCA_037577145.1 Brachypetersius gabonensis
GTGTTCCGTTTAGGACAGCACTGACCCACAGCAGTGCGCACTACGCACTAAACCTCAGTGCACTGACGTAGTGCGCGATTTCGGACACACTCAGTTTCTTTATGTTTGAATTTCTATTTATGCATTTCCAGATACAAATTGCTATATTGTGATACATCTCGTTATCGAAGTAGAAAATTGCTTCTACCGTGATAGAAGATTTTGGTTATATCGCACACCCCTAACAAAGAATTTCAGGGCTCTCAGTTTTGATCTCAAGCCTCAAAGGAACATATAATGAAAGGATTTCTTGTCAGAGTGTGACAAAGTACATGAAGCAGGCAGGAAGAAGACTAAACTCATGGACATTAAAATGTGAAGAAACACAGAATAACTAATTTCTAACTGCACCTACTTCAGAAGACGCAATGAATTTCATAAAGACAGCTAGTTAAACAAATCTACCACATTCCATTTAGTTCAACACAACATCAAAATCCCCCAAGCTAAACATAGCTGATGACCATGTTTGGTGTGCAACATCGGAACAATGAATAAACATATACCAACAACATTACTAGCAGCCACCTTAATTCCCAGAAACCATGTTGGTCAAGCCACAGCTATGGAGGTTTTACTTTAAAGAACCCATCTCAAACTCAACCAAACTATCTTCACTTTTTTAAATAATTAAGTACAAACACTAGTAAAATTTAAAACACACTTCAGTAACCCTCGCTTTAACGCAGATCAGCAGTCGCGGTTGCAGTCCATCGGGGATTTTCAAACCTTTCGCCACTGAGTACAGACAATTGTGACGTCCGGCTCTTGTTCAAGCCAATCAGACACCAGACAACGGAATGAGTCTCCGCTGCTCAGCGCCACCCCAAACATAAACAACCAGCATGAGAACGAGGGGCCGAGGCGGATGAGGCCTCGGCATCAAAGTCAGTCGTACTCAGAGGCGGGAGGCGTACTCAAAGTAGTCAATCCGAGAACATTATCTATTTTTCCTTGCTGCTGATTGGCTGCTGCCCTGTGACGCTGCACTCCTGAATTCTCAAGTGTTCGTGTTTTTCATCTTGTTCTTCCTAAAGTCCTGTATTTTTATTACTGTAAATTAAATTCATTTATTACTGTATTTACTCTGCTTATACCAAAGACAATGTCAGCGCATACCAAAGAAAACGCGCGAGCATGAATTACAACACAGTCTATTCAGGGGTAATATCAATATTTTACATTCTAACACTGCCAGAGCTCAGTGTACAGTACAAATATGGATCTACCTTTACATTTTCTTTAAGGGTAATAAGCTTAAAATGAAATTAAAGTGTTTTGGGAACATATTTGGGGGCATAATTAGGGTTCACATTATAAAAACAAGCATTTTATGCATTTTTTTAACCACATCACATCATGGTTCATCACTATACGTGGGTGCTCTTGGGACATACTTACTGTATTTACTCTCCAGTCCAAACAAGGGAAAAAGTCTATGTTTTCTTGATGTCACTAAAACCAGAACATTTTACATATATCCACATATTCATCCTATAGTTTAGACTACTCTATTCCTGTTAAAATTAGTGTTTCAGCCCAGATTATTTTTTGAGGTAAGCACAATATATATTTGATCAGAACAAGACTCATTTAAATACATCATACTTAAAGGAACAGAAACAAAAATAGCATCTTCACTCATGTTAAAGGAGACTGTGAAGGGTCATTTAACTATTTTTGGTACATAAACATCAGTCATTAGAAGTCGACCTCAGGTCAAAAGAACAATGAATGTAGGATATAGGCCCTTTAACAGACATGCCAAAGCGTTTTGACTACACAAGTTTAGGCACGCTCCAACATGTGTGTGTCTCTTAATAAAATTACTGTACAAGCTTCTCCCCTTCAAACCACCAACTCATATTGAGACGTCTAGACATGAGACAGCAGACACCAGTGAGAACCCCTCTGAACACAGTCCAAAGCCCAATAAACTGCCAGACAGCTCTTGCAGTTTCCAGGTGAAATCAATTTCTTTCCAATCCACATAAGACCACTTTACAGACATACCTTAAATCAGAGCACAGCACCTTACCTGACAATATAAGCCTTCCAGCGAATTTCAAAAGCAACCAACAACAGGCCCCACAAGCAAAGAATGAGGACAAATGGACTGAGCACTAAAGAGGATGAGCAGAGAGATCAGAGGTGATCCACCATAATCACTTCAGGGCACAAGTTAAAGATCCAGAGATGCATGTTGCAGGCAGGAGCTGCGAGCAAACTATACACTGAACATCTACACTAAAATGTATATCCTGTATCTTCCTCCTAGTAGTGCCAGATTTCGGCAGAGGAGTATGAAAAGGGCTTTGAATACTGAACCATCTTATACTAATAAGCAGCAATAATGTGATGTTGCTGTGTCAGCATCTCTCCTATCAGTTGGCGGCACTGTAGGCTACTGTAGAGCTACTGGCCAATTTATATTTTAGTTTGTCCTAAATTCACAGTCATGCTTAATCCAGCCTATACTAGGTTTTTTTTTACATTTTACAGATTCCTAATCAACAAGAACTACAAATCATATTTTTTTTTCTGTATGAGTGGAAAAAAGTAGAGAGACTTTAGTAGTAGAGTAGAGGACACACTCGTGTATACATATATTTAATTTAATTACAAGTTGACACATTACAACATACGTTCATTACAAAAGGTGGTTCCGTATCTGAAAAGCTCCTCACATTAATAGTCTGAAGCTCAAATCAAACTTGCAAGTTTGAGTTCAAGCTGACCTTTGCCACAATAGGTAAGACTGGACAGGCCTAGCTGTGCATTAAACATAACCCCTAGAACTGGCAGAGGTCAAGATAGTGTGCATTTTAGTCTCACAGCTGTGGAGAGGTCATCACTCACCAAAAGGAATAAAACCAAGCATAACTAGCAAGCCTGCACTCCCAACAAGTTCACGTTTGAGACACAAGAAAGGCCACTACAGGAGTGTTCCTTAGTCCTGCTCCAGGAGTGTCCCTGCAACACTGCACCCAGCAGTGCTTACTACACTCTTCATTAATCTATTAATCAGCATTATTGAGCTTATTAATCAGCTTATTGGGATGAGTCAGGGATGGGGCAGAGAAATGAAGTGCAGGAGCAGTGGTGGGGACTCAGAGTTAAGTTTACATACAAGATATCCAACAGAACCTAAATAAAGGAGCAGAAGTGTTGAACTTCACCGGGGATGGTCCTAATATTAGCTCCTCAGGCTAACAGCCTCTAGCCAAGCAGCCAAGAGAGCTGTTTTAAGGCAAAAATGACCTTATATTTTGAAGTGACAGCACATAAAACACAATGAAGGCTCGGTTCTGCAGACACCAGCGTCGTGTTTGTGTCTGGAGAGCAGGAACGCTTTAAAAAAAAAAACAGACCAGCCACAACATGCAACAGCAATCCGGCAACCCTACTCCTCCGGAGAGACGGGACTTGCAGCTAAAGGGAGAACCGAGCACTTTTACCTTGGAAGCCTTTCCTTCAATCCCAGGGTTTTTAGCTAAACATTAACTTTCCGTGGAGAGAACTGCAGCCGCATTATCTCCGTGACCCAGTCTTGCAGGGGTAAACAGTCCCAACAACGTCAAGGGGCGCTTCTACACTGGGCAGGATTTCAACAAGCTGTCCATGGAGCTCAAGCAAGCTTGCTAGGCACCAGCATTGAGTGTGTGAGTGTGTATGTGTGTGTATATGTGTGTCTATGTGAGTTCCACACACTCATGCCAGCGAATGGGCCATGCATACGTCACTGCGCTGGAGCTGACTGAGCATGCGTAATGGAACAACATCCTCACAATCCAACAACAATCCTGCCATCTGCTGTATGTTTTAAGCATTAACTCTGTCTGTGGTTCATCATATGGATACCGCCGCTGAAGTAATGGGACGCACCTGTTTTCCAGAGTACTGGCTCCCCCCACCCCCTTACTTCCAGTGGAGGGCTTAATCTTAATTTTGGACAACTTTGTGGACACAATTTGGGGAAAGCCATTTTCTGTTCCGGCATAACTGTGCCCCAATGCACAAAGCAAAGTTCGGCATGGAAGAGCTTGAGTGGTCCTGACCTCAACCTCAACGGATATTACAAGCCAGGCCTTCAGATCCAACAAGAGTGTTTCCAAGAAGAGTGGAAACTGTTACAGCTGAAAAGGTGGGGATCAACATGTATTTTAATGCAATGTACTTGAAGTTCCTGATAGTGTTATAGTCAGGTGACCCACTACTTTTGTCCATATAGTGTAAATAGTTGGAGAAAGACAGGGAACTGACCCACTCAGTGTCTGTTTAATGGAGAGCTATGTGGACAACTAATGGACAACTATGTGTAGGATAGACTCAAACCCCGTTGATTCCTGCACATATTTGTCATTTAGGTTATACAGGATACATATTCTAATTCAAAATTTGTATTATTAATCAAAGTTTAGCAAAATTATGTCATGATTATTTTCATTATATTAATCCCATTGGCATATGTATATGTTAGTGTTGTTTTGGTGTTAATAATTCTAACAGTTGAGAATTTATTAGACCACAGACATTCAGTAGCTGTGTTGAGATTAGCTTTGGTCCCATCATTTCATCAGGGGATATCATGTATTATGTGGAGGGAGTTAGTATTTCATCCCTGGGGGCTTCTTATACCAAAGGTTACTTAAAGACAGTCATCCAGTTCAAAAACCTAGAGCAGAGGCTTCATCCTAAATCATGTTTTCCAATGTTCCATTTTCCATCGGTACAATAGCGTAACAAAACAAAAGCAATACTGCCAAGAACTGTGTTTAAAATAAGACTAGAGCAGCGCGCCAAACTAATACTCCAGATACTATTAGAAATAAAAAGTGCCAAGACACCATACTGCATCCTTTCAGAAAGAAAAGCAAAGACTGGACACTCTCCAGCACCATAATTTCAGCGGTATAGATGAACGTGGCTTTTGGGCCTGCGGTCAGCTTTGAGAAGGCATTAGATTTTTTTTTTCCCCGAATAATTTTAATGTAAAAAATGTGCAAATATTTGGCCATCTCTGGTGTTGTGTTTGTTAATATACCCTTAAGAGAAAACACACTTCTGCATGTTTTAATGAAGAATTACTATTTAACATAAAAAGTAAACAAAGTTGAGCCTGTATAAATGACAGATTATATTTTATTTTTTTATAATACATTAAATCAGGAACTTTAAATAAACAGAAAATCAGCAAAACAAACTTCTGTATTTGATCTAAAATTTCATTGAACAAATGCTCTACTACTACGACGTTTGTCAAAATCTTTAAATATTTGCTAATTATTACATAGCACCTTTTATAATATGGATCTAAAACCCAAACAAGAAAACTTATCCCCACATGTACATTTTTCTGAGGAGCTTGAGGAAGGAAATCAACCTCCACCGGGTCACACTAGAAAGTCGAGTAATGATGTGATGATATCAGCTGTTCGGTTTCACCAGGAAGATTTAACACATTCACGCATACAAAGAGGTACAGCTTGAGATAAAGCTACTCACTAGTTTTAAAGTCTATCATGAACAAGATCTGACAGTGTACTGATAACAGGCAGAGTTGGAGTTCATTGTGAGCGTTGGGCAGGTTTACAGATTCCACAAAGTTAACTGTGTGATTATTATAGACTTAATTGATCTCAAACATGTTTAAAATAAAATGTTTGTACATGACCTGTGCCACTACAGACTACGAAATGAGAATACAGAAGAAACTGATGTTGAATTATTTATAATAGTGTAGTCTGGGCCAGTGATAACTTGATAGTTTTGCCATTACCTAACTCTTAAGGTCTGTTTCCCAGACAGGAATTAAGCCTAGTCCTGGATTATGTAGTGCTGTGTATAGAGCTTTTCCATTGAAAAGGAAAGGGTAGTCCAAGACTAGGCTTATTCCCTGTCTGGGAAACTGGCCCTTAATGTATGAGTGAAGAAAAAATGTAAACCCTTTGGACCATTTTGAAGACTGTTGGTCTGTACCTTCATGAGTTGAATTCAGTTTGTGGTTTCTTCAAACCTTATTTTGACTTGGCCTGCCTTGATGCTTGGAATCTAGTATATATATATCCTTTTTCAATATGTTAAATACATAACATATATAATATATACTATGTACTACATATTTAATATCATGATATATTATTTATGAAATGTCAGACTGAGACCGGAGTAGTCTTGTTCACAGCTGTATCAGATATAGGTCATGTTTAGACAATCTACTAGAGCTCACCACTCCACTCAGATTTGTATTTTTGTCTATTTAAATAATACTTTTACTTCTGTGAAATGTGGAGGAAAATGATCCCATTATTCTTTTGGACAAGGGTTTGCCTTACATTTATTATTTGTCCTTTTGGTGGGGGGGTTGGTTTTGGCTATCAGGCCATCTTAGAAATCCTGCTTCCTAAATGCTTATTTTCAGCTGGACTTTCAAGTGTTCTCTCACCCCAAAAGTTGTGTTTATAATGACCTCACCTGTTGGAGAATTGTTTATTTATCATTCATCCCACCATTTGTTGCATTGACTAAAAATTGTATGTAGTCAGTAGAACTTTGTTTCATAAATCTCTGCTTTTTTCATTCGTATCAGTGGATGTTTGTAAAATTATCAAAGCATTTCAATTAATTTTGAATAAATAAATAAGTAGTTGCAGGAAACAGCACAGTGGAGAAGAGTTTCGGGTACAACCCTGAGACTCAGCCGGTTATCACTGCAGGTTGATTCCTGCTTCCTGTAAACTAGTCCCTGTTATTAAGTCCCTGTTATTGAGTCCCATCATTTATTTCTTCTTGAAAATACTAATTAATACTTAAAATACTAACTGATTAATAAATAAACAACTTACCATTAGAGGAGTCTCATTCCTTTAGATCAGATACTTTTTAGCACCTCTTCCGAACGAGGTTAGAGAACGAGATTAGACACAAAGTTGTGATTTACTCGTGACGACACAGTCAACCAACTTTTCTGGTTTTGCATGGAAGTGCTGACGTTGATCTCATGGTTCCAATAGACACACCCTCCCTTTTCTCACAAAGAATCACTGACGCAGCAAGACTGGGCGTAAGATCCACTTTATATCATGACGGAGGATTACCTGTTCCTGCGATGAACATAATGTCTGCTCATCAGGCTACAGGCCAGGGTGGGGAACTGCCTGGTAACCAAAGTAAACCACTATACAGTAAGAAAGAAAGAAAAAGTGAAATACATTAATCTAAGAAAAACAAAAGAAAGAGAATAAAAGAAAGAAGCTGAAAAAGAAAGAAAGTAAGAAAGAAGGTCGAAGAAAGAGAATGAAAGAAAGTGAAAGATTAAATAACAGAATAACAGACCTCTGATAAACAGATTCACTGAGGAAAGTTTGCTGGGCAAAAGCGTTAGAATGCCTAACCACTACACAAACAGGGACTTTAACTGCATTCAAATATGAAGTTGGTCCCTGCTTGGTCCGCTCTTCTTGGAACAGGCACTGATGTTGGATCTCCGTTTCAGATCATCCCAAAGGTGTTGACTGGGGTTGAGGTCAGGGCTCTGTGCAGGCAAGTCTATTTCTTCCCCACCGAACAAATCCAACCATGTCTTCCTCAAACCTTGTCCACAAAGTTGGAAACATGGCATTGTTCAAAATGCTTGGTATGCTAAATCTATGGTTCTCAACCTTTTCAACATTAAGGCCCACCTATCTATCACATTAGGTGATATTAAATAACCAATTGTGGACCAATGGCCTGTCTCAATTTTAGATTCGCTGCCCAATCAAAAGCTGCGACCCATTGGTTGAGAAACCCAGTGCTAAATCATTTAAGATTGCCTCCCACTGAAAGTAAGGGAAGGGACGCAACCCGAACCCTGAAAACCGCATGTCCCAATACATTTGTCCGCTTGTATAGTTGTCAGTGTACTTGTTGATGTTCTCCACTCCAGTAGGGGTGATGTGTTTCCCCGCTCTATGCCTCGCACGTGCGCAGTTCACTCTTTCTTTTTCCAGTGCAGCCGAGTCAAACTGGCGACTGTTTGACTCCTGGCTCCGGCTTCGGAGACTCAAAAGTCTGCAAAATGGTCAGTACAGCGCCTAAATATCAGTGTTATGTCATTCATCAAACATTTCTGGTTCATCATTTACACTCACATGATAAGATAAGATATGAAACAGAGGAGATGGCGGTAGATTCCCCTCTGTGCTGGATCTCTAGGTTCCTCTCAGCGTGGCCTAATTCTTGAGTAAACTTGTGCTGAACAGAGGTGTCTACTTCGTTAAACGCTCCAAACTTGGCGCATTTGAACAGCATAATGTAAATGCCGTATGAGAGTGCATGCTGAGTTTAATGGCTAGACTGTTATGGTTTTGTTTTGGTCCTTTAGTGCTGAAGGCTAACTGCTAGTCTGGCAGAGTTGGCTACATCCTCTTGAGTGGAGGTCCACCCTGTTGTTGTCTGTTGTGTAGACAGTACTTTTGTAAAGTTCAGCTGTCTTGTGTCAGTGTGGCATGTTATATGTGCATGCTTGGTTAACGGTTTCTCTGTTTTTCACAGGGATTTGTAAAAGTGGTAAAGAATAAGGCCTACTTCAAGAGATACCAAGTGAAGTTCAGGAGGAGGAGAGGTAAAGAGCTGCCTGATTACTTTACACATCCTGTCATATCACTGCAGACAGCCCTGTACACAGATAGCTGTTTCTGGTTTCAGAGGGAAAGACTGACTACTTTGCCCGCAAGCGCCTGGTGATCCAAGACAAGAACAAGTACAACACACCAAAGTACAGGATGATTGTCCGCTTCTCCAACAGGGACATCATCTGTCAGGTGAACCGGTTTTTCTCTTTATGTAATAAGTTGTCACACGTGTAAGTAGCTTGTATACACTGTCAGGTCAGAAATTGTCTTTAAGGATTGTTATTGAGTTTTGTGCTGAGTAACACTGTTATTAATATTGCACGACATTGTGACGTTTGTGCAATATTGATGGATTGCAAACTTGATTATTTGTAAGTCAACTTTTGGGGCCTTTAAATGACTTTTAAATAACTTTCAAAATGCATAAAGAACAAAATACCATGAGCTGTTCCTGAAAGATGTCCTGTTACACTAATAATTAGGAAAAGTTTGGTGTTTTATTTTGGGCTGATACCGATAACCGAAAATTAGGAAACGCTTGGCTGAAACCAACACTGAAAGAAATTATTATACCAATGTTTTGCCGTTATGGCTGGGACTGTGTAGTTATACTAATACATTTTATTTATAGAGCTCTTTTAAAGATACTCAAAGATGCTTTGATTATCTTTGTTTCCTCACAAAAGTTAAGCATTGCAACTGCACAAATTAATATTCTTGGTTCAAAGAATAAATCTGTGAGAAAACTATGAAAATAGTTTTTCGGCATTCAAACAATGCACAATTTAAAATAAAATTTTAAATTTTATTTAGCCTATTTTGCATATTTATTTTTCAAATAAAATATTTTATTTGAATTAAATGTCTTCTCTCATAAGACAAGTGACTTCAAATGCATTTTAATATTCTAAACAAAGTGCATTCAGAACAAGTGCTTTAAAAACTGCTGAAAGATACATCCTTCTCTGTAGGCCTATAGCAAAGTAGTGTATTAATTATCGTTTGTGTAGTGCCCTTAGCCTTGGCACAATCGCTGGAAAACCTTCTTGCTGTTTCAAAAAACCTTCTTGCTGTTTCAAAAACGTCCGCCAGAGACGGAGTGGGTGTGCTGGAATGGTTTTGCCTCTTCTGTGCTTCATGCATGGCGATCAGGATGTTTTGATTTTACATGATAAATTAATCCCGACGTTAAAGTCTTTGTGGATGCTCCCCCTCTAGAAATTTCTGCTTTCCATGTGTCTTTTGTGGATATATCGAAATGCGCCTACACGGCAGACACTCATCCATTTGGTGCATCTTTACTAGTAATTCATGGGGGCTTTGACATGTAACACACTTAGGAATAATTGCTGATGTTCAATAACAGAGAAGGGCAGGGAAAGTTTAACTGGTACTCTGTGTGAACCTGCCACTCAAAAAGTGCTTCTATGCTGTTGTACACTCTGTGCAAACCCATACTTTGCATGCCTTATAACTGGGCAGTTTTTGACGGTACTTTGGCTTAACCAGATGTTTTGTTGCAGATTGCCTATGCCAAGATCGAGGGAGACATGATTGTGTGCGCCGCATACTCCCATGAGCTCCCAAAATATGGTGTGTCCGTGGGTCTGACGAACTATGCAGCAGCCTACTGCACTGGACTGCTCCTTGCACGCAGGGTAAGACCTCTTGGACTAATCCTGTCCATCAACTGCAGTCTTTACCTCATACCTCTGACTGTGTATCTGTTATCCAAGCGATTTTTAAAACTTCTAGAACAAACTCCAAGTGGTGCTTGTATGGTGAACAGTACTCTAAGTGATGCATTATACACTCCATTAGTTTTGAAAGTATAGTTAATTCAACATCTTTATACATGGTGAAATGTTGCTGCAAGGATTTGATTGCATTCAGTCAGTGAAGTTAGAAAAGATAATGGTGCACTGTCATTTCAGAGAATACGGTAGCATTGCTGTTGTACACCTATTGTACCCCATAGTTGATGCTTGGTATTGGTGAGGCTGCTTCAAATTAAGGTTTTTTTAATAAAGATTACATAAGCTATGTGTATGCGTGCACATATGCAGATAAACACCTGTCATAAGTGGATAGACCTGAAGGAGTGTCTGGATATTTTAGGACGCATAACTGAGGTCTTAACTGTGTGTGTAGTAGCAGCAGGTAAAGCACTAAATGCAGTTGATCTCTCCACAAATGACTTTGTCTTTTGTTTTTTTCTTTAAAGTTGCTAAACAAATTTGGCCTGGATAAGGTGTACGAAGGCCAGGTGGAGGTCACTGGAGAGGAGTTCAATGTGGAGAGCATCGATGGACAGCCTGGTGCATTCACCTGTTACCTGGATGCTGGCCTCGCCAGAACCACCACTGGCAACAAAGTCTTTGGAGCCCTGAAGGGAGCCGTAGATGGAGGTCTGTCCATCCCTCACAGGTACACACTTGTGACGAACATTGTCGCTGTTGTGAGGAATAGTCACTTTGAGGGAGATGTTCATGTATTTGCTAGTGTTCTAATATGCTGCCAGTGACTGTCTTGCTGCTTAATGATGACACCTTCAGAAACTGAGCAAATTGTAGTTGGTCCTTCATTTGCACGGTTGATGTGAACACGTTTCAAGACGGGGCTGAAAGCAGCTTGAATATTTCTGCGATAGACTGTAAAGCTGGTTTATTTACTTTGTCTAGTAACCTGCTAACATCTAAATAGATAATAGCTAACTGTCAGTGCAGTGTTCCCCTGTGAAGTCGCTCTTCAGAGTTCACGGCCTCAGTCATTTGCTGTTTGTTTTTTTTTTTTGTTTTTTTTCTAAGAACAGAACTTATAATTGTTCGCGGCAACCCCCGCAAATTCACGGAAACTGCAGATATCCTCCGCATTTGTATATATTTTTTAAATTTTACATGCATTTTAGTCATGAAGACTAATTTCCTAACAAATATTAATGTAAATTCAGCTAAATTTCCATCTAAAATATAACTATTTGTTATATAAATATAACATTTTAGCAGACAAAGCAGGGAACATAAAGCAATTATATACAGCCTTATATAGGCTGCTGCCCTGTGACGCATCCATGGCAGATGCAGTCCTGCATTCCCGCATCAGAACAGTTTTATCGCGTGGAGCGTCTCGAGTGTTTCGCTGAGTGTGCTCGTTTTTTTTTCTTTCTCCTAATTTGTTCTTTTTAAAGACTTGTATTTTTATTACTGTATTTTTTGTTTGCATGAATTACAGTACATTACATTCTAGCAGCAGGAGACAGTGGTTGAGTACACTGTACAGTATGGATATTTGTTTACCTTCACAGTTTTTAAGATTAATGTAATAAGTTGAGTTTAAAATGAAAGTTTTTGGAGCATATTTGGGGACATATTTTAATTTTGTTTAATTTTTTTCCACGTTTCACGTTTTTTCACAATTTGCGGGTTCTCTTGGAATGTAACCCCACGAATGTTGGATGTCTACTGTATTTGAATATGACATCGCCCGTGTTTGTCATGCATGAGCAATTTATTGATTTAGAAGCATCGAAATTCATTTCTGTAGTCGTCTTGAAATCCAGATTAGTCTGTTTGGATCTTCAGCTGCATTTTATGCCCTCTCCTTTTGTCTAGCACCAAACGTTTCCCCGGTTATGACTCTGAGAGCAAAGAGTTCAATGCAGAGGTCCACCGTAAACACATCCTGGGCCTGAACGTGTCTGAATACATGAGTCTTCTGATGGAGGAGGACGAGGAGGCCTATAAGAAACAGTTCTCTCGCTTCATCAAGAACGGGGTCACCCCAGAACACGTAAGCTTTTTAAGGATGTATTCTAAGCGTATGTGGTTAAACATTTATAACAAAAAACTGAGGTTTCCATTACATTTCAAATGTTTCCCCTTTCCTAGATGGAAGAAATGTACAAGAAGGCACATGCAGCCATCCGTGAGAACCCAGTCCATGAAAAGAAACCCAAGAGGGAGGTTAAGAAGAAGAGGTGGGTGCTTTTTATTTTTGATTGTTTTTTTAATCCGTTTATGGAAGATCCTTAATGTTGATGTTCCATTAGTATTGGAACTAACAGACAGCATCCTAGAGTGGATGCTGTTGGTGCTTTATGTGGCTGTTTTTTGTTTTGTTTTGTCCGTTGGTTGAAAATGGATTGTATAACAGATAGCGTTGTGACTGTTGTAGTGAGATTTTGTTAACATATCGACACAGTTTATCTTGCTGGTGCCCTGGTCACTGAGAATAAGGTCTGTAATCAGTTCATGTGTCAGGTGGTAATTGGAAAGTGTTTGAATAACTTATTCATTGTTTTCATTACCCACTTTGATGATAATAAATTACTAAGCTTTCTGCTTTGGTGTAAATCTTGAGATGGTGGGTGGGATGCACCTTGAGAATGATTGTAAATTCTTTAGAATAATTCGTGTTTTCGTCCCCTAGACCTTTAAGCTGAATTCAATTATGCTGTTTTCAGACCCTGAGTAGAATGTAATAAATTCAAATTACATTACATCTTTAATGCTGCAGTTTATTTCGAAGACTGTTAGTGAATTGATTGTGGGAAAAGTGACAATCTTGAAATTTGAAAAATATAAAATTAGAAAAAATTCTATTAAAATCCTATACTTTGTACAGAGTTGCATTTTGTATTTAATTTATTTATTTTTTGCTAAGTACGATTTTCCTCTGTTGACAGGTGGAACCGCAGCAAACTCACTCTGGCCCAGAGGAAAGACCGTATTGCTCAGAAGAAGGCCAGCTTCCTCCGTGCTCAGGCTGCAGAGGAGGACTAAATCAGTGTCTTCTGGTCCACATTATCGTGCAAATTTTGTTTTAATAAATCTATTAAAAAAGACTTAAGTTTTTGTACTTTGTTCAGCATTTGGGGTTTAAATATTTTAAACCTCTCTAGAAATATTGTCAGGGTTTTCAGTATATATAACTGCCAAAACATACTGAAAATAGAGTTTTGCCATAGTTAGATCCTTGTCTTTAATTCAGTTTGTGAGATGATGTGCCAGTTTAGAAGTTAGTGATGCTAATCATGGGAAACAAAACAGAATTAGATGCAGCAGTGTTTCCATGACACCACTAAACCTTGCAGATTGCTTTTAATGGAGGTTTTGCTTGAAAATCTGAGTTGTGTACTAAAAATACAGGATGTTTTTAATGCCTCAGCAGACATGGCTTTGAATGTACGAGGGCAGTAAACATGGGAATTAATCTGGATTTAAAACCACTAATGGTTTGTGACCCAGAGACATTAAGATATTGCACCAAAATTCTATTCTTTGGAATCTATTCAAATTTGGCAGAAAATCTCTGGAACTGTTTGGTTT
Source organism: Brachypetersius gabonensis (assembly GCA_037577145.1). NCBI lineage: Eukaryota > Metazoa > Chordata > Actinopteri > Characiformes > Alestidae > Brachypetersius > Brachypetersius gabonensis. Next base: position 9,952,071 of record JBBJLR010000111.1, read on the forward strand.
AGAAAAACAGCTCTGTGTGGGAGTATATCAGCATTAAAATTTGATTAAGAAGCTAGTTAATGAGTCAAAGGAAGTGTAACCTTTTTTTTTTACATGTTGAACTTTTAACTTCCAATATAGAGATGGAAGACTAAAACAAGAGCAAGCCATATAGATGCATTTAGTTCAGCAATCAATCACATGCATTTAGTCTAAATGTTTAAAATATATCGTCCCTCTTTCTGATCAGGGGTTTGACTCATTTGGCCGATCTCTGAACTTGTACAGACTTGCGAACCTGCATATTACCAGGAGTCCACAGAAACAAAGCGGTCTAATTCCGTCATTCATCTAAGCTGCAAGGAGATAATGTGAACTTTTGGTGAACTTCCAGAGAGGCCAATTACAAAGCTGACTTCACAAACAGTTTGAGGGGTTGATGGAATTTAAAATTACAGGAATTCCATTCATTTTTTTATTTTTAGACTAAAGTAAAAGGTAATTCATGTGCAGTGTTTATATAAGCCTACAGCCACTAAGGTGCTGAATTGGCTTGAGCATTTCTGTGTTTGCTATAGAATGTGGGTCCAAAATCTGTAAAATCAGGGTCTTTAGATTGGCCAGTTAACATTGAACAAGGCAGCATAAGGATGGGTCTTGGAAATGTAAAAAAAAAAAAGCAAAAATAATAGTTAAATTCCTCAACCTCTATTATAAAGAAAAACTGGAGTCAGTTTGATTGATGTTCCCGAAGAAAGGAGAGCAGGAAGAGAGCCAGACCTTTTCTCAGTTGTAGAATACACAGCAGTGGCAGGATTTGTAGCTCTTTGCAATTTTTATTTTGTTTATGTTGTTGGCAGTACACCAGAGGTTGGGCATGTCATTTGTAGACTGGCTGCTTTAACAGATTTGAGGATAATATGATTACTGAATGTCCCACTTGGGATTACCACGTCTAAAAAAACTGACACCTCTGCTTTGATTCATATCCTATCCCCTGAAGGAGAAAAATGCCTCACTTGGAGTCTTTTGTGTGGGATATTTTCTTCCACAGGAGTGTCTTCAGGTTGTTGAGGATCAAGGAGTGCTCCATTTCCATCTGTTCGGTGGCTCCCTTGAGGGCAATACAGGCATACAGCTGTTTCTCCAGCTCTTCCTTAACGTCCAGTGGTGCTCCCCGTAGGAGATAGTCCTTCAGGGCACCACAAGCTTTGGCAAGGTTCGGCCGAGTCACCTCAGTGGTGCAGCGGTGCTTGGTAAGGTCGCAGGAGGTCTGGCAGTCCGTTCCATAAACACAGTCACTGTCCACATCACACCGCCGCTCCCGCATGACTTCTTGGAAAGCGGCTTCAGGAACGATGCGCCTTGCGTCCACCACTTTCAGGTCATGCCTCTCCGTGTAGCCGAAGCCGGCGGCACTCACATCGCACATGAGGAAGCTGCCGAATGTGCCATGGAAGACATCCTCCACAAGTTCCAGCAGGCCTATAGCGATCTTGGCCTTGCGTGGCCAGGAGGGAGATGCCCACTGGTCCATGCTTCTGCGCAAGCCAGCAGGAATCCACAGCTCAACAACCCAGGGCAGGCTGATGCCATAGAGAGGTGCGTAAGGCACCTTCTCCATCACGTACAAGTCCCCACAGAAGCCCAGCAGCCTGGGAGTGTGCTCCCGGCCCTGCAGGACAACCGCCAGCAAAAACTCGTTCAGCTGAAGCAGGGCCCAGGCTGAGCGGGCCTCAGCAAGTGAGATCTGACCGTCCTTGTTGGCATCAGCCACTCCAAGTACAAGGGCCACCAAATCCTGAAGGTTGGCTTGATCACCCACTTTGGCCTACAAGCAGAAAAAAAAGATTCAAAGCTAATAATTATAGAAATGTACAATTTAATAGTGGGCCAACACAATAAGAAAGTACCATGATGTGATTCTTTTCCTGCAAATTGTGAGTGCAGTATGTTTCACACTACATCAAACAGGTAAATCGATAAGGTGACATGACCATCATTTTGACCAATGTGATTTATGATAGTTTGATTACTTGAATGCCTTGATTCATCAAGAAACCCAAAGAATCTCACCCTGGTCAGGACAGTCATTGCCAAAAACAGTGATTCAGACTTACACAAAGCTAATTTATACGCATAGTACACCTTTCTGTGAGGCAAACGGCAATACAGAGATCCTTAACACGCAACAGCTTATGCGGTGCATACTCCTACAAAAGTGATTCCCAACTCCCTCTGTGCCTGAAACATATTAGCATACTAACCTTACCCTGCATATTTTAGTGTTTACCCCACTCTAACACATTTACTCCAGTTACTCAGCTAATTAACAAGTTGTAGTGTTACTTTAAAACCAGAGCTGGGAATCATTACCTGCATTGCTGCACACAAGAATACCTCATAACTGATAGTTCTAGATGAAATTCTGAAAAGAATTTTCACCCTTGGATATCGCTCTTGGTTAAAGGTGCTTGTCATTCCTGTGAATATTAAAGTGCTTCACTTTACAACAGGCAGACCCTCTCACCCTCAGTTGGCTTAGGACCATCTCTCTAAACTTCTCCACAGATGTGCCTTTAGTTGGCCTGTTGAAAGACGCTGCTTCCCTTCGTGGCTCCAGCTCTGCTGCCAGGTCATAGTGATGAACTTCCTCCATGTGGCACTTAATGATGCCCTCCATGTCTCCCCAGCTGCCAGAATACACCTGGAATGATGAGGAGTGAGCTTTTACCATTACTTGAATTGCAGTTCCATTTATTATAACAATGTATTTCTATTCCTCCAGTGGTTTGTATGAATGCTTGTTGGCATGAGTTTGGTAACTGGTATATTGTTTGTTATTCTTAAATTGCCATATTGCTAAGCTTTGATTGTTACTTTTGAGGTTGCTTCAGGAACAGATGTGCATGCCTCCAAGGAGCACAGGTCAGTGGGTGTGATCACAATGCAATGTACAAAAGAGGTATTCTGCAATAACACATTTAGATGAGCTTACATCTTAGGGTTGTGTTGTTCAGTGTGTTGTATAAAGGGATCAGTAGGGATTCACATGATTCACTGCTGTTTGATCAGATTGGCTGTTTTGAATGGACTCATCTTGCATGAAGTGAGCTGGCCCAGAGATGCTTTGTTATGTATGAAATACCAGTAATATTTTGTCAGTATTGGATCAATACGTTATATCTCCAAATAGATATACGAATGAATAAACAATTTGACTCCGTTTTTAGAGTATCAAGAGTTTAATAAAAGTATTTTGAAGCATTTCGGTTGGTCTGCCCATTATGAAATTTTGACACAGTATAAGTAGCAGTTGGTAGCAAAATTATTTAATGCATATAAAAAAATTAAATTTAGGTACCCATGTAGGCCATTATTGGAAATGACATTTTCCAAAGCAGGGCTACAGTTTGGACCCCTAACTATATAATGTAAATATACACTTTACAACACAAAACAACATAATATAATGCTTTGTGTTTGAATATTTGTATGTGAAATTTTGGCATGTCTAGTCTCCCCTCTTCCCCTGAAAAAAGTAAGAGTGTAATTCAAACCCTCTCTGTTACCACTAAGTACAAGATTCTAGAGCAGCAGTCTTGCTGTTTTCGTACAATGATTCAAGTCAACTTTTGAGGGTATCTCCTCTGGGGAGTATAAGCAGCCTTAAAGTTTTTAAGGCTGATTATTGTGTAAAGACTACAAACCGTGTATGATTAAAATGATTCAAATAATTTGGGCTACAGTTCGAGACAAGCACAAAGGCAGATAACGGGGGGGGGGGGAGGGGTTGTGTCAATGCGCAGCAATCAGAGAAGAGTCTGACCTGGTTACTAGGCTTGGCAGACAGACATTTTCCCAAATATAGTGTGTCCTTTTCACACAGGCTGCTGCAGGCAGTACCATCGATCATCCCCTTCCGGAACTTATCACACTGGAATAAAGGGACACACACACACTCACACACACATCACTGCACATCAAAGAAAACAAGAACAGAGATAGGAGCACCCGAGACAGCGGCTGACCCATTTCTGCGTCTCTGTATTATATTCTCCGAATCAGAAACCCAGCATTTGTCTAAGCAGTTCTGAGTTCAGTCATGCACCAGCAGATGGCTCCCTTTCCACAATTATGCCTCTAGCAGGTCCAGAGATGAGCTGAATTTAAAGCACTGAGGCTGAACTCACAATAGCGTTTTTGCACTCGTGTCCACGGCACAGCTCTGTGTAGGAGGAGTACTCCACATACACCACCCAGCTCCCCACGAACACAGCCAGCCAGGAAAAGAACAGGTACTTCATGTGGAGGTAGGAGAACCGGGCCTGTGCACAACAGAACATAATGAGGAAGAGAGAATGAGTCACACGTGAACACACCACACCACACAGTGTGAAACTCCTGCTGTGCATTTAATCCATTCACCGAGTGTGTGGAGACGGTACCTTGCTCAAGGGTACCCCAGTGGTGCCACTAGCAGTCCTTGGAATTCAAACCCACAACCTTCTGATTGCTCGGGCAACTCCCGAACCACTAGGCCACCAGCTGCCCTATGATGCCCCAGCAGCCCCATGAACGAGTACTCCTTCAAAATTGCAACAATTCACTCGTGCAAACTGTTCTTCAAGGTTAAAATGTTCCTCCTATTAGGTCCTTCTCGTTTTGTATGGTCAGCAGACACAACGGCACACATCAGGTCTTTATATTCACATGACAATTTGTGTTTTTTTGTGAACAGCAGAAACGGTTTAGTTCATTTCTGATCTGGGCCATTTTTTGAAATGAAAAACCATTATGTATCTGATGCACTGTGACGTCTGTGTGACCAGCATTCTTATGTCATCTCCATCATTAATTCGCGCGATGGAACAGACTTTTTATGGCAACTTTAATCGGTATGGCTGTTACTATGGTTACAGGTTCAAGTCTTTCGTGTTGGAGGAAGAGCATGTAGTGTAAACAAACAAGAGCTTTCTAATGAGAAAAGTCACATGTAAAGAAAAGAGAGATGCAAAAGGGGCTTCTCACAGTGTTAATCTCACAGTTTTGTAAGTGACTTTACGTTCTTCTTAACAACAGGCAAATGAGAAACCTGCCTCTTTTCTGTCTGAACACCGAAACTCCCATTTTTCCACTTTTCTATAAACTTCTGTTCAACATGCTCGTTTTAGTGCCTGTTGTTTATCCTACAAATTTAAAGCAAGGGTTCAGAGAGCTGACTGTAATGTAGCATTAAAGGAGTGTCTGTTGAATGAGAATGCTGGGTGGAAGGGCCTGATCTGTTCACACTGATGTTAGATATGAACAGTGTTGGGCATGTACCTTTAAAAAAGTAATTAGTTACAGTTACTAGTTACTTCTCACAAATAGTAACTGAGTTAGTAACTGAGTTACA
>JBBJLR010000111.1:9957547-9981292 GCA_037577145.1 Brachypetersius gabonensis
CACACACACACACACACACACACACACACACACACACACACACACACACACACACACACACACACACATTCACACAAACTAGTTACTACCACATACAGTCATATGTACCTACCTTCCACAGACACCCTTATTTTTATACAATGTCAGGACATGTATAAAACGTAGGAGTGTGTAAAAATTGCCAACAGCAAGGGCTGCTCTGAACCTAAGGTCACCATAACTAGTGCCAAGCATTAGAGAGGTATAAAGCCTGCCAGCACTGGGCTGTGATGCAGTGAAACTGCTGAAATCAAATGTATTTCTGTCCCACATGTATTAAACCTACCCACGTGTAATCATTTGTTTCCCCCCTTTTCGCAGGGCTTACGTTCCAAGAGTGTGTTTTTATAGTGTAAACTCTAAATATGCCTCCAAATATGCTCCCAGAACACTTTAATTTCATATTAAACTCAGTTTAATGCATTACCCATAAATTATTCATTGCCACAAAAAGAAAGGCAAGGAAATTTGCAGTTTCTGTGTTATTGTGGGGATTTCCATGTAAAACTATGAGTCGGTTCTCCAAAAAAAGAACCGACGAACCGTCGGTTCTCTCTGTGTGACTGAATCTGCATATACTTACATAACCTTAATCTAAGGAACTTTCAGTTTCAGTGAAAATAAAAAACACTTTATAAAGTCGGTAAAAAAAAAAGTTTTGTAAATTTTTTTTCTGGAAAAATGCACAGCACATGCTTCCACACACACACCATGCTTCCGTATGGTACTTCTATTAGTAGTCTAAGCCTAACTCGGGGTGTGAAGACAGCGAAAGCTGAAGAAGCCTGACTAAGCTGCAGTCAGAGGGCCGGATTACACTCTTCTAGCAGATAAACAAGCTCACACACATGGAAACGTCCTTGTTTGGACAGCCCAGGCAGCTCTCTCACTTAGACATCAATGCCCTCCACTTCAGCGTCAGGGGTTTTAGAACGCCGTTATAAGCCCTCTCCTGAATAATCATGGGCCGTGGTGAAGCATTTGCATTTATTCAAGACATGACTTGGGCAATTCAGAAGTTGAAATATTGTCAAGTGAATTTAACCACCACCATGGTCATCGTCTCTGAAGTTTCAGAACAGTTTCTGCTTACATGTAGAAAAAAAAAAAACATACTTTTACACTGGCTATAAAGAAAAAGAGTTCCTCGCAAGTCTAATTGTGAAGCTGGTCCTTAAATTTGAACAGTGGCAAGTCATCCAGACAGACAGGAAAGCAGTAGAGGGTTTTTCCACTTGTGCCCTGCTCTCATTAAGAGCAATGTGGCCCAGAAACGCACCACAGCCCATCCCCCTGAAACTGCTGCAGCTTTCATTGATTCAGACTTTAATATTCACACCCTGGGGCTAGTGCTGGGCTATATAACATCTATACCATGACACTGATTTCCACAAGTTTCAGTGGCATTGATAGATTAATGAAGTTATGCTGACACAATCATGGTGACATTCTTCTGTAAAATATTTTCTACACATATTTTACAAATGGACCTGATGTTTAACATCTGATTGTTTCAGGTGGTTGAAAAAAATAGCTGGAAACAGTGGAGGTGGGGAATAATCGTATTGGGGTCTGTGATGCAGACAGAAAGGCACCCAGTGTCTTGAGTAAATTGGACTGCTACTCCCCACTTTTCACCAGAAGAACCATCAGCATTTCTTTCAAATCTGCTACAGCTGCCTGTGAATACAGACCACATGGTGGTTTTGTGTGTCAAATATCAGTTTCAGAACAAAGTGACATGTAAAACAATGAAGGCCTGCAAAAGCTGTAGTGTATACTGTATATGGTTAATGTGTGGAAAACCATAGGTAAAACTAGTCCGCAGACAAAGTGAGCTGAACAACCGTATGCTGTGACAGAAACACAATTAGTCCTCTGCAGGTTTGTTGACGTTTCTGCTCTTGCACACTATGCAAGAGAACTGCAGAGAAGGCTGATTCACCAATGCCAATTATTATCTTAACAAAACAAATGGACTTGTTTTGCGATTAACTCATTGTCAGAGGTCTCTTCGATAACGTCCTGCGGATCAGGAAACCACACAGATTAGGCTAATGCTACTTCTCCGAAACAGTGCGACATACAGAGAAGTTAAGGACTGTGATATTCAAAATGTAATGACTTGTTTATTTTAGTGACAACTAAATGAAATAAAAGGTAAAGAAAATTTCAAAACTCTTTTCTCAAACAATTTTTCCCAGGATTTTCGTTTTAGCGTTCATAATAATGTGGATGCCCTGCAGTGCTTGTATACAGGCTGAGACATTAAACTAACCATGAGTGATGCAGAAACATGATATGTAATGCAGTTTAGGGTGAACTGTGTTATCACAATCCTGGGGAACATTACAATTACAAGTTGATTTTCCTCTAAAGGCGAGGGCCACCTCTTTACTATTAGAACAACTTCAAAGGATGGAAATCCACACAGGCTTCCATATCATGACACTTGTATAAGGGAGCTGAACACAATTTTGAGTGAAGGAAACAATACAAATGTTCCAAAATTAAATCTCATTACACTTAATGTTAAGGAAGTTTTTGCTTTCTCCAGTAATCATATCTAGCAAGACTAACACAACAGAGAAGCACTGATGTCTGTTATAAATGCAGTAAAATGAATAAAATGCATTTTACCACAGCACAGTACAGTATTACCTTATTCACACCCTACATAATGAACCACAAGTACCAGCTTCTCGATATACACCGATCAGACAAAACATAAAAACATCTGCCGAATACCGAGTAGCCCTCCCTCATGTCGCCCAAACAGCTCTACCTGTCGGGGCATGGACTCCACAAGACCTCTGAAGATGCGTAGTGGTATCTGATATGAAGAAGTTAGCAGCAGATACTTTACATCCCATAAGTTTGCGAGGCAGAGTCTCCATGAATTTGACTAATCCCACAGGTGTTCGGTCTGACTGATATCTGAGGAATCCTGGAGGCCAGTTCAGACAGGCGGTAAATGCCAAAATACCTATGGGTTCATCTTCTGGAGCACCCTGTTGCCATCTCATCCTCAGTATAAGAAACTGTAATACATCAGATCAAGCCACCTTCTTTGAATTGGTCCATCAGTGTTTCACGGTCCAATTCTGATGCCCATGTGTCCACTTTACACACTTTTAGTGGTAGACCGAGGTCAGCATGGGCATTCTGACTGGTCTGAGGCTATGTAGCCTCATACACAGCAAGCTGCAACGCTGTGTTCTGACACCTTTCTGTCATATACAACATTAACTTTGTCAGCAATTTGTATTACAGTAGCTCTTCTGTGATTGATAGAGACGGACACTCCCCACATAAATCAATGAGCTTTAGGCACCCATGAAGCTCATTGATTTTTTTCACAGGCTGTTCTTTCTTGGACCACTTAAGGTAGATAGTAACCGCTGCATAAAGGGAGCACCCCACAAAACCTGTAGTTTTGGAGATTCTATGGCTCATCTAGACATCACAATCTGGCCTTAAATCTCTCAGAGGTGTCTCTCAGACACCTGCCAATTTAAACTGCTTCTAAAACATCAACTTTAGGATGTGACTGTGCACTGGCTGCCTAACATATTCCACACAGTGACAGGTGCCATTGTAAACAAGATAATCAGTGTTATTCACTTCACCTGTCAGAGGGTTTAATGCTGCGGCTGAGTGGTGTGCAATGCCATTAAATGAGTCTCATGTCTGCTACATCTCCTCACTAATGGAGTGAGACTCATCTCTAACTGCAGAACTAGGATGGATACAGCACAAACGCAACAGAATACAAAAGCCAACTGCAGTAAAAATGCAATTATCTTAAAGAGCTTGTACTATAATTCGCCTAATATTACTTTGAGCTGAGGATAAACTGTAAAGGATGCTATCTCAAATGTTATCAGTATTCAGTTTATAACAGGGGTTCTCAGCTTCATTACAGGGGACCCCCATGAGGGGAGCTGTTATCAAAAACTGCTCGATTAATAAAGACGTCTTTAAAAAGTTCGATTCAGTTGTGAACCCGCTGAAGTGGTTTATTGAAAAGAACATGTTCACTCTAATTGATTTGTTGACGAGTCAATACAAGGTTGCACGAGCTCGTGTTTCACATCAGCGTGACCACGGTTCGCACTTTTGGGGGTGGACTGAGGTCAGCATGGCCACTCTGACCGGTCTGAGGCTATGCAGCCCCCCCATATGCAGCAAGCCGTGACGCACTGTGTGTTCTAACACCTTTATGTTATAGACAACATTAACTTTGTCAGTAATCTGGGCTACAGAAGATCTACCGTGGGGCTGAACCACACAGACACTCCCCACGTAAATATAAAACAGTAAGCTTGAGGAACCCCTGAACCTGGCACTGATTCACCAGTGGTCCTTCTTTGAACCACTTCTGGTAGATGCTAACCCATTATATAAAGGGGAACACCCGTCCAGACCGTTTAGGGGATATCCTGTAATTGAGAATTAATAGGAACGCCACGCGATTAATATGGCTAATAAATTAATTAAAAATGAATTAAACGTCGCAAAAAAAAGTTTGATTCAGTTGTGAACCGGTTAAACTGAAAATGACCAGTTCACACCAATTGATATGTTCACGAGTCGACACGAGGCTGAACGAGCTAGCGTTCAACATGAAGGACAACAGGTTCAACGTTTACAGCTTCAAAAGGTGTTTTACATCAATCCGGTTGCCACAGCAACGCAGGATAGAGACAGCTAAGCAACGTATCTAAGCACCGTAACCAAGCAACCAGCGTTCCGGAGTTAAATACAGCTGAACCAGCGTCAGCCGGAGACAGCATGATCAAGGAAATAAAATTATTAATATGAAACTATTAATTAGACAGACGCGGTGCAACCTGTTCAAAGTATCACAGAAAAATAAAACCACGTAAAGTTTGAAGTCACTGTTCTAAAGACAGCTCTGACTGTCCTGAACACACAACTACAATTACCGCTAATTTAACAAGATGATTGAAAACTTTCAGATGCAATGAATTGGAGTGTTTTTTTTCTGTTTTCTCCGCTTCGTAGAACTCAGTAAAAGGGGTTTGTGATTAAAAGCCAATTACAGAGCAATCCAAAAAAAACCCGTGCAATCATCTCATGAGACGAAGCGGCGTTTACCTTCTACCTCTCTGCAGCTTCTGTTTATCACGCACTGACATTTCGGACCGTTCCCACTTCTGCTGGCGTGTGTCTGGAGGAACAACCGAGTAGCCGTATATTCCTACCTGGATGTAGATAGGTCTCCGCAGCCAAAGCCATGGATTCAGACTCCGTGCCATGACTGAAACAGCACATTTCACTGCACTGACCTGGTCCAAAATAACACAACAGTGTCATGACTCCATCACGCACGTTCTGGGAGGCTGTAAAAGATCGGTATAGCAAAAAGACGAGGGAGAGCACTTTACCAAACTGGAATCCCCTCTTCGCTGTGGAATAAGCAGCTGATCTCCAACAGAGCCCCAGCTCACTGTACCTCCAGCATCCAGCCGCCAGGGGACGCTAAAGGAGAGAGTATCGACCACACATCATCAACCTGCCCCATGCGAGTTGATCGTACTCTCATGTGCGCCTGTAATGCCACTCTCAGTAATAAACATTTTCTATCTGAAATTGAGACATTCTTTGCTGGTTATTTCAGATTCTGCGCTGATATGGCAAAAGGGGTCTACTAGCACTTCTGCACACTAATGGATCATGAAGTGAGGAGTTAATAAAGTGGCATATTATAGTAAACACTACACCAGCACAGCACACATGAACAGTGAGAACTTCCTCTGCATTTAACCGGTACACCAAGTGAAATAATGGGCAACCACCAACACAGGGGTGGTGTGGAGATGGTATCTCCCTCAAGAGTACCTCAGCAGTGCCACTGGCAGTCCTGGGATTTCAAACCAGAACCTTCTATTCACAGGGGCAACGCCCTAACCCCCCAGGCCACCAGCTGGTGCGTGATTGGCTTTTCATCACAAACCCCTTTCTACAAGATGAATAAAAACATTCTTGAGGCTTTTAGTCTATAATTAAACTTTAGGTTTAGAAAACTTGTATTCATTATATCTCTTTAAAACCCACCAGTAGATCACGTCTGAAAATGGTCTAAAATTATGTAGTGATGGTAATTAATCAAAGCACATTGACCACTGATTCATCAAGTTGATTTCGAGGGTTGCAGGTTCCCACTCTCAACTTACACGATTTTGAAACTATGGACATTTAAGTAATGATGGTGAGAATTTGAAATGAAAATATGAAGATCAACTCACGTGTTTCACAGCTTTTGTGTCGTTCCTGAACACTGCTTTTGGAAATCAGGTTTTGTTTCTGCAACATCTACGCTTTTAATGTTGCGCGAAATGTTGTGCCGTGTTTCCACATACATTGTGGACAAAGGTATAGGGACAGACCTGTTTTTCAGGGTTTGGGTTAGGCCCCTTACTTCCAGCAAAGGACATTGTTAATGCTTCAGCATAGCTAGACATTTTGGACAACGTCAGTGCACAAAGCAAGGTCCGTAAAGACATGGTTGGATGTTTGGAGTGGAAGAACTTGACTGGGCTGAACAGAGCCCTGACCTCAACCCCATCAAACATCTTTGGGATGAGCCAGGACTTCTCATCCAACATCAGTGCCTGACCTCATAAATGCTCTCCAATAAGGGCCGTAGTTGTTATAGTTGCAAAGGAGGGACCGACTCCAGTGTAGGTGTAATTAAAGTCCCTGTAAGTGTAATTGCCAGGTGTCCAAATACTTTTGTCCATATAGTATGTGCATATGAATTATATAATCAGGCAGGCAGTTCACAGTTTACAAACGTGTGCTAAGATTGAGGATACATTTGAGGTACAGCAGCAAATTACAAAAGCTGTGTTGAAGCACCAGGTCTGGGTACATGTCATACCATGCTAGCATCCCTCTTTGCTGTTTAATCTCAATTAGAAAACACAAGAGGTTATAGGATTTCCCAATCAAAAGCCTTTAACAGATTGAATCACTACTTGAGATTGAACCGGCATTTTTCTTCTACCTCCAAGATTTAACGGCTTGTTTCTTCTGCAGCTTTTTCAAAAATATTTCGATAATAGTATTATCTCAGTATATATTGTAGATGAAGATGTTGACACAGATCCAAAACGCTTCAGGAAAAAAAACAAATTAGAAAATATATAAACATAATTCTTAAGAAAGCCCATTGCAGGAATGCATTTAGCATGTCATCAAAAGTGAGACAAATAGTTCCGTTTGTGGCCCTGCTTTTATTTGGATGTCCTCTTAACTGAATTTTGATCTTGAGGTGCTGTCTGTACCTCACTATACAGAAACCCCCCTGCCAGTGTGCAGCCTCACGGAGACATCCATCACAGAATCCAAAATCTCAGTTAAAAGAACAGAAAAAGTACACAAATGATGCATAGAAATCTTAACCAACTGGTTAAAAAGGCTATTTTTTGTACACAAGAGCTGACTTTCTAATATGTTTTGTGCTGCATTTATATAGTAAATGATTGGCATTTCATCTAGACTGCTTGCATCCCATCTGTACATTAGTCATACCACACACGCTCACACAACGCACGCGCGCGCACACATCCATGCTGCTAGTTAAAGCAGCGCATACATGCAATGCAGCTGAGGCCTGAAAACACAAAAGTTCCTTGTGTCAGCAATATATTTTACAACAAAAATAAATGCACAACTTCCTTACATTCTGTCTGTGTCAAAGCAACATGGGGAGAGAGTAAACCTGACCCATTTAGACTTCATGCGGCTACATGGAGTTTATTTGAAGCAGTCATCCAGAACGCAACTCAACACCACAACTCTATTCCAACCAGTCTTTTCCCTTTAAGGTCTACTTAGTCCATCCTCCCTTCACTCCACCTCTGCCACGTGGGCTACCTCCACCTCCATGGTCTGAATGATATCAGCAGCCTCCTCCACTTTCATTCCAGCCTGTTGTGCAAGAACATAGTTCACCACCTGCATAATACTCTGGTCTGAAAGTGTTGTGATGGCCCCATCGCTGACTGCTTGCACAGCTTCTACAGCCTCCACTGTCTCCTCTGTAATGAGAACAGTCTCGATTTCCTCAGTAGGGGGCGGCTGAGGTGGTTGAAGCTCAGGAGGCAGCTCTGGGCTGATAATGCTGACTGCATGCTCCACCTGAGTGCCCTGGTTATGGAACTGCAGTGTGTCCTTCTCCAACATGATCTTTCCTGGCAAATGGTCTCCGTGGTACTTAGTTATGTGCTTCCGCAGTGTGCGGGCATCAATGTGGGCCTCTTGGCACAGCGGACAGACGTATGGACGCTCTCCTGTGTGCGTGCGGACATGGCGCTTCAGCGAGCGGGCATCGGCCCATGCCACACCACAAGTTAAACACTCAAATGGCTTCACCCCTATAGAGAGAAGGAAGATGACAAGTTGGGCTTTGAAGTAAATGCAACTGAAGTGACATGCAACCAAATGAAAACAATGCAATACGATAATATTTCACAAAATATAAAAGGCCCATATCTGACATTTCTGAAGTCCACTTAAAAAGATTGTGAGGATTTACGTATCAAATAAAAACAATGATTGTGCCTTTGTAGAGACATATGTAAATGATCTCTGTTCTGTTTGGCAGAACCACTCAAACAGCAATCAATGGTGAAACTCTGAGTAGGTGCACATAGGTAAATGCACATCACAAAAACAGTGAATTCAATAATTGGCTCTTCTGCACACATCAGTGTTTACAGAAAACATTTAATTTTGGGTTTTTTAAGCATTGGGCCTTCCAATAGACCTCTTAGTGCAGGATTTTTACTTGTAAAGTAAAATTTGTTAATAGGAACCTCTTTCACATATACCATTATAATTCCTTTTACACATAAACACTCTGCAAAATATCCCATTCATCGCTTTCTTATAAAAACTATTCTACAAAAACTGCTAAAATGTTTGTGAACAGAGTTTCAAAAGCCGTAACAATTGAGTTGTACAAGCCAGCTGACGCTCATATATATGCAAAGGAAATTACTCATTTGAATCCATTTGTAACACTTTAATTATTCCTAATTATTTCCCCTATCCTCACAACATGGAGTGTCTATGCCAAAATTTATGCAGGAATATTCTCCTGAGACAAATTAGTCTTTAATACAGACACGTCCATGTTAAATATGCAACAGCTTCACAGTGTGAAAGATCTGGTCTGCCACCTAGGGGAAACAGTTTGCATTGCATATCAAGGTCTCTCACATGGGGCTTCTATGAGCCAAGTAATTACACCCAAAAGTGCTAAATGAACATAATCTTAAATATGTGTACATGTTTACCTTGGTGGTTGTTCATGTGGCGTCTGTATTCTCTGAGCTGAGTGAACTTCCTGCCACAGTGTTCACACTCTCTGTCGAGGTTCTGCTTCACTCTGCCTTTCTTTCCATGAGTGGCTTTCTTCTCGTGTCTTCTGAAGAGGGCCTTCTCAAAGAATTCTTTTCCACACACATTACACCTAGCAAATCAACAAAACATTCATGTCAAAATGTATAGTAATGTAAATACTTTTTCATCTAATGAACTAGTGTAATTAAGTTTTCTAGCATTACTGAAGCATCCTAGTAACAATAGATTGTTATTTATATAGGCCTCTTAGTGCAGGATTAATACATGTAAAGTATAATTTGTTAATAGGAACCTCTTACACATATACCATTATAATTCCTTTCACACAAAGACACTGCAAAATATCTCATTCATCTCTTTTTATAAAAACAATTCTATAAAAACTGTTAAAATGTGTGTGAATACAGTTTTAAAAGTCGTAGCAATTGAGCTGGGATATATATATATAAAACGGGCACCCAAACTTATGCAAATGACTACACTATGTCTGCAACACTAATTTATTATTAAGAGTGTGTGGATGCAATTGCATCTATGACAGGGCCAGTAAATATGCATGGGGAGGGTTTTGCCTCTTACCTGTAAGGTTCTGCAACAGTGTGTGATTTAACATGAGAGTACCAGTCCTTCTTCCAGCTGTAGCACTTCCCACACACCTGGCACTGAAAGGGCTTAAGGCCCAAGTGCTTGTTCATGTGCTGCTGCAGGTCTTTTGCCTCATAGAAGCTTTTATCACAGCTGTGGAAAACAGAACACAGGCCTTTGTGTAAACTGTGTCAGTGCAAATAAGCAGATGAATTTTCCTTAAGCAACAGCCAATGGGTGGAAGAAAGAGGTACTCACTGGGAACACTGGAATGCTCGGACCTCAGGTTTGGGTTGATGTTTTTTCAAATGTTTGCTTAGTCCTGAAGCCCGGTGGAATGACATTCCACACTGTGTGCACAAATATTTTGATTCACCTGTCAAAAAATAAAGCAGGTTACATCAAGTTAGTAAAATCATTTGGCAGCAGTTTTGCACATTACATAACAGTTGCTGCAGTGTTCACAAAATATACTGCATTCATGTTAATCACTTGAAAGTGAACAGAATATTTTATAGGCTT
Organism: Brachypetersius gabonensis; assembly: GCA_037577145.1. Taxonomy (NCBI): domain Eukaryota; kingdom Metazoa; phylum Chordata; class Actinopteri; order Characiformes; family Alestidae; genus Brachypetersius; species Brachypetersius gabonensis. Next base: position 9,968,090 of record JBBJLR010000111.1, read on the forward strand.
ATTTATTTAATTTTATTTATAAGCTTGTAATTGACTAAACTCCTAAACTGCTGTGAACATCAAGGGTCATAACATCATACATTACATTTTGAGTCACAAATGCACGGATATGGTAATTGTGGGCCTATTCAATAAATGTTATGTACAGAACAGCCAAACCCAACAAAACCATTTGTCAGATGGAGTAACCAAACCACTTTGATTAGCACCACAGTTAAATCTGACATTACTGCATGGTTCTAAACAGAGTAAAATGAATATAATTAAAGACCAAAATCTTTGTCTAATCTAAGCATACAGCCAAGGCTCTTTTTTTTTTTTTAAAGTCATTACCTGCAATACAGATATGTTTCAGAGATACATTGGTCAGCAATTTCCTGAGGATCAAGAGGTCTGTTGTGGCAAGTAATTTCGATTTTTGGGGGGCAGGGCTGGAGGTGAGCGATTTCATTTGGTAAAAAAAAATGAGCAATTTCTTTTTGTTGATTGGTTGGGGTTCTGCACAAATATGTTCTATTTACTTGCTCAATCTCACCTGCAAAAATACTTGTTAATGAACAAACCTAAACTGGACTGACCCGCAATGTTTCTGTTGGTCTGGTTTCTATTATGACATCCACCTACCCTGCTGGAACCTACAAATTTTTCTAATAAGCTGAACCATTCCTGTAAGACCCTCGCATACATGATAAGTAAACATGCTTGCCTGTATGAACGCTGGTGTGCTCGTCCAGGCTTCTCTTCGTGACAAAGGACTTGTCGCACACAGAGCATTGGAAGCGCTTAGCAGAGTCATGTAATGCTCTGTGCATCTTCAGGCTATGTTTGGTGGTAAAGCTTTTCCCGCAGAGCCTGCATGAGTGCGGCTTCACACCTGTGTGGTTCAGCATGTGGATCCGCAGAGAGTATAGCTTAGGCAACGTTTTGCCGCATATGTCACACACAAACTCCCGTTTGGTGCGACTTTTCGACTGTCCCTCTAGACCCTCTGAGTCTTCATCCAATGCCCCTCGGGTCATGGACACTCTCTGGGTCTTCTGGTGCTTGTGACGGGCCAAGTGGGCACGAAGAGAGGCAGCATACTGGAATTCTTTATTACACAACTGGACAAATGGAAGAGAAAGGGCTGCTAATGTCAGTGATTGTGTAAATAAATACATGCACATGTGTAATGTGAGAAATTCACAGGAAAGGGTCATAACAGTAACTACTTAAATATGCATTATCTATTTACAGTAAAATATTTACTACTTACAGTAAATATATTAAAACAGTTCTTGACTGTATTCAGTTATACAATGGCTGATCTTTCAAGTTCATCATTCTGGATAAATTCAAAATGTCTTCTGATAAAGTTTCATACGACTAGCATACTATAATAATCTGCACATAGGTAAGCACAATTTTATATTATTGACAACCTTTCAATGGTGGTGTGCACAATTACATACAGGCAACAAGTTACCGGTGTATGATTTCTCAATACGTACAGGGCACTTGAAGCCACGTGACTTCTCATGTTTTAGCGTGTGCATGATGAGGGCATAGCGTCTCTGGAACACCATGCCACACTCGCTACATATGTGTTCTCCATCTGCTGCTCCCTCTGACTTCTCTTGGATGATTTCCTCCTCTACAGACTCTGACTCCTTTTCCACTGAATCTGCTGCTTCCAACAAGGGCTTTGAGTCATCAGAGGTCATTTCAATCTCAAAAAAGTCAATGGAACGCTTCTTTACAGACTGGGTCACTGGGCGCCCTCTCCTGGCCACTTTCTGAGGAGTGTAAGAACACAAGAAGATTAAAAAATTAAGCAGAACTAAATCAGGATTTAAAGGATGTTGCACCATCAGAAATGAGCAAAAAAATTGTGTAAACTAGGTTTGAAATCTACACAGTCAGTACACGACAGTATTTTAATGTGCTATAACAGCCTTCAAAGGAGCAATACATAATACTACTGCCACTATCTCTGCTGGAAAGGATGGCCTTGCTTCCTTTGTCCAAGATCATTTAGTGCGATGCTATTGGGGGTGAGTGATTTGGTAAAATTCTATCACAATACTTTTTTTCTTTAAAATTCACTTTGTTACACTTGTATTTTTTGCTGATATGTTTTAGAGGAAAAAGGAGCCAGTAGAGTCACAAAGACTATCAAACTATTAGAACAAATGATTTTTGTTCAGTGTTTCACACACTGCACTGCACTAAATACGGGAATGTAGGAATGCTCAGTTCATTGAGACACATTGTGAAAATATATCACGTTGCAGATATTCGATGGTTACAAGTAACTGTAAAAGACTGGGCAGGAGTACTCTCATAAAACACACTTAGCTGTCCATTAATGCCGCTGGAGAAAAAGTGCTGGCAGATTCCCTATGCTTCAGAAATTAGCCTTAATCTTCTCAGTCAAGTAGCATTGTGCGATAAGGTATAAACAGCATAAATTGGGAATTGACCAATACTAAACACATAATATACCATTTCATTATTATGTATTGCATTACATGTATACCTTCACAGTATTTGTTGTTTTTTCCTCTTCCTCATTCTCTATTCCCATGTGCAGGCGAACATACCCGCCTTCCCTCATCAAGCGCTTCCTCAGGTTCCTCTTATTAGGATCAAAACCTTCTTGATCATCTTTCTTCTCGTCTCCTCCAGCTGAGCCACTCTCTGCAGCCTCTAGTTCTATTGGATCTGGTTCTGGAGGAGGGACCTGCTTCACTTTAGGGGGCCTCCCTGGTCTCCTTTTCTGAGGTGTAGGGACTGGTGGTGGTGCAGGCTGGGGTGAAGCTTCCATAGGCTTGGGCAGTGATTCCTCTTGAACAACTAGTGCTGTTGTAACAGCAGCTAGATCAAACTTCTCAGTAGGAACCCCTTTGTCTGGGTCTACACTAATAAGAAATGGACCGGATTGCATGCTCTCTGTTACTGATGTATCCTCTACCTGTGGTTCCTCAACTGTCCAGGCCTGAACCACAGCTAGGGACTCACTTGATCCAGCTTGCCCAGAGTGAGTGACCACAGTCATGGTCTCACCTGCTTCAGCTTGATCACTGTGGGCCATGATGGCAAGGGATTCAGCCGATCCAGCCTGTCCGCTATGTGTAACCACGGTCATCATCTCTCCATCTACTGTTGCTCCAGCAAGCAAAGCCAGAGATTCTGCTGTAGCATCTTCACCTGTGATAACCGTAATGGCTTCTCCAGCCTCAGGTTGTCCAGTGTGAGTGACCACTGCCTGCCCATTGCTCTGCATGGCCACCACATAAGCTGTAGACTCCACAGGATCGCCTGGCTGAGATGAAATGGTTTGGTTGGCCACCACCGTATGCACATCTCCTTGCTGGTAGACCATCAACTTTTGCTTCTCCACTTTCTTATGGACAGACTCACAGATCTGAAGCACCTCAGGCATCAACAAGTGTCTTGCCAGTGTGGCCACCTCCGCCATTACACAGAAGTTGAATGTCAGCTGGGAGGTGTAGGCAAACTCCAGCAAAGGCAGAAAGCTGGCCTTGCTGAAGCCTAGTATGGAAATTCACAAAGAAAAGAGAGGAAGTAAATATGCTTGTGTGTAATGACATTACATACAAGCATATTTATATATTTCAAGCACTCCTGAAAGTAATAAAAGTGGTGACATTATGCTGCTTTCATGACAAAAGGAAACTTGTGAAAGTCCAACTTAAAACTTCCAACAAAAACCAGCAGTTCACAGTAAGCCATCTCTCAAATGTCTTTTTATTGGCAAAACGCCTTTTTGATGTCATCTTATGTTGCACATTCTATATTTTATCTGCCCTATTTTTAATAATGTAAGTTCACTACAATTCTGTTATCAACATTTGAGAATACATGCAAAGAATCTTTTATCATCTGTGCTGTCACCAGTTAACACTGAGGTCAGTATCATACTCTTTCAGAAACTGGGCATTGTTTTCTGATTTATGGTAAAATGCACAGTTGTGTAATGTAGCCATCCACACATGTTAATTCCTTAATCAGCAGTTTATTTTTAATATTAATAGCATAATAAATTTGACATTAATAGCATCAATGACAAAAGTTCTGATAAAATCTTGGTCACCAATCTTTATCTTTCCAATTTATCCTGCCAATTACTCAAATACAGGGGGTCCTTGAGTTACAAGGGTCTTGACATATGACATTTAGAGTTTACACCACTGATGTGGGTGAACTAGTTTAGTGGCGAGCGGAGGAAGAACACACAGAATACGCAGTAACGCGTTGTATGCGCAAGTGTTCCATTTGTGTTGCTTTGTTTGGCGACTCGCTGGCCTTTTTTCATGGCTTTTGAACAAATCTTTTAGACTTGTTTGTCATTTTTCTTAGTTGCGTTTATAGATTTTAACTGTGTTAGGATATTAACTTAGTCTAGGGTGTGTTTTGACTAACACTAAATTTCGAGTTACATCACTGTCGTAGGAATGGCTCTCCATCATAACTTGAGGATCTCCTGTAAGAGGCTGATGTAGCATGTAAAGTGAGAGTTACAAAATGTACTGCTAACTTGCCATTCCATACAATACATATATTTTCATTTTTTGAAAAATAACACAATTACAAATTTCTACCTATCAAGCCTCCAGCAGTTTAGGCTTGTTTACCATGTCTTGAGGTTACAGTCAATTTTACTCCGGACTAAGGGCATTACACAGTGCAGCCAATGAGAACGAACAAAAAATATTGACAAATGTATCTCTTAAGAGCAGAGTAACAAAACTTAGGCACTTTAATTCGAAAGGATGAAGTCCGGCTGGAAAATGATAATGTTTTAGAACAAACAGTCCATGCAGATCTCAGAAAGAAAAGCATATTCTACACAATTAAGGTATTTTTTCTTGCTCTAAGGACGTTTCCTTGCTGAAGGCGGTTCAAGCGGATTTCTCTTAGTGTCATGAAGGCAGCATTATACCAGATATAATAAGATTATATTTCTCCAAGTTGCTTACCAGAGAGGTCAACCACGGCTTCATGGCTCGATACGGCACCCTTTTCGACGAACAGCTCATTAAAGTACTCACTACTAGAAGCCAGAACAGCTTTGTGCGCCCGATGTGCTTCACCCTCAATCAGTAAGGTAATGTCACAAAACTGATCATTCAGACGCTGCTGATTCAGCTTATCCAACATTGTCTGGCCGTGTTTGGGCAAGAACTGCTTTACAACACCCTTGCTGTCTACCTACAATACAAAAAATATCAGAAATAAAGTAACAATCTGAAGAAGAATGTCCACAAAAATCTGAAAACTGATTTTTTTAAAAATGGAAAAATGCACTCATTTTGCTTTACATGAACTTCTAATCGCAAGGTCATCTTACACAGAACTTCTCATATTACCCTACTTAAATGTGTTCTGCTTTTCTAGCCATCATTAATGACTTCTGAAATGTCTTCTAAATTTGAATTACATTTCCGTGCTCCATTGAAATCGTATGTTTTAAAAAGACATGTTAAATAGTTCTCAGGAAATTGTACTTACAAAGACCAGTTCGTGTTTATCCAATTTTTTGGCCTTTGACTTTGCATTAAAGGATGAATCAATTTCTTCAAGATCATCGTCGTCTTCCTCATCCTCTTCTTCACTGGAACAAGCCTTTTGTCGACCGCAGCGGCGCACAGTTGCCTGGCTTGGTCCATCGTCAGCACTGATTCTGCCACGCTCTTGTTTACTCTGGCATTGACATTCCCTAATGTAATCCTTTACCTGCTTCAGGACACCTATAAATATAAGAACATTATAATAAATGCACTAGTATCAGGGCAACAGCAGTAACTACAGTTGTTATACACAAGGACACACACGTAAAAGCATTGTTATCCAAGTCCAGTGAAACTACTGACGGAGGAAGCACTGAAAAATTAAGAAAAATGCAACTTTAGTACATCCAGAGCCTGCATAGGAAGCGAAGGGTCCAGTTATAAAGCTCAATAATAAGTGAATGAGAATAAAAGACTAAAGTAATAAAATTATTTAACTCCCAAAAAGTCATGAGTAAAAGAAGTGTGGTTTGACAGTAAGACAGTGTTTAGAAGTACAAATAGTGGCGAGGAAGAATCCGACCCTTCCTCACCACAAAAGCTACACAGATTCTTGTCTAGTCCCTGGTCATCTCCAAACTGGACTACTGTAACTCTCTACTGGCCGTACTTCCTCAGAAGGTAACCAAACCACTTCAGCTGATTCAGAATGCAGATGCCAGGTTAATTTTCAACGTTCCTAAGTTCACTCACACCGCACCTTTACTTTACACTGGCTCCCTGTGGTGCTCGTGTTAAATTCAAAACCTCAACGCTTGCTTTTAAGGCCAAAAACGGACTTGCACCCCCAACCATGACAGCATTGATCAAACAACGTGTCCCTTCTCGTCCTCTCAGCTTCAAGCACAGCTCGTCTCAAGCCTCCGTTGCTCAAGAGAAGAGGGAAACATGCGTCAAGACTCTTCTCAGTCTTGGCTCCCCAGTGGTGGAATGAACTGCCTCTTCCGATCCGATCGGCAAGGTCCTTCACGGTCTTCAAGCGTCGCCTGAAGTCGCACTTCGGTGACTAACTATGTCCCTATCCTACTGCTTACTTATTTCTTTTTTTCCTTTCCCTTGACTTTTCGATAGCTTACGTTGTTGTTCTCTATGCCTTGTGTACTGTTGGGTTAGTGTTGGCTAATTATTATTTGACAGTTGTTGTATAGTTGCTCTGGCATCAGTATCTCAGTTAAATAGTTGACATGGATTTAAGTGGTTTTTCAGGTAAGAAACAGTTATGGACTACTTAAGCACTGATGTACGTCGCTCTGGATAAGAGCATCAGCCAAATGCCGTAAACGTAAAAGTGTCACTTTTGACAAGCTGTATTAGATGTGTTTTGTTCTTCTGTTTAGTGTACCACATTCATTATACCTAGAATCTGGCAGTGCAATAACTGTTCACTGTCTTTGTGAAAATGTGATTTATGTCTGGTTAATGTTAACACCACCATGTTAAAGTCCAAGCAAAAGTCCAGTCCAGGCAACTCTAAAGTCATGTTTATGAGAAGTTCTTAGAGCACAGATTAGCAGCTCTTGGGAAGCTTGACTTGGCCCTATTAACATTAGATGTCTTAATGTTAATCTTAATTATATGCCCATACCCCCACCCCACCCCATTTTGCCCAGCAGTTGGTGGCCTACTGGTTAGGGATAAGCCCCTGCAATCAAAAGCCCATGGATGCGAATCGTAGAACCCCAGTTGCACAACTGAGGTGCCTCTGAGTGAGGAACAGTCTCCAAACACTGCTCCCTCCCACTGCATTACTTAGTGAATAGTGTATGGGTTAAATTCAGAGTAAGAATTTCACATTGTTCACACTGTGTGCTGTGCTGTTATGCGTTAAGCGTGACCACAAGGGACCTCTTTCCTTTACTTTACCAAATGGAGTCACATGGTGCTTGCTGTCAAATGCTTAGCATATTAGCTCTCTGGCTAGTTAGCTTGTTGCTAAGCTAAATTAGGCCTCACTGAAGCCCTCCTGACTCATCTGTGCATTTAAATGACACGAAATGACCTTTTCTAAACTGCATGTTAAACATTTCCGAACCAACACAGACTCAAATCCGTGTCCTCCAAGCAGCAGTTACAGGGGGGGTCCCTGTCCTCCAAGAGATAGGGGGTCCCCGTTATCCAAGAGACAGGGGCCCCCACAATAGAGAGTTCGTTTCAGGAGAAAATAGACTATACATTTAAAAAAAAAATTCCTGATACTTACCAACTACCAGCGGTAATTGGTACAATTTTTTACAGTATCAGCACAGCACTACAAATAATTATTTAATGGTTATCTGCATCTCTGACGGTTCAGGGCCTAAGATTAAAATAAGCTTTGAACAGTAGGGTGAACTGAAGATGTGAGGGTGTCAGAAATAAAGAGAAAACGCAGCTGCACGCACCTCTCCACCAGTACTTCTGAGAGAGGCTCTCCCAGGTGAGCTGCTGGGTGAGGTGCTCTCCTCCGGGGGTGATGTGAGCCTCGTCGATCAGTTCCCTCCTTCGCTCGGCCTGTAGCACCACCTCCAGCTCGCTGAACTGGTCCAGTCCTTTCTGGCGGCGCTGGTAGAACAGCACCCCGTCCCGCACGATGTAGCAGGCAGCGGCCTTGCGGATCTTCCTCTTGGTGTTTCCGTGCGTGCCGGGCGCGTAGGGCTGCTGCTCGTCCGTCAGGTAGCGCTGGATGGCCAGGTAACTCTCCTCCGAGGACATACTGACTCAACACTCCCGACACGGGGCCCACAGTCCCGCTCCAGAGCCACACAGGCCGAGCTCCGACCCGCTCCTACGTCCAGAGAGAGTCCGGTGCGCCCCAGTCCCTAAGAGTTTAACGAGGGGGAACTGTCTTCTCAACCAGTCCGACACAGAAAATGGCTGCTGCACACGGCGGAAGTTGCGTTTGAAATGGCGGAAGATGGAGGAAGAAAACAACAACAACAACATTAAAAAAATAAATAATGATGATGATGATGATAATTCTAAAAGCAATATAATGATAATAATAGTAATGGTTAGGATAATGAAGCTAACAACAACAATAATAATATAATTGTAATGTTATACAATAATAATTGTAGTCATATTACTATTACTACTACAACGAATAAAATAATAGCAATGATAATAATAACAGTAACAACAACAATACTAATAATAATAACAGCAATTATACTACTACTACTACTACTAATAATAATAATAATAATAATAATAATAATAATATGATGATGATGATGATGATGTTTACAATAGTATATAACAATCACGACATATATATAACATAATAATAATATAATAATAATAATAATAATAACAACACAATAATTATAATATTTTATAGCAGTAATTATAATTATAATAATGATAGTAGTAATAGTAATAATATAATTATAATATTATATAATAATTTTGATACAATACTGCTACTACTACAACAAATATAATAATAATAATAATAATAATAATAATAATAATAATAATAATAATAATAATAATAATAATAACAACAGTAACAGCAGCAGCAACAACAACAATAATGATAATATTATGATAACTAAAATATTATACTGTTTAAAAAGAATAATAATAATACAAATAACAATAATAAGAATAAGATAATATATTATACAACAATAATTGTAATAATAATACTGCTACTACTACAAATAATAATAATAATAACAACAACAACAACAACAACAACAACAACAACAACAACAACAATAATAATAACACAGGTCAACAGGTCAAAATCACTAGAGATAAGTTGTTTTGTAGTGTTTTTCATGCTGATTTCAAATTTCAAAATCTGCTAAGTGTTTTTGAAAAAACAGTGAAAGCAGATTTGAAATCAGCATGAAAAACTGGTTTGGAAAAGTGTTTTGTGGTTTCTGATGATAAAATTTTTTTTGTTGACTTGTGTAATAGGATTATTACAATGTTATATAACAATAATAAAAATTTAATAAAAATAAAGCTGCTGCTACTACATCTTCAAATAATAATAATAATAATAATAATAATAATAATAATAATAATAATAACCATAACAATAACAATAACAATAATAATAATAATAATAAGAAGAAGAAGAAGAAATATGGACTTTTTTGTATATCTTTGTCCATTATAGTTATTATTATTTATACGGCTTCATACACAGCATACCAAGCTGCGTCACAAAAATGTGCTGATATATGCATATTCATGAAAGAACAGCAAAAAGGAGACAGCGTCGACAGTGATGCAAGTCAAAAAGATCGACGTTATCAATCTGACTTGTTTTTAAACTACAGTAAATACCTCAGTAGAAAGAGCCTAACAAGTTTTAGTGGCGAGAACTTCTCTCAACACGAGGGGGCGACACCACCCCACTAAAACCCCACTTTCAAATTTAACCATAACAAATCACAAATCATATATTTGTGTATAGATATGTGTGTGTGTGTGTATATCAAGAGGAACAGGTGCAGCTCACATCTATGTGTGAAAAAAATTTGATTTCTTTTCTTGTTTATTGCATTTGTCACACTTAATAGTTTCAGATCTTTACACTATATTTATTAAAAGGCAACTTGAGCAAACAAAAAAGTGACTCAATTTAGCAGCCAAATCTGTTAAATCTAATCAGCTCTTAAAGAGAACATGTCCTCTGTGAGGACAACACTCCTCTATTGTTACAAGTTATTCCAAATGTCATCGTCTGAATTATTGTACCAAAATAAAATAAATTCAACTCTCAGTGATGAACAAGTTGTATTTAACCTACAGATTACAATTTCGCATTTTTGTAAGTCTAACACCCTATTTTTTAGATCATTTAATGATGTTCTCATGTATCAAAATTGATGCTCCTCTTTAAAGAATCACTGTCATAGAACCTGCAAGTAATTACTCTTCTTAGTCTGTATCTCCACAGTTGCATTAAGCTGTTTATCATTATTAGTACATCATTCGTACATCATTAGTACCATGCAAACCAGTGTAACATGTGTAACATGGTCTACTGTAGGGTGGCTTTGTCAGCATATCTCACCATTTAGCTGATTCACCTTGAGATCATCAAGATCATTTCTGAAAAGTGAAAAAAGTATTGGACTCGCCTGTACTGAGAAGTAAACAATGTTAAATTAAATGATCGAATTTCCTTTCCCTTAAAATAAACACTAGACAACAACAAAAAGATGAGTTAACATGTATATCATGAACATTTTGAAAAACATAACATGACTAACCAGATTAAAGACTAAGCTGATATCTGTAAATATATCATTATTAACCAAGTCCAAGAGCCTCAAATTATGATAACAGCTAGGTTCATGGCAACCTCAACAGATAGAATGGCTGGATAATCAAATTTACAAATTTACTTGATGTGTGTAAGACCAATGCTCTCAAGTGGCTTCAAATGGGTCAAAGGGTCTAAACTAGTTAAAAGAAGTGACCTCTGAACAGTTTAACTGTGGAATAAAGTGGAGTGAAAGATCCATTTAAGCACTGAAATTAATTTCTCCTGGGGAAAACAGAACGCAACTTTAGACATTTAAATATTTTTTAAAAAAACCCAGAAAACTGTAAGTTGCCCTTTTTGCTTCATCCGTGAAAGAAATATGTTCACCGCTCTCCCTCCGTCTGAACATACGGACCATCTGATAGAGATAAACAGCCACCTCTCAGGAGGGTTGCCAGGCAACTGGAATGACTCATCAGCCACTCTCTTGTAGTGCCTTTTTGGCTGCATCATTATCTTCACCTTATCTTCACTACCTCGCCTCGATTCCAGCCGTTTTGAGTTCAAAACACACCTGGATCTGACAAGATTTCACGGCAGAGTTGTAGAAGGAAAACTTTGCTTTTGATCACCTCTGTCACATAATACTATGTCTAAATATGTGGCTGGCATACAATTCTAGAATCTAGAATAACATTGTTATTTCAGAGACCAAAACTGCGTTCAGTGATATGAATTATAAATGTACCGACACTTCTCATTTGCTATATCTGTTGAAAACAGGTAGGCCTCTAACTCCTAACCTGCCCTTCAAACATGAGCAAACATGTCTGAAAGGCTTTAACAAGACCCTGAGCAGCACTGAGAGCTGACATGCTGCTCATTAAACAACAAAGTGTGATAATGATGAAGCATTTGCTTTCAGGGTGCACCTGAATCTTTGTGCTAACCAGAGGCGGGGCTGCATTCTGCAATCCAGGCACATCGTATATGAACTATGCGTCATACATACATGTAGGCATATCCACCAAAATGCACTGTTAAGCAGTCCTGGGACTCAAGTTCATCAAACCACTATTAGATTTGTATCAACCAGTATTAATAAACCAGTGGGGCCAAGCCCTCCTACTCCAAAAAAAGGTTTGGTATCCACATAATTTTCATTTTATTTACTAATGTGTGGCTGATTTACCACTACCCCAAGCTGCAGATTCACACTGCCCATTTAAGACACAAATGTGAGATGATTTATTACACCAGTACAAGGACCCTTGAAGTCGTCATCCACTTGGGTTCATATTTAAACCCCCATGCCAGACTCCAAGTTCCAGCAGCCAGATCTAGTGCAAATGGGTCCTATTGGATTAGCTGAAATGCATGTGCAGCAAGTGCGAAACTCAACATATAGCCAAACTGTGAGTTATTGTGTTATTACATAGCAATATTTGATGTAGACATAATTTATTTGCTTTCTAAGCAATCTTTACTCCACTTCAATAAAGTTTTTGCCATCAGATAATTCAAGTAAAACTGTTAATATACCAGTATAAAATGAGATATATTACTGTCATTTAGAGGATAAAATAAGTGGCAGTCATGGTTTTAGCATTTCCAGCAAAGTGTTTTAGAGTTTCATTGCTTGATTTTTCTGTTAAACCCAGCCTGACTCCACAGCTTTTACTTCTGTGCTGAAATTGTGCTGGATCCAGGTTTTTATGCAGAAGCACTGCAGCTGAGACTAAGTTAGGTAAGTTGGTGGTGGTATCCAAGGAAGCAGGAGGGCCTATAGACAGGTCAATTGAATAGCATGCACCTCTGAAGGATGTTGCTAAGCAACCAGAATGACTCATCACCTGCTTTTGTAATGACTTATGAGCTGCATCAGTTTGCTGCTGCTGGTTCTGCCTGTTCTTATCTCACCCACTACACATTCCTTCCACTGGGAAAAACCCTCTCTGTTTGGTGCACACGTGCAACCTGCCACTGATAAATCTGCATGTAAACATATACATAGTGCATATAGCGAACTATGTCCAAGCTCACATGCACACACTCAAGCATTAACAAATGCACATGCACACAAATGTGCAAGGTACACAGAAGGGCACACACACACACACACACACACACACACACACACAGACCACTTTATGTAGTGTTTCCGTGTCCTTCTGTAGGGTTTCAGCATAATGCTGCTATGCTACACTTAAACCAAACCTCGCTTTAACCTCAGTGACCAAAACATCTTTTCCTAATAAAAGCTGCCTTGTTTGTAAGAAAATTCCTTTTTCCATGAATTTCCCACACAAGGTCCTAAAAGCATCTTCATGTTTTCCATTACTGAAGGAACATTTGGTCCCCATAAATAGCTGAAGTCACACATGACATGCGAGCACACACACACACACACGTGTATATATA
>JBBJLR010000111.1:10003053-10045874 GCA_037577145.1 Brachypetersius gabonensis
CTATCTATCTATCTATCTATCTATCTATCTATCTATCTATCTATCTATCTATCTATCTATCTATCTATCTTTCTATCGATCTATCGATCTATCGATCTATCAGTCTGTCTGTCTGTCTATCTGTCTATCTTTCAATCATTATTCACCATGTATAGGTTCCAATGAATACGCATTTCAGCAAACTACAAGATCTACAACAAATATTGGGATTACTGTGTCACAAAAATCTGGATAAATATTAACCCCTTCAATTTTAAGCCCTAGACTTATTATTTAGTTATTAACTTCTTAAACTCCCATATATATTACGTGGACTCCAAAGCAAATTTACTGAGTTATTCTTTAGTAATGTGTAAAAGAAATTTGAACCTGCCAGCATTCTGACCATTAAAGGGGTCAACCAGACTTGTCATTCAGTAACTACAATAAATTATTCAGCAACTAATATAAAATGCAATCTAATTATGTAAGGAATGTAATTATTGGAGCAGAGTCTGAAAGAATATAAAACTATAGTCTAAAACATAAAACAAAACTGAAAATTATTTAATAGTTATAAAAGGTCTCACTATTTTTGGTAATATCGTCACGACAAACCTTGCGGCTTACCTATTAAATGAAAGGTGAACTTTTAACGAAGCACAGAGGTCAAACTTAAGAGATGAACCATTTATATTTAAGTGTTCACATTTTGAAGTGCTTAGTAGTGTAGTATGTTTAATGTGTAAACTGGCCTGTGTAAGCTGTAAGATGAGTCAAGGAATAGAGGTATTTATACTGACCTATACCACAGTGGGAGGCATGGAAAGGTTCTGTTGTCTTTTGGATATTTAGATGTTCTGTATCGTACAAGTGAACCAGAGGGAAGCAAAGACAGAAGGTCAAACTGTGAAAATGTGCTCTTCCCAAAATACTGAAATTGCATTCAAATCACAGCCTGAATTATTTTGAGTTGTTTTGTCACATGGACCTATTCATTGTTGACTAAAATCAGAATTTAATTCAGAATCAAACTATGAGAGTTAGTAATAATAAAGTAAGTAGTTAGTAGTTAGTAATAAATAATTAGTAATAAAAAGTAATAAAAGAATTTAAAAATCAGCCATTCATCCGAGGAATAACTTTAGACAAAGATAACATTGTGAAGATAAACTCACGTTCCGGCGTTCTGTCAGTGTTAGCGGGGGGTGTTATGTCTAAAAATAGCAAATTGTTATTATTAATAGAAAAGAAATATATTTATAATATACTCTTACATTAAGATTTTAGCACTTAATACTCTCTTCTGTTTCTCACACTGTCCTGAAACTCAAACGTTTCCACATATTGGATAAAAGCGTCTTTAATGTAATTGGATAAAAGTGTAATGTAATGTAAAATAATTCGAATTTTGGATGATTGCTTTAAATCAACTAAAAATCTACATGTAATGTGTTCAGACATGCATCATATGTGTGCATTTAGTACACAACCTGTCCTCATGCTCAGGTGAAAGGCTGAAAGGGTAAAAGTAGGATGTTGTCTTCTATCAAGGGCAAAGACAGAGAAAGAGAGAGAGAAAGAGAGAGTATGTGTCATGTTATCTATACAATAAGTTCTAGATGCTATCTATAAATATGTTTTAGTTTCTGTTTTCTGCTCACACATCAAACTCTACAGCACAGACTGAAATTTGTGGGCAAGTGTGTTGTTCTCACATTTTATTTGTGTGCAGAAAAATCTGAGCATTTTCTTTCTTTCTACATGTAGTTCCTGGACATGAATGGGTTCATTCTTTAATCGACAACCTGCTTTCCTCAAATCCGGGACTGCTCTTGGGTTAAATTACTTCACGTATAGATTCAAATACCTCAGGATGAACAGGCACATAGTCACAGGAAACACACGCCCAACACATCCTACACACACAAGGTCGTTTTTGCATGCTTTGATATATTTACATGGAACATACACACAGTCCTCTGCATTCAATATACTTAAAATGAGCACATTTACATTTACATTTACGGCATTTGGCTGACGCTCTCATCCAGAGCGACGTACATCAGTGCTTAAGAAGTCCACAACTGTTTCTTACCTGAAAAACAGCTTAAATCCGAGTCAACTATTTAACCAAGATACTGCAGTCAGAGCATCTATACAACTGTCAAATAATAATTACACCCAACCCAACAATACATAAGCCATAGAGAGGAACAACGCAAGTCATAAAGAAGTCAAGGGAATTTTTTTTTTTAAATAAGTAAGCAGTAGCAAAGGGATGTAGTTAGTCTCCAAAGCACATTATATCCATGTGAATTAAATTATATTGACACAGTTTACTTCCTTTGGCAATGGATGTGCTGATTTTATTCATTCTGCATTAAACAAACAACTTACAATCTACTGCCTCTGTAAAACTGCACATTTTCTGTCCTTCTACTGCTATATTTGCACAATTATTATTTATTGCTATCTACTTCTATTCTGCAATTTTAAGGACTGCTGCTAGAACAGAGAATGTGTTATATTATCATCATCAGCTTTCATTCAGATTTGTTCTGTAGCTGTTGACTGTGTTAAATGTTGTCTTGTCCGATTGTGTTGTTTCTCTTGTGTTTTTCATGCACTCTTTTTATCTTTGCACTTCTGTCCTGTGTGCACTTATGTGTGCTTGTAGTGTTTCTGTTTTTGTTCTTGTGTTGGATGATGGTCCTGCAGGAACGTTGTTTCATTTCACCTGTTCTGTGTATGTATGGCTGAAAATGACAATAAACCTACTTGACTTGATTGATTTTTATATGCCTTTAATGTTAAAACGATGAACGTGCAGTTTACTGACAAGAGGCTGAATCTCCATCTTTGTAGCCGCAGTAAAGGCTGCAGCTGCTGCTTGTCGAACTTTTGGCCTAATGCTGTGTCCCAGCCCTTTGCTCTTTACCCAGCTCTCTGTCCAGCTCTACTAAAATGTACCAGTTTTGACCAAACATCTTCCACATGTATCAGGCTCTGGCCACCACACTGCACAGTTAAACTCAAAGGCAATGTACTCTTTATTTACTTAACCATAATTAAAAAGTCCAAGTCCAAGTAATGGAGCCAACGGCTAACTTCTGAAAAACACTCTTTGAAGTCAAGCAACAAAGTAATGTCTCCCTCGAAAGCAAAGTGAAAAGAGGTGAGGAAGGAAAAGTCTTTTTTTTTTCTTTTTAGGCTAATGTCATCTGCCTCATTTGAACAAAGGAAAGGGAGCTCTGCCAAGCTTACAAAGCTCTTCTACTAGGCCCAAGGACAGGAGAGAACTCTCAAACAACTAGCCATAAAATGTTCATCGTTCATCTTTGATGAAAAAAACAATAGTACAGTACAGCACAATGGTACAACAGGGACATGTCATCTCCTGCCATGGCACTAAGTCTCAATTAGCCTCTGATGTAGCCTCTTCCTCTTGAGCACAATTCTCTAAAAGCATAGCTAACAGCTCATGTGACATGCTTACTGTCTTGAGAGCTGAGTAAAATCATGTTCCTTCTGAAGAGGACTGTTGTGGAGAGAATTAAAAACTCAACATACACGTAAAGAATGACAGAGACCAACAAAGCTGAAGAAAGATTTTGGTTGGACATTATGTGAGGTGGTACTTTATGCAGTCTTTTATGCAATCTTTCAATTCAGCCTGTCATAAATTGAAGCATTATGTTCATTTTAATTTCTCCGTAGTATCAGACGTTACCTTTCATCTGTTCAAAAGTGACTGCTTTCTCCTTCAGCTAAACGATGCCTGGGATTATATCCATCCTATAATTACACAATGGACTGGAGGCAGGTTCCAAAACCGATTGCACTTAAAATGGTTTTACAGCTGTCTCGTTCCTGCAAACAAACCATAATTGCAGCATTGCTGTTTAAATAGCATTTTGCAATTCACAGTCTATGTGTCTCCCATGTGTAATTAAAACAGACAAAGAGAAAATGGTGGGAGAAGAGTGAAAAAATAACGATGTGATACATGTGTTGAATGTGTTGAATTCGAGTACCTTTCACTTTAAGCAGAAACAGGGCTGTACAGTAAATCTCAGTGTGACAGCAGACACATTCGAACATTGCCACTATTGATGCTGGTTGACTCAGGCAAGTCCATGTTCCTTTATAATAGCTCTTTGCTCAGAATGACAGCTTCTATAAATACACCATGTTGAGAGTTACTGGCCTGGACCCAGTCGCTTCCACTGCTGAACTGAGAGCACTCAACACTGAGCCTCTGCTTGATCCACACCAAACAAGCTGGAGAAGCAGGAGGGCAATTCATCACAGAGGTTACCAGTGAGAGCACCTACACTTTGAAGTGAGACTGAAGTGCTTGTGTCTTTGTGCAAGTTTTATATGTACACTGAACAAATCTCATGCCTCGAATTTACCTGATTACACAACACAATCATTGCAAAAGTATGTAAACTTGTGTGTTGTATTTTACTGATGTACACTGATTGCCCTAGTTCAGGCCTATTCAACTAGCGGCCTGCGGGCCAGATCCGGCCCTTTAGAATTTTTTTTATGGCCCGCCAGACTGTCAGGAAATCAGTGAGTGATTCCTGTGATATAATAAACAATGGGATTCCAGCCGAAAGAGGCGGGATTTGTCAGAAAATGGGTGTGTTACCTAATGCAGAGCAAAGCTGGCGGTAACGAAAGAGAATCCGGCCACACACTCAGCGAGGGGAAAATTACACACAGCATGAGGACAATCTTTGTAGTTTTAGCTCGTGATGTATCTACTCTAATGACTTTAACAGCCAGAGTTCTCGTTTAGAACCGGGCGGGGTTAAAACATAGGCACGGAATCCTGTCAGTTGCTAGACCCCCCACTCCCATAAATGGACCCAGTGCAAAATCACGTTAGGACAAATCCCCCCACCCCCCTCCCCCCGCCTAGACAGCACGATATTCTGTGGCCCCCAAACCCCCAGTGACTTTCGTATCCGGCCCACTTGCTATTGTAGTTTAATAGCCCTGCCCTAGTCCAAACAAACGTACTGCAAAATGAAAGGGATGCTTTAGAGCAGCTGTGCATGAGCTTAAGGTGACCTTGCCTAATGATGAGTGTCATCTAGACAATTATACAGTCTCTTTGCAATGGGCTGTAGAGTAGTGGAGCTGTGTTCTGGAGTGATGAAGCTCCACCCAATAGCTGTAGTTGTGTTTGTGATTGAGAACTAATCAACCAACATCAGTACCTGACTTTAGTAGATGCTGGAGGTCATAAGATGTTTCACTGCAGTTCAATCAAGAGCTTTGTATGTTTTTTTCTCTCCCAATCAAGTCATTTGTTCTACTTGTGCTTGCGCCATTACAGCTTCACCACTCACCTCTGTTATTTATATGTGGCTTTGTTTCACAAATTCTGCCCAACAATACATTACTGACATGTTGTATTGCATTCGAGTTAGCTTTAAGAATCTGCTGAAACTGCACATAAGAACCATTCATTTAAATAATCATTTGGAAAGAAATATAACCAGACCTTATTGTAGTCAGGTTTCAGAATGGCCTCCAAACCCAAACAACTTTACATAACCTGTAATTCTCTTTCATTCTTTCTGTTGTTAATATATCACCACACATTTGCCTGCAGGAAACATATACAGACTTAATATTGTTGAAGTAGAGCCAAATGAACTGTAATTGCTGTAGTTATTGAGAACTATATTGTACCGCAGTGTTTATCCTGTGAATGGAAGCTGTCAGTGATGAAGAAAAATGTCATTTTACTTCTTTACATTAGCACCTGTCTCTCTCTAAGGGTTTATTAGTTATTAAACAATTGATACAAATATAACAAACCACTGGACAGATGTTAGAGGTGTCAATCCTTTAATTTTGCAATTCATGAAAAAATATTTGCTGATTTCCTGGATCAGCACAAATGATGACTTCATTTACTGAATAATTTTTTTTTAGCAGCAATACATCTCCACACATCACACTACCATCACCATGTTTGACTGCTTATGGAATGCTGTGTTAGCCCTTTCCCAGATACAACAGGATCCACCAGAGCGATTGTGAGATAACATTTTGCTCAATTTCTGAGGCGACAAAGGAGTGCCAGTAGAGCTGTCACTGTTCTATTGGAGGAATTTTAGTAGGCTGGCCTCCAGATTCACCAGCTTTCAAAGTTTTCTCCATTTGTAGTTAACATCTCTCACTGTAGATCACCAGAGAAGGCTTTGTAACACTTTCCAAAACTGATTTCTTTCTCCTCATTAATTGAATAAAGGGGATATTTCAAGGGATTATTTGGCATAATTGTCAAAAATATTGGCAAAAATAGAAAAAATCTGACTCTTCTTGACACTATACAGTACTTTTTTGTTGCCTATTTGTATAAAGTGTTATATAAAGAGCCTTAAACTGGCCTACAGTGCCAATAGTCACTCGCAGTTGGACATTATTTGTAGTCTAGAGTCAGTCTTACACTGCTTATAGGAAACTGGCACTGAGAGTGTATTTCCTGAGAGTGCAGACAAGTAATCTTGAATGTAAACCTCTCTGGTTTTAGCATGGCTAGTTAGTTTTGTTTTTTCATGCTGATGTCACTTGGATTACACATCATATAAATCATGCAGGATTACATAAAATGATACAGACAAAATCCATGAGTTTATAGCGTTTACAGTGCGTGAACATTAAAAACAGAGTGAAAACGAATCATGTAAATACACTGTAAAGCCATATGTACATTAAATGTAAAAGGATAGTATGTATAGCTAGATGCTCTGGAAAAGCGTGGTGCTTTACAAACTTCAGAACTGACTTAGAGGTTCTGAAATTCACAATCAAAGTCTGTCATCCTGCACAGGATGTACTTCCACTGCCGATCCCTGCAACACAGTAACACATTCTAATCATAATGAGCAGATGCAACTCACTTTATTCCTATTACACTGTTTAGGCAGGCTCTGGAGCTGTTAAACGAACAATGCCAGAGGCCAAATTCTTAACAAAGGCTCAAAAGAATTTGTTATTGCTTTGAAGTAGGGCACTCATGCATACCTGAGCACTCCGCTGAAGGTGGTCTCAGCCCCCCTGATAAAGTACCCATAGGTTGGGATGACCATTTCACCCTCTTCCCTGTGGTATTCTGGAACATCGGTGGTCTTCCTGTCAGATACAAAAGAGGATTTTGGCACTGTGCATAGCAACATTGAGAACATGCAGATAAAGTAGGGAAAGCTGTTGGGTTTAGCTTTAGGGTAAGATGTAAATAAACTGGTCAAAAATTTAGCAAAAATTTAGAATATTTGGCAAATTTACACTGAAAACATGATGCACTGGTTTTGCTTCATTAAAATGTGAACATCATGAATAAACTATAATTTATTTTATGTACATGTGGGCATTTTTAAACGATTTCATGAAGTTCCTACACTCACCAGCAGGAGTAGGGGCATCTGCGGCTGTAGCGGCAGCAGTAGAACTGCCACTCTCGGTCCAATACTGCTGGGAAATACTGACTCTGTACTCCAGCCACCAGCCCATTATTTGTACAAGTGGAGGACCTGCAGGAAAACATGAGCAAGTCACAATCACTCTATTGGCCGGCTGTACTGCTGAATTAGAGTTTCTTTACATGTCCATCACACAAGTCAGAGCACAGGGTGATCCATTTGTGCAGCATCTCTTGAGCAGATTAGGACCAGGAGGGTTCGCAATGTATGGAAAACATATTCTACTATATCATTAAATATACTGGATACTGAAGATGAAGCTGTTTATCTAGATTACATGTTTTTCTAGGTTGCAAGCATATATTTACTAAAAAAAAAATCAAAACTAAACTACAGTTGAGATTACAGTATAAGTACAAGTAAACAAATGAACAGTATATTATAATGTGATGTGTACGAATGTGTCAGCCTAATTATTTCTAAACTTCTCCTTGAGGAAGTCCAGAATTTACAGTTACTATTCAGTACCTACGTCAGCTACTTTTGGGGTCAGTTCGACTAATGTTTTTCATTGGATAACACTGAACTATGCAGTTGTGCAGGAAAAGTTGTAAAAACATCTGTTTTTATATTACATAACTACATAATATATGTAAATGTAAACATTAAATATTTCCCCTTCTTGAACAGGTACAGTTCGGTTTGGGTAAGATGTTGTTGCCTCAGAAAAGGGGTATATCTGTCACGTTCGAGCAGAAATGAATGACCAAGACACAACCTTGTTGCGTGGCGGAAGAGCCCCAACGTGGATGGCACGAGGGAGCTGGTGAACCACGCTGTTTAGTCTAAGAACGCTCCTAAAGGAGTTGAAACTCACACCAAACGAATCTGCGTTCTCGCTCGCACACACTGGGATAGCTAGGGGTTGCCCCGAAGAGCCTGAGTACTGGTACCGGAGATGAGTTGGATAGGGGACACGTAAGCATGGAAGCATGTCACTTCAATGTCTGTGCGAGGAACTTACACCTGATTCCTACTTTTATACCTGACGTGAGTCATTTCCGGTGCCCTTTGACTGCACGTACCCTGGTGTGCGTGACAGTAAGTCAGTACAATATTGTATTTTGTTCGATTTTCACTAAATTGCTTGGGTATTGTTCTTTACTAATACCATTGTAGTATCATGAGGAAGGTTGTGCTCAAAGGGCCAGAACTGGTACTGATACAATCCTGTGAAAGGTCTTAGTCTTTTTAAACCATTTAAAAGCTATTTAGATGAGCAGTGAGTCCTCTATACTTCATAAAACTGAAGAGAATAAATACAAAAAATAGTATATAGCAAATAGTTATTTCATGTATACCAATGTGTTCTTTGTGGAACCCCACTATTGCTTGTTGTTTCCATCAGAAACCTGGTTTGAGTCCTATTAAATCTCACCAGTGGAATTTCACCAATCCAAGCAATGGCTGGAGGGGCCGAGGAGAAATCTGGAACCGAACCTGTGTTTTCCTTAACAGCTCACAAAAAACAACTACTTTTAACAAACAAAACAAATTTTGATGCTTATTACTGTTTTTTCTGTTTGCTTGAATTCTATTGTAACTTTGCTAGCAGAAAGACACATTGTCACATGCTGAGAAAATGGCTTTAAACAGTTTCCATGGGTGCCTAAGATTTTGCACAGTACTATCAGTCTCCGGCTGCAGACTCTTGTTTATCTGGACTAATTGTTTCGAAAGCAAAAATAAATTTAATCTGAAATAAAATCAGAGACTTGGGTAGAGAGGTTAAGCAGTGCTTTATCCCTTGCAAGCATCCTTGCCCATGTTCTTGCTCTTTAGAGACAAATTCATAACAAAAGGCCAGTATTCTAGACACCTGACAGTAAGGTGTCAGTTTCAGGGCCATGGGACTAGAGAGAATTAGCCCTGTGTTCACATTTCTTGCCTCCTGGGCATCTCCAGGCCTGTCAGCCCTGCAGGTAACTCCCACAGTTACAGTCACATAAAGACTCCAAACACTTCCCCATCTGTGTATTTGCGAAGACACTGATTTTCAAAATAATTTTGTTTTGAAAAACACTGCAAAATGCATTGAATCATTAAGAAAAAACAAATCCAAAAATTCTTGTAAAGATTTGAAAGATTTCACTTTTCACTCATGCTACTATACTAATATAATTCCTAATGAAATAAGTTTGAAGAAAACCTATATTTTAATACATTAATAGCATAATGGCATTACACTGTCAATATTCAAGGCACTGTCACTGTCATCAAAAGTTATAGTAGTCCACTTCCTACACAATAACATTAAGAATGGTAAGAATAAGAAGCCTAACGAATCAAATAGAGACATTATTTTGTTCATTATGTCTCAGATTCAGTGCCTGCGATTACACAATTTTACTGATTGCAGCCAAAGCTCTGTCACCACATTAATCAATATTATTTACAGGCATTTGTCTGTGCTTCACACACGGCTGCAGTCACACGCCACAGTAGAAAGCAGCAATGAATTGATTTAGCTTGTCGATAATGCTGACGTTCTAATGGACTAAAGAATTGGTATTTCTCAGGGTCAACACAGACCTTCAGCTAATTAAGCTTGGGTGAGAGGAGGCTGACAGGCAGGAGATGCTCGCGAGGTTTTCTGTAAATACAGAACTGTTGATGGTTGCTGCTTGTGTATGGCCCATACAGGATGTTGTCATCACAACAGATCTGCCAGCATCAGGCCTGTTCCTCTCCCCTGCCACCAGCAGCTCGGCCCTTTGTCATGACAATGCTGACACCATGGAGAACTGATCCACCAATGGGGAACTGGATCAGTGTGTCCCGGTGGAATGTCATCTTAACCTGAGCGTAAATCAAATCAACTGCTTTGGCAGTACCAAGAAAGGGGTCTCTCTCAAGGGACCAGCAGAAATCCAGAGGGTGTTAGACCTCTAAGATTTAAAGGAGTAACTAATTTCTTCATAGATAGACTTTACCAGCTATCCCCTGCCATTGCCAGTGAATGCTACAATACTGCAACATAATTTTAAATCAGACTCTAATTTTAATATGGCCACAACAAGTTACTGGATGGGTGTTAATACACTTTGGTTACACTATATGAACAAAAGTATTGAGATGCCTGACCTTTACATCAACAGGGACTTGTATTCAAATAAATGGACATTAATATGGAGTTGGTCCTCCAGCAGAACACAGATTCTGCTGTACTTGGAAAGTTTTCGACAAGATTTTCTGTAGGAATTTGTGCCCATTTATTCTGTAGAGCATATATGAGGTCAGACACAAGTGGATGGGGTTGAGGCCTCTGTGCGGGCCAGTCAGGTTCTTGCACACCAAACTCAACTAACCATGTCTTGCGCTGTGCACTGGGACACAGTCATGCTGGAATAGACAAAGTTCTTCCCCAAACTATGTCCACAGAGTCAAAAGCATGGCATTGTCCAAAATGTCTTGGTATGTTGAAACATAAAGACTGTCCTTCACTGGAAGTAAGGGGCCTAGCACAAACCCTGAGAAACAGGTCTGCCCCAATACTTTGGCTCATATTGTGTATATTCTTTTCAGGCTACAGTTTTACAGAATATGCATATATTGCAGTAAGAGCATCCAGTCCATAAGCTGATCTTTAATTGGCAATTTCCAGTAGGTGAGTGGCCCGACTGAGCTCTTGCATTCTCTAGGCCCCAGCTGGCCCGGGGCAGGCAGTAGGAGGTTGAGGCTGCACGGCTCCAGCTCAAAGGAAATCTCCCAAAGTGGGCAGATTTGAGAGCGGATCAGGCAGGCCCATGCTGAGCCCAATTAACTCAGAGGCAAATCCCTCTGTGTACCCTCAGAGGAGCAGAGAGCCTGTTGAAAGGCTCTGTTAGGACCCAGTGGCCCTGAGCTTCTGCCTTTCTGAAGCTCATCCCAGATGGCAGACTCTTCCTGTTCCTGCAATCCATGGAGCTGTAGTGTTAAGGTCAGAGCACACAGGCATAACAAACACCAATTCTGTTCCAACTGTAATGATGGCAGTTGTCTTTTAGAAGATTTGGCTTAAAAAATCAGTGAATCAGTGTGCAGAGAGCATATATTAGAGTTTTAGAACCGTGTGAAGGGTGGAGAGAGTTTTACAACCGTGTGAGGGGTGGAGAGAGTTTTAGAACCGTGTGAAGGGTGGAGAGAGTTTTAGAACCGTGTGAGGGATGGAGAGAGTTTTAGAACCGTGTGAAGGGTGGAGAGAGTTTTAGAACTGTGTGAAGAGTGGAGAGAGTTTTAGAACCGTGTGAAGAGTGGAGAGAGTTTTAGAACCGTGTGAAGGGTGGAGAGTTTTAGAACCGTGTGAAGGGTGAAGAGTTTTAGAACCGTGTGAAGAGTGGAAAGAGTTTTAGAACCGTGTGAAGGGTGGAGAGAGTTTCAGAACCGTGTGAAGGGTGGAGAGAGTTTTAGAACCGTGTGAAGGGTGGAGACAGTTTCAGAAGCGTGTGAAGAGTGGAGAGAGTTTTAGAACCGTGTGAAGGGTGGAGAGAGTTTTTGAACCGTGTAAAGGGTGGAGAGAGTTTTAGAACCGTGTGAGGGGTGGAGAGAGTTTTAGAACCGTGTGAAGAGTGGAGAGTTTTAGAATCGTGTGAAGGGTGGAGAGAGTTTTAGAACCGTGTGAAGAGTGGAGAGTTTTAGAATCGTGTGAAGAGTGGAAAGAGTTTTAGAACCGTGTAAAGGGTGGAGAGAGTTTTAGAACCGTGTGAAAGGTGGAGAGAGTTTTTGAACCGTGTGAAGAGTGGAGAGAGTTTCAGAACCGTGTGAAGGGTGGAGACAGTTTTAGAACCGTGTGAAGGGTGGAGACAGTTTTAGAACCGTGATTAGGGAAAACATTCTAGAACACTGATCTGTGTGAATGGGATCATGTATTTTTTGACAGTGTGAATACAGGGAGGAGGACTTTAGAAGAGTAACAATGAGGGGAGATTGTTCTAGCACAGAGTGAATGGAGGAGAGGATTTTTAAAAAGTGTGAATGGAAGAGAAGATATTAGAACAGTGAAGAAGATTTCAGAACACTGTAAACGGAAGAGAAGATTCAAGTACAGCATAAACAGGAAGAACTATTTACAAGAATAAGGAGATCACTTTTAATCACACACAGGTGTTTGGTGTTGTTGGGTTGTTGTGCTCTGGCCTTTAAAGTGACTTCCTGCTAGACTAAAAGTGATGTGGCAGGCTGGACTTGTGCTCAGACATCTGAATGCATTACACTTATGTGGCTTTCTTTCAGCACATAAAAGCAAAGGTTCTTGCATGAGGCAATGTCTTTCTGGACACAATATGAAAAGAGTGTGCCAAGTATGAAACCCTCTCCAAAAGCACAGGAAATGGCTCTGACATACACACTTCACAGACACAGAACAGTGCTTTTTCCTGACAACTACAGTCAAATCCAAATGGACTATTCAGGTGAGTATAAAATATACTGTCCCATTCATTCAGTCAACACTAAACCACAAATCAAATTTGTTCTTCTGTTTTTCCCCATTTCTGTAGACACCTGGCAGTTGTTCGGATCTGAGCCGTGCGTAAGCTTGTAAGACCAGTCAACAACTAAACACAGCCTGCTTTACTCAGTAATAAAGCTTACGTTGTTCCATGCTGTTCAAAGCAACTTATAAGCCTGTAATTAATCAATTTTTCCAAGAACTTGAAACTTTGTAATCAGAATTAAATTGAGCACCGGCCTTGTAGTAATTCATTAAAAAGTTTTAATACTGACCTCCTGGTTATATCATCATCAGAGGAGCCTGAACTTTTATTCTCTTGCTATTTCCAGTTACAAAAGGATGTGGAAGGACTAAAATATCAGTAACTAAGAGATGGTTCACTTCCACTAAAGAAAGATTCCAAGCCGTGGAAATAATGTATTAAATCACATGTTGTTTGTAAGTTGATGTAAGATCAATGATTCATTTTTGCGAATTAATTTACAGTACTTCATGCTGTTTTGAAATCTACTGCTGAGTGGAAGATGATGGACTGTGTCTCCTGCCATGTAATCTGACTCCCAGCATGCTTTGTAGTGCACACACACATGCATGCATACACAAAGCAGATGCATACACACCAAGCCCACTACTGCTACCATCATCACCACCACTTGGATTTATTAATGCAACAAGACCAGCCTAGAGGACAAGATGTAAAGGTCACCATTGCTGTACAACAAGGGCATTTCTTGTGTGTTCTTAATGAACTCTTACTCTTTTAGGTTTAGTACTACTGATAATGATGTCATCAAGACTGCAAGTAATTTAACAAAGTTAATCCTCATTATTCTGGCTAAAAGGTGCTGCTCATTCACAGAACTGCTTTAAACTGTAATAATATATTGTAACATTATAACACCCTTTTAATGCCTAAACGCACATGCTGGTTAAGTACATTTACCCCTTGTGCCAAATGTGATCCATTAGTCATGCCATGTTTGCTTCTTTTGTTTTGCACTGGACCTGCAAAGCTAATGTAATGGAAGCATTATGCAAACTGCATGTCTGAATCTTCACACACTTCTCTCAAACCATGTTGTTAAATGTTCTCAAACAGACATGTCTGTGCGGTTTCTCACCCTCTCTGACATACCTTCTACAGTGGCTTGCAAAAGTATTCAATCCCTTGAAAAGTCGTCATAATTTTCTGGATTATAAAACATATATACATAGTTTTCCTCAAACAGCGTTTATGTTGAGGATTCATTAGCTACAGTATATTTTCAAGGGCAAAATGGTTATTTGTCTACTAACAATTAAAAGATAAAAAACTGAAACATCCTGTTTGGAGAAATATTCAAAACCCCGTGCTTTTGATCCGGGTTTCTCAACCACTGGGCCGTGGACCGCTGATGGGCCGCTAAGGCTTTTGATTGGGCCACGGATCTTAAATCGAGACAGGCCATTGGTCCATAGTTGGTTAAATAATATCATCTAATGTGGCCGAGTGGGTCTTGGCAACTTGCTGTGATAGAAAGGTGGGCCTTAATGTTGAAAAAGTTGCTTTAGATGTTCCAGGTTTACACAAATGACAAATTAATCACAATTAAACATAATTAAACATAATTAGGTACTACTTGTGAGGCCTTAAGTAAGGCTGTCTCTCTGTCTATAACAGGGGTTCCCAAACCTTTCACCTCACGACCCCTAAACTAACCGTGCCAGTGACTCGTGACCCCCACCATCCTCGGAAGAGGTTAAAATATAGAAATGTTGCGCGCAACGGTGCACATGCGCCAACAGGCCTATCCAAACATGAGCATGACAACACAAAAGAACACAATGGTGAAACAACCATATAATTTTAACCATATAAACCACATGTTTTAAATACCAAATTGATCAATTAAATCTATTCAACTCTTCAGCTGTGTGACATGGTGAAGCAAAACTACCTCTCATATATACAAACTAATATTGCTCAAATACCACGAGGCCTGTTTCTGGATATAATGTCTCTGTTTATTTTTTGCATATTTTTTACTACCAAATTGATCAATAAAATGTATTAATCTCTTCATCTATGCCGCCTGATGGTGTCAAACCAAGTCTAATATTCATATTCATTCAGATTCATAGATTTTATTGATCAATTCAGAAGTAAAAACCCCAAAGACAATATTTCTAAAAACAGGCATTGCGGTATCTGAGGAATATTGGTATGTATGTATAAGAGGTAGTTTTGCATCACCATGTCACATGATTGAAGAGATTAATAGATTTAATTGATGAATTTGGTAGTAAACAGTTTTAAAAATAAACAAATGCAATATTTCTAGAAACATACCATTTGGTTTGTGAGGAATATTAGTCTGAAGGTATTAGACTTGGTATGACATCACAACGTCATATTGCTGAAGAGATTAATAGATTTAATTGATTATTTTTGCAGCCTTTTTCGTAGCTGGTAGTAGTTTTGTGACGGTGCCTAACGCAGTCGATCAGCACCGAGATCGCGAGCGGCAGCTGGAATTGTTTCGGAAAATAAATAGAATAATCGAGTGATTTGCTAAACTTTTTGTGTTGGGTGTGTTGCCTTGCTTCTTCTGCTCACCACCCTGTGCATGTGGTTTATTCGTGGAAAAGGAAGTATTCGCGAATATCAAACAAATGTCGAATGTCAAAAAATTATCTCGCGACGTCCCCCTCAATGTCTCACAGCCCAGAGGGTCGCGACCCCTACTTTGGGAACCAGTGGTTTATAAAAGCACTGTATGGAAGGGACTTTTTCTTTGCTAAAGAAAAATCATAGCATAAATGAAGACAAAGGCGCATTCTTCTGATGCAAAATTGAAATGCACAAGGCATGAAATGGTTACAAAAATACAAAAGAAATTGAATGTCCCGTTAAGCACAGCTGGACACATCATCAGGAAGTGGAAGATTCATCACAGCATCCAGACCTCTGTTGGAACAGGCCAACCCTCAAAACAAAGGTTACAAAATAGATCATGTAGCAAAATGATAGTAGCAGCCATTTAAAATTTTCCATACTTTTAGCTTCAGTATTAAGAAGAAAACATAATACACCAAACTGATCAAGTACAATTCATGTAATAAGATATCTGTATATTGTCACTGTCCACACATTACCATCCATTCCTTTTTTTTTGTTTATTTATCATTTGAACACAGCACTCTACCTGTATAGAGTGTGCACTAATTAACAGACCAATAGAAATTCTACAAAATTACTTCGAATAAAATGTTTTTAGATTGACTCACATTAGGAAAAATGCAAGTTTTGTTTTCAGTTGTAGAGCTACCATGTTAGAGCGTCTTTGGACAGCAACAACATTCACAGTGTTGGCACGTTCAGCAGTAGACAGGGCCAGCAAGGGCACTCTGACCGGTCTGCAGCTACACAGACCCATAAGTGGCAAGCTGCAACTTTTTCAGGAGTTTGTGCTACAGTAGCTCCTCTGTGGGATCAGAATGGATGGGCTAGTTTTTGGTCCCCACATGCATCAGTGCGTCTTTTGAACCCATGACACATGTTTACCATTGTTCTTTGTTGGACCACTTTTGGTAGGTACTATCAACTGCATACCAGGAACATCCCACAAGACCTGCTGTTTTTGAGATGTCATGGTCCTTAGATTCTTACATTTGCACATTTTGTCTTTGTCCAGCACACCAGCTTCAAGAACTGACTGTTTCTTTACTGTCTATTATATCCCACCACTTGACAGAGGCCACTATAATGAGATCATTAGTGTTATTCATTTCACATGTCAGTGGTTTGGAACAGCTGATCAGGTTTATATATCCATTCCCACTGGTTGGGGTGCTTTAACCAAAGAGTGGGGGAGAACAGTATGGACCTATTTTATTACATCTGCTAATGGACGCCCATATTGGCTAGAATCATACTGAGTGATAGGGAGAAGAAAGGTCATCCTTAGATGGTTGCTTTCTTCATGAGCTCCGGATGAACAAAAAGCCATACTGACCTCTTACTTGCATTGCCTCACAGTCAATGCAGGCTCACTTTGAGTAGACAACAACAGATGCACCTCCAGAGTCAAAATACTCACGGCTGCAGGCAGAACAGCACCGAAGGTCTAGTCACAGATTGTGATGAGACAATAGATGGGATGATATATGAGTTCAAAAACCATATTCTCTGTTTCTGTCCAGTAACCAGCACAGCTCACCACCTCTTGCATTCCCGGTACAAACCTAGTATCCCATCCAACCACAAACAGCTCCTTCTATAATCACTGCCCTTTCACTCCCTACAAATCGCTGCATAAAAACAGAAAACATGTATTCTCAACATGGTTACTTTATAGGACTTTATAGCACAGTGTGAACACTGTGTGATGTAAAAAGGCTTTTATTTTGCTTTTATCAAAGCTTGATTTTGTTTCAGGACAGGGCTTAAATGTAGTTTTGTGTAATGATCTGTGCAGTTGTACTTATAGTAAATACATGGCTCGCATTACTGTCGTTCCTTTTGCTAGTATGTAGGTATTGTATAATGTAAATCTGTAAAACTGCAGCTGTTTGTTACTTAATACTGCCCTACAAAGGCAAAAGACCTTAACTTCCCAGAGTGTGAAACTGAGAAAAATGACTTTAAAGTTTTTTTAAAGGTCAAGTTTGAGCTTAATCTTTTTATGTAGATAAATGTATTCATTTTGACAACTACCTGGCAAAGTTTCAGTGTCCTACCTATCATACAGCTGGCTGGACAGTTGACTGGACAGTTTCAAACTCTGGAAAGTTAAGGTCTTTTGCCTTTGTAGGGCAGAATAGTGCTCATCATTTTGTATTAAAGTCAGATCAAAACTTTATTACAAAACTGCCTCATGCCTTGCGTGAATGGTTCATGATGAAATGGCAGAAATAAATAATCCCAAATATTTGTCATTAGATGTTATAAGATTTCATAGCCCATTAATAAATGTAATTGTCTTTTCCTTTAAGGTCCTTATTTAGGAGACAGAGGTTTGAGTTGAGTCAGTTGAGTTTATGTGAGCCCAGACTGCAGATGTTCCATGTAGATTGTTACAAGCTGGAGGTATGAAACTTCTCGTAACTCCTCACTGCTCCAGCAGTGTCTCCTTGTGTGAGTCTCATCTGGCTGGTGCATTACTCACCTGGTTAAGATTAAGGGCTTTTATATGATTCTTAACTCAGTTAAATGGTATTTTCTAACTAAGAAAATGTTACAAAAATAAAGCATTTAAAAATAAACTTACAAATTAGTCCGTCTGTCTTAATATTTTGAGTTACTTAAACTTTTATGTTTAGAAAACAAATATCTGTTTTACTTTCTATTATCTTCTATTGTTTGAAGTTCAATGAACTAAAATTTCAGTTCAGTGAGCTTATTTTTTTAAGTTTTACCACCATTTTAATGTGTTGGTGGGGTTGTGATTTTTAAGATTCAAATATGTAAAACCCATTGCCATCTAAACAGGTCTTCATGATTCCTCCACACCTTCAGAAAAAATTGACCAAAGTTCAGACTTTTGAGACAGCAGATTTTATTGTATTTAGCTATAGAACATGTCCATTTCAGAATTTGTCACACAGTGTAATCACAATTGAGATTACTTAACAGTTTAAAGGGGACATATTTTGCAAAACCCGTTTTAGTTATAATAGGTCTATGGGCTATACAAAACTTATGTTAACATAATTTTAACATATGTGAAAATGGCAGAAAACAGTGGCGCTATCCTGCCCTATATGTTCGGATTTGTGTTGTTCTTTGCAGCCAACAGCGCAGCACTTCATGTGTGACTTGCCTCTGCCTGTAGCCATAGCGCGTCTTATGCGTGCTCGTCAAACCAGCAGACAAAAATGGCGGATCTTCAATTAATCTAGTGGGTGGGGGTTTGACAGATGTGGGGTGGCACTATGCATATGATTCCTGTTTTTATAGGAGCAGTAGGGACCAAATAAAAAAAAAGTAAAAAAAAAAATAAGTAAAAAGTAAATTCTGCATAATATGTCCCTTTTGGAGCAAGTGTGTGATGATTTAGGCCTGAAGTTTGCACGATGTTAATCACCGGATATAAGCTTCTATTACAAGTTCACTACTTCAGACCTGTAGCAAAGTTTGATTGATTGACTACATTTGAGGCAGGAAGGAAACTGTAAATTTGATTTTTGGGGTTTAATGGAACTCTGGAACTGTGAAAGGACCTGTACCACCAACACAGCAAGCTGCCTAAAATCTGACACAATTTCACACCATTACTGGTTCTGACCCCTTTATAACACGCATCTCAGCGGTGGCTCCCCGTGTCCCCGACATCATGGTTTTTTTTGCTCTCATGAATAAAGTTTCCTAAATGGTTTTTGGAAAAAGCTTTGGTACTGAACATAAATGATCATTTTTTTAACTTCTTCACTCTTCAAAAGTGGTTTTTTTTCTATTGCATCATTTGCCACATTTATTTTAAGAGTACATTATTTCCACAACAATTTTGAATGTGTGTACCAAACTGGTGATTAAAGGACAATGTAAAATGAAACCTCTCTCAAGTGGTTTAGGATTTAAAAACTCCTGCTGATGCTCAGTGGAAGGTTTCTACCAGACACCAGAAAGGAATATCTTATGCTGGATAAGCTTAAGGACTTGGAGTCTTTTTTAAAAAGAGATTTGTATGCTTTTGCCTGGTTAATCTGATGTACATGCCGGTTGTCCACTCATAAAATGTCCCTCCTGAGCATATAACTCTCCCCACCCCACACACACAAACACACACACAGTGTTTTTCTATGGCCAGTGGTTGACTGAGCTCTAAAACTGAAATGAGGTGAAATTAAATCACATATGGAAGTTCTGGTTCACCCAAAATGCCTGTTTGTCTCCTCCCGGTCCGGATTAGTTGGCTTCCTTTTTCTCCCTATCCATGGTAAACAAATAATTCTGATGTTACCACAGCAACCACCCAGCTCAGTAAACAGCTGTGCAGTGACATTTTATTACAGCCTTTCACAAGATTCACATCTGAGCTGTGACTAAAGCACTGGAGACTTGGGGCCTGCGGCATTAAGAAAGAGCATTCATTAAGCATGAAATAGAGGAGGAAGAGGGGTTTCTTTCTGCAATTTTAACAGCCCAAAATTAATGTATAAATGTATTTGAGCAACACGTGATGAGTAAACTACACCTTTGGCCTTGTGATGTGTGAACACCTGAAGAGCTGCCTGTATAGTCTGTTTTAGGCAGTAGAACTCTGCATTTCTAACCAGCCACATGCCTTAAGTGTTGTTTGACCTCCAGATGTTCTGTATTTGGCTCCAGAGGTAATTCACCACTCTCTGTTCTAAGGCACAGCTATAGTTAACTAACATTGTTTTGTTTAGTCAAAGAAGACTTTTCCAAACACTGTCCAAGCTCACTTTCCACAGGCCGACCTGGACTGAATAATCCTTCATCCAGGGCAGGCAGTGCACATTGCCAAAAGGGTTTATTTTAAAAGCCATGATGAGTTCAGGCTGTTATTTGTAACTTACATGCATATGTACTTACCTTTGGTGACTCACTTGTATTGGTACTAAACACAGGTGCAAAATTGTTGAACAAAGGTGCACAGAATCCTTGTTTCTGTTTGCCTGAGTTCTGTTCTATCATAAATGAGCGTTGAAATGGAGTCTCATATTAGATCAGTAAATGCCATCGTGTCTCACACTGGACTGCAGATTGCTGTAACTCTCCGCCTGCTTTGAGCAGCTGGTGGGGAGACTGGGACACAGATAACGTTCTGGTCAGACCACACTACTCAATCAGACCAGCCGAGCTTGCAAGCGACCGTCTGCTACTCTCCCCTTCTGTGTGTGTGCTCAGGCAACTCACATACACACTTGGCCTGGAATGGTATTTAAGTTTCCTTTGATGAGGTCAGTGGCCAAAGTGATCACAGTATCTTTTCTTCAATAGAAACACCAGAAATAGTAATAAGAAAAAAGAAAAAAGGAAAGGAAAAGAAAAAGGGTACTTGAAGTCCATTTCGCCACATGGATTACATTATGTTGTTTTTATTAAACCTCTTCTATTTCCAATACTTACTCAACAAATTATTCAATTCTGAAACAATATTATTATTATTTGATTTTATACCATCTGGTAACTGATCCATCCCTAACACGCATGCATATGTGAGACATTACAGATACCATGTGCCTGAAGCCATTGCATATGTAAGTGACTTACCACTCCATTCCAGCACGGTTGATATCGTCCCACCAACACTCGGTGGGCTCCCCGAGGGTGGAGGGCGTAGGCTGGCACTCGAAACTCCACAGGCGGTCTGAGCCCTCGTCCTCCCTGAAGTAGCTCCTGATGGCCACTAATGCTTCGCCATGCGGACACTGGAAGTTAAAGCCCTGTCGCCATGTGTTGACCCACTCCTCTTCGTAGATGTAGTTCTGCTGGGCACAGGTCACAGAGGCCAGTAGCAGCAGGGGCAGTGCCCGGAGAACAAGGGCTGACTTCATCATGGGCTCGAACACTGAGAGACCTCTGACTGCTCACTGCTGTCTGCTCGCCTTTAAATCTCTCTGAGGGGTGTTTGCTCTCCAGATGTTCTGTATCTGGCTTGGGAGGTGATATGTAATTTGCAGCCCCAGAGCACAGTTATGGTTAAACCATTTTTTTCTCTGTTTGTTTAGTTAAAGAGCATTTTCCTGAAGAACATCCAAGTCTGCTTTAAAGTGACTGAGCTGTTAGATACCTTTAACTAAACTCTGCCAAAGGGAACGCCAGCAGTGAGGAGAAAGCCCAAGACTGCCAAGGAATGATGTTATCCATTCGCTTGAAAACGGAGGAAGGGCTTGTAGTCATCACATTTCATCAGGCTGAATTGGACATTGCTTGAAAGAGTCACTGGGGTTTGGAAAGAACAAGCATTGTTAGTTTAGTACAAACGCCAGAGCTATTGCCGAACACCCTCCATCACTTTCCTGAAGCTGTAAACACACTATAAAGCCCTATTGGAATCATTACATTCATTTTTTTAGGGACTAAAACGTGACAAAACCCCAAAATTTGACCTTCAATGTTCATGGCCCTTAAAACTGTAATGACTGGTTTCTCCACAAGCCTAAAATACAACTGCGCATGACCTAGCAGTCAGCTAGAGCGTGCCTAAACAGAGAATTGTAAATATGAGATTGTGGTATGCCTTGACAAAGAAAAATGTATAGAGTGCTGAGAAGTGTGTTTAACCCTTAAATACACAGAGGTATAGTCTATACCAGGGGTCACCAACCTTTTTGGAACTGAGAGCTACTTCACAAGTACTGAGCCATATGAAGGGTTACCAGTTTGACACACTAGAACAGAGTTTACTTAAACTTATTTAAACTTCATTATAATAAACATGTTTTAAATGTTTTTTTAAGATACTGTCATTTTCAAATCTATATAAATGCAAATGTGATTAAAGAAGAATAGCAACAGGATAACATTAAATGTTAGATGCTGTTCACTGAGTTGTGCTACTTTTAGAACAGGTCTGCGGGCTACTCGTGTGGTCCTCGGGGCACCATGTTGGTGACCCCTGGTCTATACTCAGGTGTGCTGTAGGCCTACTATGAGACCTCTTGTGAACACCTATCTTAAAAATGAGTGCACGTGACATGTCTGTAGAAAGTTAAAATCTTTTTTTGCTTTATTGTGTTTTATCATTTTCTACAGTTTTAAGATGATTTCCTTGAGACAGGCCTCTTCCATGCAGATCTCATTGTGTCTCATTACAAGTGTTCAGAATATGGGTCAGATATCAGTTTTCATAGCTTTCTGCAAGCATAGGCCTGCAAATATGTATTACATGTTTGCATCCTAGCTTGTGAAACACATTTAAATACATTACAGCTAAACATATTTGGCACGTTTTCGAGCTAATAAGATTTTGAGTGTTTTTTTCTGCAGTATTTCTTTCTGATATGTGATTGAGTAATGTATTAATGGATTTTAAAGTGCCATTTGGTAGATGCCGTTATCTAGAGCATTAGTTACAGGGACAGTCCCCCTGGTTCTTGCTCAAGGACACAAAGGTAGAAAGTGGAGGTTCGAACTGCAACATTGGGGTCACCAGAGTCACAGACCAGTGTTTTACACACTGGGCTACTACCGCCCCTTTATGCACTTGTGTAGGTTTTTTGGGTCACGCATTCTAGGGATTATTTAAAAGGTTAAAAATAAATTTATACAATCTTTCTTTTCTTACAATAATCTTAAAATAAAACGATTTGTTAGAAAAACAACAGCTATCCCCCATAATCCAATCTTTATTTTGACATAATAACATTATTTTAAAACACAATTGTTAAATGTTTCGACATTTTACACTATTATGGCAGTGTGTAGATCAATTTGTATTGTGTCACTCATGATCCCAGTTACATACAAAAGGCCGATAACGTATCAGCTTTGAGTGTAAATGGATAGACAGCATTTATCTGGTAAGTGGAAGCACAAAGATCTTTTGCACACTCTAACTGACTGCTAGGTCAACCCTCTGATCATAAGCCCTGTGCTTCCTTGGTGGTCAATATCAATGACTCTCTTTCAGCAGGTTTGAATTAGCAGGCCTGCAGTAGCTGGTGCGGTGCTGCATCACTGCCATGCTTCTTGGAAATCCACTGAACTTTGACACAGAGAAATGCAAAGGAATGGAATTTGTAATAATGTGTTTGCGTGTGTGTGTGTGTGTGTGTGTGTATGTGAGTGTGTTCCTCTGAAACTCAGTATGATTATTAATACAGAGATAAAATTTTAGCACACTGAGTAATAGCCATTCGTATATATCTTTTCTCTGGCATCTCTGAGATAAGCCTCGCTCATAGATCTTGTACATAACAAATACATCTCCAAAGAGTCCAGATAATAAACAGCAGTACTACTTATTGAGAGCCTTTCAAGTTATCAGAGTTTTCTGTTCAAACATTAACTGATCTCACCAATAAATGGATGGGAGGCTTGCTAAACTTTGTCCCGACATGCCGACCTGCTAGCCGACTATAATATAATGAAATGAAAAGGGGTGTTAGAGCACCTGCCAGGAGAGTGATGAGGTTGTTCTTCAATGAAGACTCTCAGAGGGCAATGGGTTATGTAATCAAACTACAAGGGAAGAAGGTATTTTGTGAACTGCACTATCCCCATCTTGACCATGGTCTTGAAAGTCAAATGGCTCAAAGGTCAATGACCTGTCCTTGTCAGACTGAAATTGTACAACTGAACCTCTGCCCTCTTGCAACATTCATAGTACTGAAGTGCACTTTCTCCAGCCTTGAGCTACAGTTGCTGCACAACAAATAAAATAAATGGAATAGAAATCTGCAAGGAAACTCTGACACATGGACTGAGATGTTAACAGTTCATAGGAAAATGGAAAAATAAAAGGTTTATAACACATGGAAGCTTGTGAATGGTCTGGAATAATGACTTTTCCTCTGAATGTAAAGCACAAATAATCAGAAATAGTGTTTGCTGTTACTGAACTACTGTGTCAGTTTATTGCAGTCGTGACTATGTATCTTCTCTGAAAACAAATATTGCCTTGGCTTCAGCTTTGTATGTTCTAAAGTGATATGATTCAGATTCCAAGTGTGTTAAGCCAGTGGAGAGATTTTATGATCCGATCAGAAAGTTCTAAAAATAAACAGCACAAATCTAAGAATAGGTGCGACGTGCAAGTCACGTCTTGTGGCGTCAAATTGGAGCAATTCACAGGACCTTGTATTTTTAGCCTGATCATTCCATAAAAGGCAGCTTCATTAGGGGCAGCAATGTCCAAGCTATTGAGTATTTGTTTAGGTGTGTTAAATGTCTTAATCATAGAACACAAGACACAATTAAATATAAATTGCAAGTGAGGAAAGCATTTTCTTTCCTATGGTTTGCTTTCTTTCCGTTCAAAGACCAGTAGTTGCAGCAATAGTTTGTTTTTATGCGGACTGACTGTTTCAAAGGACAAATCTTCACTGATACTGAAGTTTTTTACTGTCATTTATATGTCAAAAACAAGTTTGGCTTGAGATTCTGAACAGCTCAGTTGCTGGTCTTCTTAAACCCTTTAAACCCAATGTAGTGGCACATAAACGTGAAGGAACAGAAAGAGAGAGTAACACACCACAGAAGAAGCGTTCAGCAGAAGAAATCTCAGTAGTTGTGATGGCATAACACAAGTCAGATCAAGCAAATCTGTTTTTCATTTGTGATATTCTTATATAACAATATGTCTACAGACTGTTTTAGGCAGTTTTAAAACCAGCACAGGCCTTGCTGAGCTTTTGAACCCTGTTAAAATGTGACTTTGTAGTTTACAGGAGTTTTATCCATGCTAGATAATAAAGGATGTATTGTTGTCATGGAAGTGACTTGGAACTTTGCAAGCCGACATTGATTAAGGTTTTGCGATTTTAAGGTCATCTGATTTTACGTTCAGTGTAGATCAGACGTTTTAAAAAGTATCAAAGTAGTCTGACACGTTACTGAGGCTTTTGGGGAGCAATTTTACATTGTTAGCTCTCTAAAAGTTTAATGCATCATCAAACTCAATGTTAGCAGTGTAGCAACAAGAAAACTGACCATCAAACTTCACCCTTTATCTCTGCGTGACTGTTGTTTTTGGACCTATTTGAGTTCTTCTCTGTCTCTGCCAGGATGACTGAACTCATTACCCAAATGATTGTCCTGACCAGCATTCCACAAGGGCAGTCCAAACTTAGAAATGACAATGTATGTGTTCAGACTTTTCTTTTGTATCTGCCATCATCAGCTGTGTTTTACTGCAGACGGGTGTTTGTGTTTTGTGCTTTGTAAATGACACGTTCTGGGTTCTCGCCAATGGGGGTTAGGG
This sequence comes from Brachypetersius gabonensis, assembly GCA_037577145.1. Classification (NCBI taxonomy): domain Eukaryota; kingdom Metazoa; phylum Chordata; class Actinopteri; order Characiformes; family Alestidae; genus Brachypetersius; species Brachypetersius gabonensis. The sequence goes on from JBBJLR010000111.1 coordinate 10,028,844, forward strand.
CTGTGTACAAAATCAATGGGCCATTTGCGGCTTGTTATGTCAACGTCTCATTCAGCCAACGCTCCACACCTTTATTCTTTCTCTCTTCAGTCTCACAAACTCCCATCAAAATGAAACCCTATCTGTCCAAAGCATTTCCAAGGGCTCATTCACTCTCACAATTAACCCCTGCCCATCAGTTAGTGAAAGGCCAGTATGAATCTTTGTCAATTATTTGCTACTTCTTCTTTATTGCAGACATATTTACAGACCATTTTGCCCTTTGGGTTTAGAGACAAGATCTTTGCAGTAGATACTTGAATGTATCTGTCTTTATAAAAACACCTTGCCTATTTTAGTGAAAGATAGCAGTGGGCCATTTCCAAAATCTTATTAGCATTGATGACTGCAAAGGACATAGGAAATGGCGTGGCCCATGTCAATATTAAATCTGAATTGAGTTCTGAGAATTGAGCTCTGAATGACCGTCTTGCTGGTTGGGATGTGTAAATCCTCCATTAAGGCACTGTCATTTACATACAGACTGTTCCAAGCAGAAAATCAATTCAGTATACTTTTACACAGCAAAATCATTACAGTAACTTGAATGCTTTCTTAAATCTACTAATAAATCTATTAATAATGTTATGATACTTTCATTTATAGCGGTTAGCTTAAACTCATCCTCAAGGTTTGTTACTTACGCAAAATAGTGTCTCAGGTAGAAGTAAAATGGTAGAAATACTAAGTATTTGGAACAATTGCAAGTTGCTTGGATTGCTTAAGTGCATTTCTTACTAAAATCACCACAATCCTTCATTTCTTTTATTTGAAAAAGCCCTAATATATCCATGATCTTGCATTTTGTTGATTTTTAAATAATCAAGAAACCTGACCTTAATATGAGATGAATTTACTTGCTAAGATGTTTACAGTATATGGTCTATGGGACTGTTTCAGCATAGAAAGGATGTTATGATCACAAAGATTGCAAAAAAAATCTCAAATGCTGAATAGCAGTTCATGCAATAAAGCACCAGAAGTACTTTGAAGTCTATTTGAACAGCAGCTGGAACAGAAAACAAACTCTAAGCCAAAATAGTGGATGACATGTCGTAATTTTTCTTTTGAGCCTCAGCTGTCAGAGTAATCCGCCCTAAATCATAGTCTGCTCTCCATTGCTTTGTTTCGCTTTCCGGCTTCATTCAAAAGAGCTGTAAAACAGAAAACACCACACTGGTCACCTGCCAGAAATATATCCATTGATCATAACAGTTAGTTATAACAGTTAATACTATAAGAATAGCCCAGTTATCATCTAAAAATATTTGGTAACACTTTACACACAGGAGACCAACTACATAAGCCTTTTGTGACAGTAACCTATATTAGAGATTTATAAAAGCTTCCAACTAGTGTACATTTTTATTATACCCTCTGGGGTGAAACAGAACATAAAATGGCCTTTATGACAAGTGACACTTGCATCAATAAGACTATAAAGGTTGATGTAGGTTTAGGTCATAAAGGACTTGTAAAGTGGTCATGTAGCCTTTTGAATGCAGGCCTTCAGTAAAGTCATATGTGTAATACAGCGTGTACATACTATGAAGAAGCATGTACAAACTGTACATATACACTAAACTCTGCTCAGTGACTAGATGATATAATTCTTATTCTCTCACGTTTGTTTTTTCTCTACACCAAAGCATGCTTACACCATACAGTAATCATATGTCTCTGCTGGCAGAAGAACTCCACACATGTATGAATGAGTGTGGCTCACACTCTCATAAGTAGTACATATGCAGAGAAAGCTGGCGGTGTTTTCCCCTGCTGGAGTGTGGCACACATTCTCCTGCCTCTGTCCTCATCCCTGTGACCCAAATACAGCACCCTCCATTCAGCTGCTTACACTTCCTCAGCCCAGTCCCCAGAGAAAACTTCCACACACAGTGGTAAAACAGCAAAGAAACTGCAAGGTTATTCATTCTGCAATCTCTGATTTACTCCCAGATTGCCTTTATTTCTGTCTTACTTATGCAGGGATAGAACAGAATGTGCTGGGTGCATGGGTGCAGTAGCATGAGGACTGTAAGTGTTATACCTTGTATAAACAAGACATGGATAATCCACACCCTCCCGAGTAAACAAGAAACAGAGCTATTCTATTTGGCTTATCAGAGGAAATACAATATTTAGCTAAGCCACTTAAGCCCGATCTTTAAAACTATATTTAGGTTATCATTAACCTCATGGTTTTGAAAAACAGATCAGCTACAAGTTATAACTCAGCCACACTGGTCTCTGAACTTGAGTCAAAGACTTTGGCTACAACCATGAAACAACAAAAAAAATCAAGACTCTCAGCATTCCTTAAAATCTTCTGGAGATTCTGAGGGCTAGTTTGGTTTATGTTGGGGAAGATGAAGCGAGTAAAAAAAGCACTACAAGCTGTAATCACACCATTTTTCAAACCACTTACCAGCTTTTTCAAACCACTTACCAGACATGGGTGCATGTCCTATATCACATGTCCTCTATAAGGACATACTATAACATCTGAAAACCCAAAACGTGCCGTAGACTGTTTAACTGTTTAACTTTAACATCAAGAAACTCCTGTTTTGGACCAACAGACTTTATATATTTGTGTCTTGAAATACAGCAGCCTCTGGCTAAACAGTCTACTTGCCCCTAAGATCTCCGCTGCTTCTCAGATTAATTTAAAAGGCAGAGTCAAAAGGTCACCATACCTAACAGGCTCTTTAAAAGAACTCACTTCGCAAGAGGGCAGCCAACTCATCACAGCAATGCATCATGGTTCTTGGAGGAGCTGCATGGAGGCGGCAGGACATCACAGTAAGCCTCGCTGACAGGTGGATAAAGGGAAAGAGGACCATGATCGTGGGAGGGAAACAGTGAAAGTAATCATGCCTCATAGAGTCTGATATGACTATAATGCACCTTTCTCTCTGTCCATTAATTTCAGCCATAAGTATAGGCTTTCTGCACCATCTACAAATATTTTGAGCAATCAAATAGCAATCACTGCACTGGCACTATGTCCCCCTCACACAGCAAAGTTTGCTAACTAATGATTAGTGCTATGTCTACAGCAAGGCCAAAAAGGGCTCCCACATTTTACTGCGTACCTAAAAACCTACTGGGGATCACAGAGAAAATGCTGCATGTATTACACTTCTAATAAAAGACAATGCAAAAGGCAATGTTTAAAGTCACTTGTGAGCAACAACATTAATATGCAAATGGACATTTTAAAAATATGGTTCTGAGGATTTCTGCATTTTCATTCCTTTCCACAGGCCCTATTCATAACCTGCCATGGTGCATTAATCTTTGGCCTTTCCGATAAATGCCCTTGTTTAATCTCCTCCATTGATTGCTGTGACCTCGTGACATTCTCAGGCTCGCTGACCTCTAGTGAGAATCTCACTCGCGAGCTATTTCACATGGCTGAGTGACTTGACCAGCACACTTAAACAAACAGGGTTTGCAGGGCAGGACTTTCACTTTCCACCAATCAGAAAGCCCCAACAGCAGAGGTGTGTGGGTCCTCTTCGAGCCATAGCCAATCACGCGACCTGCTCTCGTGAAATCACAATATTGACTTTGGTCTCCCTGGCGTTTCGCAGAGCGTCCTGTGAAGCTGAGCGGGTGCATATTTGCCAAAGTGAAAGAGTCCACCTCTCATTTGATCTGCGCAGACGTTTGTTTTCTAATGCCTGATTGGACTTCTTATGGGACTGAAATTCCAGTGGGCTCATATAGGCCCCAGACTCACAGAGCTCATCCGCAGGGAACGAATAGTCCATTCTGTGTTTTTCAGGATGTTTATTATAAAATAGTCTTAAAAACCACACCCTGTTAGAGTGGTGGATGGGACAGAATGGAGTCATGAAAAATAACAACAAGAATAGTAATGACATAAAGGCAATGGTCTCGGCTTGCTCCATGTACACTTTTCCGTATCACACAGAGGCAGGATGACATAGTATGGAAAATTGCATGACGTGGCGTGTGTGCATTATTGATTGTGCCATGTGCTGGACGCTAGGCCGGGCTGGCTGGACCATGCTTCCCCAGGCGCTGTTCCTCATCAACAGCACTTCACTGGGTCAGTTGGTGCTTCCCTAGACTGCTCCTATAATTGTGTATCGAATACTGAGGCTGGGCCCAGGCTCCCCGCTGGCCCGCCGGCTCCAACCAGAGAACAAAGAAACATGAGGAGAGAGAGAAAGAGAGCAACGGACGTGACAAATACTCCATCCAAAGTCCAGTAGAACACCCAATAAACACACACACACTTGGAAAAGTTCTAGGCATGTTTTTTACAACTACACCACTGCTTAAAAATTCAAAATCACTTTTATAAGCAGTTTGAGTTATTGCTATAGTGTTTACTCTTTTAAGTCAATGACGGGTTGTACAATGTATGTTAATTCAAATAATCATTGTTTGTAAATGTGTTATTCAGTATTTATAATATCAGACAACTAAAAATCATTTTATTACATTTTAATCTGTACTGGCTCAGTTTTCACTTAAATTTTTTTTCTACATAGTATTTTAAACAAATGCTATAAAACATATATTTTGTAAATATCTAGAAATGTATAGAACAATAATCTATGGAACATAGTACTGCACGTGTTCTATAAAAACCCACACTGCCAGTGCCATCTGAACTGTGGAGTCCATATTGTGACCTTATTTAGCTCACGTCTCTGGAGTCAGTTTAAGAGCTCAGAGGCATTCCAACCCCATTAAAAAAGTCCTCAGTGTCATGCTGAGTCAGTAATGCCATCAAATGAGCAGACATGCCACTTCGGAATGAATACTACAACTAATAGATCCAATAAAATTTTACTCATTAAGGGAGGATTAAACAAATTACACACATACAAACAATTGTTCTAGAACACAATTGCCATAGTTACTACAATTATCTCCTCAGAAATCCGTAGAAGTTATTTGCCAAGATGTAATTCGGATTACATAGAGCTTCATGTGCCACCTGGAGCCATGTGCCCTGTTGAGTGATTTCAATGATTTTTCAAGCAATTATAGTGAAGAGTCTGAGTTTGCCCAGAGGCCCCTTTCTTTCAAAAATCGTCACCCAACATTTGATAGTTTATAAAGATCGAGTGTTATGAGTTATGATGTCATCCAAGATGGCAGAAGAGCACATCTCTCCTATCCGTTCTTATTTCATTAGAATGCATGGACAGTAATAGCTTGATGGCCTGTGGTTTTCCCATGGAGTGTTGTATGTGGAGGGTGTAGGACTGAGGGGAGCCACCAGTGATGTGGAGTGGTGAAGCTAATGCAGTAAATGAATGAAATCAGAGTGCTTGGCTTGTCATAACCAACAACACACTTCACTCTCACCGGAGACTTGGTCTATTGTGGATCATAATTCAGTTCTGGAAAAGCTAAAACACTACCAGTAACCCGGGGCAGCTGGTGACCCAGTGGTTAGGGCAATCAGGAAGTTGTGGGTTTGATTCCCAAGACTGCTAAGGTAATCGAGGTGCCCTGAGTAAGGTGTTGTGTTCCTGGCTGCCTGCTACATCACTTGGTGAAATGCAGAGGAAGTACTGTTGTTCTGTTCACACTGTGTGCTGCGGTGTGTTTGTGTATGACAGAATGGTCACTTCACTTTCATACCTTCATCTCTGTGGATTTGGGTCTAAATAATTTTGATAACAAAGCAGTGAGACCATATAAATACCAAAGAAACATGACCTCTGACCTACATTCTAGCCCGTGCTAACACTAACAGATTTGGATAGTGGGTGTTAATATTGGCCTGCTTTCAGGCTGTAGACGTCTCAACATGCAGTGATTCCATTACATAGAGCTGGTGGAAATCTACAGGTGATCTTCTGTTGTAACCGAGTCAGGCATTGCATGGCCAAGTTTATTTGAATGAAGCCATACTCCCATGGAGTCTTTCTCGTGTACCTCAGTTTACATTAGGATCACTTTTCAAGTATCTTAATAAACAAACGAAACACATAAACACTCAGTAAATGTGTGACACCCCAGGCTATGCAATGTCCATCATACCTACAGTATGTGGGTTTTAAACTTTTGACAAACACTGGCCTATGGTTAGGTCACATGTGGAGGACATAATGTAGCTGTCTATTACATAAAGAGAAGAAGAAAGTGTATTTCTCGTTCTCTTTCTTTCTTTACATTTCACTGTTTATCTGCCAAGGAGATTTCTGCACATTAAACCAGTTTTCAGTGACTTGGAATGAGGAGAGCACTTCTGGAACAGGAACATTTTCATTTAAATCAAAAGTACTTATATAACAAAGAGGGACTGGCAGTTATCAGCAACACTAATTCTTAACCGTTAACCTTCAAAAGTCTGTCTGCAGACTTCCACTCCTCAGTCCAAGAACTTAATAATATCAAAAAAACTCTGACATGGCGGGTTTCTCAGAACGATCAAACTGAACAAAGTAAATAAAGTACAAGAATTACAAGAATATCTAGCATAGTGGTTAAATCTTCTGTCCTATCAGTACAAAGTGTCTCCAGACGACAGACACTGAAATAATGTCCCGTTATTATCCCCCTGTTGGTAATTACTAATAATGTCTGTGAATTCACCACCATTGTCTGCTGTTGTAGTCCAGACAACAACAGTGAGTAAGACGTGCTGATACATGCAAAATAAGAAGCAACTGCAGGAAACAAGTAGGGTTTGCATCAAGCACCTTTTCTCAGCAGCATATGTTACACATGACAGCTCTAGGGCCCACTGTGGCTTAACCTCTCTGACCAGTTCACTTTCTCCCAGGCCTGCACTGTGACCTAAGGGTAGCAGATTCCTGTCATAGACATGGTGGAAGCTCTTATCATATAACATCTCTTACTCTGTAAGAATAGCATTACAGAGAAGGCTAACAAAACTGCCTACCAGTCTCGTATTTGTTTCTTCAACATTTTGACCTTCTTGTCAAAATGTTGGGACACACCTCTTGTGGGTCCAGGCATCTATTTCTCTCTTATATAACTCAAGAATAACTAAGCCAGTTAGCTGGCTGGTCAGTTTTTACTGAATCATGAGACAGAATGAGGAATAGATGCCCGCAACTGTGCACAGTTCTTTGGAGTTTAAGTGGTGAAATGCATCCCAGACAACAAGGAAATGAATGTTAAACACTAATTGCAACACAAATGGTCACAGACAATGCAACAAGGCACTAAAAATAGATTTTGAAAAGCTTGCCAAACTCTCTCTCTCTCTCTTTCCTCAACTGTGTCTGGAGAGAGAGGTTAAGTGGAAAGCAACGCGTCAGTTTAGTCAGGGCTAAGGGGTGGGAACCACAGACTTGTCCAGGGTTCTCTGCCCAGGAAGATGTCATCTTTCTGCCCTGCTGCACAGGTATGGCACTGTTGATTAACTGAGCTCTGGCAGTCCAACTAAATTTTGGATTCTGTCCACAACTTGTAATGGTATGCAGGCCCTCCCTCAGACCTGCCAACACCCTGATCTATGTAAACAGGGAGCCTCTGGCTTCTTATCTTTGACCAGTCATGAGCAGCCTATCAGTTCTCTATGTGCTTGCTTACTGGCGCACAGTATATTTCCAGTTGTGCATCATGCCAGACAAATACAACATATCTGACCATTCTTGTATTTGTGTGTGGACTTACATTTCTGTTTCATTGCTACATACCTTACAGATTAGTTTCATTGTAGGTACCAGATAATTCATTCAGTGATTTAGGCCAGTGGTTCCCAACCTTTTTTCCTTGAAGCCCCACTTGCCTGTGTGCAAGAAAAGCCAGCCCCCCCCAACCCCAACTCCTACCTGCGTAGACACACAAAAAGAAAAAAAACTTTTTTTTTTGCAAAAACCAAACAGCGATTGTAGGTCTTTGTTCTTATACCCATACACATTTATGTTTCTCAGATATTGGGATTTTATGAATTTAATGTGTACAAATATAATTTTGGTAATCTCAGTGCAGACAAAATTTCGCGCACCCCCTGCAATCTCTAGCGTCCCCCTAAGGGGGGCCCGGACCCCAGGTTGGGAACCACTGATTTAGGCGATTGTTTCCTAATAATAAGTATTTAAATCTAAAATATCTGAAATATAAGCCTGCAGTTTCATTTGCAGTTTCTCTTGTGAGCATTAATGAAGACTGCATTTTTTCTTAAGAGGCCTTAACACCAAAAGCAAACTTACGGAGGAGATCGGGTGTTGTTTGGTAAGTAAGATGTGCCTATTTACAGAATCCAAGAATGTACAAGGCATTAATATAAAACGTCTTACTATAATTGTCTTTCAAACATAACCAATCACACAAACACTGACTGTTTTTCACATTGTGTCTGTGGTATAATATCAGTGCACATTTCTAATGGCAAATGACTGTTAAAAATAAACCTACCTTGACATTTCCACTAAACTTGCCCTGCAACACTAGCTAAGAGAGAGACGTGGACGGAGATATTTGAAGTCTGCACGCCTACATGGAGCATCTTCTTTATTTCTACCGTTTTCCATATTTTAAAATAATTGTAAAGACAGAACTATAAAACAACACATTAATTAGCAGCCCAATGATGGCCACTGTTTCTTTAAATACATACATAGGCATAAACGTCAATATTTATTTTAGGGCTATTGCACTTTTATCTTTAAATCAATTTATGAAGGTATATATGTTGGACATTTACCCAAATATTTGGTTGCATCACCGGGGTATAATCAAATTTATAACCTGCGAATTTCCTTCAGCAAAATAAACACTCTTGCTGACCTTTTTCCATACCTCATTGTTTAGATGTAAACACAGCTGCTTGTCAATGACAGATCCAGCTCCCTACCTTTCCTACCTCGATCAGCTGACCTCTAATAATAATTGGCAACTCTCATTAATTTCATACAAAGCCAGCAGCCACATTTTTGGTCTGTGAATAATTTTTTCAATGTAACGTCATAAACTGTCTATAGTTAAACTGTTTCAGGTGTATCTGTTCTTGTACTGGCAGCAGAAGCTATTTGTAGAGTAAAAATAGAGGTGATATGACACACACCTCAAGATATCACAGCGATTCCCAGTTTGCTGTAATATAAAATTCAACAACTGTAAATTAAAACTTGATGACAAATGGACAAGAGAATGTATGTATGTTCAGCAAACAGCTTTTCTCTTAGGTAAGAAAACACAAAGACAGAAATGGAGGAACTGTTAGCAGTGTCCAAGAGTGTCCAATTCCACTTCAATCAGTGTCCTTTAACTTTTGAGTTTTTTTTGTTCTTAATGCTGAAACAATTTGACCATAAACATGAATGGAAACATGACACTGGCCTGAGGTTTAACTTTGGATGATCTGGGAAAGAGATGCACTATTATTCATGGTCTATAACTTCTTCTTTATAGTTTTATAACACATTTAGCTTTCTCCTTGCCAAACAGCCACCTGAAATCATCCCACTTTCATGCATGCTGATGATTTATGAGCTTGCTAAGCTGGTGCGAGGAGCAGATCTATCTGAAAAATAGCTTCAGTATACAATAACTGTGAATGGAGGACTTCTCTAGGTCTTCTCTGAGTTCAGAGCTTAAGAAAGGGAATTGAATCGTGGTTTAAATGCCAGGAGGAGAAACTAACACTGAGCATGAATGATCCTAGCATTCATAAAATGGAAAGACACACACAATAAGAAGATCCGCAGCAAAAAAACATCTCACACCGGTTAATGTTATTTCAATAAATGTGTTGTCTTGCTTTAACATAAAACATGCTTTCAAAAGGCAGTCACCTTTATGACCTTTATTCTAATGAGGCTGTAGATGATCTATGCAGGCGTAAAGTGGGTAGTTCCTCTACAGGTGTCTCATTCCTCCCACCGCTGACCTTGAGTGCAGGAGAAATCACTTTAAACAACAGTGTGAGAGCAGCATGTCAAGAACATCAGAGCAGCACGTTTTGTACCAAGCTCAGACAAGCACAGGAAGTAGCACATTTTTATAATAGAGAGTCTCACACACTCCAGTTAACAGACTTTAAAAATACAAATAAAAACAAAGCTACAGAAAGTGTTCTATCAGCCTTCCCATTTAACCCGTTCCACTGAATAATATCTGGTATGCATGTGTATTCAAATATACAATTAACACTGGCCTAGAATTTATTTTCATATCCTCAGGCAATACAAACATTAAATACTGCAGCATGCATGCACACAGTATTCTTTCTGGATCTCCCCTCCGTATAAAGAACATGAGACCGTGAACTATATTAAAATGAAAATTAAAAAAGTACTTTTTTGGAATAAACTGACTGGCAGTGCCTGTTAGAAGGAACAGCACAAGTATATGACGTTAAAACTCTCCAGAGAAAGCAGTGGTTGCTCATAGTAACGTTCTGATGCACAGAAAAAAAAGTTCCAAAAGGGACAGCAGAGAACGTGACGTTTAAAAGAAGTTTAGAGGTTGCTAGTAGTTACATTCTGATCTTCTAGTTGTGATCAAAACACGTGCACGTTATTTGTGGGTCTGAAATAAAGGCGCGCGGGCAAAACGAGTTCGAGCCAGTGTACGAATTTCGTTACGCAAATGATCAGCGCGTCTCTGATTGGCCTTGCTGGGCCCGCCCTCCTCTCGTAGGTGACTCGTTGAGAGAGGGGAGAGACACGGGAGGGGGCGGGGCCAGGCGCAGTTGAGGATATATCGGGCGGGTCGCAGCCCTGGCGCCGGGTACGACTCTGTCCTTCACACACAGTGAGAACCAGGACAGCCTACCTGAGCACCCAAACCCAAATCCAAACCACAAACTCCACTACAAACTCACTCTAAGGAAACTTTTAAACAAGTGAAAAGAAAAAATGCCCGCAAACAAGGACGGCGACGGCGGCTGGAAGAGCTTTCTCTGGAATTCGGAAAAGAAGGAATTTTTAGGACGGACTGGCTGCAGTTGGTGTAAGTCCACGACATTTTTTTGTTCTTCTCGTCTCCCCCACCTCCCTCCCAACTAATTTGGATTATAGAGGCTGTGTTTTCGTCCGCGAGAAAGAGAATAGAAAATGTTTAATGGTGCCGGGCTTGTTTAGTGTGGCACCTGTTTGATCAGACAAGCCGTGTCGTGACTCTCTTTCAGACAGGGGGAGAGAGGAAAAAAACCCTGCCCCTCCCGTCTCATAGACAGAGCACACAAACCAAACCTGGTCTTTTTTATTTGTCTTTATTCGGTTTTAGTGAGATATTGAGCAAACCAGGACTCTGTCTATCTGGTTATGTTTCCCTCGTGTAACAGAGCTGAAACAAAACCAAACCCCGTCTTTTCTGCCGGACTTTATTCGGTTTTAGTAAGATATTGAGTTACCTCTGTCTCTACTTAGTGTTATAGATCTGAAACAAAACCTAACGTTATAATTTCTGCCTGAGTTAATTCGTTGTTCATAAAGACACGACGTATCCAGGGGCGCTCTCTGTCTCTCCCTCGTGTTATAGAGCTAATACAAAACCAGACGGCATCATTTCCGACTTTTCTTTATTCGTTTTTTTTGTTTGTTTTTTTTTTAAAAAAGAAGAAGTAGCCAGTGTCTCTCTTCCGCGCGTTAGAGAGCTGAAACAAAACAGCTGACTTTGTTTTCACTAAGATACAAAGTATCCAGGGACTCTGTGTCTCTCCCTCGTGTTACAGATCTAAAACAAAACCAAACACGTTTCTGAGTTCAGCCTGCGTGTCTCCAAACCGCGCTATAACCCGAGAGTGGTCGAAAATCAGCCCTTTCTGCTTTCTTTTAAACTACACTCTCCTTGTTCGACATTCTGATCAAGTAGACGAAGACAGGTGGTTGTGCCCGTTCAGGAAAGAAAAAAACAGCGTTATGAAGGACAAATTGAGCCTTTTTTTTCATATTCTGGAGGTCTTGCTGTCGGTGGGTGGGCTCTCAGGGTGCCTGGATTTCCGTACGATCGTGCTCAGACACTTTAACCCTTTCCATGGTGCCAGTAATGGACCAGTTTTTATTTGGCGCAGACCCCTTTATTGTCGCCTCGTAGGCCACCATCAGGGGTGTGTAATTACAGCTGACTTACTATATATTACGAACCAGAGAGCGAATAGCCCTTTCGGTCATACCCCCTCCCCCATCCAAGGTGAGTCAAGGTGAATGGGCCTGTAAGGGTTCAAATCGGCCCCTCACTGCTTTCTGTCCACCAGCTCATACAAACAACAACGAACTATTGATTTTACAGTCATTTCATCTTCCTGATTGCAGTGTCTTCCTGCACCAGTCTAGTAGACACCGGTGCCCCCTTACTTTGGAGCCTTTTTTAGGGCGGGAGGCCCTCCACTGCTGATAGTTTATCACTTTTGAACATACATGTGCCTGGGTCTAGAGGAACACACATGCAAGCTAAAGTAAACTGTGATGAAAAGGCTTTGTTTGGGTGCGTATTAGCTCACTTTCTGGGCTCTTAGGTTGCCTTGCGAACTGTGGTCCACATTCAACAAGTGGAGTGGACAAAAAACATACATGCTGTTCTTTTCCTCCCTCTTAGTGGGTGACTATAAAATGGTGGCTTTCGTCGAGCTGTGACACATGTGGGAAGTCACGGGTCGATTGACCTGGTGCTTACTTACTGTGTGTAACCCTCCTGCAGCTCTGTGTTATATGCCGACAGTATTTAAACAAACCAAGGCTTATGAGAAAACAGTCTGTGATAAGTCTACTGAAGTGACATTGGCCACTTTCTTTGTGAAAGCTGTAAGATTCAACGGTTAACTCATAAAACATTACTCTGGGTTTACATTTGATCTTTATTCCTGCCTTAGAGAGCTTCAGGATTAGTTGTACTTCATATCTAAAGCTTTGATGTAGACCATTTCCTTTGAATATGTGACAGTTGTGTAGGCATCTAGCTTTATTGATAAAAGATTTGTTTTTTTGTGACATTATGGAGAACGGACTGCATTAGAGCTTCGCAGCTCTATTTGTTCTTGTATTATGTAACGGAAAAGGCCTGTGGCTGAAATCTAAAGGAAGTGAGAAAGGCTGAACATACACCTAACTGTCATCATCAACTTGCCAGAGGGGGAAAAATGTTTTGCAAGGCTTTTGGGATTCCCTTAAATGTGTGTCTTATTTCTTATGTATTATACACATTTGGCAGTAAGTTACCTGATAATATCCTCATTGTCTAGAAGGAAATATGAGCTGTTTTATATGAGCAAGGTGGCCTTAGTTTTTCCAAGAGAGTTAGACAATAGGCCCACCCCACAGAACAGATTTATTAAACTACTGATCTAGAGGTCGTTATAAAGCCATTGTCACTCCTTGCTATTGTATTTAAACAAAGAGTTTGTAAATGTGTTTCCTGAAGATTTGTAAACTGTTTCGCCAGGTTAAAAAAAGTAGGCCACCATGAACCCACCAGTTCTGGTGACCAGCTAAACCTATCCTTGCTATCGCTGGCCGACTAACAAGGCCTAACAAATTTTAAACATGGCCTCTGACTGACAGGAGTCAAGGCAGATTTTAGCAGCGAGAAGCGAGTGCTACGTTCTGTACTGAGCTTCTTTCTGACACTGACGGTCACACTGGAGTGAGAAATTTTGAGGGGGGAAAATGTCCTTGCTGTGTGTTGCTGTACTTGCCAACTTTGCATGTACCCTCAACCCCTACGGAAATGTAAATTTCCCCCACATGGAAAAACCAGGAAGTCTCTGGTCACGAGAGTCACATGTCATAGTGGATTATGCTTAGCTGTGCAATTATAGATGATTTTTTGTAACTGCAGTAATGAAACACTATACAGTCCTATTTTTGAACTATACTTCATACTTATTTTATTAAAGCAATTTAGGTTCATTAGGACCTTAATGATTGCTTGCTGGAAGACTTATCCACGGTGTTGTTCTTCTGAAACATACAGTCCATATCTCACCTTAGGGCACATGGAGATGTTGAACTGCAAAATGTGAGCACTCTACATACTCTTGCTTACACCATTGCCAGTGAAGCCACGAAACATATTAACAAATATTTTATTTCTCTGCAGTTAAAATCTTCATCTTTTACGTAATCTTCTACGGCTGCTTGGCTGGAATTTTCATTGGCACCATCCAGGCTATGCTCCTGACCCTCAGCAACTACAAGCCCACATACCAGGACAGAGTTGCACCCCCAGGTAAATAACTAACATTTTGAAACATATTTAAAATGTTACCAAATGTCAGACTCACTCACATTCACAGGTGTCAGATTGACACATTCTCACTCAACATCTTCAAAGTGTTTTTGGGACCAGCATGTAAAATACCACATTTACTGGTTAAGTATTGTGACAGTAGTGTCGCGTTGTTGGTATATTTAACTGGTCACTGCAACAATCACTTTATATTACTCTTGTAAACATTACAGATTACTTTGTTGGTGTAAGTGTCTGTTTTTAAAGTTGAATTACCAACATTAATTTGCCACCAAACATCCACATAGCCATCCCTGCCAGGGATTTCCCTAGATAATGTGACTGCAGCAGACTACAAGAACAAAAAGAGCAGCACCTGAGACTGAGTATATTAGGCATCGGTACCAATAGAGGTCAGAAGAAATAATTCTCTTGTTGTTCATTTTGTTGTAAAACCTAGCACCCAGTCTCCTGCATCCTAGCCTTTGCTTTCCTCTTCTGAAATAAGCAAGAGAAAGACAAGGCTATTTTCAGCCATTTTGTCATTTCACTCTCCTGTCAGATTGGCGGGGCTTTCCCTGTCAGCTCTGAGGGTACTGCTGTTCTTCACAGCTTCTCAGAGCTGCCATTTCTTACGGCTGGGGAGGGGGGATGGTGGTTCACTTTTGAACTGTCTGTGTGTGCTTGTTAGGAGGCCTCTAAAGTGATTTTCAGTAGAAGAGCCCTACAGTCCATTTTACAAACGAAAGTAAAAAATAATAAAGAATGAAAAGTAAAGAAAGAGAAACCATGCTTTGGTAAGGGTCGAGGGAACACAATACACGTTTGAAGCTTCTGTTCTTTTAATCTCTAGGGAAATTCAGACACTGCTTGGTTTCGCATTTCTCTCTTGCCAGGCATTGGCCGAGCCAGCCCCAGTAGTCTTGTGTCAGTGAATGTTTGCACAGTGCACACTGCCGCCTTGGCATATATTTAGCAGCATTCATAAAGGGCCGGCTCAGACATTGAACATTAGCCAGTCGGCCAGCGCTGTTTCCCTAGAAGAGCGAGTCCTTGTGCAGATAGGTTTAGTGAAAGAAGGAACATGAGTAGGTGCAGAGCGGAGCCCAGCAGAGCGCGCTGCGATTGGAAGCCGCGATAAAGGAAGGAGGTGGTAGACACACTCACTGCTCTCAAGTCCCACCCTCCTCTCAGGGCCTAAAAGTTTCCATTGTGTGTGAGAGAAGCACGTGAGGGGGGGGGGGGGGGTGCAGATAGCTGGCGACGAGAGTGTGTGACTTAGCCTGTTTAAGTTAACAAGTAGTAAAAGAAAAATCTTCTTTGAAATACTGTTTCGAGTTATAGTGAGTCAGCAGCTGCATGAAAACAAGAAGTGCACACCCGCGCTAAGACCGTTAAGAACGGCCCTAACCTTACAAACGATACAACGGTTCCTCCCACTCACTCTCCCTTACTGCCTCTGCTCATACCACGCCCCAATTTGGCCTGGTGCATGAGTTGGGTGGAAAATTACTGCCAGGCTGAGAACATGAGGTTCATCTGAATAGCTAACTTCCATGACAATGAATAGATTTGTTGCTTGTGCTTTGGTTACCCTGCTGTATTCCACTGTTTGCGGACTATCGTAGTCTTTAATGTTTAATAGAAGAAAATAATTATTACTGTTGTCTCTATATCGTCTATTAAGTGTACATGGGTGAATGTAAGCGTAAGTGGTGACGTGCAAAAATATATCAGAGGTCTAGATGAGCCAGGTGTTCGATTCTTGACATTATTTTTGTGTTGAACTGTATTATTGTCTTAGTTTAGTTTAAATATTTGTGCAGGTTTTAATGAATGCAGGTTTGTAAAATCACAGCACCCATTTGGCTCAAGACAAATAACAGCACCTTTTCGCTTATCTCCTCAGGCCTTTCACACACACCACGCTCAGAGAAAGCCGAGATCTCTATCCAACTCAGTGAGGAGGACAGTTACTTAAAACATATAAAAGATATGAAGGCCCTGCTGGAACCGTACTCAGACGAAAAGCAGACCGACACGATGAACTTTGAAGACTGTGGAGGTACACAAAATCTTCATGGAAGGCTATCAGTCATTCTAGATGATCTAGCTGTAACAAAACGTTACACATTCAGTGTTACCTGAAGTTCAGTGCATAGAGCATGACTGAAAACCAGGAAGTGATGAATTACGCTTTGTGCAAAGTACGTTAACGTATAAACCATGTAAATGTTTACATGGAATCAGAATTCATTTGTACTGTTTTAAATATTTAATCAATCATGCAAATGCTTTAGGTGTAGCAGATTTTAGTGTGTTTTTGAGTTCTAGACGTGTTGGTTTGTACCGGTGAGATGATACTATTTAATTTCCATTTAGATCACGCAGTTCTGTCTTCATCAGGTATTCCTAAGAATGAACTTTCAGTGAAGTTGAAATGTGACCAATAAAATTTTTTCCACTATTGACTTGTATTTCCACACAGCATGCTAATACGTACTGCTGTCTCGGTATTAGTACATTTGGGCATGAATGTTTACTAGTATTTGCTGGATTTTGTTTGCCATTTAGACTCTCCTCAATCCTACAAGAACCGTGGAGACTTGGAAAGCGACATGGGCGTGAGGAAGGCCTGCCGTTTCAGTAGGTCCTGGCTAGAGGCCTGCTCAGGCTTGAAAGACACCACATTTGGCTTTAAGGAAGGAAAGCCTTGTCTTCTTGTCAAGCTCAACAGGATTGTTAATTTCAGACCGAGGGTGAGTTCTGCATAATAAAAATTCTCTCTCTCTCTCTCTCTCTCTCTCTCTCTCTCTCTCTCTCTCTCTCTCTCTCTATATCTCTTTCTCTCTATCT
>JBBJLR010000111.1:10045974-10061449 GCA_037577145.1 Brachypetersius gabonensis
ACACACACACACACACACACACACACACACACACACACACACACACACACACACACACACACACACACACATAAAGGCATCTTTGACAAAGTCAGTGACATCACAGTCAGGCCGAGACATGGCCTTTGAAATTTAATCTTCTTGCATGTGCGGGAAGGTGAGCATGTGTGTGAGTGTGTGTGTGTTTGTTTATGTGTGTGTGTCTGTGTGTTTGATTCAGAGCTAAAAAATAATACAAAAGTGTTAGGTATGTGCAGGTGAAAGAGAAACTGCACCAGACGTTGCAGTCAAGCTCTGAATATTAGTTACAGAACACCTTCACACTCTCTGTCTGACTCTCTGTTACTACAAAGACAAATCAAAATCAGCCGTGAAGAAGAATGGCTGGAGGCCAGGGGCAGGGTGAAGTGTAAGAGTTCTTACCTCGTGGGTGGGGCCTGGTCCAGAACAGGTGGGGCCTGGTATTCCAATAAGGTTAGTGTCCATACTTAACTGTGTGTTCATCTGTATTATAAGAATTACAGCTGTTATTTATATAGATACACTTGCATCAAGTCAAATGTATACACATACACCTGCATGAAGGCCTTTAGTACAATATGAGATGTTTTGAATGTCTGTTAGTGTACACTGTTTGTCTGCGTATGTGGTCATACTCACATGCATAGTGGATGTGCCTTGCAAAGCACAGGCTGTAGGAAGTTGCTGTTGGCTGTGCAGACAACTTGGTGGTGACCTTCAATCAATGAAAAACAACAAGGAGGCATTATGAAAACAGAAGTCAACAATATTAGGCAAATGTGTGAAGTAAAATGGTCACTTATAGTCACGCATGAACACACCACAGCACAGCACACAGTGTAAAATTCTTTCTCTGAATTTACCCCATTCACCAAGTGAAGCAGTGGGCTGCCAGCGACACAGAACCCCTCTGGGAGCAGTGTGTGGGGATGGTACCTTGCTCAAGGATACCTCAGTGGTGCCACTGGCAGTCCTGGGATTCAAACCCACAACCCTCTGATCGCAGGGGCAACTCCCCTAACCACCAGGCCACCAGCTGTATCAGAATCAGACCATTCTGTTATACGCACAACCTTCCTGTAGTGTTCTTCACGTCAACATGAATACTGGCCAAGACTAACTAACCCGAGAAATATAAAATATATTCACAGCTTGATCAAGAAAATGTGATGCTTTTATTGTGCACATGTATAGACACTCACTGTGTGTTGGTGGTGCTGTGGCTTGTGTGACGTGCCATGGAGCAGTGAGATGCCGCCTGAGAGGTGTGTGTGTGAAGATGGCTGTCATGGAGCTGGGCCAGGGAGCATTGCTGCCGCTGGGGCTGAGGCTGGAACTGATGATGATGATGATGCCGCTGGCTTTCATCTTGAGGCTGGTTTGAAACTGCTGAGCCCTGCACTGCAAAATTCTATAAAGAAGGAAAAAAATCCTAATCATCACATTTACTCTCTGATCCTTAACGTTTTCCCAATATCCTCTTTATCATCACATGCATGCCCTCATCACTTATCATATGACTGCAAATCGATAAACTGTGGTGGGCACTAGTGATGGCCCTGCAAGGTTTGGGTCAGAAAATAAGTGACCATGCGGCATTTTGGTTAGGTCAGGTTCCGGTGGGGATTTTTAGTTTCACATGGATCCTGTCCTGCACATCACAAGTGGTCACAAAATGTGGTATTTAATAAAAAATGTGCACAGTTTGCTAACATAACTGCAGTTTACAAACAGTGTAAAGCAGAAAGAACCAGCCTTTCTCATCATTAAACTGAGGCCTTTATAATAATGGCTAATGCTGGAGTTAATTTGTTTAATCAATGTTTAATCCTGTGCCATTGAAGCTCACACAGCTGTTACACTCTCAGATAAATATTAAATTAAATTAAATATTATCAATATTCAAATTCCAACAAAACTAAATAGATCCACACAGGTCCAGTGGAATGTTAATTTGTGATCTACTAGAACCAAGGAATCTTTAGAAAGTGTAAAGGAGAAATGTTTGTAGCCTTTGTTTAACCAATTAGCAATACAAAGACAGTCCTAATTAACGTGTGCCCCCATATTAGATTAATCATATGTTAGTACAAAGCTAGTGGTGCTGTAGATTTACATTTGATGGTAAGATTAACATTTAAAACTTGATTAAGATTAAGATGATAATTATTTTCTATGTTGAAAAAAGGTGTGGCAGGAAGTGAAAAACCTGGCTTTCTTTTATATACCGTTAGCCTACTAGCTATCCACAGGCCTTGCTAACCTTCTCTCTTGCGATAACAGAATACAGTCCAGTGAGAGAGATTAGACAGTGTAAACCATTCCTGTTGCATCGCCAAGTTGTCTATGTAATTACCTTTTATAGAAAACGTTTTCAACAACTCTTTTTCAAGCAGTAATTATGAAGCAACTTTCATCATGTTGGGGAAACTGCCTGGAACAAGACAACAGGGCTTTTATTGAGCAGTTATTGACTGTAATAGTCCTGTTCAAACCATACATTTAAGTTTGTTCAGCCATAATGACAGCTGCAAACTGCACATTCTGTCCCAGAACTTTTTAGAGAAGTGTCGTGACTTTCCTTCTGTTTTCCTCACAGATCACAAAAAAGAGTTCACATGCAAAATATTGTGTATAATAATGTATTGTAGGGATTTTGACAGTCATCTTCAGCTTTTCAGTCATCTTCAGCTAATGGTAACAGACTGTGGACTGGAAATGTGAGCTGACTCCTTCCCAGTGTAGTGAGTCACTGTTTCGTGAGTCACTATGGCTAATAGCTGGCCGGTTATCTTAGCATTGTGCTGCACCTGAGGTAGATAAACAGTAGTTGTGATGTTACTTTAGATGTTTGAGCCAGAGCAGTATGCTAATCAAATTTCAGATAATAAGCTTCATTAGACAGTAATCTGTCTTAGTTTGATAACAGCTAATTTATCTGATTAACTCAAAGCTAATTCGTTCATGTTGTCCAGTTTGTTAATCCAAGCAGCATGAAGTCCACTGTTTAGATCGGATGTACAGAGTTATTAATGTCTTACTGCATGATTGATGTTTTTGTTTTAGATTTATACAATTATGCTCATGATATAAAACAAAGTGGGCCACACCGAATGAAATATCTTTTTTACAAGAGACATTTTAAGCCAATTCAGTCTAACGTAGATGCATCGCATAACGTTCACAGTCTGTTGCTCATTGTTTCGAATGGCATTTCCTTTTGTTGTTTTTGCTCTGTCCTAGGTCCCCAGCTCTTTTCAAAACAAAGTGACACCCCTACTTGGATGGATTCGATCATTCATACATTTTATTCAGACAGTTTTCCAAAACAGGGGAACAGGTAGCACCTTTCTGTGCGATACACATAGTTTCAATAAGGAACCAAATTAAGATACATGTAAAATACAATACAACAGTAATGTAAGGCTTTCAACTGCAATTTAAATATCTGTGGACACATATACCAACAGTATTTGGCCATAACTAAATAGATTTACAGGCCAGACAGTTAGCTATATTATGTTAAGTGGCCCACTATATACGGTATGTTGTACTGTGTAGTATCACATAGACAGAAAGATTATTATTATTTTCTCTCTCTCTCTCTCTCTCTCTCTCTCTCTCTCTCTCTCTCTCTCTCTCTCTCTCTCTCTCTCTGTGTGTGTGTGTGTGAATCCATTATGCTTCTTGAATTCAAACAGTTTAGACAAGGAAAATCTGAATCAGTGATACAGTGATTATATTAACATATGTTGTTTTCAAAAGCACTATATACTACAGCAAGTACAATCTGTTAGTGTTGTAAATGTAAAATGTATTAACGGGTATTATTACACCCCTGTATAGTAGATTTTCGCTAAGAATTTGGCTCACAGACATCTTTTCATATTTGCAGCCTCCAGCAAATGCGTCTTTACCTGCAGCTGCTCAAGGAAAAAGCCGGCCTAATATTATTCCTATCCACTGCAGCAGCAAGGTAAATGTTGTTTACCCTGCGTTCTGGTATAAAACTTTAGATTTGTTGATATTTAGCAATAATGTAAGACTGTATTAAAGCACTAAGACTTCTTTCCCCTTCCCTGCACAGAAAGAAGAGGATGCTGACAAAATCGGAGAAATCAAGTACTTTGGCTTTGGCGGCGGTTTTCCACTCCAGTACTATCCTTACTATGGCAAGCTGCTGCACCCTCAGTACCTCCAGCCCCTGGTGGCTATCCAGTTCGTCAATGTTACCGTTGGCCAGGAGCTGCGCATTGAGTGCAAAGTTTTCGGAGAGAACATTGATTACAGTGAGAAGGACCGCTATCAGGGACGCTTTGACCTCAAACTCCTGGTCAGCTTATGACCTCAGCTATGAAAATAGCACTTTTACTCTGCCCACTTCAAAACGTAATAATTTAGAGAAATAAAAAAAAAAGAGAAATAGAAGTTTCATGAAAAAAAACAAAACACAACTAGTCTTGAACAAACTTTCATAACATACGGGACCTACACTTAATCTGTATGCTTTACACTAGCTTTCTCTGCATATGTCTAGGGTTAGAATGTAAATGACAGGAGAGTAGCAATAGCAAAGTATTTATTCTACTGTAAATGAGAATATTCCTTGAGCCATGGGACATGTTCATTCATTACTGTAAATTATAATTCCACTACTGATGTAGCGAGCAGTGTTTTTGTCCCTGAGTATTTCTGCCTAGCGTGGTCTCTCTATATATTTTTGGAGTGTGCAGTTCAGTAGTCGCATACATGGGTCCTTTCCAAGCCATGTTATAATTTCCGTTGTCTTATGTGAGTAAGCTTAGTGGTCCAAGGTGTGTGGGTGTCCCTGTGTGTAAGGAACCGAGTGAGGAAGTTTGCGTGGCTGTGTTTGTATTCATATACTTAAAGAAAAATACTGGCATGGTATGTGCTGATATCCCCAGGTCCGTATGTGAGTAAATGACTGCACTCCGTGGAATCTTTCTTCTTTTTGACTTTTTTGTTGATTTTGGGGAAATATGTTTTTACATCACCTTTTCTTTTTATTTGATCATCTTGCAGTGTGGGAGTTTGGGGTTAATTTCTGTATAAGGCTTTTACCTACTTTTCCTTTTAAGTGTAGAACTGTGTGTATCTGGTCTGGATGACGATTTCAGACTAGAATGGAGGCCTGTTCCTCCGTGTGTCACCATGGCAACTCAGTGCTTTAATTTAATTTTTGTTTTGTTTTCGTTTGTTTTTTTGCTGGAGACATCACATGATGTGGTGTAACTTTCTAATGAATGTTTTAGCCATTTACATGGTGGAAGAATTTTATATTTATGCAGTTGTACAATTTTTTCTGCAGGAAAAAAAGTGTATTGTATGAATCCAGATACCAAAGTCACTGGTCAAAGATTAGAAAACTATCAAATACAATGCAGTACCCCGTGTAATAGGACGTTTTGTCAATGTTAAAAGTGCTTAAAAGTCAATGCTGAACATCAGAACACCTGTCAGGAGTTACATCTGCTCTTGTCGTTTTATTTAATCCAGGTAAAACCTAAACAAATAAATGTACAAACAACCAGACTGTTGTCAAATGTTTTTTTATTGAAAGATTAATCAGTTCACGACTTCAACCATCCAGAATCTTGAAGAAATATTGGACCTGCAAGACAGAAAATTCCACATCATATGTAAAAAAAACCCATGCATCTTAAACGCTGCACTGTGGTGGTGTCTTTCTTGTAAAAAAAAAAAAAAAAAAAAAATCAAATGTATTTGTGCCTGTTTAGCGCTTTATTTTAGCTTTATTAAGGTAATAGCAACAACATGCTTTGTTTGTTTTAAAACAATTGACTCCCTGAAACACGTGTGTGTGTTCTCTGTAGATGTGAAAGTGTGGCCTCTCAGGCTCTTGGAATGCAGTAGCTAAGCTGGTCAGCAGGCGAATGATTAACAAGGACTCGTTTGTTAGGAGAGGCTGGACAGATCAGGAGCTCACGCAAAACAATGACGTTGAATGGGCCAAACCCACTCCTTGACAAAACAACGCTTTTGCCCCCCATAAAAAAAACTAGCCCAGTTCTCCTGCTACTTCTTTTCTAGAGAGATTATGCTGTGGGTTTGATTCGGCCTACAGTGGATGGTCATGAGACCTGGTGCTTGGTCTCATGAGATGCAGAAATATTTGTGAAGGCGAGCAAACGTTTTATTGAATCAAGCCCAGCCAACACCAAGCTTCAGTTCACTGGCACAGTTCATTGCATAAACAAAGTAAGACACAACTCACCTCCAGTAAACCATCCTCTGGAAGGTCGGTGCAGTGGACGGCGTTTTGGACTTTGTTTTTACCATAGAGTGCTCGTAAAGTGTTGGGCCGTAGATGCCGTGCAATTTCCTGTAGTGAAACACACAGGACAATAGTACAATGATGTGATGACAGTTCAGATCTGCACTCAAAACAAAAGGACAAACCAGCAGTGCGGTTGAAAAGACCTCGTCAACCCTGCTGTGTATTTCCTTTACAACACAATAAAAGTCTGAATGGAATCTAGATGATGTGACGATTACTCATGTCCATCAACACTGAAGAATCATGTTACTCATTTGCTGTAGAGCATCAGATTACCCAATATGTTTGTTCATACAAATGTGAAGCTAATGCTTTCTCTACAGCTTCAATTCTTTTGATTGATTCTGAATCGTGCACAGACGACAAAAACATCATGTGTTTCTTCATAACGTGATTACCATGTAGAGGTTTGTTGTATTAGACATGTAATCACAAACAAAAAATGAGCGAAATGTGAGAAGGTTAACACACAGATATAAAACAGATTTTGATTACAGCATCTGTAAAAACCAGTTAGTCACCAAACTTAGCCTGTCAGACCAGTCAGGGCCAGAGTAGAATTTTCAACAGTCTGAGCATGTTGTAATGCAGCAAAACAGGAAGAATTCTCTCCATATTCACAATGAAGAATTCTCAAACTGCACTAAAAGTCTAAAACAAAAAGGGCAAATATTCAAGAATGGAAAAAAAACCCACAAAAACATCCTTCAATGCTCTTTAGTATGTATGTATACAAACGATCAGATGATCTAAGTGACTTTAAAGGAGAATTATTAAAAATAAAAGTAAATCCTCATCACCATCATCATACCTTTAAAGTCACTTAGATCACCTGATCCAGAATGTTGGAGTTTTAGTATGGTAATGGGCCAACATGAGCAATCACAACAGCTTCAGTATACCTTGATGTAGAATCCACAACTCTATACAGCTATGGAAAAAAATAAGACCATATGTTTTCCCAGATTATTGCTTTTGTAATTTGTGGGAGTGTGTCTGTGTGAAATGTGGATGTTACTATTGTTCTATACACTACTGACCACACATCAAATTCCAAACCAAAAACTATTTGGAGAAAGCATAAAAATACATCTAAATAATTTATTACACCCTGGTAATGTTAAACTACACAATACACTTTAGATTACACTTGTAAGAATTAAAATAATAATAAAGAGCATAGTGTGTGCGCATGTGTGAGCTCTGTTTCATCCCATCAGAAACTGAATCAGAAGTGAAGCTGCTGGAATACAGCACATAGAAAAGCTGCTATACAAACACTACTGCACTCAACATACATGGAGACATTTCTTCACTTTTACACACCTCACACTGCAACAGTTCATAAAAGAATAGCAACTTGTGTATTTTAGACGAACACACTGCTGCAAATTATACAAAAAGTAAACAGAAAAGTGGTCCATTTTTTCCAGGGCTGTATATCTATGTGAATGCGCACAAATGTGTGTGCAGAGAGCATCCATTTAATTAAATTGACCAACAACACTTATCGTAATCATCTTTATACAATTTCACCAGGCTTAGTGCTGGGAATTACCAATAAATTACATTATTCAAATATATTGTGGTATACAATGCTATTTTGTATTAATAATATTTAAGTTTGTATTAATCAGGGCAATCATGCACTGCGACTCAATAATAAAAGAAAAAACGTTGCAGTTTGCTTTGAGCTGCTTTTTCTGTTTCTGTTAAAATGACACCAAACGAAACCTCTGAGACCATGGTTCCAGAAAGGAAAGTATTTGTTTAGGTTTTTTTAATCTGACCTAAATAAATACACTTATTTCAAAGCATGACTGACAAATTGTTTTTGTTATCTGCTGATACCAATATCGGTATACTTCGCATAACCAAGGCCCTCATTGTTTCGGCAGAGGTTCGTGTGGTCAGGCTTTTCTTGCTGCCCTAGTACATGGAAATGCCATCTCAGTGCCCTTTCTGTAGAATGCTGGACTAATACCAGGTCTTGACTTTAATTCATGCTCACATGTGTTTTTCATTCAGAGCTCAGCTGGCTAACTAGCTGAGGCCAAAATGGAACATGATGAAATGAAACGATCCCAAGGACACAGGCCATCGGCTCTACTGTCCTCTGCTAATCTCCACCATGAGGAAATGTGATCCTTCCCCCACTGTTGCCGTCGCTCTCAGGGGAGGGGTCATCCAAATGTAAATAAGCCTCAAAGAAAACTTAGAACAAGAACAAGCTTTCCCAAGTCACCTCCATCTTTCCGTTTGTATTTTGGCGTGATCTCAAAAATTCACAACATCTCAAAGCAAGTAGGGCTCTTGGGACCACACACAAAGCAAACACATTATTATAAGTCTAAGGAAGGTTTAGGGGTAAGATTGAGCACATACACACTGAAAGCAGGTTATTATTGTGAATTACTGTTTAAGCGAAAATAAATCTGCAGTCCATTAAAACACGCATCTATCTGAGACTGAAAAGTAATCTGCTGTTATGGAGTGAAACCCATCAGCCAGTCATTACATTCCTCTCCTCACCAGACCAGGGAAAACAGGCAACTATCCTATGGCTACACCAGTGTAATGATATCTTTCCTCTTCATTCGGTTTAGTCAAAAATGTGTTGCACACAGGACTGAGGGTAGGTTCTGTATGCACCACTGAATTTAACTGAGGGTTTCATGACTTAAATGGTACCCTTATCATTTTTTTTCTGTCACTTAAGATACATCAACATGAAGTTCTTGTCTTGAATATTAGGATATTCTTATTATTAATGTACAAATATAATATACACCAAGAATAAGATAGTGAAACAACAAATAATATAAAAGGCAAATAAAAAACAGAATGCATAAATAAACCCAACATAATACTACAAAAACCTAAAAAAAAAAAAAATGTAGAAGTGCAACAGTGTTTAAACACAAGCAGAAGGAATTTCATCCCTGAATCAGGAAAGCCATGTCTAGTTAAAAGCTAGAGTGAAGATTTACATTCTTAGCTTTCTTTTTAAAATATTTAGTCAGCTAGCTACATAATGTTCTTGCCACAAATAGTTAACAAAAGATCATTTAAAAAATATATTTTTATTTAACAACTGTACCCATTATGCGGTCTATGTGAAGCATGGGTTTATTAATGTTTTACATTGTAAACACATCCTTTTAACTAGTTTGGGACTTATCATCCTACACATATAAATGCAAATGAATTCAGGAAAAACAAAGGGCCTGTGATTCCATGTGAAAACGTTTTGTAATTCACATTTACTCACATACTTAAGTCTTCATGAGCTTCAATCAGTGGGACAATGGCACACAAAAACAAATGCATGCGCACAGCTGCCAGAGCTTCTCATAGGGAGAAAGTAGACACTCTGTAATTGCATTAGTTACCCACAAGTGACCTACAGCCAGTGATCTTAATTTCATTTTAATGAGCCCTGCTGAGCGCTACCAACAGTGTTCACATGAAGACCAGAGGCTGTTGTGGACACTAAATCGGACCAGACAGGCAGAAACAGCCAACATCTTTTACTAGTTAGCACAAGATGCACAAGGTGTTCTGTAAGCACCTCTTCAGGCCAACATATTCCATGAAAACAGAATCTACTGAAATTTGAATGCCAATACATTGACATTTTCAATATATTGTGTCTCAATGGGAAACGTAAAAGGACTTAATGCTACAATTGCAAGATCAAATCCACAGCCTGTGTTCACTCAGAGAGTCAGACAGACATGGGCAGAGGAATTACTACATGCAGCCTCCCCCTTCTCTGCCCATTACATTCCAAACAGAGAAAACGTCAATACACAGGACACATGACGTCATATCGCTTCACGGATGAGGGACAAATAAGCTGCAGCTTCACCAAATGCTCTCTTTGCAGACACAAATGTTACTGTTCTCGATGTTACACACACAAAAAGTGAAACAAAGAAGGTCAAAAATAAAATAGACAGAGAAAGAAATAGGGAGAAAGACAGAGGTGAGAAAGTAATAGCCTGTTAAAGTGTACTCCCAGCTCTCTGGAGGCTGCTGAATGCTGCCATTTGTGCTGTAATGGGTTTCATGTGACTGGGGACAGTGAGTGACATGTTCCAAGAGAAGTACAGCAGCTGTTTATTAGTTAAAAAGCTGTAAGGAAACTAGATCCAAGCATGGTGGCAATTCTATTTCCAAATACAGTTTAAAAAGGACTGAACTGTCCATGGATGGGTTTTGGCATTTTGGAGTGGTGAAAAGGCCATTATAGTCTGCTCTCTTTGACAGACAATGCTGCCTGTGTGCCTCTCCTGTAAAAATAGCTGCTTAGGTGATGGGGCATTGCTTCAGAACACGCTGACATCAGTGTCTGGCTTCACACTTACTCCATGTTCAGAGTCTCTCACATTGTGGCCATTAACAAATTGCTAAACCCAGGAGGAGTCCTAATTACTGAGCACTGGGTTAGACACAAAGTACACTGCCCCCCCCCCATCCCGCCCCCACACACTGTCTCTTATATGATGGCATCTTGTCCAATCTTAAAATATTTTCACAAATTTTTATTAAAGCCATGAAACATGTGCATCTATGGCCACAAACACAAAGGGAAATATCCTACCACTAGAAATAACTCCGCATTAACACTTAAACACTGAACTCTGGGGTGACAATGACACATTCAGACCTTTATTATCCACTAGTCTGTCCTGTCCACACCCCCTCTACCAAAAAGTAAGTCACAGCTTCAATGCTGGCACTGATGTAAAAATGCAAGCATCAAAGCATCTAACTATGATGCAAAAATAACATGTTTTCTACAGTTTAGAACTAATTATACACAAAACCACAAAAAGCAGTTTGCTAAGAGTGTAAAGGATTTGCACATAATACAAACCTGTAGTACGAAACAACCTAAACTTCATACAGGCTCGTAAAGTTCACGTGGGTAAATCTGCACTCCATAGCGCTGGGTTGATTTAACAAGGCCTTAATTAAGCCGAGGGTGAGTCTCCCCAGAGAACACTGCTATGGTAACCACAGGTCCTCAGCTTGACCTTGCTGATCAAAGCTTTACACAAGATAACTGAAGAGCACTCAGTACCACCAGAGATTTCAAATCAGCTCTAATGGACATGAATGGCATACGCTGTTAATGAGCTATTTGTTGTACATAGCAAATAATATGGTGTTCATAAGATGTTGCGTCATATATACAGATTCTGCAAATGTTTTGTCAGAGCAGTGTTGATGATTACTCATATAGATTCTTCATGATTTCCTCGCCATTATAGTTTAATTCTCATAGAACGAAATATTTTACTGGTCTTAGTCATATGTCTGGAAATGTAGACTAACTTTAACAGGTGGCTATGTACATCTATCAGCTATAAAAAACACTGACAGGTGAAGTGAATAACATTGGGTCATGGAGATCAAAGGTTAGCATATCTGGTCCAGGCCCATAGAAGAGCTACTATAGCACAAACTCCTGAAAAGGTTAACGCCAGCTATCATAGGAAGGTCAGAACACACAGTGCATCGTAGCTTGTTATATATACGGTCAGACAGGTTAGAGTGCCCATGCCTCCAAACTGATCAAGCATGTGCTGGATGTTTAAACCATGGAACTCTGATTTATGGGATTTGCTGCTAATGTTTTGGTGCTAAATACCACAGAGGTCTTGAAATGTCCATGCATCAATGGATCAGAACTGTTCTGGTGACACGAGGCGGACCTACACAATATAAAAGACAGGTGGTTTTAATGTTATGCCTAAATGGTCTATGTAGAGCAGGACAAAGCTATTTCCATGACTATGCAAGTTATTAGAGAGATCAGCAGCTAAAAATCAACTAGTTAGTTGCTCAACAACCTGAACCTCTTCAAACATCTCAGAGTTGATGGCATAGCCACTTCTGACTACTCATATTGTCACCTGTTTCATGAAGTTGTAACTAAATGTCCATCCATCTGTATCAGTATGGGTTAGCCAAGCAGTGTGGGAGACTGACCGAGACTACGACATGACAGTAGCTCTTTGTTACTCTACAGGCATTATGACATGTCACGAGACATAGGCCTAGTCTCATGACTGAGACAGAGCCACACAGCAGTCCTGAAGGGATGCTGCTTGGGACACTGATCTTTTAATCCTTAAGAAACTGTTAAGCAACAATACTATTAGAGTTACGAACAATACTATTAGAGCTACGAACAATACTATTAGAGCTACGAACAATACTATTAGAGCTACGAACAATACTATTAGGGCTACGAACAATACTATTAGAGCTATGCATCTCATTCCTCCAGAAGGGTAGAGGGTGAGATACAAATGTTCCATAAGAATTTTTATGCAACATTCAATCCTACTCAGAACACACAAGGACACACAAAAAATGCAGAGCATCTAGTGGTTCAAAAGGACCAGTTTAAGAACCATTGGTCTAGAAAGTTTAATTCAGATTACAATTTTGTTTTCATGGGTAAAAGTTTTTCCTGACACAAACACCTGTGTGGCATTGTTCCATGTAGCCCACAACCTAACAAGAATTAGAATTAGATGACGGTCTCCACAGACTCCAAACTACCTTTGAGTTTTTACAAGATCATTTGCAGGCGGTCCAGCATTGTAACAGCTTTGCAGTTCTGCCTTTTAGTTATATTAAATATATTCTTCACCATTTTTAATTGTTCTAACCACGTTAGAACTGTCAAGGATTGAACACAAGAACAGAAACAATGAAATAGTGAACCAGCTTGAATCAAACAAATTCATTTTTTATTTTGTTTCTGTGGGCACATTTTAATACGTCATGTTTCTAACAAGCGAAATTATCTGCCAGTACAATAGCCAGGTATTTTTGGGTGGTGGGTCATCCGCAGCACAATATTGACACCGACCTGGTGATGACATTTAATAGTCACCCTCTAGTCCTTCATCAGTGGTCAATTCTGAACACTGTTGGTACCTTATTATTACATTCGGGTGGGTGGACAATTCTTAGTCCAGTAGTGACCGGTGTTAATCTGTGCTGTATGTAAACCACTCTGCACAAATGCACATGCATGCACACACACACGCGCACACACGCGCACATACGTAATGCCAGGAAACGATCTGTAATTGTAAACTACAAAGTACGTCCAAATGGTAAGTGGAGCTGATAAAATGAACTCTGATTGTATTACAAGGTAAGGTGTACCTAATAAAGTGAATCATCTGTGTATATTGACTAGATGCAATATGCTTTTACTTGCTATGAGGTTATCAGTTACGAAGTTTGTGTCAAGTGGGTAGCCATTTTATTATCACACTGTATAGTCCCACAGGCTAAATGCTGTAAGTACATAACACTGTATACCCTATTGTTAGTGTTTTCGCACCTGTGGTTGAAATCCAGTCAGTTAACTGAGACGTGGCTGGTTAAACTTTGTCATCTGATACAATCTGTTAGCACAGTGCATTATTCATGGTCTCCAGGCACATAAGACTTTAACTACAGTTGAGAGAGCCTCTGAGAGACCCAAGAGTCTCCATCTGAAAACAAAATGTCCCATTTCTTTGCTCTTTGTCCTGTAGAGGAATCGTCACAGTTCCCACAGGGCAAATATGCTCCTATATTTGTATATAGTGCAGATAATGTCGCAGCATGTGTTGTGTTTCAGTAGTCAGACATGCATGTTGCCAGGTTCATGGCAACAGAAGAACCATGCTTTTGTGTTCAAAAGGTCACAGAGGTAATAATTTCTAATAAAACAGCAGGAACTCTTACAAATTTGTAAAACTGTTCTTACTCAACAACAACAAGTCAGAGAAAAGTGTATCCTTGAACACAGTCTGTTATCTGAGCTACTGAAAACGAAATCACACTTTACACAGTATAATTTAGATGTTTGAACTTTGTCTAAAATTGTTTTAAACCCAGCTGTGTGTAATGGAATGTACATCAGACATTTTTGGTGTGTTTGGTGCGTTAATGCTTCCACGGGTTTGGTTAGTTAATGGCCAAGTTAATCAAGGACCCATGTTCCTTTAAACAGCTAGCAAAATATATTTATTCTTAATTTATGTTGGTTTACAAAAAATACTCTGCATATCTTGAGCGTATTATACTATAATATTCTTCTAAATAGCACAGTGCTTCTTTAGATATGACATTTATATAAATATAACTAATATATTTTTATAAATATACATATAAGTATAAATATAACTTGAACTTGATACATTCACAGGGTCGTCATTTTATTTTATAATATAATAAAATATTTAGCCAATTCTAAGTATTTTCTCAGGGATGCAAACTATAAATTGGAATACTCAGGCATGCCGCCAGTGCAATGTCTAAAAAGAGAATGGCCCAGTATTTAACTTGCCTAAACACCACAAACTATTAAGGCAAATGTGTACATCTGTTGTGGCGTATGGTAAGGAATACGCCAAATTTCCCAGGTTCAACCTCAAAAGAGACCACATTCCTAAACCTTAAGACTGTTTTCTCAAGTAATTGCCTCATTTTTTTGCTCCAAATCAATTTGGACAAAACGTTAGTGTGACCATTTAAGAATAGCCTTCACTATCTACATCAGCAGGTTGGGGATTACAAACACATTTCCCGCCACAAGGAATTTCCTTGACAATGTACAAAAATTAGAACCCCCCCCTCCCCTTCCCAACCAAAAAAAAAAACCCCAAAAAAACTATTTGGCTTCGTACTATCTAAGGGCAGTTAAACATAGAAAGACAAAACAATCCAGTTCATCCCAATTAGTCTAGCTCATAGCATAGGTATATTAAAGGGGACAAAAACTTGTATTTGTATAATTTGTATAAAAAAAAAAAAAGTGTATAATTTTGTATATTATACAAAACTCACTTTAGTTATAATAGGTCTATGGGCTATTCATCCCTCAAGGCTTCAAGATGTGTTACTCTCCACTTTGCCTAAAAAGAAATGTATTGTTGAGTTTGGTCCTATAATAAATTATACAATGAAAATTTTCAGAATAGTAGAAAAACAGGCTAAATATGACAAGTACACACACACCCCCACACCCACACCCCCACACACACCCACCCACACACACACCCACACACACACCCACACACACACCCACCCACCCACACACCCACCCACACACCC
>JBBJLR010000111.1:10065638-10117689 GCA_037577145.1 Brachypetersius gabonensis
ACACACACACACACACACACACACACACACACACACACACACACACACACACACACACACACACACACACGGGTTGGTCTTGATTCGAGACGAACTTTGGAAAATTCAGTTTATTATATGGCACTTTTAAAGTGCAAACATCATAAATTTTTCAGTCAAGTTGTCAAAAAATCCCAAAATAAATAATACAAGATTCAGTCTGCACTTTGATTCTAAAATAAATAAATGAATAAAAAGATAAGCGTGTTATGGATGTCTCTTAGGCTTTCTCCCAATACACCAATGCGGAGTGTTAATGGGCTGCTTTTCCTTCTCTATAATGAGTTCAAGATATGTCATCACCTTCACAAAAGGACTAAAGTTGCATTTCAGAGTGTCTGACAAAAGAATAAAAATGTTACAAGGATATTACAATTACAGAACCTTCCAATTTTATTGGCACCCCTTGTAAAGATTGGTAAACAGGGCCAAGTAGCTTCAGCTCACGCTAAAAATAAGAAAAATCCAATCTACAAACAAAATAAATGTATTCAGGGAAAGACCCTCTTCAAGAAAATTATTTGACAAAAAACACACGTGGCACAATTATTGCCACCCCTGGAAATTATAGTGAACACAATTTAACTGAGGCATGTTTCCGACTTAAATTGTAAGTTTTTGAGTTGATTTGAGTGTGAAAGAACTTTCCAGTTGTAATCAGTGCCTTCCTGATTAACTGAGGTACAAATATGAGATAACACAGAAGCCAAATTACCTTGGTTATCCATCAACATGGGATAGACAACAGAACACAACCCACAAACCAAATGAGAGAAGTGGGGTTGTACTTGTTGTGTGGTATGAAAAAACAAAAATGGAGCTTTTTGGCAATAAACAGTCAAGATGGGTTTGGAGTAAAAAGCATGTTGGCTATAATGAAAAAATATCATCCCAACTGTAAAATATGGTGGATGTTCTGTGAGGTTGTGAGTCTGTTTTACCTCCAAAGGCCCTGGAAACCTTGTTAGGGTACATGGCAACATGGAGTCCATGAAATACCAGGACATTTTAAGTAAAAATCTGACAGCCTCTGCCAGGAAACTAAAACTGGGTCGTTACTGGATCTTCCAGCAGGACAATGACCCAAAGCACATGTCCAAATGAACAAAAAAGCTGACCACAGAATGGAGCTTCTGCCATGGCCAGTTCAGTCCCCTGACCAGCACCCCACTCAAAACCTGTGGGGTGAGCTGAAGAGAAGAGTACAGAATCTCTCCTGATCATCCAGGGTCCTCAGCCCTCTCTTGTGCAAAGAGGAACGGTCTCAGATGCCAAACCCTTCTCCAACCTTGTAAAACGTTACAGAAGAATCTTTTTTTCAGGAAAGCGAGGCTGTACAAAGTAGGGCTGAAACGATGATTCGAGTACCTCGAATGATTCTATTACAAAAAATTTGAGGCAAATTCTTACCAAAATCCACCTGCAGGGGGTG
This sequence comes from Brachypetersius gabonensis, assembly GCA_037577145.1. Lineage (NCBI taxonomy): Eukaryota > Metazoa > Chordata > Actinopteri > Characiformes > Alestidae > Brachypetersius > Brachypetersius gabonensis. The sequence continues at coordinate 10,067,110 of JBBJLR010000111.1, forward strand.
CATTTGACCCGGGGAACATGTTATTTTTGCCACAGGGAGTAGGGTTTTTTGCACCAAAGAAGAGCACACAGCTCAGAGCAGGAGACATGAAGTAAAGACTTGCGCGGGACTATTTCTTTAATCCCGCTCCCGCGGAATTCCTGACGATTCCCACCCGCTCCCAGGTTTAGTTCTGAAGCCAATAAGATTATTAGCCAAATCTAATAAAAGTGTTGAGTTTGAATAAAAATTGTGAGGAATAACAGCCAACTGCTTGCTCATTTTGAGGCCTTTCATGTTGCATAACCCACTATTGATATATTTGTTTAAAAACACAAAAGTATGATTTATCCGATTACTCGATTAATCGATGAAAAAAAACGGCAGAATACTCAATTCCAAAAATATTCGATAGTTGCATCCCTAGTACAAAGTATTAAATGCAGGGGTGCCAATTATTGTGCGGCATGTGTTTTTGCTGAAAATAATTTTTTGATGAGGGATTTGTTTTTCTCTGAACACATTTATTTCAATTAAAGGTTGGATTTTTCTCATTTTTTTCAGCATAAGATAAAGCTACTAACCCTGTTTACTAATCTTTACAAGAGGTGTGAATTATTGTGGAGGGTAATGTATGTGAGAACACAAAAGTTTAACTGTATTCAGGTGTCAAGATAAGATCTGCTAGTGTCGGTTATGGTGGATTTTAGCAACCAGAAGCAGCACACAGACACACATGGTTTATTATCATTCCAACACTGGCTCCCACCAACAAAGACACTGCATACTTATACCTTTTTCCTGCTTTGAGGAATCTGAGCCACGCATATTATACCAGAAAACACCTGAAGTGCATGGACAAGGTGTTCCAGCCAATGAACTAATACAACTAATGGAAACATACAGAACATAGAAGATCATCTACACAGCAAATACTTTAGTCAAATAAAAGCTACTTCAGACATAACTCGGGAATAAAAATATGGACCCCACAGCCAACTTACTTGACTGAAGTAGCAGTTGTCACAGCCATGAGTTTGTATGCATAATTACTTAATACGAGTATTAAAAAACTCATTAAAACTAAGAGACTAATAAAAATGTCAGGTTCTAGACATTAAAAGTGAAAGAGTATTTTGTTAAGCTGATTTTCAAATAAACTGCTACAAACCACCCTTCCATGGAAAGTGTGACATGAAGTAATCTTGGTACTTACTGTGTACTCCGTGACTACTCCTTTGTAAACTTCAAAAAATTCCTCTGCATTTGCTCGATCCAGGCTGAACTATAAAGAGAATCAAAATAAAAACAGAAATCGCATTTTCTTCTTTCCATTTGTGTGCATTTTTTCCACCCAAACACAAATGGAAAAACTGCTAAATTAATAGTTATTATATACAAAGTGCATGTCATATTGACTGACAGTGTTTAAAGAGTGTAATTTAGGTTCCTATTCATTTATAGAAGCATAAAATATTAAAGTGACTAAATGTCCCACTTTTGATATATAATATAAAAATATCATCAGACTGATCATCCCTAGGTAGCAGGGAAAATGATGGACATCCATTAAATTATTGGTAAATGTCAACAGCTAGACCATGGCATAAAGCTCAGTGGCAAAGAAAATCAAATGCCTCCCTGTAAAGTTGGCCCAATTGCATAAGCACAAAAAATACACTCAGCCATCCATCTGTTGAATTAACAATTACTACTAAAGACTTTCATTAAAAGCTCAGGGCATTCACTGTACAGTACAATCAGCAAAAACACATGACTCAGTGTCTCAGTAGAGAACTATAAAATGACTTGGCTACTGCCTGGTTGACAGTAAGGTCATCTTAGAGTATAGAATAACATGTGTACACTTCAGTCGGTGATTACAATCTCCCTGAAAAGAAGGGCTACAGGGTTAGAGAGTTTATGACCCGAGCAGGTATATCATTTATCACATTTTATAACATGTGATAAATGTACATACTTTACATACTTTATCAGTACATACTGATACAGTTGTAGCTAAAAGTTCACATACATTCAAAGCAGACATGTAATATTGGGCTTTCAAAGATTTCTGCAGCAGTTCTTTTTCTGTTGTAGACTAGGGCTGCACAAAATATAATTTGCAAATTGTTTTCTCAACATAACTCTCTACAATACTGAGATCACAGAAGGCTATAATATGAAAATCAGCCTCTAACCATTCACAGTCTAACAGGGTGACCAATCACCGCTCCAGTGGAGTGTTTTGATAAATCAAGGTTTTCATGTAATTCAACAAAAGCCTACTTTTTAACCATTAAAAGGTGTCAGCAAACATGCATAAATGAGTGGAGCTAGCCTGCTGTAGTCTGAAAAAGGATGTGTATTTAAATGTGTTGCTCCTGTGACATCACAAAAACTAAGATTGGAAAACTAGATATTTTTATAGCTTAGTTGTCATATGTAGACTGCATGGATGGGGGAGTAAATGTACAGTTTGAAACAATATTTAACAATAACAGACCCTACTAGTGGACCATGATTCTACCAGAGATTGAGTTAGTACCCCACTAGGGCCTTATCAGATCTCTCACACACATTTTTTTAAATAAAAAAGTTTTATATGAAGTCTGTTTATGACATGAACAAGCTTTTCTAAAAGCTCAGTGAAGAGGTGGGTCTTCCATTGGCATATGAGTCTCAGAGGTTCTGATGTCAGGGGAAGATCATTCCACCACCTTAGTGTCAAAGTTGAGAAAAGTCTTGATGCACGTCTTCGATATTTAAGAAGAGGTGGGTCAAGTCAGGATGTGCTGATGCTCAAATAGGGCGAGCTAAAATCTATTTTTGATTATGTAGGTGAACGCTAGCGTTTTAAATCTAATGCGAGCAGCCATTAAAACGGTTTGCAGTAGTGGAGTGGGGTAGGAGACCAGACCCAAGGTGCAGCTGCAATCTGAATCATCCGTAGAGGTCTTCGGTGGAAGGCAAGAGTTACAGTAGTCTAGTCTCAAAATAACAAGTGACCGGATGAGTATCTGAGTGGCATCAGTGGGGAGGAATGGAAGAATCTTACTGATGTTAAAGAAAATATGTGAAAGTTCAGAAGAGATGAAAATGAGAGCTCTTCAGGGAACACCTACATTTTGTGGTTTTTGTGTAGGAGTGACAACAGTATTTCCAAAAGTGATGACCAGGACAGGTCTTGGGGTGCATCCCCCTTGGTGTACAAGAGCTGTTTAGCTGGGATTTAGCTTCAGGTTAGGAGATCCAGGCTGACATCTGAGAATGCAGAACCAGTGATTGAGTTCTGGTGAGTTACCTCAGGAGGATCTGATGGTTGACCATATTAAAATTTGCTGAAAGATCTAGAAGAATTAGAACCAAAGATAATTTAGCTGTTTGGGCTGCACTGAGCTCTTCAGTGACAGCTCAAAGTGCAGTTCCTGTACAATGTGCTGATTTGAATCCTGAAGTCTATTTAGTCATAAAATTAGGCTGAGCAAGCTCCAGAGAGAGGTGGAAGAGATATCAGTCTGTAGTTGTTCATCTTTTTAGTACTCGTGTGACTACAGCTGATGTGGAAGGGTTGCAGGATGTCAGAAGCTGAAGAACAATCGGTGGAAAGTGGGGTAAAACAAGTAAGGGTGGTCAGTATGTTATGAGTAGGAGAGTGGTGATAACTACAGGGAAGGATCACCTAAACTTGTCAGTTTTTAAACAAGTTGTTGTAGGAGGTGATGGGAGTTTGTAAGGTTTGAGTTCTTCTAGTCTGGCTTTAAAGAAGGAATACACAGATCTCATGGGTGAATTTAGATAGAAGAGAACAAGAGTGGAGATCAGAGTTAAGATCTAATCTTCTTTCCAGTGCTGCAAGTTCTCTTCGGTTGTTGTGAAGTAGGTCACATGGCCAGGGAGAAGGATGTAAGCAAGATGTAAGCTTTTTAACTCCAGAAAAGTGATGCAGTTGTGTTGCCTTTCACAAAGACACATAACATGATAAAAATCATAATACTGATATGTTGCCCAAAATGACCAAAGGTATGTTGTGAGGAGAAAGGCTAAATCATCCAATCCAGCTGTTAAGCATAGATTGATCATACTGCTGCCAGTGTAACTAGTTCATTTCACAAAGTAGACAGTAGAAAGATAAAGGAACATTATGTTCTTCAGCGTGACATCAAACGGTTTTGTTTGTTCCAATACAACAAAGACCAAAAGGCACATTACCAAAGCTCGTTCTGGAATGGCCTTCATAACCTCCTAAACTAAACCTTATTGTAAATGTTGAACACACTTAAAAAAAAGGTTCCTGGCAGAAACAGACAAATTTGGTTGACCCAAGTTCAATTCAATTCAATTCAATTTTATTTTTTTATTTTTTTTCAAGTCTGCCAAGTACAGTGGTCAAAAATCAAAATGCTACCAAAAGCACCTCATCAAGGTACAGAATGCTGAGGAATATTTAATCCAATATCATGTTTTATGTACATGTTTTGGCCCTGTATGTATAATTATGTATTAAAGAAATGGATAATAAATTCAAATTTAGTGCACCAAATAAAAGACAATGCATCAACTAAAATAAAAATGAATGGGGTCCAACTACTCCATTACAGACAAAGAACATTTGCAGAAATCATTGAAACCCCAAGACTGCCATGACACACGTGGCATGTTATGGGTGTGTATTTTATACACACACACACAATTGTTAATTAATGAAGGGCAGTGCACTCACCATCTGTAGGGCAGAAATCTCAAATCCAGCTTCTGTGATGGAATTGAGGATCTTTCCTGTCAGTGCTGTGAATACAAGAAAACACACGTTAAAACAAACAATGTTCAGCCAAGACAATATTTACAGAAAAATGCAAATGTAAATTAAAATCCATCAATCCACAACCTACATTTGGTACAGATAAACTATAACTTAATGGTTTCCATCTTTTTGTCATAAGATGCTCCGGATAAGACCACTATGCTTTTTATCTTCTCCTAAATGTGTAATCCAGTATGCATCCCTGTGCTTAATGCTATTCTGAGCCACGCTATTAGACTTGTTTGGCTTCTCAGGGACCTGCTAGGGAGATATGAGTCATCAGCAGCAATGTTGAGGAAAAAAAGCCCCACAAAGTTATAATCACACTAAGTCTCATGCGCTATGCTATAACTGTCACCATCATCAAGACTCCCCTTCAGTGTGACAAGGACTGCGTCTCGAGTCCAGGCCACAATTTTTATGCCCACCCAAAACAGATACCAAAACGAATGTGTAGTCAGCAACACTGTGCATGTTTCAAATTCTCCTTTATAATATCAGGCATTGCGACTTGATCTTATGCAGTGTGAGTGTGTCAGACAGTGAGGTGCCTGTGCATGGTGTTACTGAAGAGTAGGTGGTATGAGGTAAAAGCCAGCACAACAGGGACTGATGAAAAGCCTTTGGTGAAAAAGGCTCATAAATCACATTGAAATGAGCTTAAAATGTACTCTGTCTGACCACCATGACACTCTAATAAGTACATCATAAAGTTATACTCATGTCAAGGCTGACAAATGAGCTCTAATTCCAACGTAAAGCCCAATATGGAGCTTATAGGAGCTTAAAAACCATCAACTTTTTGTAGATGTTTGATTAGCAGGGTAAATACAGTAATTTAATTAACATAAAAAAAATACAGGGCTTTAAAAAGAACAAAACAAACAGTAGAATACTCCCAAGAACTGTGAACTGCAACATTGTGGGGGAACACTGTATTTTTTATATTTCTTATTCTTAGTGTTACTAGAACACTAAGAATAATAATTAAAAAAAAACCAAACAAACAAAAAAAAAAGTCCATGCTTCGCACCCGTATACCCTGGGATAGGTTCCGGGACGTCTGTGTGGACGAGGCCTGTATAAACTCACACAAATTTATTTATCAAAAGCATATTATTGTATACCAAGCACCAGTGAGTAGTCAAATGGCTCAAATGACACAGAACTGATGAAAAGTCTGGGACAAACTACCACACCACACACAGGCCAACCTTACACTACACTTCTAGTAGAAAACAAATGAAGCAACATAAATAAAATAAAAATTACTCATTATTCATTAGAGCTACAATATCACCCATGGGGTTTCTAAGGCCATGTGGAGAACACCATCACACATCCTTCATGTTCTCCCTTAGAGTCAACACCGTGCCTAAGGTCCCAGTCACACCAGGAGCTTCTAGACGCAACCAGGCCTGTTGCTAGGCAATAGTGTTGTTGCTGCCTAGCAACACATCTCTCTATTCTAGTCATGAGTCTGTTCTAGTCATGAGTCTGTTCTTTCATTGGCTGAAAGGTTTTCCTTCAGTTTAGTCAACCATCGTCAGTCATGGATACGATTTTTACATGATCTAATGCAAAGAGGGAATGCTGATTTATAAAAGCCTTTTAACAATTCTTGTAGGATTTGTGTCACTTATTTTTGATATTTGTGTTGGTTGAGCCTTGCATACAGCAACCTAAAGTACACTTTGTGATTAACTGAGCTGTATTATTTAGTTCTACTGGCTGAAGTTGCTGTTGAGGCTGTAGTTCTAATGGTTCATTTTTTACTGACCAAGACTTCAATGCACATGAGACGGCTTGTAAGAGAGAATACAGAACTATGAATGCCCATAGTTAAGGGTATATTGCCTGCAAGTAACATGATCTTCAATAATGCACTAAAATTGTATATACATGCTTCACATAAACAGTTTAAACACATCCCAATGCACAAATGCTTTTTTTCTGTTAAAATATTAAGGTTTGTTCTGGTGATGTGTAATACAGTCTGAGAATGAGGTCTATGCCAATAAGAGGGAGTTAGTTTGCCATTTATCATAGCATGCCCCTCCCTTACCAGCGGCAGTGCAAGGAGTCATGATCGCTATGTCTGCCTTGCAGCTAAGACTTTTTGAAGAACATTTCACACTGGCAAAGTTCTCTATGATGTGTTCTTGATGTATAATTTCCTCTTTGACCTGGCTGAATGAATTAATTCAGTTTATAAACACTCATGTTTTGGCAGGGACACAAATGTAGCATTTTTAACATGCTATTGTAATACAATTGCTTGTTATAAAATGTTATGACCTGGTGACTTCTTATAGGGTCAGCTTAGTGGGCTGATAAAGTAAAAGAGGCTAACTAACAACAGGGGGATTGTATTATATGTATGAACAGGACTCTATTGGGATTACAAAACACTAATGCAGAGTGACAATAAAAAGGGAGTTGCCACACGACCAGCCAGAAGAATTATTAAACTGCCTAATCTCCCAAATTACTTCCGTTATACCTGCTCGCTCAGCAGCGAATTTTGTTATGGGATATTATTCACCTCTCTCGCCACAAACATGCTGGGCTCCAGACCGCTCAGGCAAAAAATAATATAGGCTACAACCCCCTCGGAATCACCAGCCGTCAGCATCCAAACTGGAGGCCTAAAGACGGGACATACTCTCACCGGAGGTCTGAAATGTTACTGTTTGCGTGTGTGCTATGTGCATACGCTCACAGTGGGTCTCTGGAGGTATCTGCCAACCTGGTGACTCATAGAAGAGCAGCACATTGTGAGCAGGTGAAAAGTCCTTGACTAACAGCTCGAACACAACAGGGCTCTTAGCATAGCTTCACAAAACAGAAGCCTCAAAGCCTGAAAAAAGCAAAAACTGCAACAAACTATTTGAGATTCAAGAGTTTGATCATTAATAACTTCTTTTTTTTCTTCCCTTTTTGTCAGTCAGTGTCACTGATTGTCAATTGCTTTAAGTTTCTATCCTTCTGCAGAACACGACCATCAATACAGGAAAGCAAAGGGTCAAATCATTTCTTAACTACTGCCAGCTTTCTCAAAAAGCTCACTGCAACTATCTGCCTTGACGGCAAATCTGTCTAAGCCTCAGAGGACTTGAATTTAGTTCAGTGTGGCAGAGAGCAGTTCTGCACATTAAGTATGAGGCACCAAGGGGCTACATGTTGGCCATTTTGCATGGAGTTAATGATTTATTCTTTACACAGGTTCTTTGGCTCTTATTTGCAACTTTATCTGACATTTTGTAGGACTAATTATTAGCAGAGTATTAGGTTTGGCAGTTTAGGTTGTATTAGAATTGAGAGGATTCCAAGCAAGAAATGTTTTGGCACACAGGAAATATGTTTGCCAAATTTAGGGATGATCAAGTTAGAAGTCTTGGGGGCTACATTAGGAGGTTTGTCTGCACTGATTATTGGATTAAGCGCCGATCATCCACAATATTAAACCACTGACAGGTGAAGTGAATAATAATCTCTTTACAATGGCAGATGCCAAACCGGTGGAATATATTAAGTAGGTCTTTTAGGGGTAGTACTAGTTTGCAGTGGTTAGTGCCTACCAAAAGTGGTCCAAGAAAGCACAACCGGTGAACCAACAACCAGTGCTCAAAGATCACTGATGCATGCGAGGAATAAAGGCTTGTTTGCCTCTTTCAGTTCCAATGACTTGTGACTGTAGCACAATCTGCTAAAAATGTAATGCTGGCTCTGACAGAAAAGTGGCCTGTTCTGATGAATCACTTTTCTTTTACAACATCTGGATGGCTTGGAAGGAAATGGCTAACCTCCCTAGGTTGTAGGTACCAAGTCTCCACACTCAGGTAAGTAGAATACATGTAACCAAGGTTTGAAGATGATTATTTTTTGTGAAAGACATTACAGGAAAAAACAAATCCTATTTAAATCCTGACCTCATTTTTCCAAGAGGTCATTGCTGATGTATAAACTATTGTGGTGGTTTGGTGTGTTTCTGCCTTAGAAGAATACTCCCTCCAGGCCTATCTGCCCACAGTTATGTGAAAGATCAACTGCAGGTCTGCTCAACTCATGGCGGCTATGTGAAATATCTTCCTCAGCTCCATCCAGAGGATTTGAGATTTCACAGGTCAGTGCCTTGGCGGCATGCTCCATGAACGGGGATCAGGAGAGGGATTTGGAAAAATCCAGAGAAAAGGTTAGTTAAGAGTATGCACTGGCTTTAGGAGTGACACACTCATCAATGTATAACAAGTACAGCAGTAATACAGTAGGAGTAAAAGGACATAGGTACATAAGCAGAGAGGGTTAGTAGTATAAAATTGATAAAGAACCTTAAAAGTAGAAGTACGCAGACATATCAGTGTCCATTATCCTAAAAATCCAATTTCACAACTCCTACTTCTGATTGGTGCTATCTACACAACTTTTTAATGTTCAACACAAAAGACAATAATCATACAACAAGCTAAACAAAATTAACATGCTCACAAATGTCAACAAAAAGTCAAAACTTGGGTTGGTAGTAGTGCCTGTATTTCAATAATATTTTTGCAATCCTCAAACCTTAAGCTGGACAAATATATACTGATTTCATGTACACCAATCGGTCATAACATTAAAACCACCAGCAGGAGAAGTGAATAACATAGATTATCTCATTGCAATAGCACCTGTTACAGAGTGAGATATGTTAGGCGACAGTTCTTGAACATAAAAGGGTAAGAATCTAAGCAACTCTGCCATGGGTCAAATTGTGACCCTTTAGTCTCCCAAACAGCACGTTTTGTGGGGCCCTCCTAGTATGCAGTAGTTACTACCTATCAAAAGTTTGCCAAGGAAGGACACCTAGTGAGCTAGGGACAGGGTATTTGTGTGGATGTTACTTTGACACATACAGCTACCTAAACCTTGCTGCCACACTGCAAAAACTGTTCTGCAATGGTTTGAGGAACATGAGAGAGTGTTGACTTTGCCAACAAATTCCCAAAATCTCAAACCAGTCGAGTGTTTGTGGGATGTCCTTGACAAATGTACAAGACGTAACGGATCTGCGGCTGACAGCATGATGCCATTTAAAAATCATGATGCCTCCATTAGAGGTCTTGTAGATTTTGTGACTTGACAGGTCAGGACTGTTTTGGTGGAAAGAAGGGGGTATTCGGGCAGGTGGTTTTAATGTTATAGCGGATATATCATCATGACATATCACAGACTCTAGTTTAAAGGAAAGAATGTCAGCAGCTTTTTAAAAAAAAAAAATTATATGGAAATTACAGGGTGGAACATAATGGGTAAAGCAGGTTAAACTGGTTTGCATGGGCTTGTAAGTGTTTGAATAGCTTACATTCTGCATTCTGAGTAATTTGTGGAAGTCTAAAAACTGGTGTTTGGAGTTGTTTGTGTTAGTGTGCAGGTTTAAAGAGAAACAATCACAAAACATGCAGTGTGAGGGGTGTCTTACAGTTCTGTACATACAGAATGTGTGAATGTGGGGGCAGAGGCATTTAGGTATTTGGGGTCTTACCCTCTGAGATAGCATGAGGTTTGATGACACAACAGGTGCAGTCTACATATTTTGCAGTGTTGGAAGGACCATGCCCTGCAGTAGAAGGAAAGAAGAACTCCAGCTCCTAGGCAGAGATAGATAGATAAAAGAAACAATCACTAAAACATCAGTAAACCATTCACTACTCCAACATTGTGTCTGTGGGAATGGATGGAGCGCATGTTTATTTTTAAATACCCTTGCTGCAGAAGCCAATGAGTCTGACCCATGCCCTGCATTTTTGGTGCCATCTGTGCCAAACTGGGCACGGAGGCTACTTGGAGCATCTTTGCGTGCCATGCAAGAGTCAGTGGGACCCAGAGCTTTCCTCCAGACTGACACTGCTTCGTCCCCCATCAGCTCCATAACGATCACTGGCCCAGAGCTCACAAACTGCACCAGGTTACTGTTAAATAACAAAAACCACAAGTCTGTTGAAATAACCTTAGCTGTTATTATAACCTCACAAGATTATGCATAGGAAAACGTAACATGTCTTTGCATCATCTTCACCAGGCCAGAGGCAGGATTTTAGAGAGGTTCTGAAACTCTTTCTGTTTTATTCATATCCCTCCCTTCTTCCATAAACTGCAATTATTATTAAGTCCAATCTTATTCAGTTCATTAGGAAAATATTTGTACATTTATTACATAGTGTACATAGTAAGCACATAGTAAGTACATAGTGAAGTGCATATGCTAAATCTGTAGACCGGTATTAATAAATGATTTGTCATTAGCAGTGGTTTACGTCATTGATATTGTGTCTCTTGGCTTCAGACTCAAAAATGATTTTGCTCGTATTCCTGCATCAGTTGTTATTCTGTAGCAAAATTCATAATTGAAATTATGAGCATGCATGCTTAATGTACAACTTTAAGGTTGCTTCAAGTTTTTGCCACCAGCCTCAGCTAATTTTATGTAGCTTATGTTAGCTAACGCGCCAGTAAAAAGACTCGTCCACTGTAAAGTGACATGTTTTGTAGCGTTACATACATGTAAATCTCAGAGTTTATCATACTGAGCAATAAGTACATATTTAACCACATCGGCGCTAATCAACTGTGTCACTCATCAGACGGCCTTGGCCTGCGAGCTTTTCAACTACACTCCAAGCCATTGCAGTGCTATTTCCACATTATTCACATAAGGGTACAAGTGGAAGTCCAGACCTCGGTATTGTCATAGTTATTTATGTGTGTTACAAAATAATTTCAGATTCTAAATGTTTCAGCTCAAAGGTGAGCATTATAGTTCCTGTATGTCTGCCTTTACCCCACAGCAAAGTCATTCAAATACAGCAGGAGGTTACAGAAAACAGTTAGTAAAACATCACAAGAATGCTGATGCAAGTGGTTTGGTCTTTAAAATGTGTTTGAAAATTCCCACTGACACTTCAACACATGAGTGAATCATTCACCCAGGAAAGACTTACTTGAAAAAAGACTTTGACTGATGTTCCATGTAAAAGTCTGCGGCCTGCTTCCTGTAAGAAAGCCATAAAGGCACACACAGTTAATAAGTGATCCAATGAGCCCAGCTCACTTCTGTTAGTCAGCAGCCTAAAACAAGAATAGTTTGTTCTCAACCAAAAGTCTCAAGTAATTTCAATCATTCACAGCATCTGGGTATCATCTATAGCTGTCCCTCCAACAAGCCTTCTTCATCAATTTAATAAGTATTGTAACTTTGATTTACAGTAGACACAATGTACAGTGTTGTTGCAGACTATTCTTATTCCTGACTGTAACGATGTGGAAACTGCAAAGTCAGATACTGATGAAAGGTTAACAGCCTTAATCAGCCTAAAACATTGTCCAGTTACATTCTACTTTTCTAGAGAAAAGGAAAAGTTAAACACTCAGCACGTTCCATTTTACTGCAGGTCTTAAAATGCACAGTGTATAGACAATCCACAGAGTGTAATAAATAGTAATAGACTTTGGATTAACAGATAAATGACGTCAGGAGTGTTATCGAACGCTAGTTATTGTCTGCACACAGAGGTCTTTATTGGCAACAACAATATAAGAAAAATAATAGACAGCCCTTATAATATCATCCGCTACTCTTCCCAAGAAGAAAAAATTGCAGCTAGCGAACAGATACAATGCAGTTGCACTTTGAATTGGACTGTTTACAAGTATTGTGCAATAGCAAATCTGACTTATTTTAGCAGAAAGAAACTTTATATGCAAAGTCATTAGACAATGATTCATGTAAGTGCCAGAGAACACACCCCTTTTTGATGAAGTTCTGAGTATTCTTTTTTTTTTAATAGTATCAATGCACACTTTTATATTACATATTAGTTTTTATTGCCGTTGTTCCTTAAAAGTCTTCTTTTAAAAATCTTTAAAAAAAAAAAAGGTCAGCTGGGTTCTGCATTCTGCTGAAGAAGCTTCACTCTTCTACCCTGCTAGTGCCATATGTTCCTGGCAAGTTTAAGAGCTTCATCTCCACTGCTATGGCTCTTAGCTGACAACTCACAGCAGGCCTGCAAACAACATCTACAACACTTAGCATTAGAGTTTAAAAATGCTTTTAGAAACGTCTCGCTGTGACTCCACACCTTTCCTGTCAGACACCAAAATGCTTTGCCAAATACTGGAGATGATTTGGACCTGAACCCTGACTGTTTATGTAAAAGCTGTTAATGTGGTCACTACTGTTTCAGACATACTGAACATATCGGACTGTGCTTAAAGACAAACAATTCAGCGCAACATTGTTTCTTGCTTACCAGGTTAACTTGGTCATTTTAGCTTTGGTGACAATAAGGCCGGCATCATAAATCATCTGAATAATGTCGCCCACTTTGGTCAGTGCATCTGGTTTAATCATAGCCAATGTTCTGAGGAAGACAAAGAAAATGAAAATATTTTACAAACTTTAAGAAGGAGAGGCTCAATGGTGAGGTTAAAAATAGCAAGGGTTTATGATGCTCTTGATGCTCATCCAGTACTGCATTAGAATTAAACAGAGGTTGGTTAATTTAGAGTGAAATGCAGCTGCTGAGAACATTACTTGGACCAAAAAATAAGGAGGTACACAATGAGAATGCAATTTATTGAAAGTTCAAAGCACTCCTGATCTTTCCAGGCTATGCAAGACTTGTTAAAAATCTTAACAGTCAGACTATTAATCTGAGCTTTTTATTAAAAGAGGCAACAAAGAGAGATGCCTACTTCAATTTGTTATTGCAAAAATGTGTGCATCTATTTTGAATTCAGATGATTCAGTACTAAATACAGTAGAATTAGCATTTAAAGATTTGCTCCTCAGTATTATTGTAGCTTGTGTTAATGAACACAGAACCGTAATCCATTTAATCTGTTTATGTTTGATTCTCCTGCAAAAGCATCAGAGAAGCAAAAACTATTTTTCCCAGGTCCACATTAAGCCTAAGCCTAAAATAAAAAGCAATGTTTATAGGCAACACATTGTTGACACTTAAGTCTTGTCTTAAGTAGCATCTATGAAACCTGCCCAGAACATTCTGGTAAAAATTATATGTTAACACCTTGCTTAGGCTAACAAGAGTGAACCACCAAAACAACAGTAAAAGTTAAAATGACTTTATACATAATAATTTGACAGACACAATAATTGTTATGGACACAAGCATACAATCAGCTGACAACCACATTTATCCTTTCCCTTACCACTGGATTGAGCCTAGTGAGCATAACCAAAAAAAACATTTTTAATCATTCAACTCTCCTCCTTCTCTGAAATACATGCACAACACACAGGCTCATGCAGAAACAGAAATGCAGTTACTGTGAAGAAAGCCTGTTGTTTTCCCTACACATGTGAGTCATCAGATCACCACTAATTAAAATTACCATCTCAGAGCATCAGAGATATGTAATTTGGGTTTGATTGGAAAGAGCTCTCCACTAAACAGGCTCCAGTCTGATTTCAAAGTCAGACAAAGAAGCTAAGGCTTAGGATTTGTCTTTATCTTGCATGGCACAGTCTCATTGCTCACAATACTGTATGCTCATTACTCTGTTTTGAAAGTTATCCCTTGCTGTAAGAACGTATGCTTTTCACAAAATAATTTTTAGAAAAACCTTAAAGCGGTCTTCAAATTATCACAAAGATCACAAAGCATAAAAGTACTACAAAATGCTTTCATGGCACAGTAAAAATATGAAAACCACAGTTTTAGGCAAAGATAAAAGAGCTGGATGGTTCACGTCACTAATTGAATACTTCAAATACAGCTCACAAGCTTCTGGACTTTTGCAAACGCAATGATTGGCAAATAAGAGTGGGTGCTACCTCTCTTTCTTGCTGCCCAGTTTGGTGGCTGTGTACTGGTCCCCATAGTCAATAAGGTTGAGTTGTCGAGAGAAGATGTTGACACGGTTCCCAACAAACAGGTCTTCTGGATGGAGACCATCATATTTGGTCTTCCTCAAAAAGGTACGCTGGTTCTTCACATCAAACTAAATCAACAGGAAAATGCTGTTATTTGTAACTCAAACATTACTCTAGAACATTAATTAGATACTATTTTTCAGACAGCAGCATATCCAAATTGGACATATATTGCAGCTGTATGTGGGAAGGAAAGCTAATATGATGCCTGTCTAAAGAAAATACACAATCTAAAAAGTGTTTACCATCTCCACTGAGCCATCTTTAGGGTAGAACAGCAGCTGGTAGCGCCGGAGGAGAGCTGCGCTGGGGTCGTACCACTCAGCCAGAAAGGCAAAGCGCTCCTCCTGTGAAGAGCACAACAGAAACACACTGTGAACTCTCTGATCTGGTTGGGCTCAACAGGGGGATGTAAGTATGGCGACCCCAGAGCTTGCACAGGCAGCCGGAGCACTGGGCCTGAGCAGCCAGCTGGTTGTGTCACAATATGGCGTCTACCACTCACTGCTTAGAGTGTGAGGCTCTGTTCCCTGGAGGGGTCTCTCACTCCTGTCAGGGAGCGGTTACACAGCTGTTGCTACTTTCACAGACACACAGTCCCCAGGATCAGTGATAAGGTCACTAAACATGAAACAATGCAAAGGTCAAATTAAAGGTTATCCCAAAAGAAAAAGATGTGATTTTGCTGTAAAATGACTGGTATTTTTGAGTGCTTTATATTTAGCTTTTGATCACACTTCGCTACTTTGATCTTTTTGCTTTCACCTGCTTTGACCTTTTTCACCTTGATAGCAGGCAGACAGTGCCCTGGGAAACATGGAGGAGAGGGCGTGTGCTGTCCTTACCGCACTGTCTGCCCCCTGCTGGACAGAAGCCCCATATACTGGAGACATGAGTGGGATCTCCAGGAGCATGTGATCCAGGCAGAGCTGGAGCAGAATACTGATGAGAAACTCTTCTCAGAACGCAGCGTTAACTACAGGATATCAAGGGTCACCTTACAGAGATACAAAGACATAAGGCCACACACTATAGGCTGGAATTCCCTTTATGTTGCAAGATAATTTATTAACGAACAGCTTTCAATATCCATGTTAATAACTGAAAGGGTGTGTAATATTTGACATCATTAAGTAGCCAAAGCAGTAAAGCACACAGAATTAGAGAGCTTTGCTTCAGTAAGTCTCCCTGGAGAACATTCTTTACAGTTGGAAAACAACAATATCAAAAGCACAGCAATTAATAAATTTAAAACTTAACATATGCAGCAGATCTGCCAAAACTGACCCCTAACATTTCACTGACCAATATAATCAGTGAAATCTTATCTTGTGTTTAGTCATTTTAATATAAAGCATATGCTAAAACATTCATTCACATGTATAAAAGTTAGTAAAGAGGTTCACTTCACACAAACTAACTAGCCTCTACCTCATACATGACAAACAACCTAACCCATCACATTATATATCCTAATCATGTTTACATCATTTTTAAAAGGCTTTCACATTTTTTTACAACATCCAAATTGTTTTATTGTTTATGAAACTAACTCACTGTTTTGTTCTTTAAAAATCATCATTCAGTGCTGCCCTTAAGAACCCTTTTAACACAAATGGGCAGTTTATATCTGGTTTACTGTGGGACTCATCCCACAGAGAGGGCTATTTTTATCCCTCACTCAGCTGTGGTAGTGATAGTATTGGCATGAATGGCCTTTTCTGAACGAATGAACTGAGCAAGCATAGACCGTATTGGTATGCTTATAAACAGGCATCCTGAAACGTCTGGTTACCATTTCAGTAAAGAACTGAGTGGTATAAACTCTGTCTGGTTAGAATCAACCGGGAACAGTTGACTGACAGCACAAAAACTCTACTTCAGGACTACAATACTCATATGTCTTCTTTTTTCTAACAATAAGCCCCACAAATTAGCGGACAAGTTAATCCAAAGGACTCGCTCTTAGATAAGGCATTCTGGATAAATGAATTTTGGGAGCACATATAATTCAGTCACCTTTATGAAAACACTCTCACAAAACAAGACCTTAGGGTACTTTAGGGTACCAAGCCTTTAATAATCATTATTGAAGAAAAATATTTGATGAAAAGTTAACATCCATAAATTTTAAGAGTGCAATGGACTACCTCAGTTTCACATTTTGTCTGCATGAACAGTAGCCAATAGGAGAAATTCATTCAAACGAAGAACAGTCTGAAAAAGTGCTTTTGGTAAATTAACTCCTGTATCCACACATGTACCCAAGGAACACTGTCACTACTAGCTTAAAACTTTTAAACTGCTGCACGAGACAAGAATTTCCTTCATAAAAATTCGATGAGCTTGAGAAAAGTCTAACAAGACATTACACACGCTAGAATGACAGCCCAGATGTGACATAAAATCCTCTAGACACTTGAGTTCACGCTGTGGCAAATTCAAGAAATTTAGATCCATTTTAGATCACATTTCATAAACCCTAAAATTTAGTGAATTTAGCAAACGATCCAGAACTACTGTTTATATAACCATGCTGCTGGTTAGCTGAAAAAAGTGATTTATTTAAAGCTGTTGAGAACTTGGTGTGAACTGTACTGTGACACTTGGCCTATCTGTCAGTAGGATACTCAGTACTCTCATTCCTTTTTGGCAAAGGTGAAGGACGACGTAGATGAGACGAATCATACATCCTCGCTCCCTGCCTTGTTCAGGTTTATCCAAGGACAACTGTGTCTCTAAATAAATAAGGAGAGGACACAGAAACTTCTTGACTAAAATCAGCACTATGACAACCACGAAAACACCTGCTTTCTTTTATCAAGGTGGCTCATTCATGAAACATTCTCTTGAAGCCTTTCTACAGTCCTGGCTAACCTACTTGTCTGAGTCTAGCCAGAGCAAACTGGAACAGGCTAGGCTAATCTGCTACCTCTCATACTCCGCTTGATTCTCGAGCCAAAGTGGGCTTTTCTTTCAGAGCTCTTCTTGGAAAGCAACACTTTCTCAGACACCTACTGTTGTCCTGTGCTATTACTGCAAACACTTCATGCTGTTTGAATGGACCCTATGTACAGATCAATGTACGCTCATTTAGGGCCACAATGTGAAAAGGGGAAAATACCAAAATAAAGAAAAGGACTACAGGACCATATCTGCAATCAACCACCCAACAGCAATGACAATAAAATAAAATAATGTACAATGAAAAACCTTACTTGCTTACTGTATTAGAAATGTTAAGTAAATATTGAAAAAGACTTAAAACCTAGACAGCCAGCCAACTGTTGCTCTTATGGGAGAGAAAAACGCAGTTATTCATATTCCAAAGACAGTGCTGTTGTAAGAGACATTCTCTTCGTCAAGTCACGAAGTTGAAAAAAACAACACGTTCAGAGTAAAGCACACACATGCCATCTTGTGGCAAATAAACGGGTGAAGTTACATACACTACATGAACAAAAGTATTGGGACACACCTGTTTTCATTGTTAGAGTTAGGCCGCTTACTTTCAGTGAAAGACAATCGTAATGCTTCAGAATACTAAAATATTATGGACAACGCCTTGCTTCCAACTTTGTGGACTTTTCCATTTCAGCATGACTGTTGGATTAACGGTCAGATGTCCCAATACCTTTGCATTTTCTCTCCCACTAACTTCCTGCATTACCTCCCTCACCACACCCACTAGGCCTTTTTCCCTGCAGCTTCATTCTCTCAACACACTCAAGAGTCTCTCCTCAGCACCTGTCCAAACCAACGCCTCTCAGACTTTTTCTTCAAAAGCTATAACTCCAGCTGTGTTGACATTTTAATCTTTTGTCTACATATATGAAAAAATAATAAACATAAACAGTTACACTGTGGCAACCAAGACACTCTAAACATTTAACATGCCAGGTATGTCTTTCACCAAAGGGGCATTAGCTAACGTTATCCTACATCACTTCAAATAATGTAGTAAAATATGTAGATAACAGTTCTTCCTTCTCCATCAATAACTTTACCAAATCTTTTCAGGTTTTGTCTACACATATATGAAAATAAATAAACTGTTACACTGTGGCAAACAAAAAGACTCCGCAGACCGGTGTACTTGGAGCCAAACGAGTATTAGGTAGCCTTAGCCTATAATGAAAAAGTAAAAATGTGTAGATAACAGGACCGTCCCATTTTCTCCTTCAAGAACTTAACCAAAACATAACATTTTAATCTTTTGTGTACACAAAAATAATAAGCATATACCGCTCCACAAGCATTAGCTAACCAAGTGTGCTTTATCCCAACGGCAATTAGGTAGTAATTTCCTATATTACTACAAAAAAGGAAAACAAAGAGGTAACAAAACCATCGCTCTTTCATTATCAACAACTTTACCATTTTCCAGGTCCTGATGCAGTTGTTATGTTTTGTTTTTGCTACTGGCTACAGTGTAGCAGAGCTGCTCTTCCTGCTAGCGTATTGGAGAGTTCGCGTCTCCATAGTAACAAAAACAAATACCCCTAACGCCAGCTGACCGGAGCCAGCCGTCTACAAAATTATAATTCTTGAGAGTGAGGAACACTTTAATCCCAAACCGCTTCACGACGACTATAACAGAAAAACCCTCGACACATCGCAACGTGACTTTTAAATTCTCCTACCCGCCCGGAAACAACACTTTGACCCCCTAAACACGTGGACTTGTTGTTGTACTGGGACCAATGACCAAGACTAGGTGAATTTTCGTCTGATTTCTAAACTTGTAAGCATAGATGTGGAGCATAATCACCAGAAGCCATCTGATCGTAGTTTGAACTGTAATATTTGTTATTTCCTCTGTTACATTCTTTACCTTAGAGACTGAGTGTGTTGCAAAGAGACTAAAGTCTGCTAAGAAGAAGACTAACCCCTGCAACAGCCAGCATGACACGCAAGCCGTTAATTCTGGATGGTGGTTTAGCAACAGAACTGGAAGAAAGAGGATTTCAGCTACAGGTATGTGGGTCGTGATATTTTCATCACAATAGTACTGTTATATAGTTCAACTGTTCAAATTTCACTAAATTTGAATGCAATCATGAGACATGTTTCTGCAGGGAGACCCCTTGTGGAGTGCCAGAATCTTACATTCAGACCCACAGGCTATTAAGGATGTACATTATAGGTAATGTCAAGCCATTGTATTAGACACTAAATGGACAGAGGTATTGGGACGCCCGATCATTACACCAACAGGGACTTTAAACACATTCAGTTTGTCCTCCCTTAGCCGCCATATCAGCTTCAGTTTTCGTGGAAGACAAAGTTTTGAGTGTTTCTGTGGGAATTTGCGCCCATTCATTCTCTAGAGCATTTATGAGGTCAGGCGCTGATGTTGGATGAGAAGTCCTGGCTCTCAATCTCCGTTCCAATTCATCCCAAAGGTAGATGGGGTTGAGGTCAGGGCTCTGTGTGGCCAGTCAAGTTCTTTCACACCAAACTCATCCAACCATGTCTTTATGGAGCTTGCTTTGTGCACTAGGGTACAGTCATGCTGGAATAGAAAAGGTTCTTCCCCCAAACTGTGTCCACAAAGTTGGAAGTATGGTGTTGTCCAGAATGTCTTGGTAGACTCAAGCATTAAAATTGCCCTTGACTGGAAGTAAAGGGCCTAGCACAAACTCTGTAAACAGGTGTGTCCCAATACATTAGTCCATGTAGTGTATTAGAAACCACATTTTCCCTCTGGTTTTAACTGTCTAAACTATGACAAAGATTAAAAAAAACTGTTTTTTTTTTTTTTTTGCAGATTTCTTCAGTGTGGATCTGATGTCATTACAACAGCCACATACCAGGCTAGCGTTGAAGGATTTGTCAAGCACCTTGGTCTCGACTCCACAGAGGCTGAGCAGTTACTGATGTCAGGGGTTCAAATAGCTAAAGATACAGCAACAGAATTCATGTTTAGCTGTTCAACAGCAGGTGTGTGTCGCATAATAGAGATGAAATTCAGCATTTCAGAATCTGGAAGACATGATTTACTAATAACAGTAAAGGGTTAGGGTTCACAAATTGTGCAAATGTTACTCACTGAAAACTTTTCAAATAAATATATTTTAACAGACAGAAAAATGCCATTAGTAGCAGGCTCTGTGGGTCCTTTTGGAGCATTTCTGCACGATGGCTCAGAGTACACAGGAGCTTATGAGAGCTGGATGAGTGTGGAGGTAAGCCAGAGGCAAAAAGCCTGTACAGCACACAACAGCAGCTTCCAAACTGTGGTCTCAGCCTCTGCTCCCCTTTACCTTAGGAGCTGAAAGACTGGCATCGGCCGCAGGTTCGTTGCTTAGTGGCTGCGGGAACTGATCTAATCGCCATGGAGACCATACCAAGTCTTAAAGAGGCAGAGGCCTTGGTGGAGCTCCTGAGGGAGTTTCCAGATGCTAAAGCTTGGATCTCCTTCTCCTGCAAGGTATTTATAACTTTCAAACAGATCATGTTTTATTGTTTTTCTATTGTAACATGTGGGGTTCATCTGTCATATTACAGTATATATTTTTTTCATATTTTTTTGACATTTTTACCAGATATTTTTTTATTTTTTTTAAATACATTGATCATTGCATAGTACCAATGAAGATTTTATTAGTGATTGAATCTTACAACAATCGAAGTTTATTGTTGGTGATTTATGCTGAATAATTATTATTTATAGGATTCTATTATTTATATAACTTATTAGTTATAAAAATGAATAATCTATTCAAATACTTAATTTTTTTTTCATTACTTAAAGGATTCTGATTATTTATTGGATTTTGTGCAAAAGCCATATGCTGTATGTCATTGACAGTTATTTTTCAGGACACACAGAGTATTTCAGATGGCAATAAGTTTTCCAAGGCTGTTGAAGTGGCTAGTAAATCTACGCAGCTAGTGGCTGTTGGAATTAACTGCTCTCCACCTTCTCTGGTGACACCTCTTCTAGAATCAGCCAAGTCACATAAGGCACCCAACATGAGCTGGGTTGTTTATCCCAACAGTGGAGAAGGCTGGGATCCCAATACTGGGTGAGTCAAAAGGCACTGGTGTCAAGTTCATAGTTTGCAGGCATGATCACATCTTATGACTTATGTGTATGTATTACACTAATTGTGATATATTCTGCATATCAATTCACAGATGGAAAACTGAGAAAAAGATGTCATTTGCAGAGCTAAGCATTGAGTGGAAAGAACAAGGGGCCTTATGGATCGGTATGTCAATTTTTAAAAGTAATTCAATTATGTGGGGATACGTCCTAATTTATCATCCTGTCTAGAAGAGTTGAGTCAAACATGACCCTGACATTCGCATGCTCTCTCAACAGGAGGATGCTGCCGTATTGGTCCTACCGACATTACAGAGTTGAGAAGTCAATTGATCTAGACAAAACCTCCAAGACTGAGATGAACACATCTGATATCACACTGATTGTGGAAGAAAGCTCACAGCTGATATACAAAAAGTTGTATAAATATTTATTTATAAAGAAAAATTACCAACTACTTCTGACTCATACTGATTTCACGTGGATATGGGTTTGTTGATGATTGGAACACTTGCCATAGTACATACTTCAAATGTTGCTGTGGTAAATTAAGAGTGGACATCACAGTGCACGTAACATGAAACCCACCATGCTTTTCACAAAATAATTCACAATCATTTCATTTCTACTGATTTCACAGTTAACCATATCTGTCTCAGCTACCTTAAATGAGAAAGCGGCCTTTTTCTGCTTCAATTTCTGTTTGATTGTGTTCTTCAACTGCCAGACAAGTACAACTCATGTTTATGCACATTGAACATGTTCTATGCACTTAATGTTGAAGTAATCATTATTACACTTCGGGCTCCACGTATTTATAAACACCAAGTCCAAAGCAGCACATGTCTGGAATGACGCTAATGAATAAAATGTTTCACACAAATAAAAATGCTCTATGTTTTGATCTACCCAGTTTTTCCAATCTTAATTCTCAATATGCCTGTGCGTTAAGGGGTGAGGCCATTTCTTGGACAGCAACAATTTCCAAGCTAACTGAACTTCCAGTGGTTTTAAATAGGTATGTGGATGTCAAGGAGGTGGACTGATGTTTTTCAGTCAGTTATGTCCTCATCTAGGTCACTGTCAGGAGAAGCTCTGTGCCTGTACTCTGCCGTGTTGGAGAGACGTTTCCAGGCCTGCTCAGACTTCTGGTTTCCTGTGCTGTGGGACCGGCCCACGCGCCCCAAGTGTTTGGATGCCCTGTCCTCCAAGCCCTCCATTCCAGAAGTCAGGCTCCTTTGCTCTGCCCCCTGTTGGTGGAGGTCATGCCTCAGGTTCTCCAGGTTCAGTGCCCAGGGTCCTAGCTTCTGCCAGTTCACCCTCTGGAAAGCCATGAGACAGTGTAGGTTGCCCCCCACCTGAATGAACGTGAAATGAACAGCTCTGCTAAGGCCAACACTATTAAGAAAACATTATCCCACTGCTCTGTCAATTCTACCAACCTTTTTGGTTTTCCGTATCTGGATTCCTCTTTCTGTATGACGAATGTCCAAGTATTCCGGGTTCTGCGTATTTAGGTCTGTCACAATATCTGCCCACCTAAAAAGAGGTGCATTTTAACCAGTGTCAACAGTGCAGATGAATATCTAAACATTTCTGAATCTGATTTTCATTTCAGCCTTTGCATCAATAGAATTAAAGGAATTTACTTTTTACAGTGGATGGCAGGGTGTTTTCTGCTTGGTTCCCCGATAAGAATCCAGTGTTCCATTTCATTTAAAGGAAGTGGTCCCCTGTAACCAAAAAGTAATTGATGTCTAGATTATTTTTATTCTACAGCAGTTCATTATCATTATTTTTTAAAACGTTCAGAAAAAAAATCCTAAATGCTAAAGTAGCTCAGAGAAACTTACACAATAACAGTACATAACTAAAGAAAGCAGCTTCTACAGCATACTGCTTCTACGCTATACCTGTAGGCTTTGGCTGCCTTTAATGGTGTTGCTTCGAATCCCACAGGGCAGAAGTAGTGGTTCTGACAATGGTAAATGTAGGCCATAGACTCGTCCCTTAATCCCTGGGTCAACTTCAGCAAAGCTCCCTCAGCTACACAAAGGGAAAAGCATCATAATATAGTTTTATAATATGCTGTGGATTTTTTTTTTCAACAAATGTGCCAAAATAACCTGTCAATAGTAAGAAAGAAAGAATTGCCAAATAAATACAGAAGTTACTTTAAATAGGATCCCAGAGTATGGTTTTGTATTGTTTCGGGTTGCTAAGTGATCATCCACCATCAACATTAAACAGTACTTGATATAATCTGAGAAGATACAGACATTCAACAGTGACGTTGACTTTTGTTAAAGTGCAAAGGGATAGTAAAAACGCAAGTAATGGAAATACACAAAAATCAATCAGCCAGAACAGTAAAGTCACTGACAGGTAAAGTGAAGAGTATCAACAGCATTTATTTTGCGAGAGGCCTAAAGGTCTTGACAACTGTTCCATAAACTAAATTTACCCAATTCTGCTGCATCAAAAGCAGAACACTTTTGTTGTCAAATGGTAGCTGTGAGCCCCATTTTATCACGGAACACAAAAAGGCACAGATGAAAGCATCAAGGCACAGATCTGAAACATACTGTGAAATATATAAATCATCTTAAAATCCAGAGGGTATTTTTCCCCATGTATGCATTTCTTGTTCTTTTCCAACATTTAAGGCCTTCAACAGGCCAACCTAGCCAATATAATACATTATTTTAAAAATAATTAATAATAACCATTTGGACACAACTGAATCCATAGAGAAATGTCTCTCTTTTGTTTCCTGTAGAATCAGAATTTCTTTCCAGACATAATTCATTTATTTACAGTTCCTCACTGTCTGCAATGCTTAAAATAGTCAACAGTGCCACTACCAAGTAACTGTCAATGCAGTGCTGACAGTATGGTTCCAACCAAATAATAGCTGTTTACTGGTGGTCCGGTGAGGGTCCTGAACATTGATAAACAGAGCAAAGGGGGCTAAAATCTGTTACTGGTAACTATAAAGTGCACTTATATGGTGTGCGGGTGTAGATTCAAGGACGGTGTACTTAACAAGGTGGCTCTGGTGTATACATACATGCACATACCTATATGTTGTCAGAAGTGGTGTGTAGAGTAATATTTAACTCACCTGTCTCTCCTGCTGTCTTGTGCTTCCCATGGGGTTTATATAAAATATAAGAGCATCCTCGAACACGAAAATGGTCATTAATCTGTCTGAACCATCTGCACCAAAACAAAAACAGTTGTTAAAAATACTTCGGCATCTTTGAAAGCGTTTCAGATTTCTAACAGTTGTCAAGAGAAAGCAGAAAAATCTTACCGCATCAAAGTGGCATTGCCAGTAAATGGTCCAAACTTAATATCTTCAAATGGAGGCTGAAAACCAAGAATATGCAGGGCCTCCTCTTGGGAAATGGGTGGAAAGCTGACAGAAAAATGAAAGGGTTACCATTTATTTTTTCTAATGCAGACGCCTGACAGCTCAAGGAGATCAGAGGAACATACAGTGTTGCTATAAAAAGAACAAGAACTATGAGAAAGTTACACATTGTTAGGTACAAACTGTTATTCACAACAATAGAGTGAAATTGTTATTCATTGTCTGAGGCTATTTTTTGAGATAACTAATAATGAGATAATAATAAGTGTATCATTACATAATTTAGTATAGCGGCCCCCAACCTTTGTTGCGCCATGGACCGGTTTCATGTATAAAATTTTTTTTTCAAGAACCTTTATAGAGTGTAAAATTTTTAATGTACCGTATTATGTAACTGAGATTAGCATTTTTTCCTTAATAAAAGATCTTTCTTATTCTGATAAATAATGAAATATTGTTATTCTGTGTTTCTGTGTGGCCCGGTACCAAATGACAGATCCACAGCCTTGTGGTTGGGACCTCTGCTTTAGTACACACTTCTAGAATCAATAAATCCAGAAGTAATTGGACAGTCAGCATTACTGATTTTGCACTCCAGCACACAGGATTTGAAATGAAACTGCATAATGTGACTGTCATCAATGGGTATTTACTTTTATATAAATTTACAATTTATATAGTAATGAGATCTGTGAAAAAGAAAGGTTTGTCTTTTGCTGCCCTTTCCTTTTACACCTAAAAACAAACAAGAACTTCAGCAAGCAGTCGAGAAGGACCTGTAATGTACAACTGTCTGTACCAGAAATGGATGACCATAAGAAAAAGCTGAGATTTCCAACATCCTGACTTCATACTCCTTGTTTCACATCCAATGCACTGAAGTGTAGAGTCCAACAAACACTGTGTCTCTCCTGAGCTAATTACTGCCAAACTGCCACTGTTAATTACTGCCACTGTTAAATTTTGGCATTTAACAATGAAGATATTACAATTATGTGCTTATGTGAAAACACATATGGAATGAGTAATCAAAACAAGTAATCTTCTATATTAGATATCCTTTTGCCTTAATGCACCTCGCTACACACTCTTGGAAATATATTTATATGTTTAATTTCAAAATCTGGTTTTGAAAATTTGCCCTGCAAAGATGACGAACAACACATTCAGTTTAATGTATGTTCACTCTTTATACAGTAAAAATCAGAAGCTGGAGTGCAATAGTTTCTGTACCTTCCAGCTCCTAGGGTGCTGTACAGGAAGTTCCAGCAAGAGACAAGTGAGGAAATTCCACAAGAAGTTTTATACTGAGGGCGGCTGATGCAGTACCTAAAGAGGTAAAAAGAGCAGCAGAAAAAAGAATGACAAATGACTTTCTGACATCTTATTAAGTTCTAAGATTAATGAGGTCAAGGGCTACACTTGTACCATCTCCGCAGATCTAGGACTTTCCTTTGCTTGATCTCTTCCAGAGAAGCTTGCGGTGGGAGGTCCAGCAGATTTCTGCTCGAGCGATCAGAAGATTTCATTTTTTTTGGAGCAAATTTCTTTAGATTACCTGTAAAAAAGAGATCTACATCAGGATATACACTCTTATGTCTTCATACTGATGTGTTGGTTTTATATCATGCATTGTAAGCCTACTAGGGAGACAATAAAGTGTGTGTGTGTGTGGGGGGGGGGGGCGGATTTAGTGAAGAGTGCCTTTCAACCTAAAAGTCTCTTAACATATTCACATTTATTACGTACTATAATATTTAGGAATTTTTCCTAACAAAAGACAGTCCATATAAAAAAAAACTATGATAGAAGGTGTGTATATTACCTATAAGTTAGAAGAGTCTAACAAAGAAAAAAAGAACTCGTTAATCACAGGATTTTCCAGTAAGCCAGCAAAACTGACCAACCGCAACTACGCGGTTCACTTTATGCTTCAACAAAGAAAGCAGGACTGGAACACAACATCTTGCCCTGTTTTACGTAAGTAAGTGCCTTTAAAACAATTAATGGACTTAAAGATTTTGAATGGAAATGCAGTTTCATCTGTAAATTGACTTTTACTGGAGAAATTACAGCATTATTGTACAGTGTGATGGCGTTAATACTTGCATACATAGCTAAATAAAAATAAAGATGTGATCAAATGTATCTAATTGATATAATATTGCATCTATTGTACATCTGAGACATAAAGCTAAATGACTCACTGGTTATGTCACTGGCAATGCCATGGGGTTACATAAGCAGTGGCACCAGATGGTCAGTACGACATTCATTTTCCTGTCATGTTTTTCTCCCCAGTAGTAAGCTTGTAGCTCTTCACCAAAACAACTCACACTGATATTTCCTGCCATTTCACTCCGCTAAAAGATGATATATCTAAACCGGCATTCCATCTGTATCTTTAAAACAACAGTTTGATTAGAAATCCAGTTTACAAACTTTCCCTCTTATGCACAAAGTCACCAGTCAAGACATGTTTGCTACCAGAAATTAAGCTGAAAACCATGGAGTGGCATTTTTTGAATGTACTGTTTTTTGAGTCAAGAACACAAATTCTGGCCAAAGTAGTTTAACCATAGCCTTGTGTAGCATTATAACTGGTCGGCAATGGGATTTCTTGGCCGTGCAGTGGAAGACGGCAGAGGCAGAGCAAACTGAGCACCACGAAAGTAACTTGTGTTGCTTTCAGGGAGACGGAGAATCACAGTTAGTGAATCATAAATAGAGCAATGTTGCATGCTAGACTGACCTATATTCTAGCATGGAAAGTGGTGAAGCAGTCTCAAACTGTTTTTATCTGTTTATCTGTGACGTCACAGGTAACACGTGATCAAACATATGGAAACTTGAGGCCTTAACCACTGAAATTAACCGCCCAGTGAAAATTCCTTAAACGAAGCTATGAGTTTAAGCCACTCATTACCACTGAAGTTATAAGGAGTGTTTCAACTTGGATTGCTTTGCACAACACAGGGCAGCCAATCAGAGCAGAGGTAACTGACCTCTATCATTCATTGAAGGCATGGCAATAGCGAGAGAAGGAAAAGGATTTTAAAAATGAACTGTGACTCTTTTGGTACTTAATACCAAGTCACATGTACCCCTTGAAGGAAAAAAAATGAACAAGTTTGTGATACAATATTACCTATACAAATGAACAAAAGTGCATCACATGACACCAGTTGCTGAGGCCTGAAGTATGACTGTACTTTCACTTATTTGCATAGATGCTGTGTATCATTTATGTTTAGTCAAACTGTTGCTTTAAGAAAGTGTATTTAAAGGAACTTACTTGTCCTGGTTTTTCGTGTTAAGACTGCATCAAAGTCGGTGGTGTCGATCTCCCAGGCTAACACAGGCTTTTTGTTGCTGGACAGCCCCTCGTCCATATCACAGTCTTCAGCTAATGGTGTATTAGCTCCTCCAGCCTGAGACTGGGAGACAGTGGTAATGTTGGACTGAGTCAGTGATGTACTACTATCAGAGTTGGTCTGGGAGGCATCTCTGGGGACAATGATGGGACGGGCTTGGTTGAGCAACGCATAGTCTGAGCAGACTGTGTAGAATTTCTCCCGGGAATGGGTCACTGGACAGGTCCATGGAAGCTGCAGCTCAGCGCTGGAGGCACGCCTGGCTCGTAGCGAGTCGCGTGTGAATGGGTTCAAGAAGTTGCGCTCATTCTCTCTGGTCGGGGCCCGCACAGGGGCCGCCGGATCGCTAGCACCAGATACGTTACCGCCTTCACTTTCTGCAGTGTTAGGCATTGAACACTTGGGTGACAAGAGAATTACCTATTGCAGGTCACAGTTCAGGTGGTATTCCTCTGCTGTTACAGCCCGGTTCTGTATTAGAAAAGATCGACACAGAATACATTTGACTCTAGACTCCAGATTCAAGGTATCAGGAGATATCAGTTTCCATTTAGATTCAACAAGCTTCCTCTATTTTGTACAGTTAAATTTTTTTTAGCAATTCACTTTCACACAATACTGATGCATATTAGTGGAATACAGAAAAATAAAAAATGATACATCAAGCCTTTAAGTGTATTCAATATTTTAAAACCTCAAGAAATGTTTCCTTTGCTCAGAATTAAACAGTAAAATATTATAACACATTTATTATAATCTATAACCTAACAACCGGTTTCACTTTTTGTCCCTGGTTGCTCATTGTTACACATGAACAGACCACAGCACAGAACACACTGTGAACAATATGAAATTCTTTCTCTGCATTTAGCCTAGTTAAGGAGTGAAAAACACATATGAAACGCAACACAATATGGCATTTTACACAGTTTTTGTCTTATTATTTGTTGTCTTTGCTGTGGTCAGTGTTAGTAACTGGCCTCACTCTGCTGGTCTTCTCCAGTGAAACACAACTCCAGTCCAGGAGGACCGGACTCTTAACAGTGTGGTGATTTCTCTGCTCGGATACACATGGTAATGAATTTAGGAGCTGAATCAGTGTATGAGCAAAGTCATCACTGATCTGTCCTGAACTTCAGCCCTATATGACCCAAACTGTGCTCCCCTGGCCAATTTGTGCTCTCAAGACCAATTTCATTAGCAGGTAAACTTTCATTCAAAGATTTTTTGTCTTATAACACACAAATCACCCTGCTACTGATTACATGAACCCACACCCAACACAACTGTAAGAGTTACAAAAATAGCGTTTACTGTGTACTACATGCAATCAGTCCCACCTTCAGCTGCATCACAGTTTCATCCGTTCCTGCTTTGACACACCTGAATCAGCCACAGAGGAAACTTAATCATTAGCGAATGATGTAACATGGGTGCAAGGAAAACATAAAACTGCGATGCAGCTGGAGTTTAGGTGAACCACAGCCCTGAATCTGGTAAACAAGATCAAAATGCAACAACTATTGATACTTGCTAGCTCATTTTAGTTTTGTACTGGAGGTCCCATTCAACCCCCATGGTTGACAAAGAAAGGCACAATAATAGTCAAAGAGGTTTTTTTTTTTAGATTTAACACCATTTATCTTTTTTTTTTTACCATCATGAACATTATAAAAATGAAAAGATGGAGGTTCACTCATTTTGGATAATAAAAAAATGGCTACACTGTAGACACCCCTGGCTCCTGTTGTACAAAGCACATGTCACAAAGCCATCTCACAGACATCAAGGTCTTAGACGTTCAACCCAGTCTTTAATAATTTTATGTGAAAATAGTCGAGTACAGCTCTACACTGTCTACTGGTGCAATGAGCAGACCAGAGCAGCAGAATCCCTCTCCATCTTCAAAAACCTCCTGAAGACTCATTTGTTCAGAGAGCATTTCCCCTCGTGATGATCTACCTTCTTGCTTTCCTACATAAAGATACCTAGTACTCACCTCTGGTTCTCACGGTCATGAAACTGTTTCCTCGTGTTGTAAATGGCTTTGGATAAAAGCATATACAAAATGAATGTAATGTAAATACGTCTACACCATCACACCCTCTCAGGACACTGTACTACAGCAGCAGCAGCAGCAGCAGCAGCAGCAGCAGCAAGCATAATTTAGGTCAAAGCTCAAAGCTCATACGGGCTTTACAGTCATTTAGATGAGATCAGATTCAATTACAGAGCTGAATATAAGATAGGGTTGAACCAGGCAGCTGCAGTGCAGCCAGCATTACTAACAATATCCCACCCTCACAGGGGGGCACATGACGTGTGTTGCCTTTAAGATGCAGTTAAAATTCAACAAATGAGACACATTTATTCCCTCAAACACAAACAGCACAGACGAAACCAGCTCCTGGACACATACCTGGACACTGGTGTTCCCGTGCAAAAAAGGCGGATGAATGACAGATTTGAAAACATACACCTCCTCTCAGTCCCACTGTTAAAGGGCTTCGGTGGTTCATACCAAACCCAAAATAGGAGGGGGTCCAGGACGCAGGGGGAGAAAACACACACACACGCCCGAATAACAGTTCTAATTATTCGTTTTATGATTTATACTTTATCATATATTAAGAGAGTTGGAGCTGTATTATTTTGTAGTGTTGACAATATGAGCCGTTTCACCCCACTATTTTTATTTCCTTCACAGAGCAGCACAGTTGAGTTCATCGTTGACAGCCATGGGTGCGTTCTACTTACGCAGACTTTGCGTAGTCCGGTATGCGCATGGCCTGCGGTGAAGGACTCTCATTCTGGGCTGGAGGCGGTGTTGTTATAAACCACCAGCTTCACTCTGATCTGTGCACTATAGATTGTTAAATGAATTCACTGAGTACATTTCTATCCCTGCATGACTGTGCCCCAGCGCACAAAGCAAGCTCCATAAAGACATTGCTGGCTGGATGAGTTTGGTGCGGAGAACTTTACTGAGCCCTCACAGAGCCCTGACCTCACACCCACCCAACACCTTTAGGATGAACTGGAACGGATATTGTGAGCCAGCCTTTCTCATCCAACATCAGTGTCTGACCTCCCTATAAATACATAGGGAATGGACACAAATTCCCAATTAAACACGCCATAATATTGTGGATAGACTTCCAAGAAAAGAGGAAGCTGTTATAACTGCAAAAGGATACCAACTGCATATTAAAGTCAATGTATTTGAATGCCATGCCATTAAAGTTGCTGTTGGTATAATGGTCATTGTATTTAATGAAATGTATTTAATAAGCAAACAGGCGTTCATGATCTCCTGCTGTTGTGATTCACACAAAAATGACTTGCAAAAAGCACCCCTAGAGGAACTGGTAGGATTTGTAGCAGTGGCAAGACTACAGGTGAAACAATGTTTCACCAAGAAAAATAATACCAACAAAAACGTTATAACTATCACTTTTTTATTGGTGTGAGACAAATAAATGCTAATAAAAATAAAAAATAAGGTTGCTCTTCTAATTTCAGCTCCTCCGTAGCTGTTGTATACGGCTCTGGTCAAAAACGTGAAACAGCGCCACCCCCAACCGCGGCGAGACAGAGAATTTCAGTGAAACGTTTCACTCGCGTCCCCATTCATTTAAATATAAATCTTCTTAGACTCTGGCGGTTCCTGGACTTTCGAGGTTTCAATGGACTCCAAAGGTAAATAAGTCTCACCCGTGAAACAAGTGACTACCTACTGTGATAAAGTAGTTCTCCACTTCCAAATGACTGACATATCACTGTGGCCCATCACCGCCTTTGTTTTCACTTTGTTCTATCTTATGTACTGAGCACTGACCTTAAGTGTGAGAGACGGATGCTTCATACATAACAAAACGCGTGACATATTATTTACTAGTATTTATTAATAATATTTATTTTTATTTAATATTTTATTATTAGTATACGAGTTCACAGAAAGAAGGGCATTAGCTTGTTAGCTTGTCCGCTTGCTAGAGGTCCCCACCACAACCCAGCCAAGGGCACTGGTGACATCTTTGGAAAAAAAATCCTGCTGAGATGACAGAGTGATTAATAAATTTACCAAGAAGACCAGGACGGTAGAATTAACTTTTAAGGTGATAAAGAGGTTAGATATGTTTTGGGATTTAGAAATATTGGTAATTATGATCTTTTGAAATAAACATTACTTTTATGCATTTAAGTTATGCACAATAAAATACTTCTTATATTTTGTAGTGATTTAACTACAAAAGGAGATTGAGGGAAGAGCAGGAGAGAGAAGATACTTCAAAATGTGAGGTAGCAAAAGCAGAACATGGAGGTGAAGTACTTAAGGCAAGAAAATCTAGCTGCCCAGAGTGCACGGCAAGGTACAGGTGGTCTAGTGGTGCGCGACGAGGATGAAGGGTGGTTTGTTTCACCAAAAATATTGACCAGGAGCCGCCAATGACTTGTAGGCAAGGTTCCTCCCAGAATTATTTTTTTCAACTGAGCAAACCTTGACCAACAGTGCAGGTCCTGTAGGAGCAGAGCCACTGTGGTAGTGCTTAGTGGAGGGAACAGGGGGTAGAAGAAGTGTGACATTAAAAACGTGACCTGTACGTGAAGAACAGGTGTTCCGGCAAATTCAGTTCCCCTATGTTTCCCCGGGGGCGCGCTAATTTGAAATCACGCTGTTCCGAGTAAATGCGCAGTGGGGCATATAAACTATCAATATTTGCTGGATATTCTGTTAACGAAATGAATTGCCGTCCAAAATAAACAATATTTATCCTGCTACAGCACGATTACTGTTGGCTAAGGTCAACGATGCTCGATTGGATTTGAGTTATTTTCTTTTTGCCTGATTTTCATGGGTCTTTGCTTATCGTTCACTACAGGATACTGAGTTTTAAGAGTTTTGCTTACCAACGTTTGCTTGGTGAATGTAAATCTATTTTGTTTATTCTTCATGACAGTCACCTGTCATTATGCAGTGATGTGTCTGACACATTTTCAGGATTCTCACACATCCCTGGTTGCTGGTCCTAGGTGGGGTCATATTGGTGCTCCATCCATGCTAATTCTACGCCCATGCATAAACATGTAATGTATAGCTATGCTATATGTATAGAACTGATTGAATAGCTATGTTTTCTTACCCATTTATCTATGTCTACAGACATTCCAGGCCAGAAAAACATCTGTGAAATTGCATCTCTGGGGGTTTTTTTTTGTCCAGTGTGAGCACCTGTCGCACTATCATGAAAGTCTATAAAAACGGTGTTAGCCTCTTCTGTGCCTCTGACCACTTTGGCTTTGATACTCTTACCAGGTCCTTTTAGGTAGTACAGGTCTCCATCTAGGAAATAAATGTAAACACAGTCTAGATATATATCATCAAATATATTAAATATAGCAACGTTTGAATGATAAACACATGCTATGAAATGAATATAAGTCCTTTCCATACCTTCTAGAAGAAACTTTGAAGATTTACGTCGAATTTCATTTTTCTGTTTTTGAAATATTTGGTGGATACAGACCTTCAGTTTTGTCTGATACTATTCTGAATCCATAATCTGCCAAAACAATTGCTGTCAAATTCTGAGCTGTTTTGACTGGGACCAGAGTTGAGTTTGTAAGAGGACATTTGACAGGGGGTGGATGGGAAAGGGGTTGGGGGGTGGGGGGTGGGGTGTTGTTTGGGAGTGTAATGCGCTCTCCTCTTGTTGCATTGATGCATTTTTAGCTCTTAAAAAGAGAACACAAAAGTCATTGTGTAAAATAAATTTTAGAAATATAAATGAATGCTGATAAACATTTTAGAGGATGGCCTTTTAAAATCTTTTTCTTATCAACAGGACAAACTTTTCAAGGTGAAAAATCCACTGTTCATGTTCTGTAGGTCCCAGCACCAAAAAATGTTTACAGTATATTTGTTAGAGTGACTCTGATAAGTGGAGTGAATGGCGTGGATGTGACTCTTTAATAAGATAAGCAGGGGTGCTTTCATGGCTGGCTTCTTGTTCTTCACACTACAGGGGTCAGGCTTTTTAATCATATATGGATTTTAATGAGACATTTAGACATATAATAGAAATCACCAAAACGTCACACCAAAGTGTTGTGCAAACAAATAATCTCTATTAAAAAACAAATAAAATTGAAGTATCAGTCATGAACAGTTAAAGGCATTAGAAAAGAAATGAGTTTTGAGTTTTTGGAATATGTGAATCGTCGAAGCAGATCTATTTTCACTCGCGGGGCGTTCCATAATCGATGGGGTTGACAATAAACACCTCGTGTAATAAGAAAGCTATTTCTTGGGTTAGTTCTTATTTGTAATAAATCGTGTAGTTCTAAGCGCCAAGAACAGTTCGATCGCACACTGTACCCGTTTACTAAATCGTATTGAGTAATGAGTAATGAGTAAAACGTATTAAAGTAAGTAACCGCGCCTGTAATTGAGGACTCACGCCGAATGTCTTATAATACACTTCTGCCGGCAGGGGTGCTGAATTCGGCACAACACGGAAAAGTAAAGCCATGGGGGCATTCGTGTGCAGACCTGTCCGCAGCTGCAGCTCCTGATCGCCTCTGTCCGAGTGAGTATTTCTTCAGTCCTGCTGTTGAAGTCAAGATGTTTTAGCCTGGTCACAACACGCTGACTGCTACAAGAACCACATGCTGTTACAGTATAGCACAGTAATGTCATCAGTCCGCAACAAGTTCTTGAATTGTGAACTTTACTCTGTATCATCTGGGGGAAAGCTTCTTGCGAAATCATGAAATCAAAAAAGAAACTAACCATCTGGCGGTCGATAGTTCTTCCTGTGTTTTTCAGAAGTAGAGGAGTAGCACTGAAACTGAAGTGCTGCCTGTTCTTGTAACGATACCCACGCTCTGGATATGCTAGTTTGTGTAGCTTATCTGTTTACACGACTGATCCACACACCAGTCCTGCCAATACATTTGGTCAGTGTGGGCTTTAACACACAGGAGCGCACCCAGGCCGGGGGTACTCATGGCTGGACTCTCAGTTTGGGCTCTTCCAGACAGACAGTACTGAAGCTTTAGTATATGTATATATATATATATATATGTATGTATGTATGTATGTATGTGTGTGTGTGTGTGTGTGTGTGTGTGTGTGTGTGTGTGTGTGTGTATCCTGTGTATCCTTTAAGTATTAATCTCAGTTATTACATATTTACGTTGTGGCCACTGTACTACTGGTTCTTGCATGAGTGTTTTTTTTTTAGAGGAGCATCATCCCCCCCCCAGCCCCTTCTGCTATGTATTACTGTTCTTTTTAAAATACCAGATTATGCAATATCAGATTATAAATGTGCAATTTTAAAATCACATTCCGGGTTTTCCGTGACAACGCCATTACCGCTCATGTGCAGTATTTCGCCAAGCAGGGCAACTGTGCAAGACTGCTCGCAATTTGATTGCGAAATGCTGCTTCAAACCACTTTGGCTCACTCCAGTACCCTGAACGTGTTAATGTTTTTCAAGAAAACTGCCATGGGGAAAACACAAGTTAACAGAGTTATGAGAGCTGTAAATTAGTGACTGACATGAGCCAAGTTAACAGTTAGCTGTTTCTAAAGTGCTCTGACTGGCATTTCTGTGCAGTGGTAGTTGCTAGACGATGAAGAGTTTGCTTGGCTCTTGTTGAAGGTCGTCATATTGACCAATGAATTATATGGTTTCCAGGCAACCAGAATGACTCAGAAGTTGATGATCATTGACACTGACTGTGGCATTGATGATGCCCAGGCTATCATGCTGGCTCTGGCTGCACCCAATGTGAAGATCCTGGCCATCACCTGCTGCTTTGGGAACACTGACGTGGATAACGTGTGTCAGAATGTGTACCGAGTTCTGTCAGTCTGTCAGAGGTCTCAGGTGGGTGTAGTGGGCACAACCACACACACACACACACCTTTACAAAGTGGAAGTGGTGTGTGAGTTTGTGTGTGCATGCATTTCATGTGCAATTCACTCCCTAAACTGCTCTCTCCTTAATGAGTGATTTATAGTAATTACTGAATAATGAACATAAACATAAATAAACTATAAAGGGTTCAGTGTCTTTTTTATTCAGTAGATTGAAGTAACTACTCAGTTCCCCTACTCAAATACACCCAATAAACTTGTCAGCTGGTGGCCTAGTGGTTAGGGCGTTCACCCTGCAATGAAGAAGTTGTGGGTTTGATTCCCAAGACCGCTAAGCTCCACTGAGGTACCCTGAACAAGGTACTGTCCTGCTCCCTGGCTGCCTGCTGCTTCACGTGGTGAAAGGGTTAAATGCAGAATGCTGTGCTGTTCACGTATGACCGAATGGTCACTTTCCATTTACAGACAGGTGTTGTGTATGAGCAGGGAAATCACCCAACTGTGCTGTGACATCAATTCTCTGTCCTGGATGACGCAAGTTTAATGGGATCATGCATCTCTTTAGATTCCGGTCTTCAGAGGGTCTGCTGGCCCTTTGCTTGGAGCTGTCAAAGCATTTGAAGATCATTTCGGGACAGATGGATTGGGGGATGTACTGGAGGACAGAGACTCTGATATTTGGAAAAAACAAACACAGAAAGAGCATGCAGTTAACGCTCTCATCAGACTGGTGAACGAACACCAAGGACAGGTAACTGAGAAATAAGCTGTAGATTTTTTCCTTGTCAGTGTCTCTGTCCTCTTGTGGTTGACACAAAATATTGCCTGTATTCTTTTTAAAGGTCTCCCTTGTGGCTTTGGGTCCACACACTAATTTAGCTCTGGCTGTTAGGCTGGATCCCAGCCTCCCTCAGAAGCTGAAGGATCTGCACATCATGGGCGGCAACATGGAAGGTTGGAAAAAAAAATCACACACAGGCTTGAAGCTGCTTTAATTAGTGGGTCTTCACCTGACCACTGTTTGTCTTTGCAGGCAAGGGAAATGTGACGCCATCCGCAGAGTTTAATTTCATCATGGATCCGGAATCTGCGTACATAGTCTTAGAGGAATACCTGTGCCCCACACACATATCAACCTTTGAGTTTACATGTAAAAACAAGCTCTCTTGGGTAAGAAGCGGGCTAATATAAACGATGTAATTATTTGCTGGGAAAACTAAGGGGGCTACTCCGTCCTCCTCTATTGTCAGTTTGCCTAAAATCTTTCTGACAAAAATACAAAGCAATTGATTTGTTAAAATGTTTAATTTTAAGAATGATCTAGACATTACTTTAAAATGTTAATCAAACGTGACTGATTTTAAATACTTGACTTCATTAGGATTTCTTTGATAAGCTGGTGAACCAAGACACCACAGCTGCTCGTTTTATGAAGGCAATCACATCCAAGTGCTGGGCCTACAGCAGGGAGCCAGGAATTGGGATGAAAGATGCATTCTTTGGACCAGGCTTTGTACCGTACGACACATATGCAGTGGCAGGATGTGTGGACAGCAGTGTGGTCGTAGAGAAGATGGAGTGCGCTGTCCGCGTGGAGCTCCATGGAGAACTGGGCCGAGGGTTGATGGTACTGGACCCTACCAATAAGCTGAAGAAGAGCCATCGTGTGTTTGTGATGAAAAGCTACGATCTCAGTAAATTTAGCTCCATGCTCATGGCTGCCTTACAGCAACCATAAGAAGTTACACTAGGATTCAAATGGGTCTATGGATGATGTGGTGCGATGGTTAATGAACATCTAATTAGTTTTCAAGAAATAAAGTAATCTGGTAGTCACTTTACAAGTAAAGTACTACTTCACACACTCAGGGGTCTAACTACATGATGCCTTTTTTGTTACCAAAAGTCATTAAAATACTGACCAATACTCAGTACCCCTAAGTCACACTGAAGTGCACATGCAAAACGCAGACATCTTTTTATTCCATGTCAAAAATGCTTCAACATCATGAAAGTTCTTTGGAATCTGCTGCCCAATATAAATATCCCATGCAGTATTAATTCATCCTGTTCATCCTGACTGTCTTAAGAATGAGGACATTACATTAGTAACCTTAGTACATTAGTAAATTTCCAATCGGGTGATCAGTTCAAACGTACATACCAAAGCTCAATAGGCACGGACGGATTTATATTCATTGAAATTCAATTTGATGTAGAATTTAGGTTGCTTTCAATTAAGTTGACTTCAAGAGATCAGTAATTCAGACCATGAATGGATGTTAGTAAATATAGTTAAGCTAATCTGCCTACTTGATATGTTATTAAGCATTTGATTAGACGTTATACTGTGAATTGTATATTATTAATTACATTAGTATGATATTTTGGGCAGAAACTTTGATAAGTATTTTACAATGTCAAAGACAAGAATTATAAAACTGATCTTTTTCTGATCGATACTTTTCAGTTATCACCCAATTTGTCTGCAATAAAAGCGACTGTTTCCTACTTAAACCAATAGCCTGAATCATCCTTTACTGCCACACTGACCTTGTTTTCATTTTTGAATGTAAAATCTCCTATAGTGTAGATTTTCGACACGTTTCACAACTGTTTCTGCAAGTACCCTTTTTGAACAGAGACTGATGTTATGAGGGAGGGAAAAAAGTATGAGGGAGGGAAAAAAAAGACTCCAGTAGTTATCGCTGCCGGATATGTTTTATTTCAAACAATGTGACTGATGTCCCACTCAAGGTGACAAATGATGTACAGAACAAACTTCAAGTACTTCCCTCCTCCTTAGACCTTAAATTAAAATCCAATCTTAGCAAATACAGCTTCGTTTTTAATTAAATCAGAACCCAATAAAAAAATAAGTTAAACCTCAAATCCTGAATGCTCTTACGATTTACCATTGACCATAAACTAATGGGCAAAGACTTCTGTGGTCTTGAGAACACAATAATTATCTCCCGGGATTTTCTAACATCGTACCCCAAGTTGCCAAAAATCAAGTTTGGCCATATAGGCTCTAAAATGAATGCAACTCTTAAATTAGGGCCCATTTCTCTTTAAGAGAGGGATTTAACACAAAGTGCTTCACTTACAGTTGGGTAATACTGCACTTTAAACAATACAGTAATACTGGGCTTTTAGTTCCAAAAACACACAGTATTACTCAAAAAGGGAAAGTCTTAAAACAATTAAAAAAAAACAAAACAAAAATTACACCCCTACAAGGGCAATATAATTCCAATAGGCCAGTGTCTTGTTTCTTTTAACAGTTTTTGCAGTTAAAATTCTGAATAAAGCTCATGTATAACACCCCTGAAAAAACAAGAATTTTGTTAGCTTGAATTTGGAGAAGGAATAAATTAGAACCTGGACAAGCCTGTCAGAATTGAACCAATTTTATATATAAAATTATCTCAGTGTATCTAGTACTCTTTAAATGAGGAAAAGGAAAATTTCTATTAACAAAAACCACGGCGCTTGTTGTTTTGTTGCTATGGGGGTGGTTTTTTTTGGGACAATGCTTTTCCTTTAGTTACCATTGTTGCTGTCATGGTTATTGGGCCAAGGATCTGAGTTCCAACGACTCAATGATGGAGGCCACATGCTCCAGGGGTTGTAGGTGCGGCCTATCTCAGTGGGGGCTGGAGTGGGCGGCGCAGTGTGGCTGACCAGGTCAGGAAGGGTGGAGGAGTGCAAGGTGGTGTCAGCGCCTGTAGACCAGATGGAGCTGCTGAAGGGCAGACTCGGGGACCAGGGGTTGCGAGACTTCCCGAGAATGGACTA
The DNA here is from genome assembly GCA_037577145.1 of Brachypetersius gabonensis. NCBI lineage: Eukaryota > Metazoa > Chordata > Actinopteri > Characiformes > Alestidae > Brachypetersius > Brachypetersius gabonensis. The sequence continues at coordinate 10,107,319 of JBBJLR010000111.1, forward strand.
AAGGGAATGAGAGAAGTCTAAATAAGAGAAAGTCTTGTGAAATCTAACACCTAAGATCCCAACTCATATCTCCACCTCAATATCCAACACGATTATCACACATTTTCTCCACACTGCACTGGCCAGTTAAGGACAATAATATCCTAATCTAATCCTGATACAAAATGTTTGCCTCTTCAACAGTGAAATGTGGTCTGTCATGGGCCTTACAGTTGTTGGAGTGGTCGGAGAGCCGGTGCTAGTAGGCCAAGGGCTTGATTGTTCCGAGTCCCAGATGGAGGAGGGCACAGAGGAGTATTCAGGCCAGCTTGACTCCATACTCTTGGGAACAGCAGCCATGCCACTGAAGACTGCACAAAACAAATGCATGCTAAATTAGTTAACAAAATGAATGTGGCAAAGGTAGCATTTTTAAGTGTCAGACAGCTGTAAGTTTAAACTCTTTTTGTTTTATATATACACGCACCTCCAGTCAAGTTGAGTGGGTTGTTGGGTCCAAATGCAGAGAAAGAGTTGAGGGAACTGAAGCTAGGACTGTTGATGCTCTCAACTGGACTCCATAATCCAGAGCTATTAATTGGATATAATTTTTCATATTCACACGTTTAAAAATCACATTAAACATCACAGTATGTAGCAAATAACATTATATGTCACAGCAGTTAACTTGCCTGTCAGAGCTGTCACTCTCCACTGATGGCATGTGAGGTAGGGCCACCTTTCCAAGGCCATCTGTCTTACCTGAGCCACTGCCACCTAAAACAGCACACAAGAACACAATCAAAAACCCAGAAAAGGTTACAGCAGCATATTACAGCACTTTTCCACTGGCACACAGAACCACACCATTTCACGAACAAATGAAATGACCTGTACAGTCATTGGCAGGGCTAAAAAAAACGCACCACAGCGAAGCAGACAATGTCACTGATTTCTGCTTGGTTGAATTTATTTATTTATTTATTTTTTACTGTCCACGAAAAAAAAAAAAAAAAAATTCAGATACAAACTAACAACTGGAAGTCTATGTACAAGCACTACTATATGTTTGGGCTAAAGATACATTTTCTATGACCGTAACAAATTTATCTTTACAGCTATGAGAAATGCAAAGATGTATCAGGGCATCACTAAAAAGTTAGCTGTGTAAGGTATTCATTGCATGGCTAAAGAACACAGAGAAAATGTGCTGCAAGTTCTGTGCAACATGGGTCCTGTATATCCATGGAAAAGTGCCTTTACATTTTTTGATGGAAGTTTCACGCACCAGGGCTTTTGTCATAGCCGGCAGCCACAGCTGCAAAAGTGGGGTTTCCATTCTTCCCAGGTAGAGATGTTGTCAGTTTATTCCCTGGAGCCTTCTTTGAGTTTACCTCACTGTACAAAAATGAAGATGACAATTAACAGCCAATCAATATTACAAAAATGTGCAATGCTAACAAACTGTCAGGATATGTGTTGGCTTGCTTGCATTACCTGCTGGTGTTAAGCACACTGCTGTAGCTTCCACGTGGCATCAGAGTGGGAGAGGTGGGGGGAGGGGAGCAAGCTCTGGAGATAGCAGAAATGGGGCTCTTCAGAAAGGGGTCTGCATTCATGGTCTGCAAGGAAATCTGTTGAAGACTGTCAGCTTCTAAAAATAGAAAGATTAATATTAGAATATTATATTAACTGAAAAGAACATGCCCTTAAAGTTATACACCATTGGAAAATCTAAATATTTATTTATATTTACAGCACAAGCTCCAATGGACTTACGGCTGTTGATTTTGAAGGGAACATCCCATTCTGGTGGAGGCGACTCTTTCTCCCCTTCTGAACCACTGCTGAACTCTTGCATAAAGCCGTTGCTAAGGAACTTTGCCAATGGAGATGCCAATGGACGCCCATCCTCCAACTTTCCACCAGGTACTAAAAAAAAAACAAAAAAAAACCCCAACAAACTATTCACAGTTACCACAGCTCCTTAAGAACAAGTGAAAGCATCCTGCTAAAGCCATACGCTACACATACCTCTTTGTTTCTGTGGAGCTCTTGTTTTGGAGATGTTGGAGGCTCCCGTGCTGATGACTGTTTTGGGGAATGTCTTGCGCTGCTTGTTTTCCAATGGAGTGACATAGGGAAGTTCCAAAGAACTAGAACAGACAAAAATGAAGGTTAAATATAAACAGCTACTAAGAACTTTAACCACAGCTGAGCTCTCTAAAGGAACAATAACTGGAACTGATATTGTTTTGCTTTAAAACAATATGGATGGATTCAAAACCTGGATTTCTCCACTTGATTCTCTTTTTTTGTGGATGATTGTTTCTTGATTTTGGGTTTAGTTGGGGAGGGAGGGACTTCTTCTGGTTCTTTGTCTACTGCGACTGTTCGAACTTTCTTCTTCACTGGTTCCTATGTAATGCAAAAACACTCATTAGGAGATTACATGAACATAATGAAACTAAAGTAAAATTTGGCAGTGTGGGTGTGTACCTCTTTAATAATAGCCTCTGTATCTGGGTTGGAGGTCTCTGTAGTAGTGGAGGAGCTGTCGTCATTGTCTGCAAGTGCTTCTTTTAATTCTTCTCCTTGAGTCTTTCCCTTTGCTTTCCTCTCTTTCTCTTCTTTCTTTTTCTGAGCCTTTGATTTACTCTTCAATTTCCCTTTCGATTCCAGAACTACTGACAAAAACAATTATTTTAATCAAGTGTAGCAATCACAACCATTAGGTCCATGTTGATTTAAAATTTGAATTTTAGCAGCTTTCTAACCCGTATTACCTTTGTTTTGTGAAGGCTGCGGTACACTCTGCTCTGTGAATGCATTGATGGCAGGAGACTCAGGTCGGTCCAAATCTTTGTCCATGGCTATGAGAAGTCTGTTGTAGTCCTGATCTTCCATGCTATGACCTCTGTGGGGCTGTGACAGAGCAGCTGTGCCAAGGTTTTGGAGCTCTTCCAAAGATGTCTGCTGCTGCGGTTGCTGTTGCTTTGAGCTTTTTGTCTTACGATGGGTTAACTGAGGGAGTCCTTGGCCACTGTCTTTTATGAGCTGTGAGGAAGAAGGGGTGGAAGGTTGCATAGATGCTGAGCGGCCTGAGCCTGTTCTGGACTTGCTGTCCCCCAAAATTGTGCTGCCATTGAAGTTGGAGTGGGGGCCACCCTGCCGCCCGCCAGCTCGTCCACCACTACCTGACCCATACATTCCTCTAGTCGAGTTCTGGTGCGAGTCAGCGTAATCGTTCAAGCTGTGTAGAAATTGCAAACATTGAAACTGTGTCCATGGATTAAAGAAAACATATGACAAAACAACAAGGTTAACTTACTTTGCATCACTTTGAATTCTTACAATTTCCCTGAGATCAAATGGTTTTCCGGTCTCCATGGGAGAGTTGGATTCCACAGATAGGCGTCTCTTAAAAGGTTCCCATATTCCCTGGGCCTCCAGATAGGCGGCAGCGATAACCAGGAGAAACATAGAACTACAGAGATACAAGTATATTGATCATCTATTTCACTTTTTTTTTTTTAAGTCAGCTGCTTCTCCAACAATATAAAAGATGCATATTCAGCTTCCAGTTAAAGAACCTAGTCTTGCTTGTTAAAAAAAGGCAAACATGCAAATGTTTTTGAACGTTAGTCAATTTACAAACACTGAAAAATTGCACCACCCTCAGCTACTGTTGCTATGTCTCTTAGATTTTCAGTTCAGGACACTTGGTAGCAAATTCAGCAATTAGGTAGTAGACTCAAATATTCCATAGAACAAAGGTAAGTTAAATAGCAAATTACATTTGAAAACATTTTGTCACCATTCCCAATATAATGAATCTCTTAGTAACTAGCTATTAGTTACCAAATTATCATTTATTTGAAACATGTAAAAAATGGAATTACCAATGGACAGTCTATACCTACCACCAATCAGAGAAAGTAAAATGAACATGTCATGCATGAAACAGTTTAATGACAGCACCAACACTGACCTCATAAAGAGGGAGACAATGACGTAGAGCTCCAGTTCCCAATTGGGCGGTGGGATGGTCTCTGCACAAACTGGCAACACGTGATAGGGCAATGATGCGTTCAGGACGAACGCAAACTCCGAGCCGCCTGCCGACACCAGCTTCAGCTCCCGAATGATTCGTGAAGATGTGAAATCTGGTGTAAACCTGCATCAAACAAATGAAATACAAAGACATGTGTCACCTTTATTACTCTGAACTTGAAATAAATCAGAATTAAATAATCAGCAGAACAAGAATGAAATCTTGTGTTTCCAAAACTTAAAGAAGAAAAACCTTCATGTTAATGTCACATGATTTTATCCAAAGTCAGTTACGGAACTGTGTGCGCCTGTGTGTGCGTCAGTTCTCAGTAATGAGTCCCATGGGATTTTTAAAAGGGTCAATATGGCCTTTTGCCTTCATGGAAAGGAAGCTTCCCAGTTCATGCTGGCCCTGTACATTGTTAAAATTGCCTAGAATGAGCACACGAATGTCAGAAGTGTGCCATGGAGGAATGGAAGAATGGGCCTGGTCTGATGAATCATGTTTTCTTTTGTATCATGTGGGTGGCCAGGAGTATGTGTGGTATTTATCTGATGAAAAGGTGGCACCAGAATGTATATACAGCGAGTATTGAACACATCAAGTAAATATTTCGAAAGGTGCTATTGGCATGACATTCTCAGCGATGTAATGAAATGGAATGACTCAGGGAAAAAGTATTGAACACGCTTGACGCTTCTTAGAAAAGCCTTTGTTGGTGATGACAGTTTCAAGACGCCTCCTGTATGGAGAAACTAGTCGCATGCATTGAGACATTCTTCTTCAAATCCTGAAGGTTCTGTGGGGCCTTTCTATGAAACCTGAGCTTTAGATCTTTCCATAGATTTTCCATAGGATTCAGGTCAGGTGACTGGCCGGGCCATTCTAGCAGGTTTTTTTTTCCTTTCTTTGAAACCAACTGCCAGTTTCCTTAGCTGTGTTTGGGATCATTGTCTTGCTGAACAGTCCACCCTCGTCTAATTTTAATCATCCAGGTAGATTTGTATGAACTGTGCCAGTGCCGTATGCTAAAAAACAGCCCTACATCATTAAGTGTTCCCACCTCCAAACTTCACTGTTCGTTTGGTGTTTTTTTGGCGATATGCAGTGCCTTTTGACCTCCAAACATGATGTGCATTATGCAATCCAAAGTTCAATTCTGGTCTCACCTGACCAGACTATATTCTCACAGTATTTCATAGGCTGTTAAATCTTTTTCTGTAGCAATAGAGTCTTGCATGGTGAGCATGTATACAAGTGGTCCTTGGCTACTCGACAACTCTACTGATAAATCTTTTCACTCCTCTAAAATTTAGCTTGAAGCACCTGGTCTTTACCCGGTTTATGGTGAAGTGAAGTTCTTTCCACCTCTGGATTATGGCCCCAACAGTGCTCACTGGAACCATCAATAGCTCAGAATTTCCTCTGTAACCAATGCCATCAGTATGTTTTGCAACTATAAGATTGCAAAGTCCTTAGAGAGGCAGGAATTCAGCTGGTCTTTCCATGCCTTTTTGCATTATTATTTTGGATTATTATAGATATTCGGTCAGAGTTTCGGATCAATAGGACCTTTAGAAATACTTGCAAAACTGGTACGTATATACACACATACCTCACCCAGGCTCAAAGGCTTTAATAGTCCCTAGGAGCACAGTAAAGTTTAGAATTGTGTGCACGTGACATCACCACACATGCTCCACAAATATGGCAGGGTTGCAAGAAAAAAGCCACTCCTCCAGAAAGGCCACATTAAGTCTAAACTGAGCTTTGCCGAAACGTACCTTGCAGATTCTGAGACCAAGTTGAAAAGCTGTTTTTCAACTGGCCATGTGAGATCAAACTCAAACTATTCAGCCAAAACAGCTCACCACCCAAAGAACACCATCCTGTTGTGGGTTTTTTCTTTGCAACAGGGACTGAGGCTCTTGTCAGGACAGAAGGAAGAATGAGGCAAAATACTGCAATTCTTGAGGAAAACCTTCTCACCTCTGCCAGAAAGTTATCAAAGGGAAGAAACTTCACCTTCCAACATTAAAATGACTCAAATAACACATCAAAATTCACCACACAGGCATTGAAGGAGGAAAAGGCGACAGTCACCTGGACCGTCACCTAGTGAGAGCAGACTTGAATCCTATTGAAAATCTGTGAAATTACTTGATTGCAGTGCACCAACGGTCAACATCCAATATAACTAAGCTTGAACAGTCCTGTAAAAAAGAGTGAGCAAAATGTTTCACAGTGTTGTGGCACAAAGTTGGTAGAAAAGTATTAAAAAATAGACTCAAGGCAGTAATTAAAGCAAGCTTCCGAAAAGTACTGGCAGAGGGGAGAATCCCTTTATCTATCTCAGAGACTCTTTTATACATTTTCATTTGTTTGGATAAATACAGCTGGAAAATTTATTTTAATTTCAGGTCGCAGAGCAGCAAAATGTGAGTATCACTCGCTCTCTCTCTCTCACACACACTCAATGGTACCCAGAGAGGAAGATAGAGGGGCATTTCACATACCTACTGAAGTCTAGAGGAAACTCTCCCCATGGTTCTCTTAATAGCACCTTTAGGCACTGAAGAACACACACACTTGACAGGTGATGTTTACCTACCACCTTGAGGTTGAACACACTGACCTAGTTTTACTAGCGCCTTCTCAGAAGACATTTCATTCAAGATCTTTCATGCAGCTTCTTGCCGCTTGGCCAAACCCTAACCCTGTTTACGTTGGCACTAAACATTTCTCTTTCAAAATTTCCTTAACTACTGCTGCTTATTCTTCATCGAGATAAAGTTATAGGCCACAAACAATAAACGAGTATATGTTGTCAGTTACAGGTTAACAACCTGAATATCAATGAGATTCTATCTCCAATTCTATATTACAACAACAGAGTTAAAGAAAATACTGTGGAAACTCACAATATGATGAGGTCTCTCGAAGTGTTTGGTTTGAGTGCAAATTCTTGACAGTTGAGAACTTTGAATCCATAGCCCTGGCAGGGAGTGCCACTGATTTCCATGGACCAGATATGAATAGGGAGAAGCCCCGTGTTCTCGAGTCTGAATGTCCTCCGCAGAGAGAAATTTGGTTCCTTGGGTTTGTCTTTAAAAAAAAACAAAACAACAAGACATCAATAAAAATGCCACAGTTGACACTATCCTAATAGCTACTAGCAGTTAAAGTAAACCTACATTAATCTCATTTAACCACATCCAAATAAATACATTCATTATAGCATTCAAAATCTCAGCCCTTATGATTGCTGCAATGTGGGACTTGTGCCTTCATCAAGAAAGCAAAAAACGTAATTCATTACACTGAAAAAAAAAGCCATAGAAATACAAAAATTTACTGCAAAAAAAAGATACGAGCAAATCTATCACTATCAAGGGTATGAATATTTGCACAGAGTCCAACAACACACACATGGAGTTACAAAAATCCTGTCTTCAAGTATGTGTGACACACAATGTAGTAATGTTGCCATGTCTGACAATCACTGTGGTTGAGCATATAGCTCTTAAAAATATTTCCTGAGAAAAGAAGTGGTCATTCAGAACTGCACAAACAAATTGGACGCTGAGGATTTCAATTTAAGAATGTTTTTGTGGAAGCTTTCCTCATAAAATTCTCTCTCAACTTTCACCTAAAATTAACCAATATTTGAACTCACTTTCTGAGCAGTCTTTGAGGAGTGCTTCAGTCATCTTAAATCTCAAGGAGCTGCCTGGTCCCGGGGCCTTCCCAGCTAACTTTAGACTTTCTCTGGTACCCTGACCATGAACCATGATCAGATCTACCACTGTCAGGTTATTCCTATACAAACAAAAAAAGACACATTTACAAAAGCAGTAACATAAAATGTTGAGTTATTCAAGTTAATGGAAAGCCTGGCATCAATAAGTCTCTCCTCCTTTGTTCAAACATGCTCTCAGTTAAACTGAGACCTATGTACTGACAAACCTTTTTTTCAGTTTTACATTTCAGATGTTTATTAACGAATTATTCATCGGAATGATAAAAAGAAGAATTAAGGTCAATAAAGACATCCAGGTCAGGCTTCTGGCTCTAGATTGTCTAAGGATTAAGTGTATACTGTATGTGGACTAAGCAACAAGAGGTCACCTGACTACCAGCAGGGAGGACACACTACGATTGCTGACAGGCGTGAACTTCACACTGAGGGACTTCGCTTCACCAGGCATAAGCAGCATGTTGAAAACAAAAGGTCGTGTTGTCCCTTCGATAAATCCTGTGGAACCTATTAGTGAGGACTGACACACAGACACACAGACACACAGACACACAGACACTCTTGAAAACTGAGTTATAAGCACTACCAATTCCTGTAGAACGAACTATGGAAATAAGCAAAAACACAGAATTCCTACAATGACCGTGTTCACAGCATCACAAATGAAAATCAAACAATGACTATGATATGTGCATTAGCATATATTTTTAGCCAGCACACTTATGTCAATGTGGGATGGGGTAGTGTTTAAGCCAGAAGGTACAGAAAGCTTTTCTGCCTTTCCTAAAACTAAATAAAACAAATTGCTTCACAGTATTTTTATGATATTTTGAAGGTGGGGTGTGCAAGTATTTCTAACAGTGCAACCGATTCTTGAATCTATGATTACGTGTTAGTTTTTGAGATAGAAAGCACAAGCAATACTTGGCTCAACCAGAACTAACAGAAAGTCAGACAGCATTCACATCTCCACAGATGTGCAGGACATGTAGTTGAGATTTTTGAGGCGGACAAGTCATGGCCTCTGTGAGCCTGGTTGAGGTATGCGTGCTATGCTTTTTTCTTCGCACTGCAATACAGATGTGTGTACATGCAAAGACACCTTTTTGTGTTGGAACGTAAAATATATATATATTATATGAGAAAGTTTACACATAGTTGAAGGGTTACGCAGTTAAATAAACCAGGGAGTTAGACCCGCAGTAAAGTCAATAAAGATACTCACTTGATTTCTTTGGACCTCAAATTCCAGTGTATTTGTGTCAATAGTAGATAATTTTCCCCTTGGGAATCTGTGAGGAACAAGCGAACAAATCAATCAAATTATGGTAAATGCTTACTTTCAAAAACAGATTGGGCTAAAAGAGGACATTTAATCAATCCAAAAAGCACATACGCAATACCGTATGTAAAAGACTGTACTTCATGACGATTTAATTTAACATGCAAGGTCACCATGCATACAGATTTAAAGACAGTCCAATATGATATTAAGCGACCATCAACCCTTAGCCCCAGTAACACAGTCTTTCAAATTGGACTAAACCAGATATTTACTGATAATGAAATTTTGAAACCTAGACAACATGTCTCTTTGTTTATACTGTTAATTCCTGCAGTAGAAGGTTGGAGGTAAATCACCACCGAATAGTTGGTGCTCATCAAATCAGGTAAATACAGTGTACCCCTGTGAAGTCGCGGTTCGAAGTTCCCAGCCTCAGCTGTTTGTTTGTTTTTTATGTGGCAATATATAATTTTTCATGCACTTTAGTGTCTATTAAGAAATTATTCAGAAAAATAGAATTTACTAATTTTGTACCAGAAATATTAATGTAAATTCAGCAAAATTTCCATATAAAATATAACCATATACAATTTTTGTATTGTCAAGAGAACACAGAGATGGGAGGTTTGAAAGTAGCTGAGTGCATTATTCACTTCTTCTTGCTGCTTTTTTGGCTGCTACTGGCAGATGCAGCCCAGCATTGTAACAGTTTCTGGTGTGTTGCTCTCGAGTTTACCTCTACATTTTTTTAAGGATGGTGTATTAACCAGCGATTAAAATGAAATCAAAGTGTTTTGGGAGCATATTTTTGGGGCATATTTAGGGTTAAGTGAATTTCGAGGATTGACTATATTGCCATTCGAGTCTTGGCAAACGAAAGCCAGGCTTTTTGCTTTGTTATAAGTAGCACCATCAAATTGGTGTGATCAAGTTAAACTGGTGTGTTACCTGTCTTCTAGCAATCCAGTTAAAGTTGATGGATTTGGGTAGAGGGCCACTGGAAGAACCTGCACGTATACTGGGACATCAGCTGGGTTCTCCAGAACAACTTCCTCTTCCTAATACAGAAAGTGTTTTATACATAAGGACAGGCTAAATTCTGTGTGCAAAGGCAAATGCAAACTACTATGAACAAGTCAAGTAGATTTTGTCATTTCTAACATATACACAGTACATAGTAAGAATGAAACAAAGTTGGTGCAACACAAGAGCAGAACAGAAGAGCAGAACAGAAGAGCAGAACAGAAGAGCAGAACAGAAGAGCAGAACAGAAGAGCAGAACAGAAGAGCAGAACA
>JBBJLR010000111.1:10117789-10132077 GCA_037577145.1 Brachypetersius gabonensis
GATAGCTCCTGGGGCCAGATCTTTGCTCGTCAAACGTGCCAAGCCTTTCCAGAAGCAGTCAGTCTGTATGCTGAGATGGACACGAGAATCTGAGGTGGGGCCGGGGCTCAGTGCGGAACGTGCTGGGGATGTTTGTGTAAACACTGTCCAAAAACAGCAGCAGGAAAACAGCCACCATTTATTCTGCCACTACAATGTTTACTTGAGCAGCACAATATGGTCACTATCAGTATTTCAATTTTACTGTTACATATGGATTACACTCCAGAGGAGCAGGAGGTTTAGCTGACAGACTACTGTGCAAAATATGTGCATTTTATTCATTTGAGTGCATTTAACTCTACAGTAACTACTAAAAAAAACTGTATTTCTCTATAACATTATTCCACCTAGATACATAATTTCTACAATTTATAGAGGTTTACATATCAGCAACACCAACTATGTGCACAGTGATACTAACAACTCAAAATCAATAAAGCAAACAGTAGCCCACAATTTTGCCAACTGACAAATCCTGATGGAACTTTACCTATCAAAGTTCTCAGTATTTAGCCAGTGTTTGACTCGCACACACAATTAGGCTTTGACTGTAAATGGAAATGCTTTCCTTCCCTTTCAACTCTCAGCAATGCTCATCACATATTTGGAACCACTTCTTCTAGCCAGAGTTGACAAACCTTCACAGGCAAAACAAATCCACTACAGCAACTGAATCGAATCAATCAAACATAACATTATTTAATCATTTACAACATGTTGGGAAGAATTTTCTAATTTTATTCTATAAGCCTAATAAAAACTACAAACAAAATTTCCATCCAGTAGTGACTGATTAAAAGTAAATGCAAGTTACATTATTCAGTGTTCTGCCATACAAGTTGTAATGTAACTGCATGTGTTGCCATGTGATAAGACTTAAGGGTGTGTTCCCAGTTCTTCCACAACACAACCGAGAGCAGCCTCTTCAAAATACTCCACCTACACTATATGGACAAAAGTATTGCGACACATCATTCTTATGTGGTTTGGGCTAGGCTGTTAATGTCAAGGTGAGGCATCATAATTCTTTTGTCCTTATAGTGCATAAAGTTTTATTTATACACTATTTGTCCGTGTATTATATACACACTAAAGTTGTCCATATAGTGTATAAACATTTGAATGTTAACATGATCCTGAACATCCTGAGCCCTTTCAGATGGCAACGTCCTCCGTTTTTAGAAGCTCTCAGCCAAAGGAGAATAAGAAACCACTGAAATAATTTTCTAAGACAACACAAGACTTTCCAGGACGTGTGTCTTTTTCTGGCATTTTCCATGCACTGGTGATGACTGGAACTCTTTCAGGTTTTCTAGGATGTATGGGAATCTTACTACAAAAACGTTGTTTAAAAAAAGAAAGTACTTCCTCTTAAGACACGTGCACTGTAGGAAATCAAGCCATTACGATGGAACCTCCAGAGAAATCTGCCTACTTTTGAAAGGCACCTTTATCAGATGAGAAGTGGACACAGGGAAGGACAGTAACCATAATGCTGCTATACTGTCCAGTGTAAAAATGACATTTGGTTACTATTCTCATAATAAAGTTACTGATTATTATAGTAACTGTATTATATAAATACATTTTAAGGGAACTACTAAAAAACAGCAGTTGCAGTGACAGAATTACTCAGTTGCATCTAAACTTGTGTGCTGGTGAGAGATGAATCAAAATCTGATCTTTTTGGGGAAAAACCCAGCTGGACTTGATGATCATAGCAGTTGTCGCACATTAGGAGGTGTAAATATCTCAATACAATGGTTTTGCGTTGCCACATTAAGATTTGGATGACTGGCATTAACTTGACTAAAGTGTAAAATGAAATTCAGGACATGAAACAAAGCTTGAACACAGTTGTATTAAAACAACCATCTGAAGGAAAAATATTCTAGATCGGAATATAAAAAAGGAGGTTATATGGAGATGCTGTGGCAGAACCAGAACCAAGCAGTTGGTGTACTTTGACAACATGCAGAGGAGTGAAAAAGTCTCCATGCTGTTTGGAGGGATTCCTCATTAACTTCATGCATCTTTTAAAAATCTCCACATAGGTTATGCAAAAAATTCCCAACATCAAATACAAATACACCTGACCTCTTTGTTTAATTATTCTAATCTGGACCGTTTCTGTGTTTCGGTTGCATATCTTAATACAACTGTGCTCCAGTTTCATTTAAAAATGATGGCCCTGAATCTGTCTTTAGACAACATTCAAGTCATTATAAATCATCCAAGTCTGTTATTCCAAGCATCCATTAAACAGGAGCCACAGCATTATTCTTTTTAACAAATACATGAAATAATTATGGAAACTGTATATACATGCTTAGGTAAGGGGGAAAAAAAGCAAAACGACACATACAAATGTGTAATGAGTGTCTGAGTACTTACTGAAGAGCTGTTGGTGTTGGTGAGGGGGAACTGAACTTGTGAGGAGTTTATTAGTGATGGCCATGAGAGTTGTGCTGAGATTTTAGCCTGCACCTTTTTCTGCAGATCTGTATTTACTTCAAAAAAAGCTTCCACCCTACAAAATAAAGGACAATAGTTACTATACTGCTGTTACATATTTATTTAAATGTACACCCAGGAATAACAGGAGGAAAAACTTACTCAAGGCCTGATTGTTCCTTCAGCTCCCTCCATCTCTTCAACAGCCTCTGATGCAAATCTACATCAGCATCCCAAATGTCCTCCTGCATAGTCAGGCTATGTGGTCTTGCTTCAGCTGCAAAGACAACAGAAACAGTTCAAGTATTCTGACACGTTAATGTTCACAAAACCCACACAGTATCAGTTACCTGAAGAAGCCAAAACAGGGAAGATAAACTTACTTTTCAGCATAAATGGTAATCCTACATAACAGTGATCGCCACACTGTAAACTGGCATCAAAATAAATATTTGCTATCTGTAAAACAGAGAGCAAGAATGAAATTAAGGCATTTTCCCAGGGTATGAACTGTAAGTACACAGTAAATGTACAAGATGCTGAGCCCTTCAATAATGAAGAATAAATCAGGGGACTAATGGAATACCTTAGACTTGCGCCTGGGCTCCAGCTCAACTTTGTTACTGCGAAGTCGCTTGTAGTAGAACCGCACATCCTCGGTGAGAGAGAGGATCTGCTGAAGCCTCACCCTTTGTGAGAATGAACTTTGAATGCTGAGACCCTGGTGAACCACTTTCCCCTGGAGAGAGCGAGACACACACACACACAATCAACTACATACAATATTGTCCTGAGGGAGTGGGGAGAGAGACATGCAGGAAATGTTTGGAAATTGCTAACAGTTTGGTTCTTGACACTTAAACCAATCATTCAAAACAAATTCAGTGCTGTGCTGAGGAGCAACAGATAACTAAAAAGAGCTAATGGTGTCATGCTTTTTTAAAAACGTAGTTTTCTTTCTGAATTTTAAATTACGTTGCTTTCAGGTTTATTTAGGTTTGATGTTTTATCAGTCCCCCAATTAAAAGCATGACACCATGATCATCCAATTTGATTGTATTTTAAAGTCTCTGAATGGTAAAATAACTGTCCCACATGTAATTACTATTTCACAAGAAAAAAAAGTCTGCCTTTTCTGTCCAATTACAGAAGCCGCGCACTCCTCATTTTTCCTCTTTGAAATCATTATATTGTGTCACAATCTGCTTATTGCAGACATTGTCAATTGATGAACACTTTCATTACAAAAACATAAAAAATTGGCCTACATTCTTACAAACAAACATATGGATCATTGTACTTTGCAAATAACTTACCGGAAAGGAAGGGGGCATAATAATGTGTTTGGGTGAACAGCTTAATGTGCCTACAGCTATGAGGGCCTTTACTGGAATGGTCAATATCTGTAAGAGACAATGGAACAAAACCAAATCATAAAGAGCACACCTGGGCAGGTATGATCAGATTAGTGTTATTTTAATACAGTGTAGATGGATCACATACCTCATAATCTGTGGTAATGTGTACAGCGCCATCATACACACCCTCCAGCGCTTTAGCCACCAGTGTGACTTTAAATGCTGCATAATATCCTGAAGCTAAAATGACCTGCAAAGAAAGACATTCACACATGAATACAAATTGAATAGCTCTGGCTCCCACATGATTTTACTACATAAACATGCTTGATGAAGGAGAGCTACACAAAAAACACTGGCCCTTTGGTGTTAAAGTATGAAAATTATGGCGCAGGATACGTAGATGTTATGCAGATCATAATACTTAATTCTTTGATGTCAGCTGACTGATTATATCCTTGAACAAACGCAGACACGTCAGTATATAAACATTTGGCCTTGTATATTCAACATCTGAACACTGTGTTGGCACAGCATGCAAAACAGTGACAGAGTTAAATTGTCCTTATGTAATTCATATTCAACCAATCAAGGTACAGTGGTCCCAAGAGCAAACATGGACTATGCCTGATTAAATAAAAGGCTGGTGTCTCATTCATCACTCAAGAATTTAGTTGACAAGTGGTGCAGCATCCTCCCAGACTCCCTCCTTTAATTCTTACTAGGCAATTTTCTAACTACACTTTAGTTTTTTTCACTTGTCATGAGATCTAAAGGTTCACAAACTGATTAGATTAACAGACACAGTAAAAGATCTTTTAGAAAATAGTATAAAAAAAAAAAGTATAAAGAATAATCAGAGTAGGTTGACTTTGTTCCAACCACCTGTAGTTTAAGTGGACTAGAGAAACCAGGCAAATAGTCCTGGAGAGGATTTTCAGAATTTCCAAACTCCGAGAATAATGGCATGATTCAGTGTGTGCACATAATGATTGCCAAAGTATTACAAATGCAGATAAAGGGGAAGGTTATGCGCATGTATATATACACACGCACAACAAACTATTGAACTACTACATGTAGCCTTACCGTTTTGTGATGGGCTGCTGAAGTGTTCTGGAGCTCTTGAATTCGACCCAGAGCTACACTCCTGTTGCCTTTCTCTGTGTTCAGTAGCTCCATTGATAGACTATCTCCAGTCACCAGCCATGACTTTATTTCCAGCTGCAGAGTCAAAGTGAAGAGAAAGTGACTATTCACCAAGTGAAGAAGCGGGCAGCCTGGAGAGCAGTGTGTGGGGACGGTACCTTGCTCAAGGGTACAAAAGTGCCACTAACAGACCTGGGATTCAAACCCACAACCTTCTGATCGGAGGGTCAACTCCCTAACAACTAGACCACCAGAAAGGACCTCCAGGAACACAGCGTCCTAGCAGAAGTGTGTGGGGATGGGAGCTTGATCAAGGGTACCTCGCTCAATGTTACCTCAAAGATGCCACTAGCAGGCCTGGGATTTGAACCCACAACCTTATAATCCACTAGGCCACCAGCTGTCCCAGAGAAACAATGGATTGCATAAGATAGCATGTTAACAGAACAACTACAGCCTTAGAAGGAACCACAAAAAAGCACTGCAGACAGATCCACAAAAGCACTGCAGACAGATCAGTCCTACGAAATCAGTGTGCCATTGTTCACTAACAAGGTAATTCAGTTAATTCCCATTCAGTAAATGTGATATGTTCATTCAAGTTTGCCACCCTGTATAATTCTAAGCCTGTAAAGCGGTACAAGACATTTCATGCTATGCATTAAAACTAATTGTACTCTGTACCTCAGGGGGGTTTATGGCAAATAATCAGCCATTCTTCACTGGAAAGATTACAACGACCCTGTAACCCAAACCCAGTGGCCCATGCAGTTAGCTGACACTTACCTCTATGGGGTTACTGTTGACGACCACAAACACCAAACTACTGGTGTCAGTGGCACTGAGGACTCCAAAATCTAAGATTTCTTTTGGACTTGGTGAAAGGACTACAGGCTGTGAATGGAACACATACAAAGAGCTGCTTAATAAGCAAGATATTATCTCCGACAATTACCAGGACATTTCTCCTTTATTTTCCTCCAAAATGTCAACTTTTCCAAATAAACAAACATAAATAAATACAAATAAGTAATTGTAAAAAAAAAAATACAAATTACTGATTGGTTGATTTATTTCAATAAGTTACACCCTAATAATAATTATTTATATAAGATAATAATAATAAAATATAACTACACAGCGGTATAAAATATCCACAGAAAATACTATTAAGATCAGGAGTAGTTTTACTCCTTCCACATATTTTTAATGGTTTTACAACTGTTATAAAAATGACATCATTCCAGAAAAGCGATGTGACTTTGAAGCTCTGTTACTTTACCTCCAGAAAGCCGGTATATGCCCTGACAGGCAGGTGGAACTTGGATGCGTTGGTAATGAGGAGAATGTTGCTGTCGATGTGAATGGAAGGACGCACAGGCCGGAACAGAAGGGAGAACATGTAGCGCGACTCATGGGGAGGAATGAGAACTGGCGCACTGAAATTATGTACCTAAACCACAGAGGAAAACAATACTGAATTCAATATCTACATGTTTCAGTAGTGCGGCTTTAAAATCAGCAACACAACAATCTTGGATTTCATTCTTAAACGTTACGTAACAGTTAATTTTTCAAATCACCTTTTTACAGCTTAGTGGGCCTGTTTTATTAATAAAAACGTATTGAGTTGGTTGTCTTTGATTAGGTATGAGTAACTCGTAGATAAATTAAGAAAATGAACCTCAACCTAGCTCTATGCAACATGCTGACTCACGTTGAACATAGTCTTTGCATCCTCTGGAAGGGACACATTGTGGATGCGTATGGCAAAGTTAAAGGTGTTGGTGAGGTAGATAGGCCTATCCACAGGATCTACAGGGCTATCTCTGATGTGGAACAGGGTGGCTGTGTGGTCAAAGCCCAGATACCTAAAAGAGACAAAGAGAATGAATACATTTTTCCAGGAGAACACCGGAACAATAACTAAATAATAAAAAGGGGGGAAAAAGCATATCTGACCCCTCTAAAACTTCAGCTTGGTACGGGATTTCAAGTTTTGAGTAGCTTTTCTCTTTCGCCTTTACTGTTATTTTACCAGAAAACTGGTCTGGCCTTCTTGCTTTCGAAGCTGAAATGACAAAACAAACAAATAAAAAGAAAGCAAAAAACATTGTGTAAAATAGGGAGATTTATTTCCTGAAAAATGATTATTAAGTTATTTCTGTAATGAGCTTTCACTTCAGCCCAGGCTCAAACACAATAATAATAGCATCAGGCCACCTTTGAATTGCTGTCAGTTACCCATTGGCTGACTGTTGGTCAAGTGGTTATAAAAGGAAGTAACTACTATACCCTTCCTAACCGCTGTTTAAAAAAAACAAAAAAACAAAACAAAAAAAAACCACACACCATATCTCCTGCTCAGACAGTGCAGACACTACACTATACTTTCAAATCGCCTTCAATTTATTAAAGGGAACACCTTTTTGTTTAATATTTAATAATCAAACAAATTTAGGAAGCGACTTATTTTCTCAGGACATCTCTGAATAATGCAGTTCACTAATGCAAAGTACACTTGACACAACTTTTTTTTTTAAATAAATAATAAAAGGTGATCAACTTAAAGCGTAAGATTATAAAATATCTTACTTACCATCAAAATTAATACTCGCGACTTTGGTATATCGACTCTCTCCTGCTTTTAGTGTGACCTGCTTGAACTCGACTGTAATGGCTTCGTTTGATGGTGTCGGCCGAACGCTCTGTGAAATGGAAACACTGTTTAGGCCAAAATAAGGGGTGGCCAAGATAATCATTCATATGACAAGATTGTACTGTGTCACAATCTGCTTACTGCAGACATTGTCAACTGATAAAGTACACTTTCGTTACAAAGCAAGCATAATTAGTCCTGTTTAAATCAGTTAAATACAGTATGTGAAATGCTGAATAAAATCATGCATTCAAAAATCTGGAAACAAAGTTTCATGCAGCAGAAAGTAGCCAAGTAAGCCTAAGCAGCCACTCAACCTGGTGGCTGATGGCAGTGTTATCAGTGGACTTAAATTTAACTAAACAAGAGGGTGGAAAAAACTAACAAACAAACACAAAAAAAAACTTACCATGATTGACACATCTTTTGCTCCAGAATTTAGAAGATGCAAATTCAATTGTTTTGGTCGATCTGTAAAAGCACAACAGTGTTTCAGTATGTACATAAAATCCTCTGAGCCAAAAGGAAAATATATTGTTAATAGAAAATGTACAGAAAAAAAGGAAAAAGGGAAAAACCTACCTTGTGATCGAAGCGTACCAAAGTCTAGCATCTCTGTTGAAGAGTATATACCAGGTGCTGGAGAAAGGAAATCAATATATTTAGTCTGAGCCTCAAAATAGAGGCGAAAATCTCAGACTACCTATTTTAACTCCAAAAGAATGATCATGGGAGTTCATCTTCACCTGTGGTGACCTCCACTTCCACAGGGAGGATGATGAATTCATCCTCGTCTGAGGCATTGGTTTTGATTCTGATAAAGGCTGTGTGGTTGTCAGCCTCTCGCGAGGAGAAGCTGGCCCTCATCACACCCTTGGTCTCAAATGGGGCAATCTCCTGCATAAACAAGGCAAATCATTATGCACTCGGGGCTAGATGTATGCACAGACATCAAAGAAATGATTCAAGCTCATGCCCACCCATAATTTTTTGGTGCCTCCTTGTTGGCCAGTGGGCAGCTCTAGATGCAGATCCCCTCCGCTGGAGTACATCTCTACAACCTAGAAGAGAAGGCAGAGTTATATGTCAAGCTGTCAACTTGTTGAGTAGCTCAGACCAAAAAGTCAGTTATTGATATGCATTCAACTTTAGACATCTGGTATAAAACAGGCTACGGTCATCATGGCAAGAGTAAAAGTTTACCTGGAGTGGTTCACTATGCGGGTTGAAGATGTTTATGAGGGGAGAGAAGCTGCTATTTACTGGTACTCTGGCCCCTACAAAGGGCCGGAGTCTGTAAGGATTAGGGATGCCCACACCAAACACCTGAAACAACCCAACACATCATCTAGTCAACTTCTTATAGAGCCTACTTCATCCTGCCACTGCACCACATGCATTTTTGGTCCTTTGACCAACTCCTCAACGTATTTAATGTACCTGGTATGTGAACACTCCATGGTGAGATGTATTAATAAATAACGTATTTTCTACATTTCCTACTACTCGCGCAAGGAACACTACATCAAATGAAGTGTTTCCTCCTGGTGGAATTATCTGCAATAACAAGAACAAGAAAGTCAATGTCACTACAGTGTATTTGAATTCAAGTTAAAACACAAACGTCAGTGATGAACAGACAAGTTACTTGCTGGGCACAATCTGAAAAAGGATTTTTCTGCTTTTATCATAATACCAACACCACAAACATGACATTGAACTGAAATTTCACAAACAATTTTCCTAATAAGCAAAATTAAAGGAGAACAAGATATTTCATGAGAATTAGTGCCGGCATTTAGGGTAACAAGTGACCTCGGAAATACAGCCACTAGTCTACTTTGAAAACAAACAGTCTTGATCTGTTTCAATGACTTTGATGGCTGCATTAAGCCCAAATACAAACATAGATATGGTTGTCTTTGGTGAATAAAGCCACTGGTCTTTTCTATGGACTACACTCATGCACATTTTAAAACTATACTGATGAAAAAGCAGTTTAGTGGCTTCTCTTGCAATGTTTCAATCTGGAGTAAAATGAGCTCTCATTAAATCCATAGTTTTAGTTTTTTTAAGATCAAGAAATATTAAGTAATTGATGGGAAGTTTTAATACAGAAATGCTCTTTATGGAACATTCACATGTGACCACATAGCCTTAAAAAAACTAATGGAACTTGTTTTTCCAATCATCATCTTTTTCAGTTTCAGACAATGATTATGTACAAGACACCTACTTCCTCCACAAACTCTCTGATGGTCTACTCTCATATTTCTTTGCTCATACTTGTATTTGTTAAAATAGTCTCTCTGCAAATGAGGTCTCAGCCCAAGCTGTGTACCTACACACTGATTCTGAAATGTCTTAATTACTGTTAAGCTTAACTAACAACCAACATCACAGCATAGCTCAAAATAATAATCTATATTCACTATACAGTAATATCACAGGGGGTGAAATTAAACAAAACCCCATCATTTTTTTGTTGATCCTGTTCAACCTTTGTGAACTGGACTGAGTTCATGGTGGATGACCTCTAGCCTTGTTAAACATTGGCTATAAAGAGCTGAAAAGGTCAGCATGAGGCTTTAATTTATTACATAGGTGTCAGGAACAGGTGGGATGTCTTTAATTTATTACTGTCTGGAGTGTGTGAGCACACACTCCACACACACGGTCACACACAGAGCACCTAATATAGACGCTTAAGCTTTAAAGAGTTCACTGCTCTCTGGGTATACAGTGTGTGTTTTAAAGGAATATCTACGAAAAACAGCACCGCACATATATCAAATATCAAAACTATTTAGAGATTCATAAATCTCAGCCCTGCTGTGATGCACAAAGGATTCTTCCAGACAGACAAAGTCACTGTTGGAGGGATCAGAGAGGAAGCAGAGAATGGTTGCGTCCGAAATCGCATACTACTCGAGTAGGTACTACATAGAGTTAGAACGTACTGCTCTACTGTTAAAACAGTACGTTATATACAGTATGAATGAGGGTAGTATGAATGGAATTTGGACGCACTACATCCGCTGTGTTGATGTCACGTGTCGTCTGTCATCACAACAGCGCGTTATTTTTTACCTTTACAGAGGACATTTTCTCACAAGTGTAATTTAACCACAATGAACGTGTAATTTAACGTCTTCCTTAAGGTTCTTACACTTGAAAAGAGCCGTGTCTCCGTTTTCCGCCATTTTTTGAATATGACGCCGCCTCTCCCCATGTCTTATGGGATAGTGCAGTGTCCAGCGACTGTCTACTAAAGAATTCGGCTGGAAGCAGTAGGTCATCCGGGAACTTCTCGCCTACTGTTTTTCGAATACTATGAATTCGGACACACTACTCGCCTCGCATACTGTTTTCGCATACTATATAGTAGGGAAGTATGCGATTTCGGACGCAGCCAATGTCTTCAAGTTTTTTTTTCTCTTAACAGGAAGTTACCCATTTAACACATTTGCCTCAACACTTCAAAAACACATTAATGCCTTACAACGTCTCCTATTCAGTATTTGCACTGTTTAGGAGGGCTATAAACTAGTGAGAATGTACTTACCCTACTCTGGAAAAAGGACGCATGAAAATGTGCTGTTGTTGCTGATATTGATATTAAACTAATTTCCTCTGAACTTGGATTGTGTAAGTAAACTTTTTCCATTTTTGGCATTCCAACTGGCCTAGAAAGAAGAAACAAACAAATAAACTGAATTTACTGACATGATATGCTCAAATTAGTCACTGGCTTAAGCAGACAAGGCGTCTTCTGTAAAACTCCTTACATTGTGTGAGACAGACATACAAAAATAGCCAAGTGTTTCAGTTCACAAATCTATCTGGACAAATTTCCCCAACATACTCCCAAATATGCTGGGAACCAGTGCTGTATAGTGAGGTAGTAAATCAAAAGTAATTTCTTAATACATGTTAAAAATAAATAAACAAATTTTTTAAGAAGGTAACATTTAATGCAGAAACCTTTAGCCAGTGATGGATCAGAGAACACTGTTTCTCAGAACAATGTAAAAAGTGATAATTTGAAAAGTAAAACAGCGTCAATGATGCATTTTGAACTTTACATTACTTCATTTATCAAATGAAGTAATCAATTGGAAACATTCATTAAATAAAAAGAACATTCTATTTTTAAGCCTCAATGTCTTGTATTCAACCATACATTTGATTCAGCAGGTAGCATATTGCTACTATATGTTTGACTTTTATATGAAGCCATCGTAAAGCAGGTTAAAAAAGCAAACAAAAACAAAGCAATATTTAGGACCGTGCTTTACATGAAAAGGAAAGGGGATCATCGTTTAATAGAAAGGGGATCACGGAAAGAAAACAAATCAACAGAGCACAAGGACAATGTTGGGCCTCACCATGGTAGATTACAGTCTGAGATTTATTGTGGGCCTGGGTGATTTAAGAAAGTCTTATTGTCTGCTGCTAGAAACAGAGACAGGATTGCTCAAGGCTGCACAGCAATTCCTTACAAACACGTGCTGCTGATAACATGCTTTTCACGGAAAGCAGCAAATGCATAGAAAAGACCAGGCACATGCGCCTTTAGTGCATAACACAAAAATGTTGTGGTACAACTCCTACACAACGAGATACAGTTAGACTTGGGATTACTGGCTTTGGCAACTGGGTGAATGGGTTAGTGAGCAATTAATGATGGCAAGCAAAACATAATGGATTTGCACATTAAGTAGGCAGGTGTTTAAAACCTACCAAACAAACAAAAAAATTAAGAACTCTTGGGATTTATGTAGGTTTCCAAGGCCATCTTTAGGTTGGAAAAATTGGCAAACAAGCAACAGATTTGACCAGTTAGCACCAATATTTGTAGCAGGTGCTGCAAATATTGAAAAACAGCCTTTAATAATAGATGATTCACTTCATTTTGGCATTGGAGTAATATCAGTAATTATTTGGTTACAGTACACTGATACTGTACTAATACACTTATAATACAATACGACTATACACACACACGACTTGAATATTTGCATTATTTGGATAATTCATCACTGGCAACATGTATGCGCACAAACATTTACTATTCAGTCATTAGCCAGAAAGAATGCAAGTCAGTGTAACGTATGCAAATTATTCAAACCACAAAGAAAATTTTGAATATTCCAAATCAGAAGATTAAAACACTATTCATATATGAAAATAATTTGTCAGACAGTGTAGTGACCACAGTCATTATAAAAAAAAATAAAAAACATTACCAAGACATTCCTCATTTAGAGTGGAAAAAGCCTGTAGGTTAAAAATAAAGAAGTAGCTTCATGCAGAACTTGACAAACGGCTTTGCTCAAAGATGCTGGCAGAAAAATGAGAAGACGTTTATGTGGCAAAGGACAGAACACAGAACAGGAAGTAAAGTGCATATAACTTACTGTTCATGGAAGTCCAGCATTGGGGGCTCGAAG
This sequence comes from Brachypetersius gabonensis, assembly GCA_037577145.1. NCBI lineage: Eukaryota > Metazoa > Chordata > Actinopteri > Characiformes > Alestidae > Brachypetersius > Brachypetersius gabonensis. The sequence goes on from JBBJLR010000111.1 coordinate 10,130,905, forward strand.
CGTATAGGTCTACTATTCCCCCTCTGTGAGGATGGACTGCAGAAAGAAGAAAAACCACGTAAAAAAGTTAAAATCATAACCAAGTCAGGTTACATTCATTAATGTCTAAACCAAGTTCAATTAAGCCAAGACACAAACAGGAAGTTTTAAGCTTCATACATTGTATAGTAGTTCTCTTATGTATGAACACAGTCCGCACTGAGTATCGTTACAAGGATCTTTTAAGCATGTAAACCTGCGCAATCGGAGCATGTGTTTATTAGGTTTTGTTCAGTGCCACATTACAACTCGAACACCATGCCTTTTTGTTCTCATTCATACACACAAAGCACAGAATGGGTTCAGCTCAAAACACACATACCATCAGATATATACTACTATATCTGTTTAATGTCTCTTACCTCCAAGAGGAGTACAAGTGCGCTCTTACATAGCACGCAAAGCAGAGAACTAGTTGTGGGATTACGCTAGCAGACTGGCTTTTCCTGTCTAGGGGTAGCAACATCTTAAAAACATAAACTGAAGAAAAAAAAAACTGGTTGAAAACATTAAAAACAAAATAGTTAAAAGCACTAAATGTATGTTTATTTGTATAGATTTTTACATTAGTGTTCTACTTCTAAACAGCTTTTGCACAATCCTGTACACACAAATCCGATAAAGTTGCCGCTCCATTGGAAGCATCGGGTTCCCAGGCAGAGAACAATACCGCAGACCCACCAAACTCGCCCGACAAGTGAAACTTGGACTGCGCTAGTCTTTCTCCACACAAGTTAGATTGTGTTTACCAGGAACTGGGGGATGCAAAAATGGAAATACCACACCCAACCGCAAGTTACCATGTGGCTTTCTGAGGTATAAATACTGTGACTGAGAAATATGCATCTTCACTCTGGATTCTAAAGAACTGGAGAGTCTAGGATTTCAGAAAAGGGGGTTAAGCATTGAAGAGTCCTACCATTCAGCCAAACCATCTTTATTTTAGGGCAGTCACAATTACATGACAAATTACATTATGCTCTATTTTGAATCAATGATTAAAATTTAAACTGGAAAGAAAATTCACATTAAGTTCTTTCGACCTTAAAAAGGTTCTTCACACTCTCATCTTAGTTTTAGGAAATTATTTTCATGTGGCTTCACCTCTAAGAAACTAGTCACATCTTTTTTATA
>JBBJLR010000111.1:10140727-10180236 GCA_037577145.1 Brachypetersius gabonensis
GGCTGAGAGAGACGCTGCTCGCATGAAAACCGCTTCAGTGTTCTCAGTTATAGTAACGTGCATTTTATTGTCAGTAACGGTAACGGCGTTGTAACGGGGAAACGGCGTTGTAACGGCATCATTCGTTTGATGACTTGTTACGAAAAAAAGTATCGCCGTTAGTAACGCCGTTTATTTATAGCGCCTTTATTCCCATCACTGGACGTAACCTGGTAAAATGGCCTCTTGTGTAGATATTAAACAGATTTACAGAATAAACTGGAAACATGTAGATGTTCTACATGACACACAAAAAGTGAAATAAAAAAGTTAATCTTCTGAAAAAACAAATATTGATACATGTAAATACTGAAACAGTTAATTGATATTATTTTGAAATTGTGATTGATTTTATTAATCAATTATTTATAAATTTATTCACAGTTAATTGTTTAAATCAAAGCATTTATTTGACAAACATAAAATGCTTGATACCACTTCATGTACTAGTTAAACTGATTTTTATAGTAGGATGGACAGTAAGGGAGGGGAAGAAGCCACAAGAGAAAATGAAAAAGTGATGAATGTAAATCAATTCTAGCTAATCAGTTGGCTGTTGGAAGAATTGTTCTTCTCTTTAAGTTTCACCTATGTATCATCTTTATGTATAACTTTCCATGCGTAATTATTGAGCAGTAAACCGTTCATGATGTGTTTTACTGTATACACGTGTGTGTGTGTGTGCCACAACTTTTGTGTGACTTATTTTTCTCACGTAAGTACTGTAAAGGAAATGTTTCGGGGAAGCGCACTGCTGGAGGGATGTGGAGAAGGACATGGCCCTGCCCTGCGATGTAACCTTCGAAGTGGACTTCCCGGTCTTCTGGAATTTCAATAACATTGGCCCTGTTCTTCTTGGTGGTCGCAGAGAAAGAGGACATCAGATGATGAAGAAATCCTCCTGTTCTTGGACAGATCAGAGGTCCTGTCTCTGCCAAAATTCAAGACAGCACAACCTCATAGATGATGTCCAAGTCAAAGTGCTGAATTCCAGTTTCCGCCAGCTCATCTACTGTATCCCCACGACAGGAGGGACTCTGAGCCTTCGATAGCAGTCTCACAGACATACTTGAGGCATTCTTCTCACAGTATGACAATGAAAGCCTGGTGCGGGGCCTTCAATTTCAAAGGAACGTTTCTAATCTTTTTAACTGTTAAATATGTATCCAAACAGTGTGACTGACTAGCCATAGTCCTGGCACTGTGTCTGTCTGCCCGCCCAGCATGTATGGGATTAAGGCTTTAATAAAAGTTTAAATCTTAATTTACACAGTTTATTTTACACTGGGATTAACTGCCAAACCCCAGTAAAACCTGATCTGCAGCAGATTTAAGATAAACACCAGTTAAACCTCAGAAATAATGACATCTAGTGGCAGATGTGTTTCCAACAAATTGTGTTAAACTGTAAACTAAGCTAAGCTAAGGTTTGTCTCCAAATCTGAATGAATTAATGTGGATGTTTGGAGTTAAAATGTAAAGTGAGTGGAAAAGTTATTTATTGACATTTAAACACAATCAAAAGAAACAGACACAATTTTCTTTTTATTGATCTTTTTTATGAATCTGATCCTGAACTAATCATTCTCTACATCTGCGCATCTTCCTCACTGCTCTCATCTGAAGTTCTTTCACATTTCACTGCTGTAAACAAGAACAATGTTGACAATTAATACAATTTAATGGGATTGAATGTAATAACAGTTTACACAGTCTTTACAGAAACTAAGCAAAAAGGTGCTCAAAGGCTGCAAATGGTTATGTAAGTAACCATGAATATGAGGAGAGGTTCAAGTACATACATTCAAACGGGTGAAAAAAAATTAAATTATATAATATAAAAAAATTGCAGAACTCTTGAGTGATGTGGAAATGCCAATCAATGTGTGACTTTTAAACAATGTCTAAATGCTGACAGTACCCTTACAATTTTTGTAAGGGGTTTACCCTTACAAACCCTTACAACCCTATCTCAATGATCAAAGTCCTTCAAAGTGATGACCAGCACTTTGGAAACTTCATAAAATGACACATTCCTGGAGGCTTGAATGATATTCTTGCACCTAGGAGTATAATTTCAGCTGTCAAACATTAAAGCAGACAGGTTTTCCAAGGCACTGTGTTAACAAAGTCAAGAAACACAGACACTGTGATCTGTTCAAACCTACTTCCAGCATTTGTAGCCGGTGTCCCCATCAAGTTGCCATGCTGGTGTCTTTGAGCACACACACACACACACACACTCACACACACACACCTTATGTCCCCCTTTTCCCCACAGGAACCTATCTACTGTTACATTTTTACAGTTCATTTAAATAAAAGTGAAAAAATTACTGAAGAAATTTTGAGATTGGCCTGCCCCCCCAAAATCTCCATAGCAACCGCTTTCTTCACCTGAGCAACCAGCTTGTATACCTTTACAACCACATAGAAACTCCCCAGCCAGCAAGTCTTACACCCTAGCAACTACCTGGAAACTACATAGCAACAAGCTCCTACACCATAGCAACCACTTTTTATACCATAGCAACCACCTCCAACACCATAGCAACTGCCAAGAAACTGCTTAGCTACCACCTCCACAGCAAACACCCAGCAACACTCCAGAACCTCATTAGCAACCACTTCCTACAAATACTGTAGAAGCTGACTAGAAACTACTTCGTAACCAAATCCTACACCACAGCATATTATTATAGATTTATGTATATATAAAATTCTATACATCAAAAGTGAGCACAAAGAGTGTTAAGCCTAAATGAACAAAATAGGAGGGTTAAATACGCTAAAAATGATTAAGTATAGAAAATCCTATTCCTCCACAGCAGAGGGGGCGGTGTTGAGTTATGTGTCCAGGCGGCTGGTAGTTTTGAGTCCAGAGTCAAAGCCCTGTCTGGTCTCCTTTGTTGTGATGAATTCTGAGTTAAAATAGTAAATACGAGGCCTGGGTTTTTAGTATCGGTGTGTTTTAGTTGTAAAATTACTGCTCTGCAGTTCATTGCTACATACAGATCTACCGGAAGCTACAATGAGTGGCGGAGTGTATGGAGGAGGTGAGCTTGTTGGGATTAAATGAATGAGAGCGCCACGTTCAGCTAACGCGCTAACATTAGCAGAGAGAGGGAAACAGATCAGGGCTCTTTACTGTTTACAAAGCTTTATTTACACCTTAGTAAGGCTGTTATTCTTTACTTGGAGACCATATACATATTCATCAGTCTCCATATACATCTGTCACGAGTAACAGTACAGCCAGCAGCTTCTCTCTAACCCCGTGTTTCTGAGAGCTCTGCTCACTCTCAGATTTCTCTTTATGATTCTGTTATTTTTCATGCTTTAGTAAAGCTGATAGACTGACACCTCTGTGTTTTTACAAAAATCACGGCAGAGCACAGAGGTGCAGAAGTGAGACATTCTTTTAAGAGGATTAATCAGTTGTATATATATAATATACACATATATACATACACAACATTTGATGTTCATGTTTCTGGAGGTTTTTTTTTTTTTTTAACAGTGTGCTGTTTTTATTATACTGTTGTTTAACCTTTATTCTATTGGTTATGCTGCTCTTACTTTTATTCTGTTCTCTTGCTGCAATTTCAATGCAAAGTGTCCACTTGTTGGGCTAATAAATGCTTATCTTAGCTAAATGCCACTATTCAATTTTTGTTTTATATTATATACTACAGTCCAAATATTACAAATATGACACTTACTTCTGAGTCCTACACTTTTTTCTCATTTCTTTGTTTTTTTTTTCTGTGAACAGATGAAGTCGGAGCCCTTGTGTTTGACATTGGCTCCTACTCTGTGAGAGCTGGTTATGCTGGAGAAGACTGCCCCAAAGTAAGCTAGAGGTTATAGAAACATTTTGTGTCCACACCAAGTGGAACCAGGTGACCAGTAGTGCTTTTAAAAAAAATGTTCTGATTTGCAGGCTGATTTCCCCACTGTGATTGGGGTGACGCTGGACAGGGAAGATGGCACCACTCCAATGGAAACGGATGGGGAAAAAGGCAAGCAAAGTGGGACGACATACTACATAGACACCAACCAGCTTAGAGTGCCACGGGAAAACATGGAGGTCATGTCACCTCTCAAAAACGGCATGAGTAGGTGTTCTTTTTTCTGCTGTTTTTCTTTTGTCCTTAAACAAAATACCAAATAGTTATGTGCAGTATTCTTAGTCAAAGGCTTTTAGTTTACAACATTATGGCTAAATGATTTCTCATGTGTTCTCTCTCAGTTGAGGACTGGGACAGCTTTCAAGCCATTTTGGACCACACCTACAAAATGCACTTCAAATCAGACCCAAACTTGCATCCTGTACTAATGTCGGAAGCCTCGGTATGGTGCTCTCAAAATACATTTTGTTTACACACTGTGCATCTGCCATCACCCTTATTGCTTATCTGTTTTACTGTTTTTTTTTTGTTGCATGCAGTGGAACACACGGGCCAAGAGAGAGAAGCTGACAGAGCTCATGTTTGAGCATTACAACATTCCTGCATTCTTCTTGTGTAAAACAGCTGTCTTGTCTGCGTATCCTTCGTCACAATTTTTGAGATCTTATTTAGGCTTCAGTACATTCTTGTGCCAACTGTTAAAAATGTGATTGTGTATTTGATCAATACGGATATGTAGCAGCAGCCTTAACTGAAATCATTACAGATTTGCCAACGGACGATCCACTGGTTTAGTTTTGGATAGTGGAGCCACGCACACAACTGCCATTCCAGTGCATGATGGTTATGTCCTTCAGCAAGGTGAATGTCACTCTTGACTCTTTCATATGATCTAGAAGAAAACAACTGTTTACATATTGAGAACCACTTGTGATAGATGAGAAAGCCCAATATTTGTTGTAAACCTAATTATGCTTATTACATTTAAAGTTTTATAACTATGGCTGAATATTCTGCTAAATTCTGTTTACTCATACTGGTACTGTTCCTTCCTGATTAGAATACATTATTCTACTCAGGAATCTGCATGTTAGAATATTTGCATGCTGCTACATGTTTTAATAGAGAGTAGCAAAAGGCAGTTGATCAAAACATGTCTTATCACGGTTACCATGTTGACACTATGTTCAAGGCAAACCAACAATTTTAGGAAACAATGTTTATTTGATTTTAGATCTGTTTAAGTCGAGCAAGTGTTTGTTCCAACACTGAGTTTTGATTTATTTTATTTTTTTTGCTTTTTCAGGCATTGTCAAGTCCCCTCTTGCGGGTGATTTCATGAGTATGCAATGTAGAGAGCTGTTTCAGGAATTAAGTGTTGAAATTATTCCTCCATACATGATTGCATCAAAGGTGAGGCGTATAAATCATGTTGTGCCAAGTTACATATCACACCACAGTTATTAGGAAGTGCCATAAAACTTTTCACATGACTTTCCATGGAAAGATTGGTGGAACCTGGTCATGTATCGCCTTATGATGATTTAGAAATGTACTTAAAACAAGCTATTTACCATGACACAAACCATGGAACAAACTCTAAAGAATTCATCCTAGTTTTAGTTTACCTCAGGTTAACCTTAGTTTTTGATAGGGCTGCACAATTATGGCCAAAATGATGATCACGATTATTATTCACAATTATTTATTATTTTAGGTAAAACACATTGTCACTTTCTATTTTAAAGAAACTAAGTGAACAAGGCTTTCAGTTCAAAATGAAACCTCAAATAAAAATAAAAAATAAAATAAAATTTACCAAAGATACACACACGCACATACACACACAAAACTGATGACATGTTTTAGTCAATAAATTTGTATTTTAGTCTCCTTTTTAGTGATGCAATTCTATTTAACCCCGCCAGTATTGGTACCTAGTAGAACAGACCAAATCTAAATTTTCTTTTAGTCAAACCTATTTCATAATTCAAACAAGGTTCTCTTATTATATTATTGTTACCTTATAAACACAAGAATACTGTCCATCCGTTCCAGACACGGAGACACTCTGATTTGAAATTACTTTTTGCCACCCAACCATGTTAGAACTTAGAAGTACATACACATATATTTAAATAAAATAATATCACGTCACTAAAAAGTGCGAATAAAATGTAATTGTGTGTCTATTGCCATAAAACCCACATTTGTAAAACTGGTAAAAGTCTTCACCCTCAGTGTGTCGGCCTGGACTTCCCTGAACATTTTTTATTCCTGAACAAATATAGTCTACACAAATCAGAACAATTTAGGATCAGCTTTTATTGCATGGATATGGGAAAGGCTGCTTATCAAAACGCTGTGTGTGAGAGAGAGCGACTTTGTGTGTGTGCCATTTCTCTCTCCCTGGCACTATATTGGCCCTGCGTCCCAATACTTTTGATCATGCTATTTATATTTGTTCACAATGCCTCTCAATGGACGTATTGGGACGTAACGCCGTTCAGCTCTAAGGCCGAGCGTCGCCATACTGTATGGACATTTTAGCACCGTTTTTATTTTGTAAACCACATTTAGTCTCGTTCTTATTCGTCAACAATATTACATGATATATTTCGTTTCGTTATCGTCTCGTTTTAGTCACGAGATAAATGTTCGTTGACGTAGTCATAATTTTCATTGGCGAAAGCAACACTACACACAGGCACACACATACATGCACACACGCGCTCCTTTTTGTGCAGCTTACTGAAGCCCTAATCTCTCGTTCGCCTCCTGGTGGTTGGCTGAGAAAGTGTTTGCTCTGATTAAAGTCGCCGACGATCATCTTAATTTAATCGTGGCAGCCAAAATCATGATCGTGATTAAAATTCGATTAATTGTGCAGCTCTAGTTTTTAGTATTCATTATAGCTGTTCTCTTGTATACATTGCAGATACTAATATTTTCTTTTCCCCAAGGAGTCAGTACGTGAAGGTGCAACACCCAACTGGAAGAAAAAAGAGAAACTACCTCAAGTTACTCGCTCGTGGCACAACTACATGTGTAATGTAAGGACGGTCATCATGTTTACAGTAAACATTCAAGGAGAAAAGGACATCTCTTCTGCTATATGACAATCACTGCACTACAACCTGCCAACACAAATGTAACAAATTGTGTTCTTTCGTGCAGACTGTTATTCAAGATTTCCAGGCCTCTGTCCTGCAGGTGTCAGACTCACCTTATGATGAACAGTATGTCTATTTATTCTCGCCTCACTCTACCCCAGCAGACTGCACAGATGTTTAGCTTTACACCAACCAAGACACAACACATGCATTTAAAGTAGACAGGAAAACATTCACTTTGGTATGAAAAGATGAGAAATGTATCAAATAGATGTTTCTTTTTTGAAAACTTCAATTACAGAGTAGCTGCTCAGATGCCAACTGTTCATTATGAGCTCCCCAATGGATACAACTGTGACTTTGGAGCTGAAAGACTGAAGATTCCTGAGGGGCTCTTTGACCCTTCAAATGCAAAGGTAAGTACTGCTCATTAAATCACCCTTATTTCTATTTGCGATTTCTGCATGTAAAGTCTGTTCATCTCCGCTTCATAGGGTCTGTCCGGCAACACTATGCTTGGAGTTGGCCATGTTGTGACTACTAGTGTCGGCATGTGTGACATCGACATTCGACCAGTAAGATCTTATTTGTTATTTTCACCTTGTTCTACCATAAATGCCTTGAAGACATTTTTAAGCCTGCACAACTCTCTGAAACCACATTTATGTATAATGCTTTAATTTAGTCAATTTTTTATGTTCATAAGAATAAGTGAAATTACACTGACGCAGTTCTGCTGTTCCTTCAGGGCCTCTACGGCAGTGTGATAGTTACCGGAGGAAACACACTCATTCAAGGATTTACAGACAGATTAAACAGAGAACTTTCTCAGAAGACTCCACCGGTTAGTGCTGCTGCACTGGATTGTTGAATGTCATACGTCACATGACCATCTGTCTCTGTGAAACACACAGGGATCGTAACTTTTTTTTTGTTGTACTGCTGCCTGTTTAACTCAGGAGTAGCACTAGCCCAGCTTTTATATTTAGGAGCAAGAGCAGTAGAGTTTAAAGTTTCTTATGTGTAGCACCACGGTAATGGAAATTTCCCTGTGTTACAGAGTATGCGTCTGAAGTTAATAGCAAACAATACAACTGTAGAGCGCAGATTCAGTGCCTGGATCGGAGGTTCCATCTTGGCATCACTGGTGAGTCCTGCTGCATGCATATCTCTTGTTTTCATGTTGTCATGCAGTCTGATGACCGTAGAAGAAGCATCCTGGCTGCATCCTGCTTGTTTATGCAATGCATATGTGTTCTCCTCTCTTTTAGGGGACATTCCAGCAAATGTGGATTTCTAAACAGGAGTATGAAGAAGGTGGGAAACAGTGTGTTGATCGGAAGTGCCCTTGACCACCCACTCCAATGGCTCACTGCCTTCTGACCTTTTAGAGAAAACCACCTCATATAGTAAAAGCCTTCTTAGTGGACTCAGGAACTAAAAAGGACATTTGCATTTCTCTATCAGAAAAATTAATCCCTGCTTCATTATACTTTCCCTGTTTTATAACTCTGTAATAATTACCATGGTCACATACTTTTCTACTCTCAGTATTTTCAGGTCATGTTTGGAACTTCAGAAGCTGTTTCTAACCATTTAAGATGATATTACTGTATCTTTTGGTACATATACAGTCATGATCCTGTCTCTCCCGGTCAGTTCCACCAACACTTTAGCAATACACGCTATTATGTCAGAGTTCTGTGGCAAATTTTGTCGTTATGCTTTTAATTATTGATCGGCTGTTTTGAAAATAAAGACTTTTGTTACAGTTTTATGGATATCCTCTTCATACTCCTACAAATGCAGTCTAAATGTGTACACCACAAAAAAAAACTACTGGATAGCTTCCCACTGTTTTTTTTTTTTTTATAATTTTTTCAGCACTCATTACTTTTATAATAGCAGTATGAAAAACAACACTGTCATTCAACAAGTTTTCAATGCTTTTTTCAGTTTTCTGTACTGCACACCTGACTTTACAACATGACTGACTCCAGTCTAGTTGGCAAAAAGATCCATGGCAATTTAAAATGGGACAAATGTTGTGCAGCAGAAGGAACTTGGTTTTTCCTTTTTTTAATCACCTCATTCTTGGGCACTCTTTTTGGGGAACCTCTGGGACAGCTTCCGTTTCTCTGCCTTCTCTCTCCTTTGTCGACGAATTTTACTGAACAAGTATTTCTCAAGACTAAGCCTGAAATGAAGAGAACACATGGCCATGTAATCTCATCTTCAAATATTCTTACCAGTAGTCTTTTAGAACCAAAATACAAAGTTCCAAGCCTTACCTTGTGTAAGGGGCAACAAATAAAGGTGTAAAGAAACGTTTCCTCTTGTATATCTTGTTCATATACCAGGGAACAGGATGCTCTCTAAAACGGTACCTAAAAGAAAATTATCTTTCATGAGTATAAAACAAACACAACTCAATTCTGCTCTGTTCTGAGTTTATATCAGAAGAGATGGTGTACTTCACAATGATTATCAATTGGTTAGTTACCTTAAACCCCATATTTAGGATTGTCCAGCAGGAATATAACCCTCAGTCCTTGGACAAGCTGGGTTTAAGTTAACTATAGGTTTGGGCGAAACTGAGAAATTGTGTGAAATACTCTTTATGAATTTATAATTCTGTTTACCAAAATGTTTTGCCAAAAATATTTCTCCTCCATTCTCCGGGTCTCCCTTTCTTTTCTCCTGTCTGTAGTAAGCGGAGTGCATCTTCCCTCTCTTTCACAACACCGTCAAGCCTTCGCATCGACCTTTCAACCTATTGAAATGATGCGGTCAGTCATACTGGGAATCAATGGAATCACATGTGCAATCACTGGTGCCATCACAGGCCTACAGCTATATGAATGCAACTACATTTGATCTTCAGCAGGAGGAATAAGTACTTGTCGGCGTCTTAAAGCATGTTTACCTTCTTGATGCGTTCAGGACTGGGCATCTGGACACTCTGCCTTTTAGCTTCTTGCTCGGTTGTAAGCAACATGTTCTTTTCCTTTAGAAGAACATACCTGAAAAATAAGTACACTTATTACAGTAGGCATGTGCCAGTATAAACACAAAACAACTTCCTAACTTCAATAATATATTCTATTCTCAATATAATAATAGAAGATAAAACATGTTCTGAATATCATTTAGATATCATTCAGTTATACATTTAGATTATTTCTGTCTTAAATACCTTCCCTCATGATTATCAACAAATGAATGGTCTTAATTCATTTCTTGATACCTGCTTGATGAGCATGTCTTTTATTTTGGCTTGAAAGTGCTTACGCAAACATTTGTAGAAAAATAAGCATGAGATTTCAATATAGCAGCGTAAAGGAAGTCTGCAGAACCAGAGCTGCTCTGTATAAAACATCTGCAACTTGGACTAAAGTGCAGTGACTGTATTTGAAGGTCTCCTTAAAAATCCTGTGAGTGTTGAATACCAACACGTTTATATTACAGAGAATATCGAACATCTAGTTTTATTAGGGTCGTGTCTGGTCAGGCGGAGGGGCTAGACAATTAAGCAGAAATGAGGAGCCTCATTCATAAAACAAAATATGATCAAATGTAAACATACAAATAAGAGTCTGATTGTACACAAATCTTTAGTGTAGCCCACATCACATAAACTAAGTACTCAAACACTATGTTAAATTTGAACAGACCTGAGGATATGTAATGAATTATGAATTGCTACCCACAAAAGCCCAATTACTCCTACTTAGAAAAGGGAAAACACAAAAGCATGGTCCAGCACAACAGAAGTGATAAGAAAGTTAAAAAGAATAAAGTAGCTTAAACACAGTATCCAATGGCGACTCTTCACGAGGAGTTGTTTTTAGGGAAAACATTTCCTATTTTTATTAACAAGACAGGATTGGTTACCACAGTTTGTGCAAGTCTTCATTACTTTTTGCCCTGAGGTGCTTGCTCGTCCATGGAGCACCTGTGAAAAAGAAAGAACAAAAGTTGTGATGGTACATTAACTATTTGGCTGAAGGTACTTTTCTCTTCTGAAGAGGTTGTGCTGCATTCAAGATACTAGGAATGACAGTTTTTGAAATCTCAAAAAAAAAAAAAAAGCGATGATGGCATGGTGGTGAGGGAGCTGCCCCTGCGATTGGAGGGGGTGGGTTTGAATCCCAGATCTGCCAGTGGCATCACTAATGTAACCTTGAGTAGGGTACCTTCCCCACACACTGCTCCCCAGGCGCTGTGTCAGTGGCTGCCCACTTGGCGAATGGGTTAAATGCAGAGAAAGAATTTCACATTACTCACTCTGTATCCTGTGGGGTGTTCACCCAGTTAACTTCAAAACTTGTCCTACCCATTTCTGAAACCCCACTAGTCATATTAAATCACATCTACTTTATTAAAATCAGACGATTTGAACTTTTCTGCTTAAGTATGCTAATGAGTTCCATTTTACCCTTAATCTTACCACATTTAGTTTTGCTCTCACCTCACACACCTGGTCTGAATTTCCTTCTGTATTTTACAGCAAAAAAGAAGAATGCCACCTAAAAAAACTAAATATTATGTGAAAGATTCTGTCATATGTGAACACAACACAGCACACAATGATAACAGGATTAAATTCTTTCTCTGCATTTAACCCATTCACTAAATGAAGCAGCAGGCAGCCAGGAACACAGTGCCCGGGGAGCAGAGTGTGGGAACAGGATTTTGCTCAAGGGAACCTCAGAGGTGCTTAGCAGTCTTGGGAATCAAACCCATGCCCTAACCACTAGGCTACCAGCTGCCAAGCAGTTAGATGATTAAAAAGTTTCACTGCAGTTCTACAGGTAACTAAGCTTATAGTCTGACACACTTGGACAGCTGGTTGCCTAGAGGCTAAGGAGTTGCCCCTGCGATCAGAGTGATGTGGGTTCTAATCCCAGGACTGCTAGTGGCACCACTGTGGTAACTAGAGCAAGGTACTGTGCCCATGCACTGCTCCCCAGGCACTTCGCGTTAGTGGTAGGCCCCTGCTTCACTTCGTGAATAAATTAAATGCAAAGAAAGAATTTCACATTGTTTACACTGGGTGCTGCGCAATGCTAATTTCAAACATGTTTGTAAAGGCCAATTCATTTTTCTTCTCAAGCAGTGTTTTGTTAGCTACTTTCACTACAAATCATTAAGAATGAGTCTTTGAACACATTCACAGCCCGACTTTAGTAAAGACTTTTTTTAAATACCCGATTTAACTGTTGTTTCTCCCCAGTTTTCAGGCAAGTCAAAGAACTCTTCCAGGCCCATTCTGCTGGATGATGTGTGGAGAAAACGACTGTGCAGAGGACGGTTGAAACGTAACACATCGTACTTTTGTCTGGAAACATGAAAGAGAAAGACTTCATAAGCTATATAATTGTATTAACGCGCCCAATACACAAATACAATACATATATAAATGTTTTTATTTTTATAGTCTTTCCCTACATGCTAACAAATGCTCCTCCCTATTTTCAGTACCTAGCCAGTATTTAACTGGGTTACATTACCTTTGTAGGTTGAAATAAGAGTTGACCAAGGCCTGTGAAGAATGGTGAGATGTTCTGGGAGAAGAAATGGTAATAACGCGCTGAAATTGTCTGCAAACTGCAGAAAGACGGCATGCACTGGCCGCGGCCATCTTGAACAGCAATGTCAACGATGCTCGGGGTTGCCAGGTACGACAACACTACTCCTAATCGTTAAATTGCCCTCAGTGTTTGTCATTAGTGCTGGACACACTTCACATTGTCATAAATCGCCTTATGAGTTAGTATTTTAGTGTGAGCCCACAGTAAGTAAAAAAGACACGTTTAAATGTATTCATGTCTGGCATAAGGTTTGGTCCACAAGTTGAGGATTGGTTATTTTTGACATTGCCAGGCTTATTTATGAATCAAAATAATTAAGAACTTTAAAATCTAAGATGCTCTTGCGAAATATTGTTTCTTACCTATTTAACAAAGCCTGCATATCTGCGTCAACCTGTATCTACTGTGGACATAAACTTGAAGTGAAGTACAAAATAGGAGATTTAGGAAGGATTTTTAGCAACATGGCAACTTTTACTGGTTGTAAGCCAGTTCCATACTCCTTTATCCATGTAGTAGTGGTGTGCGATACTACAAAATTTGGTATCGATCCGATGCCAAGTAAATACAGAGCCAGTATCGCCGATACCGATACTTTTTATTATTATTTTTAAACTTTTTAATAATTAAGGTGGCTCAAATTGCTAAATCGGAATGAATTTATCTGTACTTTAAGTGTTTTTGTGATTATTCCTTTGAATTATTAATTAATTAAAACCCAGGACAGAATTTGGGCAAAGTTATGAATAGAAAAATACTTTATCATAATAACAATAACAATAGAACAATATATTTTTTCTTAAATAAAGAAAGAACACAACATTGTCACACCAAACTACAATACAAATAAACAATAAATAAATGATTCAAATAATTTTAAAATAAACAGTTCGTGAAAATACAATAAATAAAGTGCAAATAAATCAACCCCCAAAGAAATAAAGAAATATAAATGATTAAGTCTATAGCACATCTATTTGTTACTGAAATATTATATATATAATCTGACATATTATATATATATGCATTTGTTTCAATTCCAGTAAATTTATTAATTTAAGTAACACCTTTCAATGGGATAAATCTATTGTATCTAGGTCGTAGCATAACTTTTTGAGTTGGCTAAAGTAACAAATGACCAGTTGCACTTTGAAAATTAATATTAATTAATGCAGAAGATTACTAAAATATTACTTTCACTGGTATCTGGAAATTCTCTGCCACACTGAAAGGCTTCCGCCAGTGACCTCTGCCTCTGGAGCGCGGGTCTGTCAGGATCGGGGGTGGGGGGGGGAGGGGGGGAGGGGGGGTTTTGTCTTCCTCTCTCCTTTTCTGAAGCTCAGTGTTTTCTTTTGTATGACTTTTCATATGTTTATATAAATGTGTTGTGTTTCCAGTGTTTAACGGCCTTTTTACAAATGAGACAGCTGTTCTCTGCTCCGTCTCTCTCTCTCTCTCTCTCTCTCTCTCTCTCTCTGTGTGTGTGTGCGCGCTTGCTTGCGTTCGCCTGGCGCTCTTAAGTCACATGACAATACACCATCAAAACACAGGGGGAGGAAGAGCAGAGTGTGCTCAGTGCTGTGACTGGAGAGGCACTTGAAAGTACAGGCACTAAAGTATCGATCTTATGACACTGGTATCGATCAATATCAATACCAACTTTTATATCGATAGTATCGATATTTGGATCGATTCGCCCACCACTAGCACGTAGCACATCACTCCAATTCTCAGGTTCTTGCAGTGGGTCCCAGTTCTCCCAGTACATAACTGATTTTAAATCATTATTCATCATGTAGTCACACTGTGGTTTAGGCCCTGAATACATCTCTGGTATGTTTAAGGGCTATATTTACATTTACATTTATGGCATTTATCAGACGCTTTTTTATCCAAAGCGACTTCCACTCTCTAACTACAGGGGACAGTCTCCCTGGAGCAACTTGGGGTTAAGGGACCCAGTGGTGGTGCTGGAGGTAGGATTCGAACCTGTGACCTTTTGGTTCGGAGGCAAGTATCCTACCACTAGGCCACCACCACCCCACTATATCCCTAGGTCTATTAGATCTGCAGGAGCTGCTCAGCTAGTGGTGAAAAGATCTGAAACGAAATATTATGAAATGGTGTCAGATCTCCACAAACTATAGATTTAAAAAGCGGCTAAAGACGGCACTGTTCTCCTCCACATTTTGCACCCTTTAATTTCGTCTATGTGTTGTTTTCTTCTTTCATTATTTTATTCTATTTTATTTTTTATTCCTTTCTCGTGAAGCACATTGAAGGACCTTTTGAAAGTAGAGGAAAGTAGAGAGGAAAGTAGAAGCAGCATATCCACTATAATAAACCTATACAGTATAACAGTATTATCTGATAAATACACAATATAAATAAGACAAAAACAAACAATCGATATCTATATATATATATATACATATACACACACATATATATATATATATACACACACATATATATATATATATAAATAAACTGTAAATTGAATGAGAGGCTCCACGCTCGGAGCCAATCAGAGGTGGCCTGGTTGAAGACGTCACGGACAGCCATGGTGGCAATGAGCGTTTTGAGGGCTGCTGCCGCCCTTACAGCCCGAATAAACCCCTTAAACCGGGGGAACCAGGCAGCACACCTCCTCTCCAGAGCCGTAGTGCGTTCAGAACAAGGTAAAAGAATATTTAGCTTCTTAAGACATACTCGTATTGTCAGAATAAAGGTTTATTTTACTCAGTGACCTTCGCAGTGTTCGGGCTAAGCTAACTGGTTTACTACTGTTTGGTTCGCTCTGCTAATAACCCTGCTAGCTCGGTCCTACTTTAAGAAAAACTCAACACTACAGTTTTTTATATCTGGTTTAAACAACTATTATTATATTATATTATTTAAAGCTGCTAAGGTTAATATGTTAGATGTTAAGCTCGGCTCAATGGCTTTCAAATCCTAATGTTTGTCACTCAATGTTTTGGTGCAACTACATGCCTGCACTTCTGACCTTACTTTCTCTTCCAGTCAGTTTTCACCTAAAAAGGAGCTCGAAGTCCAGATTCAACATGCATTGTGCTTTTGTGCTGCTGAACTTGTGTTTTTTTAAATTAGTATTGTTTACAGCTAAATTTTGTTGAGCCAGATAGGTAATACTGAACTAAACCAGTGAAGCTCAGTACACCAGTCACTGCAAACCCAGTGTTATGATGCTACTGTGTTGCCTGAACCTGCCTTCTATTTAGTCGTTCACTTTAGAAAGAAACTCAAAGCTGAGATCTTATTAATCACAGATTGTTCAGATGTGTGGTGCCTTTTATTTGAAGCTCTTAATAGTTTTGTGCTGCCAACACCTTCAGTTTGTTCTGTTTGTAATTTTATTCACTGTTTACCTGTTATTGTGTCTTGTTCTAATCTGTCATTGACCAGAAAACTGAAGTGTAATTTATCTGAGCATGCTTTTCTTGCAGTTGCTGTCCGTTATGAAAGTCATGGAAAGAGGATGTTTATCATCAAGCCTACTGACTTCTATGATAGAAGATTTCTCCATTTGTTGGTTAGTGTAAAAGTTTTGGCCTTTAGATCTTCCATGTATACCTTAACATTATTCCCTTTTTTTTTTTTGTAAAAAATTTTTTTTTTAGATTTCGTGTCAGATATGAGTATAGACGACTCATGGAAATGCATCATTAAACAGTTTCAGTTCATACTGTTCCATGTCTTTTTATCTCTCTTCATCAGAAATATTACATACTGCTGACTGGGATTCCTGTGGCCGTGTTTGTAACATTTGTGAATACTTTCATTGGTAAGTTTTCCACTGTTAAACATGGCTTATTTGACAGTTCTTTTGTTGAAGCCTTTGCAGATTTTTATTGTGATAGGACGGTCATTCAGAAGAACTGTGGCATTATATTTTCAGTATTTTTAAAAATACTGTTTCTTAGGTGAGGCTGAGTTGACCGAGATTCCAGAAGGATATGAACCCGAGCACTGGGAGTATTACAAGGTATGCTCTTTTATATGCTACATAGAAATGTGATGCCAAATACAAACCTAGCATTTTATTGTTATATACTAGGAATACATCTTGCATGCTGTGTTTTTTTTAATTTATTTAAAATGTTAAGAGTGAATAAACTTACTTGATGCTTATGAATTTCATATGTTGCTTTATCCCAGCATCCCATTACCAGGTGGATTTCCCGGTATTGTTATGACAGCCCAGTGAAGGACTATGAGAAAATGTTGGCCATTATCCACATTGAAGCTGAGAAGGCTGAATTGAGGTAAGCTGTGAGTAGTTTGGCTTAAGTGAGGTTAGGTTAACTGATCATGTGATATATCTTGGCACACATGGCCCAAAAACAAATTGCATTATGTTCATGAGAGAGAAAAAATTGTTCCCAAGTGGCTCAACTGTCTAGGTGTTGGCCTCGTCATCAAGAGTTTTATTCCAATTGGTGTTGCAGCCATTAGTACCTGGGAGCCCAAGAAAACACGAATGGCTTTGTGCATCTCTGGGTGGGCCGGGTGCCCCCCTCCCCCATCACTCAGCAAGGTGCTAATTAGCACATGTGTCTGGTAGCTGATGTAACAGAATTAGCAGTATGGGCTCACATGCCAGACTTTGCCTTCCTAGTGTTGTGAAGTGAAAGTGATCTGACTGTCATACGCGAACACTGCACACAGTGTGAACAGCACGAAATTCTTCCTCTGCATTTAACCCATTCACCAAGTGAAGCAGGGGGCAGCCATGAACACGGCACCCGGGGAGCAGTGTGTGGGGACGGTACCTTGCTCAGGGTACGTCAGAGGTGCCTAGCGGTCTGATCACAGGGCGAATGCCTTAACCACTAGGCCACCAGCTGCCCCAATGGTAGTTTGTTAGTGGGTGGAGTTGGACATGTGTAAATTAGTCAGAAAATCTGGGAAAGTCTATATAAATTATAAATATATAAATTATAATATAATGAATTTGTCCATATTACAAAAGAGTAATGTTAATGAAAAATGTAATGAAAGTGAAAGGATAAAACATAAATGGTTACAATTAAATTGTTAGAGAGTTCAGAAAATGCCAGTTTTGAAGAAGCAACACTGAATGACCTGTTCATTGATGCGCAGCTTGTGTGGCCAGTGCCAGAGGATGTGACTGTATGAGAGGGACACTACTGATGGAGGAGATTGGGAAGAGGTCCAAAAATTAGAAAGAGTGTGTGCTCTATATGAAAGACAATGATAGTTTTTTTTAGTTATTTAGTCATTTTTATTGGGGTGGGGGACATTGCAGGTCCATTGGTAGTATACAAAACATAGAGCTTTCAATTGCTTATTAGGAGTGTTCAGTAAAACAGTGCTGCTGGGATAAAACTGCTGTGGATGCAGCGCTTTCTGAATGTCCTCTGCATAACTGAAAATTAAGATCACAATTAAAAATGATCTAACTGGATTAAGATCTCCATTTTTGGAGTACAGAAACCCTCCTTATTCACGGGGGTTATGTTACACGAGCACCCGCGTATAATGAAAAACCGCGTTGTTGTGTTTTGGTAAAAAAAAATGCCTTAAAATGCCTATTTTAATAGTGTAAACCCAAAACATGCCCTCAAATGTGCTCCCAGATCACTTTTAATTTCATTTTAAACTCAGTGTAATACATTACCCTTAAAGAAAATGTAATGAGGTTTAAATATGGAAAAGTCACAAGCGAGAGAGAGATCGAGAGAGAGATGCGCGCTCCGGAAAAGTCACGAACCAGAGAGACAGAGAGCGCGAGCGAGAGACAAAGTCACGAACGAGAGAATCAGACAGACAGACAGAGAGAAAGAGACAAAGTCACGAACGAGAGAGAGAGAGAGGGGTAGAATTTATATTTAGATTATGTTTTTTAGTAACTTATATATTTTTAATAATGTAGAACTAAAATTAGAAAAAAAAACATTGCCATTAAAAAGCAAAAAAAGGGAGAATATGGGAGCAGTTTCCGCGATGTTCTGGAGATTTCCGCGTAAAACGATCCCTTCCTTTCTCGAAAAAAATCTGCGTGTGACTGGATCAAGTGAGTCCTGATCCGCGTAAAGCTGGGGGTTTACTGTACTACATGTACTGTATGGTAGGTGATAGTGCACCATCTACTGGCTGTCAGTGGAATGGGGTGTAAGCTTTGCCTGAAGTTATATTTAAGTTATATCTATATATACCTTTATACAAATTAACAAGACATAATGGATGAGACACTTACATTGACTGAGGTATGTTTGATTGTATTTTCAGAAATATTTCAGAAGTTTTAGAATTTATTCTGAATAATCTATTGCCAAATTTGGGATTAGATTAGACACTATTTGCACTGACTGTAGTATTCAGAGAGTTCTGAGAGTCATTACAAGCCTTAATGCAGAAATTTGTGACAACTTTGTGGCTTCTGGGTTTGTTTAACTTCATTTCATCCCTGTGTGCTTTGATTCTAACCAGAAAATTCAGAGTACAACTTGATGTAAATCTTCAAACTAGATTTTCAGTGCTAGTTCCATGGCCAGTTTTGTGTTCATTACATTTTAAAATGTGGCTAATCTATTTTAGGCAAGATTATCAGTTGACCTATGAATCAGATGTCAACCGACACAGATTTCAAAGTGTATTTGCTTTTAAACAAGTGTTTTCATGTCATAAAATTTACTTGATTTCCTGGTTTACAGACAAAAACAACTTGAGGTCCGGAAACACATGAGAGAAAAAGGAGATGGACCTTGGTTCCACATCGAGACACTTGACAAGAGTATGATCGACCAGGGTCACAAGGCCACACCTGATGATTAATTTTGGTACCTGCCATCAGGGACCTGTCAAAAACCTTGTCATTATACAATGTATAATGCATATTCATATTTGTGCAAATGTGTTTTTTGCCACTGGCACCAATAAACTGTAGTACTATAATCCTGGTTGTTTTATTGAAACTATCATTTTTTTTATTATCTGAACGTCAGTATTAGACTCTACCACATAAGTGCATCAAACAAACCCAGGCATAGCATTTCCGAGCATATGGCATTGCTGAGGTTACAGCAATGAAATAGATACTTCTGATGGATCACAAGCATAAAACAGTACAATTATATTATCACACATATCGGTGCATTCATTATGTGAAATTATAAGAAAATCGGTCGAGGTCAAATTATGAAACCAATTCCTTTGTGAGCTTATAGTTGAAGGCCTTTGAGAATAAACTGAGACTTTTTCAGACTAAAAATTATCTCCTTGTCTCCTTATGGGTTCTTAAATCTTAACCTTGTTTTTCTAGGCCATCAGCTGTACATTTTGAGACATTTAAATGATCGTTCATTAGTTAAATTATATTTAAAAATGCCCATATGGACTTAAACTGAGTAAAACTGAGAATACACAATTTTGCTTTGACAACCCTAAATTAGGACCCTTCTCCAAATTGTACAACTGCTTGATTGATGTCTACCTGTGTGCAGTAAAGGTGTTCACATGATTCCACTCAGTGTATTTCCAAGAAAATATAGTCAATTAAAACAATATTTGCCAAAGGTCACTCAGTATAAAAAGATGGTCAGTTAGGGTTTTTTTATCTTCACAAATCATCATAGATTCACAGTGTGGTCTAATCACGAGTCTTAATTCTAAAATGTTCTTGAAAACTACCCACAATTTACCATTGCTTTCACAAACCGTATTTTATTCTAAAAGACAAAAGATAGATTTCAATGCTAGTTTCAATAAGCAGGCAAAAGTAAGCACATGCATGCATATTTATTTATGTGCATTAAAAATGGCAAAGTCATGTATTCACAATAAATAGGACTAACCACTACTGATTGAATGTGTGAATATTTTTAGCATACTGTTTTAAAGGTGGACCACCATGCATATTTAAGTATGTAAACACGCACCAGCATCTTATAACATGTCCATGGCCCCGCCCTCTGTTGTTACAGTGGCCAGTAGGAGAGCCCCTACGCCCTAAACGTTTTTACATCAATTTAGAATTTGACCAATCGGTGCTGGAGGAAAGCCAGACACAAATATTGGCTCGTTTCTCAAAAAGACCAGTGCCGCCTCCCACCCCTCAATGTTTTCGTCGTCATGCCCCCCTCCCCCTGATCCTGAAGGGGGAATGTCTCCACTGTGTGATTTAAAAATAACACCCTCATCTCTCCCTCTCACTGACACTCCGTGACACTGTGGTGCAGCAGGAATGCAAAGATGGCTACAGACCTGGGAGAGCTGCTGGTCCCCTACATGCCCACCATAAGGGTGCCGAGGTCTGGGGACAGGGTTTACAAGAGCGAGTGTGCTTTTTCCTACGACTCTCCAGTGAGTAAACACAGGCCGTGTGCCTCCTTTGGCTGCATGGATGCATGTTCAGTAATTTTTTGGGGGGTTCTTTCTTCCCTCTGCCCTGACACGTGAAAGGCTGTGCAGCGTTTATCGTGAGATTTCAGGAATCCCGTGCGCAGCCATTCGTCTCAGTTTTGTCACAGCACGCTGCAACATTTCAGCAAACATGGTTTACATCTCAGAAACCTCGGCCCTTTTGTTTCGAGGCGATAAGCTGGAGGCTGTAAATCAAACCAAATAAACCCAGCCTTCAGGTCCCCGCAGCTTTCAGGTCCCTCCAGCTGAGAGTCACCCTCTGCCTCCTAAAGATGTTTACTGTCCTAAACAGCTCACTCACAGTGAGAGCATTTTGCCCCAGTGCAGGCTGGCAGAGACGTTGTACTGTCTTACAGTCCATGACCTGATTCCAACAGGATTCCAGGTCAAACAGGCTCAGACCTGGACCTACAGTGATGCTTCAGATTTCAACTTTTGGGGACATGTTGCTTTCTAGGAGGAGTAGTGTAAGCAGCATATATAGTAAGCCTGGTCATGTGGGGACCCTGAAATGTTCTGAGGTCAGGACCACCTAAAAGAGAGAAATGCTGACACACTCCTCAGTCAAGCGATCTCATGAAATAATAGCAGAAGCAGAACACACCCAGCTGTACATGAACATGGACACAGCATCACTTAATGATGACTACTGATGACTGACATGAGGCCAAGCATAACAAAGGAGAAACAGTGTTGGATTTTCACTGAGCTGTTTAAGTATTTTTAAGCACGCTGTAAAGTAAGAGTAAAAACGATATTCTGAAGAACTTTTGGGGACATGTTGCTTTAGTGCTGTGAGTCTGTCCCTCAGCTACAACAGTTTTAAAGGTGACTCAGCTGTTTGG
This sequence comes from Brachypetersius gabonensis, assembly GCA_037577145.1. Lineage (NCBI taxonomy): Eukaryota > Metazoa > Chordata > Actinopteri > Characiformes > Alestidae > Brachypetersius > Brachypetersius gabonensis. Next base: position 10,162,636 of record JBBJLR010000111.1, read on the forward strand.
AGCTCATGTCAGACTATTTTTACCCCAGCTGTTGGAGCTCGTGTGTCACCAGGGCCTGTTGAGAGGTTTTTCCGAGAGTGTGGAGCTGGGATCCCTGCACTGTTGTGGGGCTTGATTCACAAAACTAGGCTAGGGCTGACATTTTGTGTTTAGGTACTCAGCAATATGTCAAAAAAGTTAAAACACCTCTATATATCATTAGGAAAGGTCACAGGAATGACCATCAGCAGTGCTGTGAGACTGCAAATTCTGGATTATTATATCTTATACAATCAACCCACTGAGAGTGTACACTCTTCAAGGTTACCCAGAGTATTATGCACCTTATACTGGCAGCTGGTTGCCTAGTGGTTAGGGCACTCGCCCTGTGATCAGAAAGTCCGGGTTCGATTCACAAGACCGCTAGGCACCGCTAAGGTACCCTGAGCAAGGTACCGTCCCCACACACTGCTCCCCGGGTGCTGTGTTCCTGGCTGCCCCCTGCTTCACTTGGTGAAAGGGTTAAATGCAGAGGGTGAATTTTGTGCTGTTCACACTGTGTACTGTGGTGTGTTCACGGATGACAGAATGGTCACTTTCACTTCACTTCTTACTTGTGTCCATGTACTGTAGTATGAACTCCATGCATGTTGTGGCCAACCAGCTTAGCAGTATAAAGCTGACTTTGCAGTGTCTTTTTGATCATTTATTGCGCATTTTGGAAATTTAATGTTCTATTGACCTCTTTAAATGTTATGATACGGCTAATATGTGTGGATCATTTTTGTTCTCCCTTTAGGAGTCTGAAGGTGGGCTGTATGTGTGTATGAACACATTCCTGGGCTTCGGAAGAGAACATGTGGAGAGACATTATCGTAAAACTGGACAGAGTGTGTACATGCACCTGAAACGTCATGTCAAAGAGGTAAGGCAACCGCCTGGTCTTACCATCCACTCTGGCTTGGTTTTGTGAAGCCTGTTTCTTGAGAACCTTTGCAAACTGACCTTTCCATTCCTACAATACTTGATCATAGTAGACTGCACCCGTGCATGTGCGTAAGTTAATCAGTTTAGGCTTTTTAAATATTAAAAGATTGAGATATCTAAAGTATTGTATTTAGCCAGGATTAGGAATAGTGCTAGATATCCCTGTTTCCACTCTTATCCTAAAGCTAAATATTTTAAAGGACAAAAAAGTAACTAAAATAGTATATTATGTAGGTATTTCTACTGTGTCAGTAGGGGCGGATACAAAACGGCAACAACAAAACCTGAGCTCCCTATAGACCCGCAGTGACATTTAATATTCTCAGCATCTGCAAAAGAGTTGAGATTTATTAGGTGTGATTCTTCTTTATTTAGGGATTCTTTTGGTCTTAAAGCTTGAAAGCGTGCATAAGAAATAGCAAAGCAGTCCAGGAGCTGAATCAGCAGTACAAAATAATAAAAAAAAGAAGAAAGCAAAACCAAATATTTTAAACTGGAAAAAAAGTGTATTAGAGTAAACATTTTCTAATTTGTGCAGAAAAGCGCTAAGCTATCTACGGATATTAGAAAATATAACTACTTTTTTCTTATGTAACTACTATGTAAAGTACCATAATGCTTTACAATAATAGTATCAACATACATAATTACAAACTTATCTTGTTCCTAAAACTCATTATGAACAGTGATCTAGATGTTTGATAACAGAGTAAACCAAAAAACAATATATATAAAACTGCTCATGCCAACTGCATATTGCACAAATACCATTAGTTTTATATAGAATAAACCATGTCACTCATAACATACAAAGCGGTTTGACTCTTTTGTGAACATAACAGCGTAAAATCATTTTGTCACTTTGATTTTTATGATTTGTGTTTTATTGGTCCTGAGCACTGCTTTTAGGAACTTTAAGGCCCTGATAATGACATTGGCAATTTGTAACTTAAAGGTCAATTTAAAATGATACTGGTATCTAATTAATGCTCAGATTGAATCTTTAGGCCAAACATTCTGATCGTGAACTGAAATTTTGACCATTGAGTATTTTCATTTTCTATCTTTCGTGATTAATTTATTTTTAAAACATCTTTCTTTATTCTGCATACTGTTTTAATCATATTTACTCACAGATTCTAAAGACACTGTGTTTGTTAATCTAAACTGGATATATGTGCAAATATATCAGATAATATAAACACAAGTGTCTGAATACCCGCATCCCTTCACTGTAATTTACTTTGCTGACAGAGATGTCAGTTCTTAGTTGTCAAACTTACTAAACCCAAATAAGCAACAGAAACTCTGTTGGACTGATTTGCATGGTTACATCATTACTTCTGTTCATAAAAATGTGTTTGACACTCATCTGCTCTTTATGGGTCATGTTTTTGCAGATACTGATAAAACCATTGGTTGTCAGTATAAAGTGATATTATCAGACAGCAGATATATTGGTCAGGCTTGAGGAGGTAATATGTCCTTCATATGTTACATGAGTGTCATCTACAGCAAAGAAATAAACTATGATAAGAGTAATGCAGTCTTATTGACTATGGAAAAAAACGATACATTATCGTACATTATTTATAGTTATACATAAGTGATCAAACTACTATCACTTTCATTCACAATACCTCATTATTTCATATTACAGTTCCTGATTAATGATTTGACCACCTTCTTAATGTATCTGCTGACTAAAATGCAGCAAACAGAGTGTACTCTCCATAATTAATGATCAATAGCAGAAATTAATGCTTTTAATATTTTCTAACTTGTCTAGTCCAACTACAATGGACTTGATTGGCATACAAGCTAAAAATATAGAGAAATGTAATGTTAATTACATAAATGTGAAGCATAATTATGTTTGCCACTGTTATGTAACTTAATTACAACTTGTTTCTGCTATAAATGTTGAAATAGTCTTTCAGTCAAAAGCCTAAAATAGAATAGTGAAGATCGTTTTTACTCCTATTTAAAATACTTTTTCTCCAACACTGTTTCTCCTTTGTCCTTCTTGACGTCATGTCAGTCATCGGTAGCCATCATTAAGTGATGCTGTTTCCATGATCATGTCGCTTGACCGAGGAGTTTGTCAGCATTTTACTTTTGATTTTCCTCACCGTAGCCCGGTTAGGGTTAGGGTTAGGGTTAGGGAAATACACGATATACTCCTTACACTTATCCTGTTGTAGTTCTAGCAACTGGCTTTTCCAGTTATATTTTTAGCATTATCATTATTTACTCACATTCTTTTTGTTTATTATGATTTTCTGTGGTCGAGAAGCCTCAATAAGAATGTTTTTTTTTCTAAACTGTCTCCTGTATGGCGACAAAAAAATATGTTGTTATTTGCCACAGAAAGCAACAGGTGCCGCAGGAGGTGCTGTGCCGAGAAGACGGAATGGAAAAGTATTTTTAGGTAAGACTGCAGCAATAAAAGAGACAGGAAAAGTCTAATTACAGACCAAATAACAGAGTTGGATGCTTAAGTTTTTTTAATAAGTGATTTTTTTCCCATGATCAGTAACCTCAGTCCTCCCCCGATGTGGCTAAATTTAGTTCATTTATCTGTATATGCAGTTAGTAACCGTTCTAAATCTAAAGTGCCACATGCTCGCTGTGGCCTAATCCACTGTTGAGGAGGGTTAGTTTACAGTGGGCCGGCGGGCCTGTCACTGCTCCCCCATCAGCTGCTGTGTCCTATCAACCCTCATGGCTGACACACTTCTGCTGTTGGAGGTGAGACGTGGGCTGTTGGGGCCAGGTGGGTTCTATTCACTCAAATGGAGCTTTAGACGACTGACACATGTCATCTTCACTCAGTCTTGGGGCTACAGACCATTTTTAAAAGACGCTTCATTCACACCTGCACTGAAATTCAAAAATGTGGATTTGGCCGTTAATTGAATCGTTTTTATATACAATCATTACAATAAAGCTACATTTAACTATTATAAACAGCATAATAAACAGCATGTACTGTTATGTATTATACTAAATATTTGAGCTTTTTGGAAAATAAGTCATAATAATATAATGTAATTATTTATTATTCAGTAATTTTTGGTATATTTTCTGCCTTGAAATTTGGTGACAAGTTTTTTTTGTTAATTTATATGGTATTTCTCAACTAAAAACAGTCATTTTAGAAATGTATTGAGCTCCATTTTTATTCTGGACACATTATAAACAACATATTTCTACCAAAATAATATAGAAACCTATATTATTGTGCAGTACTAGTGCAGTAGAAAAAAACATGTTTTCATTTATTATGAACATTGATTCCAAACCATCTTCATGATACACTTCAGCCCTCCTCAAACACCATAAAGATACCCTTAATGGTACGACTTGATTTCTAATTTAAAAAACATAAAAAAAAATACGACAGTGACAGAATATGGCACAATATGGCACCCCTAACAAGAGGTACAGAATTAATACCCTTCAAGGTATTACTCCAGGTCTGACATTTATACCCTTAAAGGTACAGTGTTTTGACGTCGCCCTGTGTCGCTCATGTAAATAAATAAATAATTACATATTATATTATTATTACTCCTTGTTGGGGCTCAGAAAATGACATAAATCACCAGCAATGTCTCCTCTTATGGCCTTATGCACAGTATTGTAGGACATGTTATGTTGGTCACAGCAACTCTAAAGTAGTGCAGTGATCTAATCAGCCCAAGCACACACGTCACAGAATAAGAAACAACACTGTGTACACTTTCTACCAGTTCACTCATAACTGGGTCTCCATTGCATCAATATGGGAATGTTATGAAAAGTTACAATTAAAATTTGTTATTTGAAGAATAAATAATGATGATATAAATAATCTCTGCTGGATGTAAATTTATGTACGATAATAAATAGAAGTAGTCTTCTAATATATATATATCTCTTGATAATAATAACCCCCTGACAGATATATAAGTGAATAACATTGATTTTCCATGTACAATTGAAGTGAGATTTATTAGGCAGCAAGTTCCTGAAACCGGGCAAAAGTAAGGACTTGAGTGACTTTGGCATGGGTCAAATTATGGTGGTTGGGCAACTAGGTCAGTGCATCTTCAAAACAACACATCTAGTGACATACAGTGCTTTTGTGCATAAGCGTTTTGACCGATACTTTTTTATCACTACATCTCTTTGAACTTTAGTCACAAAAACTACTTTTTAGAGAATCATTTTAGGTGTTTGTAATTTCCACACTGTGATCTAAATGTGAAACTGTGTTGTCAGTGTTTTTCTATTTTATAAATGTCCTTATTGCTCTTTCTGATTATTATTGCTCTCTTAAAGGTTTTAAAGCAATGACACAGGAATATCTGTCTGATCACCTCTCATATCTCCTTTCTTTAAGATTTAGAACTTAACCATGATTTTAACGGGGATGATTATGAATATGAAGATGAGGCCAAGCTTGTCATATTCCCAGACCACTTTGAGATCCCTTTACCAAATATTGAGGAGTTGCCTGCACTGGTCAGTGAGAGTGTGTGAGCATACCCTTTGTATGCACTGCATGCCAAAGGTCTGACTTGGTTCTGATTTGAAACAGTGCTGTAATGTGCTTCAACCCAAAGCTCTCTCACACTAGTAACTTAACTGAAATTTCAAATGATTCCTCACTGCCTTTTGTCTTAGCCATTTGATAACTTCTTATACCCAGGTGTTCTGACAGTAAGTATACAGTAAGTATACAGAGATAAAGTGTGATTTTATTTTCCTATAACTTGATCATCAGTTTGAATTATCATCTCGTCTGATGAACAGTCAAGAATGTTATATAGCAGCTAGAGAATATCATGTCACCCAACTGAAACTTTATGAACAATAGATCTTTGGGTCAAAAATCATTACAGTTTCAGTATAACACTTGAATTGTTTGTCAGTGATTGTATGTTCTTTACTTTTTCTTAAATAAGTTCTCTTTCTACACTGTGATGTCTTGAAAAGATTCGTGGGGCATCTAAGGGTTCTAATAAATGTATTTCTGTCTGCCAAACTTTATTTTTTTTTCATCCTGTTTTCATCCTGTTTTGTGGTTGTTGATATGTTTCCTTATGAATTCATGATGGTTACTATTACAAGGATAGACTCTTTAAAGCCTTAGGGAGTTTTCTTTCTAAAATGGTTTATCTTGCTCTTGTGGACATTCAGTATGCATGTATAAAGTAAGTCCTGTAATTAATCCACTAAAAGGTCAGCATTATGCCAATTTTCCTTTTTAACGTAAACTATTATTTCCTTGGGTTAGACTTGTGTAAGCAGAACCTTCACTAATCACGGTCCCGTCCACACAGCTTTGTGTCCCCATGGTTTCTGTCTATGGTCTGTTTTCAATTCAGTAGAATGTATCGAACAATTGCCAGTGACTGAGGGAAAAAAAAGTTTGTTCCCTGGATATGAATCTATGAGCAAAGTGAATAAGATCCTTACTGTCCCATGCTGGATAAAAGTGTGACCTGTATATGTAGTGCCCATTTCACTCATTTCCTCTGCTCTTCTGATGAGTGCTGATGAGTTTGGTTCTGCTTCGCATGCTAGCCTTGTGGGACTAGGGGATACCTGTCATACTGACCTATCAGACCATTAGACCAGAGGTCTCTTTTAAAAAAAATGTTTCATCATATACTCAATTTTTACACTCAAGCTTAGCTATACGTTTAATGAAACAAACAGTTTAAGTTTAACACACATTCTTTTATTCTACATTCTGTTCCCTAATCCTTCATAGATCCTGTATTATAGAATTTGACTTATTTTTTTGAAACTAGGAAGTTTTATGTAGTTTGTGAACAATAAGTTTTTAAAATGTGTCATTTGCTCCCCAGTTCATATTTAGAAATTAATACTCTGTTTTGACTTAATTGTTTTTATGATGTTGTATAAACCAGAGCATTTACACATGCCTGCCTAGCAACAGTGGGCTCCCCATGGACATCGAAGCAATAAGGCCTGCTTACTGATGGCTGATTGCTTTTATTATTTGAATGGATTGAGGCTGGTCAGACTGGGAGGGGGTCTGTCTACCTCTAGATACAGTCATTTAGATCTGAACACATTTCAGGCTGCCTAGCTTGTGCGTTACACCTGGCTCTGCACTTGCACTCTGAAAGCTGTATGAACATATTTTCTCAAGGTTAGCTATAAGAGGAGTCTAGGGCTGGGTATATGCATGAATCTGAAAGTTATTTCATTAACAGCATGATGTGATTTTTGTGTTGCCTGGCTAGTTTTTTATCTAAATTAGCTGCTTAGGATTCTGGCATGGCTTTGAGACTTTTTAGGTGTCACATCATACTAAACATGAATGTGACATATCCTATGTCCTATGATACAGAGCCAAATCTGCAGTCTTCTATGGATCATAATTGGCTTGTTTGTATGTGTATAACTCCCGTTTTAGGTGACCATTGCTTGTGATGCTGTGCTTAATGCTGCATCTGCATACAAAAAGCAAGAGTCAGATTCTTGGGAAGAGGAGCTTCAAGTGTCCAAACACGCCAGAAGTCTCAGACAGCAAGATAATGGGGTTCGAATTCCTCCCAGGTTGGTCACATAGCGATCCAGAGTCAGATTTCCCCGTGGACGCTCTGCTGATAACAGTGGGGTCGCTCAAAATGCCCCTTAAATTCGATACACCAGACGGTTCTTGGTGTTGTTTGATGTTAACATTTCAGTGCTTAATGGGTTTTGTAGAAATTCTTTAACTGATATTTCCTTTGACCATTTCAACATGTCAAGGACGTTATTTTGGCACAAATCATAGAATTTATGGATACAGCTAGATCTCTTTAGAGGGAATGTTCATTCTTTTCAGAGATATGCAACCTCTCTATGTCACTCTTTGTGTTTTCTTCCTTGTCACTTGCTGTGGGTTTAGTGGCTGGAAGTGTACCAAGTGCGAAATGAGAGAGAACCTATGGCTGAACCTGACGGATGGCTCTGTCCTCTGTGGAAAATGGTTCTTTGATGGGAGTGGAGGGAACGGGCATGCCCTCGAGCACTACAAAGAAACCAAATTCCCTCTGGCAGTCAAACTAGACACCATCACCCCTGACGGCGCAGGTTTGTGCTTAAGGCTAAACACTACCGGAATGCCTTTAAACATTTTTCAAAAGTACAAATGACTCCTTAGTATAACACCACAACATTTTAAGACATTTTCATGATAGAAAAGTCTCCAATAGTAAATTTAATAACTTTTACGATTTGCATACTGCACTGCTCTAATTCCCTTCAAACTGAGCTAATTATGCACTCTTTTTAATAGAACATGCTGCTGTTTAATGTTAAAAGTACTGATATTAATAATAAGATAGTCTGAATGTTGTCATGTAATTTATTATTTATAAAGTTAAAGTCTACATGACTCTTGGTAAATTGATGTCATGGGAAGATCCTTTATACCTTTTAGGTCCTTTGCTGGTTTGTTAAAGAGTGCCTTCATATCAGTTAAGATGAGAAGTGTGTGGTAAATTGAATGCTTTAAAAAAGAGAATGGATTGGGTTTTTCAAGCTAGATATTTCTGATAGATGTCAAGTGTTTTTTACTTTGCAAATATGTTTAAAAATAAAAAACAATTACGTAAATGCAATTTTGATTATTAATATTTACACAATGAATTACATTTATACACACGTCTGCACTTCCACCTTTATTTATTTATTTTGTCAAGCCTGGATTTGTGGATAACTGTAATGTTTTTTTTAGATTTATGTCACAGTAAAATTTTTCTTTCTTCTACTATTTCTCTATACAAACACATGGCACCAGTTAAAAGTATGGAATACAGAAGTTACCTGCTTTTTCAATGAGCTGCCAGTAAGAAATCCGGTGTTCTGCAGTGATATTTGTAACCTCTAATGGTTTAAGCTCTTTTTATTGTTCTCTTTTACAGATGTTTATTCCTTTGACGAAGAAGAAGCAGTACTTGACCCTCACATAGGAGAACACTTGTCACACTTTGGAATAGACATGTTAAAAATGCAAAGGGTGTGTTTGGAAGTTCATTTGGAAATCGATGCAATATTCAAACAAATGCACATTTCCTGTAGGATGTGAACTGTTCTGTACTGAAAGTCTATGGTGATGTCATACAGACAGAGAACGGCCACCATACAGACAACCACATGCAGTCACGAGCCAGTGAGTGGGAGGTGATCCAGGAGTCTGGCCTGAAGCTGAAGGTGGTCTACGGTTCAGGCTATACAGGTATCAAAAACCTGGGCAACAGCTGCTACCTCAGTACCACTATGCAAGTCCTCTTCAGCATCGCAGAGTTTCAGAGAGCGTAAGTGCTCACAGCTTTTTCCATTTCTTATATTGTGTTTTATTAACAGTAACATGTACCTTATATTTAAATTGTATTTATCAGTATACAGTTGGGCTGTAACAGTACATGTATTCGTACCAAACCGTTCGGTACATGATGTCTTTCGGAGAATACGCGGTACGACAAGAAGACGTGATTGAAGTAATACGGAATCACAGAGGGACCAAAAAGTACAAGTAAATCATAAACCTGGGGCGTGGTGTGGCGCAATACGCAATAGTGCCACCTACTGGCGTAACACTTCTGCTGCCTCACACATACATGAAAATATAAGCAAGAGTGTGTTTACTGGTTAATACACTGCTGTTTATTTAAAATAAACGAAAACAGATCAAGCCTCATTCTTTATAACTTTTTGTTGCTTAACTTTGCTGTATCGTGAACTGTACCGAACTGTGACCCCAAAACCGAGGTACGTACCGAACCATGACATCTGTGTACCGTTATACCCCTAGTTTACAGTAATCCCCGCTTTTTGTGGGGCTTACTTTCCAAGAGCACCTGCGTATAGTGAAAAACCGCATTGTTGCGTTTTGGTTAAAAAATGCCTAAAATACCTATTTTTATCGTGTAAACCCTAAATAGGCCCCCAGGTATGCTCCCAGAACACTTTAATGTCACATTAAGCTCAGTTTAATGCATTATCCTTAAAGAAAATGTAAAGGTAAAATTTAGATTTCCTGCCAGGACAAAATTGGGAAACGGGGAAAATGGTGAGGTGAACCGTTTTCAGAGAATAAACCCTGATCTACTCGGGCTAAAAATACAAATGAAGGCTTGTTGGAAAGGTCTCCTGGAGATCTATTGAACTGTGGAGTTTGAAGTGTCCCCTTTTGTGAAAACCAGAAAAAATCTATTTATTGCCACAAAAAAAGCAAAAAACGACGGAGGATATTAGCAGTTTCCGCGTTGTTGTGGGGATTTCCGCGTAAAACTATGAGTTTGGTTCTCAAAAAACATCTGCATGTGACTGAATCCACGACTCCTGATCCGCGTAAAACTAGAGGTTTACCGTATACATTAGGAGGCATTATGAAGGTGCTTAGAAACAGTTTTTTCCTAAAGTAATGTACATTTGTTTTATTACCAATGATTGTTGAGTGTTTTTTTTGGTTACTAGGTACGTTGGTAATCTTCAGAGAATATATGACTACTCACCACTCGACCCTACCCAAGACTTCAGTACGCAGATGTAAGTAACAAAAAATCTGCTGATACATCAGTAAAAAATGTCTTCTTGTCTTGCACTACAATGCGATGCCAACAGCATAGTGCAAAAATACCTTTCGCTACTTCTACTGTTGTCCAATGATAAGCCGCTTCATTAGGTTCAGCTCCAGTCACCATTTATGTGTTCTTAGTAGTTTACAAGAAGTTGTAGTTTCTACAGTTATTAGACCCTCTGTACCCCCTTTATTAGTGCTTTTGTGTTTGCAGGGGCAGCACTGCAGTGTGCCACCCACTATTTCACTGTGGTTCTTGAAGTTAAAGGGGACTAACACATGATGCAGACAAACATGTGGACAAGAGCCCTTAATTATAAGCTATACAGTACACCTGTAGATACAAAGTATACCTAATAAAGTAGCTTGTCTAACTAGTTCTTGCTGGTGCCTAAATCTCAGTGTTGTTATGAACGGCTCCACCATTTGACATGATACACTGGATACCTTGTTTGTGTCTGTATCCAGGGCAAAACTGGGTCATGGGCTTCTTTCAGGCCAGTATTCCAAACCTCCAATCAAAACAGAACTCATTGAACAGGTGATGAAAGAAGAATACAAGGTATTTGACTTGGTCTGTCTCGCTTAATATTTGGACTGAGCATGGGGCTTCAGACAGTATGGGTTTGAAAATATTTGGCCTTACTGCAGAACGCCTTTTGTATGATTGTGCAGGATTCCGTCTGTTTAACCCAACTCACTCACTAAACTCAGTTATATTACTTACAGTGGGCTCCGAAGGTCTGCAGCCACTACTGAAAATGCTTCTATTTTGCATTCATTCTTTTCTAATTTTATGTAAAATATTTCATTAGAAGTTGTAGTATCAACATAACAATTTGAGAAAGACTTTGAAATCTTTACATGGATTTCAGAATTTCTTAGCTTTCATAGTGCAAATGTGTATGTTATGTCAATATCATCTTTACATTTAAGTTGCTGTTTGTCATTAATTGATTCATTTTGTCTGATTTTAGGCATATAGTTAAAAATCAGTGTTTTTTGTGCTTTTGTGGCTGTTCTTGTGTGGTAGAGGAAGCTAATCCCTTGATAGGGGTTTACCTTTCAGTGGCATCATCTCAAATGATAAGCAAAAGGCCAGCTGAAAGAGCTCTATTGTAGCTTACTAAAGAGCCTCTACTGTTATGGCTAACAATCTCTCTCTTTCCTCTGTAGCAGCAGCACAGAGGGATTTCTCCAAAGATGTTCAAGGCTCTGGTCAGCAAGGGCCACCCAGAATTCTCCTCAAACCGACAGCAGGATGCCCAAGAATTCTTCTTGCATTTCATCAACCTAGTGGAGGTATTGTTCTGCCTTGTTCTGTTTATAAGCATTCCTATTGTAGAAAAGTGGAGCATCAGTGCTTCAAAGACTTTTTTAACTACCATCTGCTGCATTTTAGGAGGAACTGTTGTACAAAAGAGTAGCTAAATACATCCCTGTTAGGGCCCTGAATGTTAGAATGCTTTCTCAAACAGACAGATGGGAAGCTATTAGTAGAGGATGGGTATTTTTATCATGAAAAACGGCAAATGTCTTTTGTTGCGGTGTCTGTGGGCTGAAAATCTGCAGTAGTTTCCAGTGCTTGTCTGAAGTCACTCTGTCGCTTGACTTTCAGAAGACACTTCTGAGCAACATTCCTGCTCCCAGAGCTGCCAGACATACACTTGTGCTCTGAAGTGACTTTCTCAACTGAGTTAAATTTAGAACCCCCTATCAGTTACACAGGCTAGATAATACTTCCTATTTACCTCGTCTGCATGAGCCACGTCCAGAATCGACTGCCCTGTAACTTTTCAGTGACCACAAAAACATCATGAAGCCTCATGACACATTACTGATTTACTGAATTCCCCTTTCTGTATACTTGGTTATCAAATGACCAAACATATCTGTAGCTACATGATGCGATATTGGTTTTGCCATCTGCTAGCAGTGTCCCTAAAATGTATATAATCCTTAAATGGTCAACCTAGCAAGGTCAAGACAGGCCTTCTATGAATGTTCATGCTAAGAAATACTGCCTGATTTATTTGTGGAGAGACGGACAGTGAGTGGAGCTTATGCTGCCCATTCAGCTCTGGTATTTCAGTGCTGGTGGAGGAGAAATATAGCTGGTGTATTTCTGTAAGGCCTCAGAATAGAGAGACCGCCACAGCTCCTCTCAAGACGGCCTCATTGAACTTTGAATAAAAGTTGCTCTGGGTTTGGGTTTGAAGAGACATCATATTGATTGTAAAAGGCGAAGACACCTTTTATGTCATCCTTTAGGTGTTAGGCTTTGAGCTAGTTTGGGATGGTGGAGTTTTTTTGTCTTATCTTGTTGTCTTTTGTTTTTTGCATTTTTATTTGCATTTAATTAAGGTTATAGTAGCTTTTGTAGTAGACATTTTTATCATTTCTAAATATGCCATGATAATGTGATGTCATGAGCTTCAGCACATTTACATATATCCACATATTTAGCCTACAGCAGTTGAGCTTACTCATCCATGCTAGTGACTTATAAAAGTGGAAGGCACTGTAACAAAAACAGCCTGATTCATTCTAAGTGATGAAGAGAGTTTAGAAAATAATCATGTAAAGAATAAATTGTGAATAAACCCACACACATGTCATATGTGGACCTCAGGGGGAGAAAGTAAAATGTGAGAAAACTGTGGGATATGAGGCTTTTAAACACTCTCATGCCTATATAATTTACCTATTTGTTTCATAGTAGTCACTGAAAAAAATCATAACAGTCAAGTCTCCAGATTAATAACTGAATAGCAAGCAGTGGTATCAAAGGGACGAAGGGGACCAAAGGCTACAGTATTTATAGCAATGAGGACAGGAGGGTTATTGGTGGTGAATGGAAAACACTGGAGCTGGTCTTTACTGTAATGTTTGCAGAGGAATAGCGCTGGACTAGAGAACCCAAGCGACGTGTTCCGGTTTGTCGTAGAGGAGCGTGTACAGTGCTGTCAGACACAGAAGGTGCGCTACACACAGAGAGTGGACTACCTTATGCAGCTCCCTGTACCCATAGAGGCTGCCACCAACAGAGGTAAGACATTCCACAGTGCTTTTGCAAATAATTCATTTTCTTTGGCATTATATTGAGCACCATTAGTCTTGGCAGCAATGACTTTACTCCCTGAAACCTTAGTGCTGCTGCACGTTACTTCAGGTCTCCAAAACAGTAACGTTATATAGAGATAAGGCTGTTGACCTCTATTAATGTTACTCATTTTTTTGTAATTATTACTCTTACCAGAATAATAGTATTGTATTATAGGATTGTTTGGTGTTTATCCAAGGCTTGTTGGAGGCTCAGACCTCTTTTTTTGTTTTTTTGCAGAAGAGCTAATAGCATATGAAGCTAAACGCAAAGATGCTGAGGAGAACATGCGGGCCCCTCCAGAGCCGGTCAGGGCCCGTGTCCCCTTCACTGCCTGCCTTCAAGCCTTCACGGAACCTGAGAACGTTCCAGACTTCTGGAGTTCTGCACTGCAGGCCAAGTCGGCTGGAGTAAAGTAAGCAAGGTTCTGGTCCAAAGCCTGGGATGGATCACAGACTGAAACCTTAGTGAACAGTGCGCTAATGGAACAGCAATGCTCAGACACACACAGTGTTTTGTGAGATATTAAAAGAAACAGATCCCTACATTTGCCTTGCATTTAGGTCTATACACTTAAGTCATCATGGAAAAAGAACTCGGTGATAAAAATCCATTTACCAAAACCGCTACTAACCCAGTTGTTTATTTATTGATTCATCCATGCAAATCAAATGGTGAAGCACGCAGTCGGGCTAGCCAGAGCTATGATTTAGGACATCTTTAGGCCACATGCTCAGGTTTCACACATCAAATGAAACATTTTGTGTCTTAAGGAAACACTGTCAGTTTCTGCCCCCATACATTTGGATATAAGAACAAAAAACAGCTACGAATCCACAAACACCAGTATCTTGGATGGTAAAGTTAAGCACAGCCCTTTACTGGCACTGGCCCAGTTGCATTTAATAGTTGTGCAGGCCCAGCTAAGCACTATGCAAAACCTCAGACAGGTTTTATTTAACATTTCTTCAGTAGAAATTGTTTGCATGTATATAATGTGAAGTAAAGTATTTAAAAGAAAGTGAGTATTGAAATTGGTTTGGACAATTTAATCATGAATCACTTTTCACAGAACCGATTGATGAATTAATTAGTTGAAAGTCTTTTACTTTACCTGAAATATTTGAAGCATCATTAAAGTAAGTCATCTTGTTGTTCTTTTTTAGGACTTCGCGTTTTGCATCCTTCCCTGATTACATGGTTGTGCAGCTCAAAAAATTCACATTTGGAGTGGACTGGGTTCCCAAAAAGTTAGGTAAGTAATACTCTGTATGGGATGGGCCTCTGAGCACCTTATTAACAGGTCAGTCAGTGTTGGCATCTGTGTTTGTCCATCACACATTCTCTTGTGCAATTTGGACTGATCACATGCTGCAAAGGATCTTGAGCAACACAGCATGCTGAAAATACAACCAGTTTGCACAACTTATTCACTACCACGGAGAGAAAGTCACTCTTCTGTCCCACAGAGGGCACTGTGGCTCTGTGCTTTGGTTGGTTCACTTGCGATTCTGTGTAGTTGTTGTTTGTGCTTTTTGAAGCAAGATTAGGATTTTCAGTTCATTGAAAGCATTGAAGGCTGTGTTGTCAATTCAGATGTTTCAGTGGATGTGCCTGATTTTTTGGACTTGAATCGGCTCCGGGGCACAGGACTGCAATCATGTGAAGAAGAGTTGCCTGACCTTACGCCTCCCATTGTCATTCCTGAGGACACAAGAGGTAACAGTATGTACATTTTTGAGATATGTATATTTTTTTACTGCGTCTATTGTTCTTTAGTGCATCCATTTTTCATTAGAATTTTTTTATTTACACCATTTATTAACTCCTTTTTACCTTATATCAGGGGTGTCGTACTCCAGTCCTGGAAGGCCGTGGTCCAGCATGTTTCGGTTGCTGCCAGGTTTAGTGAATTTGTTTGAGGAGTAGAACCATCAAACTGTGCTGGACACTGGCCCTTCAGAGCTGGAGTTTGACATCCCTGCCTTATATGAATGTATAATCATAAATGGAGCTTGAAATAAAATATTTCTAAATGTTCTGCCTTTAAAGTAAATAAAGTAAGCATTTATTAACTGGACCTGAATGTAAGTGTCTCTCTATTTTTTTCCAGACAGCTCCATGAATAACTCTTTGGAATGTAAGTGTCTATATATTTTAACATTCACCTAATAATTAAAGAGGCAGCTTCCATAGAAGATTCAGTGCTCAAGTTGCATTGGAATAAGTTGTACTTTGTTTCAGTGTAGATAGTTCAGTGCAGTACATTCTCCATGAGATTCTCTTGACAATTTATTTTCATTGTCCCTGTAATGAGACCCAATGAGAGAATAGACATGACTCTTTTTTTTTTATGTGAGATTTCCATGCAGACTGTACATGTTTTTTTCTTTGACGTGTTCCTCAGCTCCAGAAATAGACGAGTCCTCTGTGATGCAGCTGGCAGAGATGGGCTTTCCCCTGGAGGCCTGCCGGAAGGCGGTGTACTACACTGGGAACATGGGAGCTGAAATGGCCTTTAATTGGATCATTGCTCACATGGAGGAGCCAGGTAAGACTCCAGTGTGCTGTTCAGTGTCAGCATTTCCTGTTTTGGGCATCGCTTGTGTACACTGCATAAGCAAGCACTAGAGTCATTAGTCGGACAGCTAGCGGCGATTAGTGTCTGCTACAAACAAGTTGATTATCAAAACTTCTGCGTTTTCATGGTACATTCTGTTTAATTATCCAAGATGCCAACGCTGCTGGTTTGAGTTTACTGCTCGTCTCTGGGCTTTTACTGGTGATGAGCAGAAGAGTAGGGTTCTTCTTTTACTCTCTCTTTTATACTTAAGAACAGCTGCAAAATAACACTTAGGAAGTTAAATAATGTCTTAGTGTTATTAATATTTTTCATTTAAACATTTAATCAAAACATTTAGCAAGTTACATCTTGAAATAAGCAAAATGATCTGTATAATGTCTTGAATAAAGTCAGTTGATAAGCCAGTAGAATAAGCTGGATGTCTTTGGATAAACTGATTGATTTTTTTGCATCACACAGTTTGAAAAAATTGTGTCTTTCAACCTAACCTGTATCTGTAACATCTGTGTTGTCTTGTTGATGATCATGGATAATAATTTCAATCCGTCACCCTGTAGGCAGAAAAGAACTGAAAGCTAAGACAACTGTAATATGCACATTCAAAACTACGACACCCAATCAAGGTCTTAGGATAAGCCATGAGATCTTACAGAAGCCGCTCTTATGAAGTTTTATTCTTGCTTTTACTTTTGAACACTGGAGCAGCACTGTTTCCCCTGAGTGGTAGCCTTTAGCCAGGTGTGGTCAGACTCTGTGAAAATATTTCTATTACTGAAAAGAACAAAATAGATTTAATTAAACCTCATTTGCAAAAACCTTTAACTGAAAAATGCACAACAAAAATGTTTCTTGCCTAAACGTATACTGACAGAATTCAGCAGATGCCATATGGCTTGAATTGTTCGTGTAAGTTTAGCACGCTAAAAATGTTTAAAAATGACTGCATGCTACCAATTTAGCAGAGAGAGTTAGGACTGAGAAACACTGGAGGTTTCCCTTAACACACTATAGGCCACTATAATATCTATAGGTGCCCCCAGAACAGCTCCATGGTTCAGTTGTGATAAGCATGTGCTTGTTGTAGGCACTTTCGTCTGTGGACAGGGATCAGGATGAAGTATGCAGCCCTATATGCAGCAAGTTGTGATTAGCTGCATGTTCTGGCACCCTTCTGTAATAGCCAACATGAAGGTATTTAGCAAAACAGTACCATGCAAAAGACTTAGTATATCTTCTGAAATTTAATTTGAAATAAAATCTATTACAGTGAATAGTGATTTTATGTACAGTCCCTGACAAAAGTCTTGTCGCTTGTGTACAAATTGACCTCAAGTGCCGCTGAAATGTATTTCTAATCAA
>JBBJLR010000111.1:10180336-10211770 GCA_037577145.1 Brachypetersius gabonensis
AATAAATGGGATGCTTTGCGTTCCCAAATAGTCATCTCTGTCCCGACAATCTCCTCCGTGGTAGCAGGAACCCTTATGTACGGTAATTAAACATTAAAACACCTGTGGCTTATAGTCGGGTGCGGCTTACATGTGGAACAATCTGGATTTTCCCCCAAATCTAGCTGGTGCGGCTTATATTCAGGTGCGCCTTCTAGTCCGGATATTACGGTACCTAACGGGCAACGTCACGTGATCTCTATCGCGATTAAGACGATAGACCAAAATTTCTATCGGTTGACAAATGTCTACCGGTTAATGGTGTCTACCGGTATATCGCCCACCCCTAGTGCTGGGTGCTGTCCACCTGTGCTTCTCACTCTCCTGCCCCAGTTAAGCAGCCACCTGAGAGCTAGCAGTGGCTCAGACAAACACACAAGCTGGGTCTCTGGAGGGCTCGACCCCATTAGAGCTCAAACGCCTTTCTAGCGGCCAGGCCGGGGTTTCAGCATGTTCTCAAATTCTGGACCACTCAGCTGCAGTCACATGAGCATACTGATATAGTCTGTGCTGTATTTATCTCAGGTTGTAGTGTCTGTGTATGATCCAGTTAAACTTTTACAGAGGTGTCAGAATCCAGTCCTAGAGTGCACAATGCTGTTGGATTTAATGTTTTCATTTAATTGATTTGACTTATACAGCTTTGCAGATAATTTATCAAGACCTTTTTAATCATAACATTTTAAACCTGACATTAAAGACTTAAAATCTGCCTCCAGATTAGTTGGCGTGCGCGTGTGTGTGCATGTTGGCCATAGTAAAATCGATCAGCAAGCATTTAATTCCTTGCTCATAATAGTTTGTGAATAGTTTCAAATGTGACTCTTAATGATCCTAAATATGTCTAACCTAAGTAAACTTAAATAACCAAATCCAAACCGAAACAAACAATAACCAAATCCAAAACCAAAATAAAAAAAAAAGAAGCAAATTCTTGGCCTGATCTTTACTGAGTGGACATTCCAAAGGGCACAGTTTTTGTTTTGAGCTTTAATTTTCTGGCTGAGGTCAGTCTTAAAATCTGTGTATCAGATTACAAAACAAAATGATCATCAACCAGAAGAGACTAAGATTAACCTGGCTAATATTAGCCAGCGCAAGAATTCAGCGAATCATTTAAACATTGTTGAAGTTTGCTAAAGTATAATACCGTGGCTAGGTGTCTTTAGTAGGTGTCAAACCATTTAAGCAATGTGAGCTGTCACAGTTTCCAACAAAGTATACAGAAAAAGCATTCATTTACTCAGACCTCCAGTGACAGCAGACATCTAACCCATGTAGAGTGAGAGAAGAGGAAAGAAATAAGTCAATTTACAAGCTGCTCTCTGAAGCCCAGAGTGTGGAACGGTGAAACTCTGTTTTTATTAAATCCATATATGGTCACTGGGAGCTAGCTAGCTGGGCTGTGTGAAGGAACTCTTGAAAAAATAATTGATTGGTTTGAGGGATCACTCGTCATCATTGTCTTCAGTATAGCCATATGAAGGAAACGAAAAATCTCCCTATCGAAATAATAGTCATGGTGGAGCTTATAGCTAAAAGCATATAAGCTGATTAACGAAATAAGTTGACAGCCTCTTAAAAAGCGAAGAGTAGATTATGCAGAAAAAGGCAGAAATAGCCATTTGCCCCCAAAGATAATTTGATTTAAGAAGAGTGAAACTCTGTTTATTCTGCTACATCCGAGAGCTTTTAACAGTCTCAAATGTTGAGATATAGTTTTATCATGGAAGGTGTATTTTTGTGGCACTGCATTTAAATGTGAATGACTTAAAAACATACAGCTTGATTAGTTTCCTACATTTGATTATTTCCCCTATATGTCCTGATCTCCATTTAAAGTAGTACTTGTTGTCAAAATGCATTAATGAATTTTATAACGCATATTGCTTTTAGATGAGAACCCTGGAAAGCACATGCTGCTGTGTTAAATTCTATACATGTTTCCCAGCAGCAGCCCACTTTATGCATATACTTATGCTTTGTATAAATATGCAGACAGGCCTTGCATATTGACAGATGGCTTTTGCTGAGACCCTTTGCATTCTCTGCAGACTTTGCCGAGCCTCTTGCGATTCCTTCATACATGGAACCTGACCTGCCCAGTCCCAGCCTCCCTACTGCCTCCCCGTTGGACAACCAGCCGCCTGAGGAGAGCATTGCCATCCTTACCTCCATGGGCTTCCCCAGACACCACACCATCCAGGCTCTCAAAGCCACAGTAAGTGTTTTGCCTACGGCTAGCATAACTCTACTGCTTTCTGTTTACCAAACTGCTTTGTGAACAGTCAACACACATCTTCAGGCTTATGTTATCTGTAAAGCCAACAGATGTTGCACAAGTTGCTTTCCATATTAGAGCCTTCATTTCCTTTAAGCCTATCCTGTCTAACATGTCCCTGGTGATGCATTCACAGCCGTTGGCCTGAGAAGTTGGGATGCATGTCCTTGTTCACAATAGTAAACTGGATTAGCGTGTAGAACTAAGGCTTTCTGTGTACTACAGTGCTGCATTTAGTGTTGGAGGTACTGCAAAGGAAATGCATTCAGAAGAGAATGTATATTACTAAGGGGGTGTCAGTGGCATTTTACCAGTGGCAGTGACTTTATTAAAGGATAAGTGGGAAGCCCTGTTGATGACAAGATCTCTTAAAACGAGCAAGGACTTTCCGAGCCACGTTGCTCCACAGGCTGTCAGGTCTCCAGGAGACCTTTCCAACGAGACAAAGCATGAAGGGGAACCAGAGTAATGGGCACGCAAACCAATGGAATTATACGCCAAAAACATCCCCCATTGTTCTCCACAGAGAGGAAAAAATAGCGCTGTGAACCTTTAAATGCGCTGGCAAGTTCAGATCCGGCTGTCATGGATCATTTTGCCCTGTAGCTCAGCCAGGGAAACACCTACTACTGCAAAATTTTACAGGAACCTTTAGGTCCCCAAGACCTATTGAATGTGACCAGTCCTGAAGCTCTCCGCTGCGGAGAACTGGCGCGCGACCCCGTGAGGTTGAACTTTCTGAGTGAATTTGCTCAGCGGGGGAAGCACCTTAAACTTCAAACTCTACAGGCTGATCAGTCCTCTTGCTACTTATCATGCCTCGTCACTATCGACTCATAACACAGCCTACAAATAATTACAAATATTGTACGTTCTAACAAGCGCTAGTGTTCATATAAAAAATACATTACCTTGTAGAGGCCACTTGGAGACGTACAGTTCATGTGAGGATGCTTACAGTGTCCTCATTTTCTGACATTTCCATAGAGAGCCTAATAAAAGCACCTTCTTAAATCTTTGCAATGGCATCAGTTACAACAGTCCATGTGAAAACGTGTGGTGCCGGACCTGCGCAGTAGTGAAACCATAGCAGAGATATTTTAAATTGATGGACTTTGGTGACATACATTAAATGAAGCCTCAAGGCAAAGAAATTTTTGTAATCGAATTATTTGCATTACTCATTGTTTCAGCCCTAGTCATGAAGAGAACATTAAAGAGTTTAGAGTTGGAAGGAAATGATCTATTTCTAAAGTAGATTTGGATGTAAATCGTGAATGATTAAAATTTAATACATTGTGCTTGAGTGTTATATTGTTTTCAATTGTTCACACAGACGAAACTTAAAATTTTACTTCTAATGTGAAGGTTTATATTTCCCCTAGTGCATAACTGGGCTTTGACTCTGCCACCAGAAAGTCTCTTTAAATAGTCTTGAATTTGGCTCTCATATTCTCATATTGCACAGACTGAAAGCGAGTTCAGACTTGTCTTCAGTGCTTCAACTAGAGGCTCACTGGTCAAGCATGTGAGACCCAATCATGCTTCTCTCTGTTAACGTTTGAAGTATTGTTTATTTTATTCACATTGATATTTTGTATATCTCATTAAAAGGCTTCACAGTTTCTGAGCATGCTGGTCACCCCATGTATCAGAGTTAATGTACTATACCAGGACGCGTCAAAGATCAGTATTTACGTGTGATAATTCTCATTCGGTTTTGTTGTGGTCTTTCATCAACTGTAGTTATCGATTAAAAGGTCATCAGTAGCAGATCAGGAATAAAGTGCTTATGGAATATTACCAAAGAGGTTTTTTTTGCATACAGTAGTATATTAGTTTTTTTTATTCAATTTAATTGACTATGAATGTAGTGGAAATGTAATGACCATAGTTTGTCTAAAGGAAATTGTTTAGTGAAAGAATATTAGAATAAACTTCAATGCACTTTTTGTAGCTGCTGTATTTATAAAATGTCTTGCAAGCTTGTATGTCACCTTTTTGGGAGCTGTCACTGAAGAAAAGGAGGTGAAAACATCTTTGTATTGACTTTACACTTCCAACCAAATGAATATCTGGTGTTGTACATGCTGAGCTGTTGAGGGTCTAAGAGTGTGTGTGTGTGTGTATGTGTGTGTGTGTGTGTGTCTGTGTGTTGGGCGGGGGGTGTGAAACAGCAGGGTCTCACACACCGGCCAATAATAGCCCAGTAGCAAGAGGAAGTGTTTAGTATACACATTCTACCATTCTACTAAAAATGAGTGGACATCAGACCACTTTTGCTTTCAGAGCTGGCATCTGCTGTAAATCATTATATTACTATTTCAGATTAAAGCCAAAGCCTAGATGCAGTGAAGATGGTGGCTTAATTAAGGAACTGAAATGCTTGTTTAATGTTTAGTTTTGATATCCTGTGATATTCTGATATTATTCTATATATTGTTTTTATATTAGATCATTTTGTGTGTAAAATGATCATCAGTTGTCTCAGAGTCAGTGAAAACACTGCAAAGGATGACATACTGTACAAGACAGAGTATCAGAATTCCCTGTGATAAAATTAGACAGGCGACTGAAGTACTGAAAACTTACTGTGTAAAACAGTTGTCACTAACTCGGCTCCTGGAGGTCTACCACCCCACCAAATCCTTTAAATTATTGCCTTTAAAAGTCCCTGATTATAGTATGATCGTGTTTAGACTTTGTTTGTTTTTTTTATTTTTAGAACAATAATTTGGAACGAGCTCTGGACTGGATCTTCACTCACCCGGAATGTGAAGAGGAGAGTGAGGCCATGTCAGACATGGCTGATACTGAACCCAATGACACCAGCTTCTCGAATGCCAACGCACACAGTGACTCTACCCTTTCCCCCGACCAGGAACTGTCCAGCCCCCGTATCCGAGATGGCCCTGGACGTAAGTGGTGGAAAATCTTTAACTACCAGTTTCATTACTGATGTGGTCAGTGTGCTAGTCTGCATCTGCTTCTGCTGCAGCAGTACATATTCATATTAACTTTTGTGTTTTTATTGCAGGCTATGAACTCTTTGCTTTCACTAGTCACATGGGAACATCCACAATGTCTGGCCATTATGTATGTCATATTAAAAAGGAAGGAAGGTAAGTTCCTGTGCAGTTGTTTTGATTTTTTGGGGCGGATAAAAGCTATTTTACACTTGAAGTATATGAGCTATACTCAAAACAAAACAGTAATAATAAGCTTCAGGATCGCTGCTACTGTTGTTTTTAGTACATATTTAGTACATATTTGTAAAGACAACATATCCTTTATAAACCTTTAAGTGCTTTTTGTTTCAAACCCAATCACAACGTAAGAGATCAGTAAAAATCTGCACATTGTGTAAGTAATTAATTAGTGAAACTATTTGTTCCCTTTTTAGATGGGTGATTTATAATGATCACAAAGTATGTTTGTCAGAGAGGCCCCCAAAAGACTTAGGCTATATGTACTTTTACCGACGGCTGTCCAGCTGCTAGACCTGGGCCTTCTCAACCGTAAAGCCGCACAGCCTGCTGGGCACACAGGAGGAGGACGCCGATGACACTGCTGGACTCCTGAGAGCCATTCATACTGCAGAGACAAAGGGAGGAACCCTCACACACCACCAAGACCAGCTCAAAAACACACCACACTACAGGCATGGTCAGAAAGGGGAATGAATGTGTTTGTTTGGCCTGTGTGATTGGTCATTTTTCTTTATTTCTTGTTGAGAGTGGTGTACATACTGTACTTGAAGTGCAGGGGGATGTGTGCAATTTTTAAATATGCAGATAAATGTCAACATATATACAAAAAATATGTTGCTCTTTCAGTACCTTAAGTTACTGTGCCAGTATTTTTCAAGAAGTACTTTCTTCTTTTCCCCTTCTTTTTCTTTGAAAAACACACACACACGTGCCTGGATGTGGAAGTATTGCTACTGCCAAGTCTGCTCTAAATGCAGTTACTCTGAATTACATTTTTGGATGAGCACTGGAACACCTTGCTGTGTACTTTTCAAGGTTTGCACAAAGAAATGAAAAGCAGTCTAGGTGCCGAGATTATTAGGAGCTTGAACTTCGTGAGGCGAAGTGGAATTAAGGTACCGTAATGTCATGCTCGACTACTCACAAATGGCTAAAGTAGAGGATGATTCACTTGCCTGAAGGAAGAAGGAGTCTACGTTTTTTAGCAGGAATGAATCGATGCACTGCAACAGGATCTTTATATGCCCTTGATGTTTTGATTTATGTTGATTTTTTTGTGTATCTTGGAAAACGTCAGCACAGTGGGAATACAATAAGTCATGCAGTTTGACATCTTGGTCTGTGTTAAATGACTGGGAAACGTACTAATAATTTTTTCTTTTTTTTTGTGCAATTGTAAAGTGCTTTACTCTCATGACCTTTTCCAGTTTCTCTGACTGGACGGGCCTAATTCATCAGAATCAAAAATCTCACTTTATTCTCACTTATAGCAAATGTAATAGACTATTTGTATCCAATAACGAAGCAATATGTACCGACAAGTGAATCTGAATTTATAATATCATATGCAGTGTCTTACACAAAACTCAGATATCAGTCGTTTTGGGATATAACAGCACATTGAATGTACTCTCTATGGTGCTCAGTAATACCAAATCTCTCTCAAGCTTTATCATTTTTTGCATCACTTCTTGCACCCCCCCCCACGTATCTTGAGAATGATATATAATAAGTTGCACTCAAGGACTGGATACATGCTTTCTCTATTGACCCCAGGTAATCTACTGGCTATGAATATCTGCGAGATGTTTGTTCGGAATGAACCTCTCGGCTTAGCAAAGGTTCTAGTGTTCAATATAGTACAGATGGCTTCTCTCACGTTCTCTCTTGTTCTTTCTCTCCTCTCACTTTATCACGTGCTAATTTTGAAGGGTCGCTGGAGAGGTAAAGGATAAGACGTGCTCGTCACTGCGCTCTTTCCGTCTTCCCTGTACTCTTTAGGGTCGCCTCCTTCTGAAACATGCCTCAGTATTAAAAGCTTGTGCACTAAAATTCAAAAGTTAGCCAGTTGATGTTTTGAATTGTATAGTTGATCTTTTGTGGTTCATCTGTTTCTTCATTTTTTCATGGAACTGAATGTCAAGTGGTACAAGTTTTTATTTTTTTTCTTTTTGCAAAAAAAGTGTGCCAAATGAATACGATCCAAGTTGCTACACCAATTTACACAACTTGTATAAGTTCTTTTGTAATGGATCTTGCTATCCAAATACAGCTCATGGCAGAACTTGATGAGGGCAAAAATGGGCTCGTTTCCAGTCCGTCCTTTAAAATTCATGACCCATGTTTGGATTGTTCAATAAACCACATGATTGTTGATTTCCTGGTCATTTTGTTCATATTAACAAAACCAATATATATATTGATTGAAAAAGGAATCCGTTGTGGAATGTTGCGTTTAGTTAATGACAAAAAAAAAAGTTGCTCCAGCTTTAATAAAACAAAAAAAACCCAGTGTAAAGCAGTCAGAATTCTAAAACATAGGACAAACACACAAAATATATAGCATTTTTTTATTTTAAAAGGTCGCTTTCATATATGTTTGCTGGATATTTGATATATTTTGCTATGTTTAAATATATTGCACCAGAGTCAGTGAAGCCTGTCACATGAATTATAGGTAGGCCTGATTCATAAAGGATCGATGATCATGTGCACGGTTTGCTCAAGCTAGCAAGCTCTGCGTGCAATACAGGCTTCAGTAAATCTGGTCTTTGGTGAGGATAGTATGAATAAGTATACAATAAATAATAGTTTGTCTAGAGTACCTGTTGCATTGCAAAACTGATTACTATAATATAGTGTGTTAAGTTAATTCCATACGCAAAGATCAGTATGTTCTGAAATGCAAAACTCATGATCATTGTATATGTCATAGAAATGAGGGGTAGAATAGAGTAAAAGAGGCATGACAATTTCATGCATATAAATAAAGCTACTGCATTCAAAAATAAGTGCATTCAGCATGCGGTCCTCTTAAATTAGGAGTTCTAGAGTAGTAGAAGTTCATCTAGATTTTCTCACCTGAGACTGTACAAAATTCTAAAAAAGGGAGGCTTTCCTCAGGCTCTACTAACATAGCCGGAATAGAATTTACAGTAGCAAGCGATTAGCTAGCACAGGCTTCTTCCATCCTGAGCATTTCTACATTGCTCTTACACTATTCCGGATGACAAAGCCACAACAAAATACCGTTAAAACGATAATACAAAAGAAATTAAATTGGATTTCTGCCAGAGGTGCCACAGCACTGCTGAGCAATATACTGAAGCAGAGAATAAGCACTCTGTAAAGACTTATATGAACTCGGTTATGAGCTATTTTTTTGTGGTTTGGGCACGTTAATAGACTCATTAGCAGCCAATTGTAAAGCGAACATGTTTCAAATAATGAACTTGCTTTTTACTCGGTATGTCCCACATGTCCGTCAGTTCAACTGAACAGATACTATTAAATGTCTGACATGTAACAATAGGTTCAGAAAACATGAACTAAAACAAAACTGCTTGTCCTCTTCCGCGTCCACTTTTACAACCAATAAACGCAGCCCGGGCATCAAGTTACATGCGAATCATTTTGCATAGTATTTTTATACTTCCCTTGTCACATTTGCCTGAGGCCTGCAAAACACAGCTCTTTGGAGCTGTATTAACTTAAACCTACTGAGCCTCAAAATGTTAATGTTTGGAATAAATATGTATTAGCATTAAAGAGGATTTCCAAATACTGACAAATCACTGAGACATAAACAGTCATTTTGGGTGGTTTCATGTGGAATGGTGTGTGGTTTTCAGTGGTAGTGAAAAGAACCAGGGGTTGTGCTATCTAACACAAATAGATTCATTTTAGTATAGTCTTTTTACTATACAAAATGACTCATTACTTTGCCTTTCAATGGCCTGAATGTATCTCTCTGCCACAAATGGATTTTCTGTTTTGAACCAAAAACAGGCATGTTCTACAAGCTAGCTTTTGGAATATCACAAATGATAAGTTTCAGTAATCTTCTCTAGAACAGTGGATTTCTCTGCTCTTCAAGCCACACTGTCTTGACATTGTAACCTCCAATTATGTTGGATTTTAGACTAAAATATGGAATTCCCCTTTAAAGACAGAATGAGGCAACAATGCCACAACAGTAAACTTGTGGTATGTGATTAAATAGGTGGCATGTTATAGGTTTTAATCACATGCCACCTATTGTAGGAATATAAAGGACCACCCACTTTTTGTGTAGCAAAAACAACCAGTGTTCCATTCAAATAGATGGTGAAGGGGTTCATACAGAACAGCCCAGATAGTGGTTTGAGGAAAAGATCTCAATGACAGTGGACAAGGTATTTAAAGAGGCAAAATATGGCAGTTAATGGCTTCCTTCAGCTAATCTTCCACATAAAGTCTAAAATAACTAATTGTTCAGCATGCATCTTGAATAAGGCTTTACAATCTGGTCTGTTTACAGCAAAGAATGGGAAGGTCTTTTTTCTAACAATAAAGTGATGAGGAAAAGCATCTACTGAGTAGTGCAAGGTCTGCTGAAGACACCCTCATCCATTTATCAAGGGGCTACAGAGAATTGTTTACTGTGTTCCGAAAGCTGTTGTTTTTCGATTAAAAGTGGACATGAGGGTGGAAGTGTTTCTTGCGCAATTTCAAACTATTGCTTCGATCTACTCGACAATGCAATGTGTATGTACTGTTTCTTCATAGATAAAACTCTGGATAATACAAACTGTATTTCAGAGTTCTTACAGCATGTCCCGCCTCCACTGGATGAGTCGTCGCTAATTGATATTTTCTCTAAGGCATACTTCTACAATCTTCGCCAGGCATTGTGCTCTTCGGGGAAATCTTCCACTGCAGTGCAAATCTGTCATAAATAGTCTCTCATCAAGCACTCGCAGTCCTCAGGAATGTAAAGGTGCTCTGCGAAAAGGAATAAAAGACTCGGTCTGTAACGCGGGTCACAAGTTACTTCCTATGAAGGGCTTTGGGTTCTTGGCTTGTACGCAGGCTAAAGGGCTTCGTAGTTCACATATCCAGGTTAAAGGCTCTCATGAGTGAATCCAGGTCCCCTATATTAGCTGCCTGGTAAAGCTCGGGCTGGTCCAGCATGGACAGAGCTATCCTCAGGGCTGCCCAGATGTTTCCAGACATGACCTGGTGTGAGAACTGCCGACTCCTGCTTTTCCTCTGAAGGCCGAGCGCCGTTAGGAAATTGCTGGCGGCTTCCCTGCAAGAACAGCAAAAGAACTACATGGCTTATTTGTTCCTTTGAATGGAAATGAGGGTAAATTAAATTCAATCAGCTGGAGGAGTGTGCGAGCGAGTTTAGCGCTGTAAAGCCTCATTCGAGCTGGATTAGCGATTAACAATGCGATCTGTGATTTGAATCTAGTATGACTCTATAATGTTCATAGATTTTACAAGTCTGCCAAATAATTACTGGGGAGTTAATGGGCTTCTGTTATTGGCCGAACCTGCAACTGGCTCAGCAATTGCAGTTCTGATCAGATCCACCACACACTATGGGATTAACAAATGTTGTTAGGTGTGTTGTTGTTTTTGAGTGTGCCCTCGTGTAACACTGATGTGAATTTCCAGGCTACGACCTTAGAATCCAGGCTGTGATCATTTGATGATATTACAGGCACTTTATACTGTATGTATCGCTCAGTTAAATCTCTTCCAAATTACATCACAAAACTTTTTCTGGTTAATCTAATCCAGCTTTAGTAGAATCTAAACAGGAACAAAGCAGCAGAGCTCACATACCTGTGCGCTCCCAGATTGATGCAGCTGATGCCGAGGTTGTAGCGTGAGCGTATGAAGCCAGGCTGGAGCTCCAAGGCCCGAGTGTAGGCCTCTACCGCCTCCTCACTGCGATCGCCATTAGCCAGCGTTGCCCCCAGACGATTCCACAACAAGTAGTCCTGGTAGTAGAAAAACGGAAATGAATGCACTCACATAAACTACAGTAGACTACTTGAGTATTTACTCTACAAGAAAGTTTTGCTTAATATTCAACATTTTCTTATTTTACTTAAAGCATAATGTTTTTCAATAATACAAGGCATCACATTTCATAAAGATGCTTAAACCCAGTGGAAAATGACTGTAGTAACTTGGAATATTTGTATACTTTGCAAAGCTGTTACCATAAAAAGAAATAGAGAAAAGGTGAAAACATTAACTGTCTCTGCTGAGTTTATACATTGAAGTTTTTTTTAATGCAGTATTTAATAATACTTTAAGGGAAACTAGGGAGCGTGACTTGTATTATATCTCAGCCAGTGAGATATAAAAGGTCAAATGGCATCCTGAATTATGGTTATTCCTGTAAGATGTCACATTGCATGTTATTTCCTGAGGATTTATGTCATCCCACCACAATACTGCAGTTACACACAAACACATTTAACATTGATTTAACCCTCATTGAGGTTTAATCTTCTGTCGCATCTTTTGTATGTCAATGTCTGACATCAAAGAAAATGGAAAGCTGACAGAAGCAGTAGATCTTAATTTAATATTTAAAGTGAATACTATAATCTGTCTCCTCGCATGCACTTGGCTGTCTCATCATCGCATTGAGCTTATATGCTGGCAGAAAGGCAGTCGTATTTACTGAGTGTGTGGCTGACTGTGCCCCAGGGATGGCCTGGGCTCAGAGTTTTTGGAACTGTCTTGTCGACATTGTCTTTCATTGTATTCAAGATCTGAGCCCCCCAGCAGGCGAGCACACATTACCAAGTCAAATAGACAGGGAGGATTTTCGATTGTGTGTAAATGTGGCCTACGCAAGGGGACTGAATAGAGCTTAGCAAGCATCAATTGCAGACAAGGTGACCCACAGGTCTGTGAAATAGGCTGGTCCTCTTTTTTTTTAACGGCACAGTATAAAGCTCCTCTTAAGTTCAAGTTCAAAATGAATTACATCAGTGAAGTTCCTGCCATAAGAAAACTTTGTAATTTTTTCAGCTTTTTACACCTTTACAACTGACCTATACAGACACTTACAAAGGCGTCAGTCAGTTTTTGAAATGACGACAATATTCTCAAGCACCTCCTCCTCTCTCTCTCTCTACTGCTCTTATCAGAGCAGTCCTGTGTCTAGGCTCTGTCAGCTGAGTGAGCCAGGTTGGGGCTGACCTCTGGCCGGACAGACAGTGCAGTGTTGAAGGCGTCCACAGCCTTATTGAACTCAGAACTGAGATTATAGAGCACCCCCAGGCCGGTCTGTAGGTCTGGGTCGATGGTGTCTGGGTTCTGCCCAGCAGCTTCCAGAAACAGCTCCTTCACCTCTGACAGCAGAGACCTTGGACAGGGGGGAGCGAGAGAGGGGAAAGGAAATGAGAGCAACAGAGGCTAATTTGTTTCCAGTGTTCTTTACAAAGCATTGTTTTTTTTTTAACATATGTACATATTTTCCCATTACTCAGTTTTATTTAATTAGCCAAGATATGGTTTGTCTTTAGAATTTAAACTGGAGGAAACATAGTTAATTAAATAGAGACTTACATACACCAACTGCCAACATACAAAGTGCATGCTAACCTCATGTTGCAATCTTAAATATACTTGCTTGTGTGATTTATGACAAAGCATGACATACATGTAAACTCTTTTATATATAAAAAAGTGCCAGAGTTTTTTAAGCAGAATCACAGAACTTCTTTGAACCATGTTTGACAGAGAGGTTTGTGCATGTGAAGATGGTGAAGAACCTTTTAAATGTTCAAAGGACCTTCACATAATGTAAATGTTCTTTATCAAGCTAACTGTTTTTAGGATCCTTAACATTATGTGGAGGATCTTTCACCTAAAGAAATATTCCTCGCATACATACATCTCATTTTCTAAAATAATTCTTGAGGGAACCAAAATTAGTTCATACATGGCATTGTGCAAAGAACTCAAAGAAGTCTTTTTATAAGAACTGTGTCTTTAGTCTGACTGCCGTCCATTTTTATGTTTTTTGCAGTTTGTATGATGCTAACTGGTGGGGGCTTATAAGGACTTGTTGGCCATAAAGGCTTTGAGGCTCAATAGCAAACTAAAGTAGCAAACGCTGGACACCAAACATGAGTTGGCTCTTCCTAACCAAACATTGGGAGTGAATGAAAATGTTTAAACTTGACATTGCAAAACATGACTAATGACTGAGCATTATGTATGCAATGAAACATGATGCTTAAATTCATGTCATTTATTACTATGTTCTAGAGTCCCACCATGTCATGGGTGAGGAGAAGGAGAGGCGGCGGGACCCGGGTGAGCCCTGTAGGTGGCTGCGGCTCTTCAGCAGGTGTTTGTATTTGGGGTTGTGCTTCAGCCAACTCAGCAGTGCCTCACAGGCCTCCTGCTTCATGCCTGTGTTGGTCAGGCTCACTGCCAAGGCCATCAGGGCCTGGAGGTTGTTGGGGTGGAGCTCCAGACACCTGTACATGTTTGTGTGCACACAAACACACACACGTCACACACACATTCAGACACATACAGAGCAGGGCAGCATCAAACAGACTGCAGCTTTGATGGACACTAATGAGCTCACAACAAACATAATGAGAGTCAGACGCTTCCTGATTAGCTCTGTTTTTAATTTATGGGTGACTACCTGTGTCTTCTGATGTGTGCCTCTACTTGAAGATGTACAAAGAGAGGATCGTGAAGGTAGAACCCAAAACTTATATTAGTACGCAATAAAGGAGTTCAAACAAAGGTAAACTGTTTTTATGAGAGCCTAGCCAAGTGATGATACAAAGAGAACAGAGAAATATGGCAAAAAACATATATAGGATAGACCAGTCTTCAGGACATCAAGACCTTCCATATTTTGATCTATCCCCCATCTATCTGGGCAAATGTGGGGTCCCAGAGGACGGATTTGAGCACTTGTGTACAGAGAAGCTGTGACATGTGCATCTTTATGCTGGTCTCAGTATAATGAATGTGAATTTGGAGCTCCAGAGCAGAATTCAAGGTGCTTGTTGCTGATTTTTTTCATCAGACCCCGAACTAATGAAATGTGATTGTCATAAACAATGAAAAACCTTAGTGACATTCTAATATGAAAAAAATTACAAGTTATTAGAATGTCAAATACAACAGCATAACTGAGAAACCACATCACTCACATCCCTACAGAAATTACTTCTAACTTCTATAGTTCTATAAGACTGCTTTTTAATATAGTGGTGATGAAGCAGGGTGAATACTGGGCTTTGATAGTGTCACTGGTGATTAACGTACACAGATTGGAGTTTTCACCCTTGGTCGCTCAGAGGAGGCTTGCCCGAGATTATGTCCTCGCTATCTGCAATGAATGTAATATCCCTAAGGCTCGGATGCTTATGAAATGCAATTTTAATTGGATCACCCCTTTATTATGCCGTTCCTTTACCAGAAGCAGGAGAGGACATAGTATAGGGCTTTGTCCTGCTCTTTAAATGGCAGAAGTGTTTTATTGTTGGATCAGTTTTCTGTGACACTGTCTTCCTTTTCTCATAGCTGTCTAAGCAAAATGCCTAAACATAGACAAGTAGAATATATTTATCATCATTTAAAATGTCATTTAAAATGATGTACATACAGAGATATAACTACTTTATCAACAGGAAGGTATTGTTGAGTCCCAATTATAATACCAGTAGGGCATGAACTCCAAAGATCTATGAGGTGTCCTGTGGTCTACGACAGTGGTTCCCAACCTGGGGTCTTGGTCCCCCTTAGGGGGGCGCTAGAGATCACAGTGGGTGCACAGAATTTTGTCTGAATTGAGTTTACCAAAATTATAATTGTACACAATAAATTCTTAAAGAGTGAAATGTAGAAGTGTGTGTGTGTATATAAGAGTATAAGAGCAAAAACCTACAACCACTGTTTATATTTTGCAAATAAAAGTTTGTAATTAATCATTTTATTCTTTTTGGGCGTCTACAGGGGTAGGAGTTGGGGGGTCCTGGCTTGTCTTGGACACAGGCAACGTGGGCTTTAAGGAAAAAAGGTTGTGAACCACTGGTCTACGACATTAACAACATTAAGTGAGTGGTGGCCTAGTGGTAGGATATTTGCCTCCGAACCAAAAGGTCACAGGTTCGAATCCTACCTCCAGCACCACCACTGGGTCCCTGAGCAAGACCCTTAACCCCAAGTTGCTCCAGAGACTGTCCCCTTTAGTTAGAGAGTGGAAGTCGCTTTGGATAAAAGCGTCTGATAAATGTAAATGTAAATTAACAGCAGATCTCATTCTAAGAGCAGATCCTTTCAGTTGCAGGGTGGTCCTGCCAGTGGCAGGGTGGGGCCTCCATGGATTGCCCAGCACATCCCACAGATGTGACTGAGATCAGGAGAATTCAGAGACTTTGTCATGTTCAACTATTCTTGCAATCTTCCTGTAAGACCTGACGTAATATTCACATTAATGCCAGAATGCCAAGCCTATATATACAGTCTGTTTCTGAAATGTGAGCGGGTGGAGATTTAGTTTAATTACCTTCAAAGTGTCTGACATTAGAGGTCAGTCAGCCTGCTTATATTTTGGTGTGCTTGTAAGATTGATGCACAGCATAAACTAAATCATTTATCATAAATAAGATCATGAATACCTGCTCAGAGAAACTTACAGCCTTGGATTTTGCTCTAAAAGCTTTAGACAGCTGGTTTCTATCACCAACATTCTGGTATGTTTCTCTAAAATGGCACATCCTACTCTTAATAATTGTCTCTACATCTTGACAACTGCATTATACAGATATTTTAAATCCCCCTCTAGACAGTGCATGATCATGGTGTCTGTAATCTTTAAATACAAATAATTACACATTTTAAATACACCAGTGGAGGTTACATCTCAACACAAAAAGCCACACAGCAATTTATGTTATTTTATTTGAACTTTAAGCAGGCGCTTATTTTGGGCAAATTATTCACATGAGCTTGACGGAATGCATTTGATAAAGGAAAACAACATTCTCTAGGGCCTTATGCAATGACACCTCCTTACCTCTGGAGGGAGACAATTGCTGCCTGCTCATTCTCATTCTCCGCCTGTGTGGTCCCCAACCATTGCCAGGCCTGAAAAGACAATGAGCATTGAAATCTGAACAGCAAGGTTATCACCTTGACCCCAGTGAAGAGATGGTATTGTTCGGGGCCCATAGCGCTGTCCAAGGAAAAGTGACTCATTCCAGCATGGCCCACATTGCTTGAGGCGCACAACACGGAGGCGGCTAAGTGCTTGATGGAGCAATCATCTGTCCCCGGTTGACATTTACTGCTGTTACTCAATGATGTGGTACAGGTTATAGAAATTTTAGATATATCCAGACAGCTTCACGTAAGACCAGAGGTCGTTTCTCAGCTACCCTGAAATGGCCATAAAGAAGGTACAGTGGTCAGAATCCTACTTTTGATCTTTGGAGTGCTTCCAAAAACTGACAATTTTAAACTAATTGGCACATGGTAGAAAGAGTAGCACTCTCTAAAACTGTTAAAGCAACTGTGCTTCAGGATACAGCTTCAATTAATGTAGCACTTGTGACACTTACAATTTTGTCATAGCTATAATGGGATTTTACTGAGCATATATCACTGACTTATTTTGGGAAAACTGGCTCCATATTTTCAATAGCTGTGAGACATATTCTCTAGAATTTCAGGCAGAAGAGAATCAATTACTTATCAGCCGAGGGTAATTCCACAGGCAGTGGCATAATCCTCTTTGGGACATACGTTAGTCAGCAGAGGTTAAGAGAATTAAACATTATTATCCAACAGCAAATGGACAGAAAAAACTCAATTTACAGCATGCGAATGATGAATGTTGATGGCATTTCATTGGTTAATTTTGTTCAGTGTAAAAGACTGATCCAGTTACCTAAAAAACTAGGCTCCTGGCTGGTTCTTGCTACTCACATGATTCTTGATCAAATGTTAATTGGTACTCAAGGTTCTTTAGGAAACCCGTGGTTGTTTTATAGAAGCAACTACTAAACGGAGACATTTACATTTCACTTAACCTTATTTAATCATTAACCTTATTATAAACTATTAACAGACTATATGAACTAACGTATTGGGACACACCTGTGTTTCAGGCTTTCGGCAAGGCGCCTTACTTCCAGCAAAGGGCTTAATCTTAAGGCTTCAAGAGACCAGAACATTTTGAACAACACCATGCTTTTAAATTAGTGGACACAGTTGGGGAAGAATCTGTTCTATTCCAGCATCACTGTGCCCCAATGCACAAAGCAAGCTCCATAAAGACATGGCTGGATGAGTTCAGTGGGGAGGAACTTGATTGGCCTGCCCAGAGCCCTGACCTCAACCCCACAGAACACCTTTGGGATGAACTGGAATGGAGATTGCGAGCCAGACCTTCTCATCTAACATCAATGTCCAACCACATGATTGCTCTACATAATGAATGAGCACATATTCCCACAGAAACTCCAAAATCTTGTGGAAAGCTATTCAAGAAGAGCTTAAGCTGTTATAGCTGCAAAGAGGGGAACAACTCTATGCTGGTAAATGGTCAAGCATCAAAAACTTTTGTAAGTATACTTCTTTGTTGCTTTGCGTTAGCTCCACTTTCACAGATGTGGTTTAGTTCAAGGTGAAGTATTAAGGTATACTAAGGTATTATTAGTTTCAGCAGATGTTTAGCAGATGATGTTGCTGTGCTGTATGTGGCAGGTGTCCATAAACAGTTTATTTTATAACAGTGGGCCCCCTCACACACTCATACGTGTCTTCAAACTGACCACTGTCTCTATGATTAAGAATAACATGTAAGTAATGAGAGGGGCTCTAGCAAGCAGGAGTATAATGAATGGGTAAAATTAATTTTAACAATATACTTTTCACTCTATGAGCAGAAGCTCATGTCTTTTTTATGTCATGATTTGGTTTTGTCACAAGGTGTGTGTCAAGGTGAGTGTCCGTTTACCTCAGAGTCTTGAGGGTCTTGCAAGATGGCCGCCTCCAGCAATAGAACTGCATTTGGCAGGTCTCCCTCCCTGGACTTCCGTAAGCCCTCTTCAAACGCATTTGGCCAGTCTTTATATGGATTGTCTGTGTGGAAGTAATATCCCTGCAATAGAAAGTGCCCAAAGCATTACAATTTGATATGTCAAGATGCATTAAAGAAAGCTTTTAAAGAGATAAATGCACAGACCTTAAAGGAATTTGATACATTAACTGTTTTTTTTTTGTCTAAATGTGTTGAACCTTTTCAAGAGGAGACACGGTGGAGGGGATCTGGGCCTGCTCATTCTCCGTCAGCCAGTTCCTGCGGGCCAGTTCCTCCCACTCAGCCTGCATCTTATCCCAGAACTCCGTGTCTGACTGCACAAAACATAAATCAACAGATAAACAGATAAAACAACTGAACTAGTATGAGGGAGGTGGACAGTGAATGCAAGAGAACATCATGCTTTGCCACCAACACAAGTAACCGTGCCATGTTTTTCCATTACAAATAACATGACCCGTACCTGAGCTGTACCCCGAACTATGGCAGGGCCAAAAGCAGGCTGCAGCTAAGCTTGGATAGATCGACTTGGAAAGAGGTCACTGTTTTTACTGGTCGCATAAAAAGCTAAACAAACAAAAAAATAAAAATACAACAACAACGGATAAAAAACAACCGGGTAGTCAACAAAGTACAATCACTGCAATCTATTTTGGCTGAATGTACATTTCAACGAGACTTCAGTGAGTCTAATGCTCTTGAGAAATGGTTAACCAGGATATTGCTAACAAGTTATGCTGAGAAAATAAACAAACAAACAAAAAAAAAAACCCAAGACTATAACAATCACAATAACAAAAGCGTCTCTGACAGAAAAAAAAAAACCGTTCCACCAGTGCGACTCAATGGATGCAAACGACAGGCCATAAACTGTGGGGAGAAAATTGCGCTGCCAATGTGTCAGCAGTACTGTTACCAGGCTGAGATACAACAGAAAATCAAAGCTGCCGTCGTAGTACAGTTGACATACACCACAGTTCCTGTATACTCAAAGAAAAGTGACTTTAGAGTAGCATGAACAGAGGAGCAGTCTGGTGTAAATTGTAAGAACACTGTAGAACTGTGTGACCAGACGAGAACTTTCTAGAACAGCATGAAAGAGAAGATCACTCTAGTTCAGTGTGGAGTGCAATAGAGTAGCGTGAATGGGTGGCACTCTAGATTAGTGTTAATGACGAGAAAAGATAATAGTTCAACAGTTTTCTAGAACAGTGTAAATAGGAGGAAACTTCTTAAACATTGTGGGGTTATTACATTCTATGTCGAGATGAACTAGCGCATTCTAGAAATGTGGGACTTCCTAGAATGAAGTAAATGAGTGAGAACAATCTAGAACAGTGAAATGCTGAGAACATTGTAGAGCAGTGAGGACTGGCAGAACATTCAAGAGCAGTGAGAATGGGTTCTAAATCATACACTGGTATGGCAAACCAGTAAAATACTGGGTTTGTAGGGCAGCTGTTATTTATCTTAATAAAGGTTCCTAATAAAAGGTTAGTAGTAACCTTTTCCTAGTAGTTCCTCATGCTCAAAAGAAGCATCCACTGAACGTTTATTTATGGAACAAAAAGTAGTCATTATTATACATGTATACATCCAGTGTTGCATGCTTTTATAGAAAAATCGGTTTCCTGCATCTCTAATTGTGAGTACAGGGTGACTTCTGCTAGTTCTCTGCAGGTGTGTGCTGTACTCACAAACCTCTCAAATCTGTATCAACATAAGTCTGAACTCCTTGCGCTCATCAATCTGAATAATGAATGAATGTGCATGAATATTGATGGAGAGAAGGGACTCTCCTGCAGTTGAGTCACTCCAGTCCCAATCATGTGATGACTAAGCTCTGCACAATTCCATTTCTGATTATGAGAAACTTTTTTTGCTCAAGTGGCCTGAAAGTGATTTGCAGTGGGAACAACAGGATGGATTTAACTACTCTAGGCCATAAAGTACCTCGCAAACATCACTAACTTGTCTGCTTTTAAGAGCATATTCTGCTGATGTCACCTTGAAGGTGAAATTTTAACAGTACATACAGACTTTAACGACATCGTATTGTCAAGTGTCTCCTGCCTGTTAATTTCCTGTAAATTTTCACAATACTGCACAGCTACAGTGACAGATTTCTGTATTAAAGCAATTCTCAGGGATTGTATTTTCTATGCACTACCAGACCAGATCCCCTAATGCAGCCATCAGAGATATTTCAATAAAGGGAGAAGACTAGCCATTCACTTGTAACACAAACCAACACCACTGTTACACACACACACACACACACACACACACACACGCACACGCACTTGCACACACACATTATGTAATACATTCTACATTCAACCAAGATCCACTGACAAGCCTTAATAAAAAGGTTAGGCTGGGCCAGAGGACACAAAAGCAGAACTCAAACACCTTTGGTTGATGTGAATGAGCTGTTTTCTGTAGTTACCCTTTAATGTCATGGAAATGTGAATTGTTTCCAGTGCAGTTTTCATGAAATCCATTTCAATATTCAGTGTGATAAACAATGCTGAGAACTAACCTTTATTTTCCAATATCCACTCAGAATTCCATCATGTGGAACTGAACACTTTCTATTGTACAGCTGTGACCATTTCACAGGTTTCAAGGTTTAACAAGATAAACTATTGTCTTCATCACCAGTCTCTTTACATCTGAAGGCAGCGGCTCTAAGCACACAGTTAAAAGGTTTCCGAATACCATAACTGTCTTTTGAACTGTTGATTATAGTCTTCAGTGTGACTTTTACATTCGTCAGGAAAGAATCAAGTTTGACGCTTTTATGCAACGTACAATGAACACTAAGAACAGTCAAGCAAATTAATTTAATGAAGCAATTATTGACGGAAGCTAAAAGTCAGTTCGTTTCAATCACATTTTCATGATGTCAGCGATGTGAACTCCATGTAGCACCACATAGATTGGACAATCTTGTTCCAAAATTGTTGGCACAGCTGAAAGAAATGGGGGAACCCCACCTAGGAAATCCCAAATGAATCACTAGGTGTGTGTTCCCCGGACAGAGAACTGCTGCGATGGTGGATTTCAAAGACTGTAGAGCGATTCTTCGCACTATAACAAATTTAATGAGATATTATTTTGTTCGGTGCTGTCCCTTGTGTTATGTAGATAATTGCTCCTCTATGCTCAGTGATGGGCGCAGCTTTGCTAAGTGTCCAATTATTATAATTGGAAGACCCCCTGTCAGCTCTTGCACACTGGCAGCCCAACTTGTCAAAGGTCAAAGTTGAAAGCTCATTATCTCCCCCATCCTGGAAACGTTTCTCGGACTGAATGTTTCAGGAGGCTGTTATGTGAGGTTAAGAACATCCTTATCAGCACTACATATCTGAGCTGGAGAGAGGGGCGGTGTGCTGTGTTCATTTCAGAACTACCATCGATGATAATGAGTCCAGAGCTGCTGGTCTGTAAGTTCTTTTATACCTAAACAGGGGGAGGAAAACGGCTTCATAACTGATCTCTAGGTCCAAGGTACCAAATATCTGAAATATAAAGGTGGGCAGCTAGTGGTTAAGGCATTCGCCCTGTGATCAGGAAGTCGCGGGTTTGATTCCCAAGACCACTAGGTACCTCTGAGGTACTCTGAGCAAAGTACCATCCCCACACACGGCGCTGTGTTCGCAGCTGCCCCCTGCTTCACTTGGTGAATGGGTTAAATGCAGAGGATGTATTTCATGCTGTTCACACTCTGTGATGTGGTGTGTTCACGTACGACCAGGTTGTCACTTTCCCTGAAACCTGCCCCTGCAAAGTTACGAAACTGTGAGGTACCTGACCATATATCTTCTCACACATCTTAATAAAGTATTTCTCATGCTTGTATGTGGACCTT
Source organism: Brachypetersius gabonensis (assembly GCA_037577145.1). Taxonomy (NCBI): domain Eukaryota; kingdom Metazoa; phylum Chordata; class Actinopteri; order Characiformes; family Alestidae; genus Brachypetersius; species Brachypetersius gabonensis. Next base: position 10,202,611 of record JBBJLR010000111.1, read on the forward strand.
AAGAAATGTCCTCTTTATAATTACCTTCCCGTAGAGACGCTTGAAATTCTACCTTCACTTGCAAAAGAGCCTTTCAGATTCCTGAGAGTGACAGTTGGATTTTCAGTAGCATGTCTCATCAGTTGACACCTTGCTCTGATGCTTAGTTTTGAGTTTTGAGGGACGACCTGTAGGGGTCTGAAGAAGTTCTGAGGGACGACCTGTAGGGGTCTGAAGTAGTTCTGAGGGACGACCTGTAGGGGTCTGAAGAAGTTCTGAGGGACGGCCTGTAGGGGTCTGAAGTAGTTCTGAGGGACGACCTGTAGGGGTCTGAAGAAGTTCTGAGGGACGACCTGTAGGGGTCTGAAGTAGTTCTGAGGGACGGCCTGTAGGGGTCTGAAGAAGTTCTGAGGGACGGCCTGTAGGGGTCTGAAGAAGTTCTGAGGAATGACCTGTAGGGGTCTGAAGAAGTTCTGAGGGACGGCCTGCAGGGGTCTGAAGTAGTTCTGAGGGACGACCTGCAAGGGTCTGAAGAAGTTCTGAGGGACGACCTGTAGGGGTCTGAAGAAGTTCTGAGGGACGGCCTGTAGGGGTCTGAAGAAGTTCTGAGGGACGGCCTGTAGGGGTCTGAATGCTGTGATGAACCTTCCATTTTCTGATGATGTACCCAGTAGTGTTTAATGGGACCGTCAAACTGATATTTTCATACTTTTTTGTTTCCATTTACTGCCTTCAATGATTTTGTTTCTCACATCAGCAGAATGCACCTTTGTCTTCATCTTTATTATTGGAGCTTTCATACCCAGAGAGACAACCATACAAACTTTCAAGTACCTAATTATGTTTAATCAATTAATGTGTCATCTGTGTAAACCTGGAGCTTCCAAAGCACAGAAGTTTTCATACAACTTTTACTGATATCTGCCTTAAGTTTTGCTACTGAAAATAAACGGTAACAAAAGAGTTTGAGAACATGAATGCTGTTTGAGGCAAATTGTGTGTATATTTAGAAAATTATGATGAAGTAGTTGAATAGTTTTGCAAAACACTGTAAAATGCCATTAAATAATAAAGGTGAACAGGGCAAATTTAGTTTTTTGCTAAATACATGTAAAATTATTTCAGCTTTGAAAATAGTGGGTGTGCAAATGTTACAATATATCCCATTAATAGGGTTAATTGTGATGATTTGAAAGGCTAGTTGTAACAGTCCTTGTTAAGTCTGGTAAATTGATGCAAACACGAATTAATTTATTATAATAATATTCAAACTCATGAGGAAAATGTTAATTTTGTAGTAACTGGTGACCATGATCAGTTACTAGTGATCTGTATTGTGTAGAGCTTTCCAGCCTCGGCAAGCAGACCACACTAAACCAACAGGAGCCCTTGAGCAGGTCTCCTGACATTAGCTTCTCCTCAGCTGTGACAAAGCTAAACTGTAAGTTGCTCTCTATAATTTATAAGTCATCTGGCAGCATTTGCATCGGTCATAGACAACTATTTCCCTGTTATTTAGTTTGGTTTGCTTTAACTGCGGTAGGATCCCTCCCATGGTATTCTGGTGTATTATTGAATTTCTTTTTTATCAGCAGATAACTCTGTTGAAAATCCATAAATGCACTGGAGGTATAAAAATATCTCTTTCACTCACAAAGTTCTAGGAATCACCTCTGGCTGAAAGTAACAAACCAAGACTAAAGCAGCGAAAAGATATATGGGGTCAGGAAGAAGGATCATTTCTGAGATCCATATAGCAACTGTCAGTTAAGACAGATATCACTTTAAAAGAGCTCTTTCTCCAACAGGCTAGTGTGTCTGCTGATAAGCGAATGAGAGATACAGCTGTATATGTGCAATAAAGTCTGCCTTGCTGCCAGGAAGGCAGCTGGCTGTGACAGAGGGCTTAACTGGGGTGCTGTGGCACCCTGTCCAGTCACATGACAGACGATCAAGGATCTGGGGGCCTGACTGAGGTTAGAGACTACATTCCAATTAGTCACTGTTTCGAACACAAACTGCAGTAGAGATCACAACCCAGAGCCCTTCCCATCCACTGAGACGAGGCACAAGGCCGATATACTGTTGTCAAGAAATTCAGGCACAAGATGATCAGAGGCTGAAGCCATGTGTGATAAATGGTAACAGACAATTGGCTTCAGAGTATGTGTGACTGATCAAGATGGAAGCATTCACACAAAAGGCTTTAGACCTGACAGCAGAACCAGATAAATCGAGTAGTTTATGCATGTTTCAGTGTGTAGAAACTGTTGCTAGGTTGGGCTAGCTTTCATTTCAAACTGTATGCCTGTGTCACAACTCAATGTTATGAAATCAATTTTAAGTTAGCATGGTGCCAAAATTGTCAACATCATTACTGACCAGAGCCTCCCAAGACTAATTAGATATAAGTAGCGGTCCAGTTGACAGAGAAAAACTTTAAACTGGAAATCCAGAATTACTCCAAAGACAAGTGCAATTTTGGTTAAATAGGATTTCTGCAAAGGCTCTGTAAAGCTCGTCTAACTGTTGCTCCTAATGAAGTCAGTGAAGCTTGGATATGTCAATCTGTCTTGTTCTCTAAGTACAAGGAACAGCAGTTAGCACATAGCACATGGACCTTGGAATAGAGGAGCAGGAAATGGACTAATTTGAAGTCCGACCAAAGATTTGTGTTGGTTAAATTCCTTTCCACAAAATCTCTCTGCAAGCATAAATGCAGATTAAATGCACTGTGTGTGATCTGCATAGCAACACAGTTTATAGTGAGTAACTGCTATCAAAAGTGAAATACTAAGCAGTGGGGGGTCCATGTCTGGCCCTAGCTACCATGAGTCAGTATTCTCCTCCATGCACATTCTGCTGTCTGAATAATGCTTGAAAAGACGTGGTGGCTCCTAAAACGTATCTCAGAATACGCACGTTATCCCTCACCCATGCAGATTAGTCACACAATGGGGGGATTCAGACAGCAGGTGGGAAAAAGTGATGAGTAACACTGGGACAATAGTTTCTGAAAAGTTTTCTTTAGGCCTATTGAAAAGGTTTTGGGAAATGCAGCCCTTGTTCTATTCTTCTTAGAGTTCATACGGTTTCAGCTGAGAGTGAAACTGCCAAAGAAAATAAATCAACTGTTACAAATCACTGGCATTTAGAACTTGACAGGATGAAAGAGCATTCTGTACAGCAGTTATAAATGTATGCCTCAATTGATTTAATGCTTCAGAGTCCATGTTTTATTTTTAAGGATAAAGCAGTCTGTAAGCTATGACAAGTGATAGATTTCTATATTGGGGAACAGCGTCTTCTTAAGCAAATATATTCAGTTCGTAATTAAATTCACAGGGACCAAGGGTCACGTCGTGATTGGAATTTCAAAAGGCTCTGAGACAGACAAGAAACAGACAGTTAAAAGTGCTTGAGTGTGACATTCAGTGATAATTATTCCATTGTTTTTTTTAAACTTCATTACGAGTAAAGAATAAAACCAAGACACCTCGACAGAACTGAATACTTAGAGGTTAAAGTCAAAGAAGCAGATTTTTTTAATTTTTCAAATCTGAAATGGTAATGCATGTCTTTATATGTTGTGTCTCTCTGGTGATGTTAAATGCAGTAGACATCACAGAGTAAAAGAGGCATTAAGAAAGGAAATGCAGTCAGTCATTTTCAGCAAACTCAATAGCTGGATTGTTAAAGCTCTTCTTAATATATATGCGCATGTAAGTCATCACTGCTAAAAAGAAGTAATTATGCAACTTTTATGTGGATTAAAACATGTCTTTTTCTGTCTGAGAGCCAGGTTCTGAATCTCAAAGGCAGGCATTTATAGTTTTAGCAACAGAGCATAATAGATGAGACCTGCAGTTCGGTGTCAATTTATAAAATGTGCACAGACCGCAAGTCAGATGGAAAAATGCAAACAAAATCTGTTTCAGCTGTAATCAAGAAAACAGATGAAGTGAAATGTTTATTTGCAGCAATTGCTTTCAAAGGGAAATGAGCAGCATTTTTTTTGCACCGGAGTTTGGTTTTAGAATGCACTACGGTTAACTTCTCATCTCAGCAAAGAAATTGACAAACTGTCAAATGCTTAGTGGTGGAAGAAGCTCCTGCTGTGAAATAGCAATGCCTGTCATCTTGTATCAACTAAAAGCATGTTCGACAATAGAGGGAAAGCAATTTAATTGACAATGAGGTGAAATGTGCACTGCCACAGATCAGGATCCTGTCGCTCCTTTCCATCACATCTGGATGACAATGTAATATATATGTTAAAGTAAGGTGTGTTGTGTATGAGAACACTTTATTGGTATTAAACTGTATTGCGATGTTTGTATTTGCTATGTTGTTCACAAACATGAAACACGTTTTCCTGTCTTTCTGTTGAAGTACTGTTGACGTGGAACTTAAAATATCAGTCAGTTTAATGTTGCAGAGCTTCATTAATGGTATCACTGCCTCTGAGCAGAACGGCCCACCTTAGTGTTAACCTACTTCTCACCTTCTGCCGCTACTACCTGATCCTAATGAGAGCAGCATGCCTTAATTTGCACATTGGCTTTTTGTACATCCCAAAAGGACATGGGTGGTCAGAGCATTTCCTTGATGATCTGCTTCTCAAGGTCCTCTCAAATTAGGGAGAACACTTCAAAAGCTCCTCCAGTTTCACATGGCTTTAGTTTAACTGTCCCTCACAACCTGCATGCAAGATGCATTTTAACCCTCATGTACATTCATTCAGATAATTGCTGACAGTAGCATTTATGTTAGCTCCTAAAATCCTCTGCCCCAAAGACATTAAGAATGTATGTAGGCACATTAAAATGGAACTTTTGAATGAGTTGGCCACTTTTCAAAGTATATAGGTGATCCCCCAAAACATTACGAGGCTGCTTTTTTCAGTAAATAGGTCTCCACTCTATGTAATCATTCAGACTCAGTTGTGGAACCAAATCAAATCTCAGTTTCAGCTGAGGTGTAGCACATGTCCCAGAAAGTGAAACCTGTGTTTAATTAGAGAATTGCTGAGGCTCACTAATCTAGTGCATAATTTTACACTATGAGAGAACTTTGAGCTACATAGCATGAAATTTTGAGTCAGAAACTGAGACAAATAAAACTTGTCTGATCTGCTGTTATATCTACAGATATATGACATTAATATAAAATATCATAAGAGAATAAGACCATATTCAGGTGTATAACTAAGTTTGAATTCTGATTCAACAAATGTATTTAAAGAAACAATGGTTTCTAACAACTAACTGTAAATACTGCTCTGTTCTCACTCTGTTAAGTTCAGAAACAGTGGGGAATGCAGGGTAAAATCTATGCAGGGTAAAGTAGGAGGTGGGTTGTGATGACTTGAACATGAATTTTGAACCCCAACCTGAGTCCAGTATAGATTGGGACATGAATAGTCAGGTTGCATTGGTTTCTGACAGAGATTTAAATAAGTCCACCTGTATCTGTTTGAGAAGGACCAACACATCTGGAGTGATGCCATCCCTGGCTATCATGATTTTTTTCACTAATAGGAGATGTACAGTGCTGCAATTATTGTTATATTCACTGCAGCAGGTTCTGAGTGAGTGTACATATATTCAGATCACAGAGTTTAGCAGTAATTTGCTTAATCCCAATAAAAGTCTACATTCTTACTATGGTTCATGTGTTTGTTTGCTCAAAGCAAGTGTTTGTAATACACAAATATCAGCTGTTTATGTTCCTTACTCATCAAAATAAATATGACAAGTCTAGTTAAAGAGGAAGAGCCAATGAAATGGCATTCAGTTTAGTTAAAGGAAGAGCTTTCTTGTCTAGGCATTTAAAGGTTAGCTAGAACTTTCTCCTTGTCAAGCTCCAATATACTGGACAGCCCAAAGCCTCACTGCTACCGTTTTAGTGCCCGAGCTATTTCTCCGCTCCGGACAGCCCATAATTACGCAAATGAATTGGTTCGGAAGCTAACAGGCATGCCATGTAAAATAACCTTCTAGACAACCGTGCCCTGCACCAGTTTCTTGATTAGGACAAATGTATACGGATATGAAAATGCCTGGAGGAGGCCAGGGAGGTATCTAAAGGAGCTTCCAAATGCAGGATGAAGTAATCAATCAGTCCTCCATTTGCTCCCTTGTGCCCCTGGGTAATATTACTTATCGGAAAGCCGGCCCACCTCAGAGGCAGCGCCCCACCCACTCAGCTTCAGCAAATCCTGCCTGGAGGGCACCACGGAGACATGACGTCAGCGAGCACAGCGGAGAGATTCCCGAGATAATCAGAATACTGGCTGGAACGTTCCTTCCTAAGCACTCCTCTCACTTTTGCATCTCCTTCCTGTGTCTCCTCTATTATTCATTTGCTTTGACAAATCACCTATGTTTGCACCCCTCCAGCCCTCCGAAACTGCAAACACATGTAATACAATAGCCAGTGGTTCTCTTACAACAACTGGAGCAGAAAAGATCCAAGCGAGACAAGTACAAAGAGTGTCTGCTACCGTAAGAAACAATAGCTCCGTCCATCGGTTTAGATTTCACACTCCATGCTGTCAATCATCTATATAATGTTTTAAAAAATCAATTCACACAGAATGTTGTTCTGTATGCACTTCAGTTGTTTGGTGACCATTTGAAGCCATCTCTAAAGATGGATTTTCTAGTTCATAACACCAAGAAATTGTCCCTAAATGCTTTCTCCGATGAGCGACGTGAGGTTCCTTCATTATTGTTTCGGAACAGCACACGGTTATGATTACTGGAGCTGAACAGCTAGTGTTTAGCAGCATGGTCTCCAGGTGAATGAGCCCTTATCTGATTACTGTAACTACTATACCTGCTGCTATTTGATCCTGCATGTCTGGGGAAGAAATTACTGACCTATTTATCTTTCTGCAGTGGAAAACTGCGTTTTATTAAAGGGCTTGGATTAGTCTAACTTTTGCTGTCACTCAGAGCTGGTTTATTATCATCATATTCTACAAGTGAAATAAGAGTGCAGAGCTAAAATACATATCAAAAATATGTTTAAACTAGTTCAATGTGAGGGAAGTCAGGAGGCAAGATTAACTGTAGCCAGCCATTGGTCATTGTTGAAGTTCAGCAAATTAATCAGGTTTCCACCCACATAGATGTTATCTATTCAGATAAAGGTATGAATGCTTGCTTGGGGCAGATAGAAATTTGATCAGCTATGATGGAAATGTCTTTGCTGTATAAATAATGTCAATATGAAAAGATTAAAGATTAAAGGATCAAATTTTTACATTTTTGCCTGGCAATAGTGATAAAAAAGACAGACAGTAAACATAATGGTGGTATTACATTTTAAACAGACACAAGGTAAGTGCACATAATTTCCTTGACACAAGTTTGACTTTACCTCCATTGTAATGTACTGCATTTGTTTTAAAGTGCAAAAAAAAGGTTCATTTGAAATTAATGTACAAATCTTAATGCAAATTTTTGTGATTCATTATTTATTATTTCCCACAAGTAATTCATATTCAGTATGTCAACACAAAAACATTATCATGGTTAAAATGAAACAAATATGTCAAATGCACCCAAACTAACCTTTAGCATGGGAATAACACAGCACAGCAAAACTACCTTTATACAAAGAGAAATCAGAGCTAATTATTAGGAACCAATGAAACATTAATAAGCCTAGAAAGCCAAGAACACTACACAACAATATTCATATCATTTAAGTCTTTCAGATTATAACTTTCTAGTGTTTATTTAAGTTTACGAATTATATAAGTCAGTAACTACTGGACTACTGGAGTCTGTTACATTTCTGACCAGGTTAAATTATTGGGAAATACGATTATTTTGTATTTTCTTGAATTAATTTTTTTAAAGTATGATCCATTTTTGATCCTGTTAAATGGATTGTTGGAAAGTATATTTCATTTTTAATCATATCAAATGAATTGTTGGAATTTTAGCACCTTTAAATCTGTATCATTATTGGTCAGAAAGTTTCTATATTGTCTAGATCATTATCAGGCACAGGAAAGGAACTATAGTAAATTTAAATACTTATAAATTTACTTCATTTAGCAGCAGTGGCGCTATAAGTAAACGGCGTTACTAACCCCGATACTTTTTTTAGTAACGAATAATCTAACGAATTACTGTTACACCGCCGTTACCGTTACTGACAATAAAATCCACGTTACTATAACTGAGAACACTGAAGCGGTTTTCATGCGAGCAGCGCCTCTCTCTTTCTCTGGGGTGTGTGTGTGTGTGTGTGTGTGTGTGTGTGTGTATGTGTGTTCAGGGCATTATCAACATTAACATTAATAGTGTTGATTAATGTACAATGTTTTATATTTATTTTATAGTTGTATTAAATTAGATTTTTTTTAAGTAACGCAATAGTTACATTGCCTGGTAATTAGTTACTTTTATAATGATGTAACTCAGTTACTAACTCAGTTACTATTTGTGAGAAGTAACTAGTAACTGTAACTAATTACTTTTTTAAAGGTACGTGCTCAACACTGTTTAGCAGACACTTTTATCCGAAGCGACTTCCATTCCCTAACTACAGGGGTCAGTCTCCTTGGAGCAACTTGGGGTTAAGTATCTTGCTCAGTGGTGGCAGGCTACGGGTATGACCTCTTTGTCCAGAGGCTAGAATCCTACCCACTAGGCCACCACCACCCCTATCTGTTTAAGTAACATTCATACTCTGTCACACACCATGAGTAAAATTCTCGCCTTACTTTCTAGGCACTCTTGGCCTGCATCAGGTTTTGAATACATGCCTGTTCCAGACAGCCTGACAGACTGGAGCATGCTGTTTTCTACTCATTTCCAAAAAAAATCTTATCATCAGCTAAACATATACACACCAACAACACTGTCTAATCAAAGGGGAGTCATTTCATTTGTTGGTTGGTTGATATTATGAGCTGCTGTCCCTCAAAAGTTGTGTGTGCAAAAACGCCCACTGCAGACTAACATGCTTAAGGTTATTCTATGTTGATCCATCCAAATCAGATCATTTGAAATGGGTGCTGAATTCCAGTGCCCCCCTGCCCTCCATTCAGGACCTGTACCTCTCAAGAACCAGGAAAAGGGCACGGAAAATCATCACAGACCCCTCACACCCTGGACACAGACTCTTTGACCTGCTGCCCTCTGGCAGACGATATAGAAGC
>JBBJLR010000111.1:10224097-10234224 GCA_037577145.1 Brachypetersius gabonensis
GATTATTTCTGAGCTCCACTAAGCCACCATTTCTGAGATACCTCATAGTAATTAACAGACGCCTGTTTTATTACAAACAGCCTGGAGGATCTTCAGAATGTAATCTGTAGGTAATTAGAACCTTGATATTTAAGTACTCTCCAAATGGCATACACAATTAGAGCCTAACAAAAATGCTCTCCAAGGGTGGGTCTGTAGAGTTTCGTACATGGAGGAAGCCAGAACGCGCAGAGACACTCATAATATGTGCTTGATATTGAAGGTCTGGAACAGGACATGAAGTGGAGTCTCGAGTGGAACCTAATGAACAGTCCCATCCAGAACACAATTCTAGGTTTTCACTCAGACCAATTAGGCAGAGATCAGGATCACCTGAGTTTTAGTCACAGGAACTATATATATCCCCTTCTGCCATTTCTTCAGTCTGAAGTATACTGAGCCCTGCCTAGTTACCAAGCCTTTCCTATTGTGTTTTCTCGCTCATGTTATCAGCCTGTTTCTGTTCCTTGGATTTTCCCTTTTTGATCACGAACTCACTTTGTTTGCTTTTCGGATTTCTGGATTTTGACCCTTTTGCTCTGGACTTGGTTTTTGCATTTTTGCCTTACGGATTTTGTGTGTGGAATAAACATTGCATTTTTTCTAACTCTGCATTAGGATCCTTTTCTGCAATCATTACAGATATAATGAGTCTAGACTCTTCAGATTTCTAAACAAGAAGAATATACATCCAACTTTTACCTTATTACAGTCGTGTTTTATTCACTACTCTTCACAAGTGTAGAAACACTGCTCAGAAAAGAGTTTCAGCTGAGCGTACAGAATGAATTTAGCACATTGCTGCGCAGCTTCATAGACAGGTAGGTAAATAACCTGACCAGAAATATTGCAAACAGATAATCCCAGTTTGTAATTAACTATTTAAAAATACCTTTATTTTCTAGAAAATAGAACATAAATTCATTTAACAAGATTTTTCTTTAACGTAATCCTCATGCAAAAAGTTCATCAAAAGAAAATGAATTATTTCCATAATTAATTACGTCGCATTTCAATTTACAGTGTGATTCAAATCCGTACTTCAAATATTGTTTCAGTATCAAAAATTGGTCAATGTGCAGGACAAGTACATAAAATATAGCCAAAGGCACAAAAAAATATATTTAAATCTTTTCAAATATCTTCTCTTGTACATGAATAAAACATTTAACATTTCTCTGCTTGTTGAAATCATCCGTGAGTGGGAAAAAATTCAACAAAATGTAAGAAGAGGGCATGTCAGGACCTACAGACAGTGGGGGGCCTAGGATGGTTAAAAGATGCTGGCACCTCTGCTTGGCTTGCAGTGAGCACGCTGATTTTGGTTGGTACGCACACATTTGAAGGGAGTGGGTGGTGTTGGACATTTGAGGGGAGAAGGTCAGCACTTTTATTACCTGCTGTGTTGGAGGTAACTGGACGGGCAGCTCCATCACACTTGGTCTCGCACAGGAAGTCGTCGATGGAGGGACTCAGCAAAGGACGGCTCTCTTGTTGCTCACTCACCAGCTGAAAAAGCAAGGGAAATATTCCACTGAGACGTAGGTAAATACATCTGCGATCCTGTCAGCCCACGTCACGTGTGGAGGCAAACTAGACCCTTTGTGCAATGACAGGCTTGGCTTTGATTTGTCAGTGAGGTTTCCCAGGCTCTCTCTGGTTTATTTACAGAAATACAGCTCACACTCTTGACTCTGATCCCGGATGGCTGGCGTGTCTCCAGCCTAAAGCCACTCCTTGATCCCCCCCAATTTCTTATAGGCAAAACATCAAAGCTTTAATACCATATCCAGTGTATTTTATTTCAACCAGGTGTGGTGGAATCAACTTTCACTTCAAGGTACTCTTTTGCCAGCATACCTTTGGGACAAAGCTGTGACAATGCTATCAGATTATACTTTTTTTTCACTTTGATGGAAGGAAAATGAAACAGCGTACTTGTGATAGCTTTGCCATATCAGTGCACATGTGTACTGTTTGTGTAATTAAGATGAAATTCAATTCCAGACCTGATAAGGTCCTCTTGCATTTCCCTAATCCCTGATCGTACATGTGTGTGTGTGTGTGTGTGTGTGTGTGTGTGTGTGTGTGTCAGAGAGTGTACTTGTCCTTCAGGGAGACTGGTGGCACAGAATTGAGAAAACACATCAATCATCATCCAGCTCTCACGAAGCTCATTCAGCCGTACTAGACTAAAGCGAGGAAAGCACTTTGTGTGCTCCCTGCATGCGTGCAGCGCTGGTGCTTCCTCAACTGTAATTGCCTCGCCATCAGAGATTATTTATGTGGGGTCTTAAAAGATGGAGAGAACTAACCTGCTCTGGTGCCAAAACCTGGTCCTTTTTGAGGATTTCTCTTTTTGTCTGTTCCCCTGTAGATCTTTACAATAAAAAAAGTCCAGACCAGTAACATGTTTTCTGTATTTGCCTGATACTGTCACATGGTGCCTTTGACATTTACTGTGCACTAAACAGAGAAACACAAATGAAACATTTTAAATGTATTAACTGCTATGTTGCTGGATAGGAAATAGCATGACTTTAAATGACAAACACATTCTGTGACCAATATCTGTGGCAAAGCCTGTGTCAATAGGCTGCTATGTGTCCTTTAAAAGAAGGAAAGTTTAGATAACTGGACGATTTTTCAAATTAATTCAGTTTTTGAAGATCAAATATAAAGTCCAATGAAAACTGCAGTTCAACCAATAACTGCAGCGATGAGTCTGCTAAGTGTTTAGACTGACACAAAGAAATACTCTTCCATGTCCACTGTATATGGACAGTAAGCATAAACAGGTCTCATTTCAAGCACTAAAGTGTGACTCATTAAATCTGAAGGTTTAAATGGCAGAATAATAACAAAAAGTGGGAGCTATATTAGTTATGTTGGACATTATCGCTTTAAATTTTACATTTTGTGTATCTCAATCTGAATTAAAATCTCTTCTTTAAGGTCAGCACTTAGCAGATGCCTCATATTTAAAATTAACACTTAACCACTGAGTGGGACAGATTCAAGGTGTCCAAGACGACAGTCCTTGCTTAGCTACTGGACCTAATGTATAACATTTTTGGGCCAGATATCTTGAACCTAGTGTTCAAACAAAGTCTGTTATCAAAAGAAAACTGACAGAGAACCCAAAAGAACAATTCACATGCATATATAATCCATATGTTGGATGGATAATAATTCAAATGTGAAGTCGAGTATTCAGACAGGCATGTCTGATACTGCCCTTGTCAACAGATGGCTTCGTAATGTATTCTTTCTAAAATCAAGATGAACTGATTAATATTCTTAAAAATAAAATCCTCAATGTTTCTTGGATTAGATTGGATCTATGAAAAGCAAAATGTTTTAATCAAACCTCTTTAAAAACTGAACTCCAAAGGTTTTATCACTTACAGAAACAACTCTATAAAAATCCTTCATTGGAAGAGACATCAAAGAAACCTTTTTGACACCTTTATTTTTAAGAATGGAGATTGTGATACTAACAATACGAGTGTAATTGGACACTTTTGTGGCAGCTTTTTTTCTTTAAAAAAATGGCTTCTAAATAAAGGTGTCAAGCCTGACTTCATTATTTTCATTCATTCTATAAAACATATGTTCTTGACTCCAGTCTCCCTTTAAAGTCTGACATCAAAAAGATAAATGGGTTTGCAGCCTTTATTCTGACAAAACGTGTGAAACGTTGAAGGAATATTCATGAGGAGTGAACGTGATGTGTTACAAGTCAGAAGAACTTGGCTATTGTGGTTCCTTCAGAATGATGACCCAGCAGAGTTAATTGGGTTGCAGGAGTGCGAGGAGCTGTGCCGGTGTCAGGAGGTAGATTTAGCCCTTTGCTGAGTGGAATGCCTGATGTTACCTGAGCTGAACTCTTGCTGTGCCTTGCAAAAGTATTCATCCCCACTTGGCTTTTTACCCATTTTGTTACATTCCAACCTATAATTTAAATGTTTTTATTTTATGTGATGGATCTGCACAAAATAGTCTATGTTGGTGAAGTAAAATGAGAAAAATATATATTAAAAAAAATTTAACCCCCCCCTCAAAATTGGCACATGCATATGTATTCACCCCCTTGCTATGAAGCCCCTACAAAGTTCTGATGCAACCAATTACCTCCAAAAGTCACATAATTAGTGAAATGAAGTCCACCTGTGTGTAATCTAAGGCTGCGTCCGAAATCGCATACTACATACTACGTACTACATTTGAGTTTTGACTCAACCGTCAAAATAGTACGTTCTATATAGTATGAATGACGGTAGTATGAATGGAAATCGTCCGGAAGCAGTAGGTCATCCGGGTTCTTCTCGCCTACTGTTTTTCGAATACTATGAATTCTGACATACTACTCGCCTCGCATACTGTTTTTCGCATACTATATAGTATGGAAGTATGCGACTTCGGACGCAGCTTAAGTGTCACATGATGTGTCAGTATAAACACACTTTTTCTGAAAGGCTCCAGAAGCTGCAACACCACTAAGCAAGAGGCACCATGAAGACCAAGGAGCTCTCCAAACAAGTGGTTGAGAAGCACAAGTCAGGGTTGGGTTATGAAAAAATATCCAAATCTTCGATGATCCCCCAGACTACCATCAAATCCACCATCTTCAAACAGAAAGAATATGGTACCACAACAAACCTGTCAAGAGAGCGCCACCCACCAAAACTCACAGCCCTGGCAAGGAGGGCATTAATGAGAGACCAAAGGTATCCCTGAAGGAGTTGCAGAGTTCCACGGCAGAGACTGGAGTATAGGAGGCATGTTTTGACTTTGGCAAAAGTCATGTGTGCGACTCTCCAAAGGTAAGGAGGATGGTGCTCTGATCAGATGAGATTTTCGGCCACCAAGGAAAATGCTATTGGTGCAAACCCAAGAACACCATTGCCAGAGTGAAACCAGAGTGGTTTAAGGGAAAACATTTAAATGTGTTGGAACGGTCTAGTCAAAGTTCAGACCTCAATCTAATTGAGAATCTGTTGTCAGACCAAAAGATTGCTGTTCACAAGCAAAAACCATCCAACATGAAGGAGCTGGTGCAGCTTTGCTTTGGGAAATGGGCAAAAATCCCAGTGGCAAGAAAGAGACTCATAGAGACTTATCCAAGTCTGTAATTGCCGCAAAAGTTGGCTCTACAGAGTACTGACTTTAGGGGGTTAGTTGTAGGCATGTTCTGTAAATGAAATAGTGCACACTCTCAAACAATCCAGTTTAATTCCAGGTTGTGAAGCAACGAAAAATGAAAAATGCCAAGGGGGTGAAAACTTTTGCAGGCCATTGTACACCTTGGACAAGAACGAGTGGAGATGTTTTCACATGTAATCTCTATCCGTAAGGGCCACTACATAGGTGTGTAGAATGGTGATCTCCTTCACTCTTTACTGGATGGATCTTTTCATGTAGAAGCATTTCCATGTAACAGGCTGCATTACATAATGCTAGGCAAGCTGGACTGGAGCAGCATCAGTCTCCTTGCTTTATAGGGATGTTAGTAGGCTACAGCTTGTGGGCTCCGGTCTCATTAAAATAAAGCATAACTTCCTACTCTATAATTGCCAGTGAAATATAGACTTTAATGGAAAAAAAATGTTTTGCAAAGTCTTTTAATTAGATCATTTCCCCCTGTATTCAATTAAAACCATTCTGCACTTTTTGGCACAAATATAAAAAGACTGCTGACATTAATGGGAATTATTAAGAGGACAGACCCCATCCTTGTAATTAAGCCAAAATGACTTGCAGGCCAGTAACATCAATGCTGAGGACACAGAGGAACAAATAGCTACGCTCTCAACTCAGTCTGAATAATTCATGGTAGGGACATTTTGGCAAAATACTGTTATTTGCTTGTGGCTCGTTGTATCACCAGGTGGGAAGTGTAATCTGCAGGGCACACAAGTGCTTTGCAATTCACCCACAGAGTGATATAAAGTGAAGATTTGCTCACCTGTGCATCTTTGAATGCACAGAAAAGCAGAGCTAGTTTGTCCAAATTACTAAACCTGTGACTTGGGATAGGCCTGGCTGTTTGATTTGATTTAATATCATTATTATAATACATTGTCATAATAAGCTTTCAGGCTTTTTGCCCACTACGGGCATTGTTAGTACTAAAAAAAGATTAGCGGCATGGTTATTAAAAAGCCCATTCTGTATACTGTTCTTATGCTTTATTGCTTTCCTTATGGATCCACTTCGGGATGTTCATGTTGTTTTATGTTCCAAAACCAGTCGCAACTTATTTTTCATGACCATTGTCCAATCATTTTTAAATTAAACAGGCTGTTTTTGTTACTGTGACTGATGTTCTGATGCCATGATGATTAATTAAAAGGGCCAAAACGTCTGTAGGCTAAATTGATGTATAATTATGTGTTGGTACGTAGGGCTGGGCGATATAACGATAATGATATGTATTGCGATAGACACATAATCGATATCAATAAAAAATGTGATTGATTAAACGTTCAATATTTTTTATTCTTCGTCGGAAGAAAACAGCGGTTGCAAAACTAATTTGGTTGCTAGTTTGGATCTGTGCCGGAAACGCAGCTGTCATAAATGGTTGTAGCACAGCAAAACAACTCCTTTTATGGAAGTTCTGCCGTTTTTTTGTGAATCACAAAGCTTCAGACGTCATCCCGAGCTTTGTCTGGACTTCCTGTGTCGCATAAAAGTAAAGTTATAAGAATTTAAAAAACATGGAAAAATATCGCTAGCAGAGGGGGAGAGGGGCGAGGGAGGGGGGGGGGGGGGGGTTGGTGTTTACTCTGCATGCACAGAGGTGACTCGGTGCGCACTGGAGAGATGAAGATGCTGTTATCAGTGTTTTTTTAATTTAAAAAAAATGAGTCTAAAACCCAGAATGAGCGTCTGTGAGGCGCTGAAGCTGTGTTTCCCACTATAAGACGATATAAACGTGTTCGCGCAGGACAGAGAACACGCGGAGCGCATGGAGCTAGCCCACATAAAGCACGTATCCCAGCCAGAGTGAGTCTGTTGTAATCTGTTTGTACAATTTTCATATACTTGCTTGTAATTTGATATAAAATAAGTGGCAAATACCCCACTGTTCTTATACCCTATCTGAACAGTGGGGGTCCTGTGGCGCACTTGCTTGTATGTTGAATAATGTTTATTTCGCTAATGTGTGTAAAAGGTTTTTAAGTTATCTTGTTTTAAGAGAAGTGTCTCTACAATTTCTAGCTGTAAAAAAAACCTGACCTCTGTTTGACAGTAATTTCTTAAAAAAAATGAATAAATAAAAAAATTTAAAAAAGCTAATTTTTGCCCTGTTATGTTTATATAGTTGGTCAAAGTAAAAAACAAATACGTTCATCATATTGCCTGGTTTGTGCTGAAAAAACAACATAAGACACTCTATATTTCACATTGCTGAAGTTTATATTTTTGTTTAAACATAGTAATGCAAAACACATCAAAATATGCCTGGAGTTTCTTAATAACTCAGAGGAAGGTTAAGTTTAAAATAAAAATGTTTAAATGTAATATTTTTCTCCTGGTTCTTATTTTAAATGGGTCATAAAAATATCAATAATTATCTATACCGACCAATATGAAACACTGATATCGTGATACAGTTTTCAGCCATATCGCCCAGCCCTATTGGTACACATGGCATTTTGATACAGGGAATTCAAAATTGGTTGTTTTTTGTATATGGACTGTGTGGAACTGTATTAACAATGTTTAAGTATTACAATAAACTTTAAATGTAAAACTTTGTGGGCCTTTAGACTTATCAGACGCTGACTAGTTTATGCAGAAAAAAATTAGATACAATATGTTCATTCCAATTTTTTTTTAAAGAATTAAATTAAACAAAGCAATAAATTAATGCCTCCGGAAAAAATCTTAAAGAAATGTAAACATTATTTAAATTATAGTAAGTTCTCAGCCAGAAAAAAATAGCAAAAGTAAGAATCTATAACAGCAGCACAGAAGATGAAGAAAAACTGCCCAGTAATTTTTTGCCCTCTTCTCTGTGGCACTGGGTGAAGAGTTTTGGAAAAACACCATTTATTACAGTTTAGTCTTTCGCGATATGCATATTGCGCATGTCGATATCGTGATGATGGTAAATTTGCGATATATTGTGCAGCCCTAATAAGCTAAGTGATTACAACTTCATTCCCAAAGTGCACCATGCAATGAGAAAGATGTATGGCTATGTATGAACCATCACTAAAAAGATTCACAAATTAAAATGCATGATATTCAGCCAAGATCTGGGTGTCAAGGTCATTTACTTTAACATTTAATTAGGACAGGCCTATTAGTGCAGTATAAAATCTTCTCTTCTGGGATTCGGGCACAAGTGCGCTTTTGATGTCCTGTCCTGACACGGCTCTTCAAAGCGCTTACAGTAACAGCCTCGTGGGTCTTGTGTAAATAATGATCTTGCTTACCCTTTCCACACACCGCAAATGGAAAGAGCTGGACGAGAAGAGCCACTCAATTTTCTATGTTCCACAACAACAAAACATGAATAATGTGAGCTGTTGTTCTCACAGCAATTACAGCAACGTGTCCTGATTTATGATGGATTTTCTTCAGTTGAGGGTAGCCTCTGTTCTCCTCTTGCCCCTGGGCGAAATAACTGAATCATTTTGTACCTTTTTGGTTCGATTCTCTGCAAAGTGCCCCTTTCTCTTTGTTTACGAGAGCCTGAGGGGAAATCCGGAATTATATAATGGAAAACTTCAGCTTAATTGTGCCGCTTGGGTGCGACTCCTGGTGTGATCCCTTAGATATTGTTGTCAAGGGAAACTAGAGGCAGTTAAGCTGGCAGGAGTCTTCAGGGGCAGAGCCAAGGAGGCAACTCATGTGAGAGGTTCACGAGCCAATTATTACAGTGCTTCAGATAACAGTGCGAATTTATCCTCGTGATTTATGACTACTGTATTTTAGAAGAAGCTGATTTCATAAAAGCTAATTGGCTCCAATTTCAAGGCATAAATTGGGTCCCTGATCCATATAAAACAGGTTTGTCCTACAAGCCTTTCTTAGAGTTTTATTTTCCCCATAAAAAGTATCAGACGGGTAAATTCAGATTACCCGTAAGCCCAGTGTTTATAGCTGAGCCAACAAAATTAAAGGATTAAAGGATTCAGTGGTTACTGTCTGTGTTTACATCTTAACCACTGAATCTGCTTTAAGCAGTTTGATGTGGAAAAATATGCTGAATCAGAATTCTTCACAGCAGTAGTGAGGGGCCCCAGACATCTGAAGAGCTCAATGCCTCTAGTAGTTCACAGAAGGCTATTAAACGAAAAGGTCATGAATTCATTCATATCTAAGACGTTGTCTTGTCCAAAAACAAATGTTTTAATTATTCACTGGAGAGAGGTACACAGGTTATTGTAGGGCAAAATAGTAAACAGAGAAAACTTCTTTATATTTATATCACCATTGCGTATAAAACCCATGTCATTTTCAGTTGCACATAAAATTGCTAAATTTGTGTTGTAAACACTATAGTGTACCATTTCACATCAAAACTATTTGAGTGCCAATTATGCAGAAAGAAAAAATAGTAGATTTCCCCTTTCAAATAGTAGATTTCCCCTTTAAATTTTTGTTAAATAAAAGGGCAGAGATCGTTTAGATTCCAGATGAGAGACAGGGAAGAAACGTTAGACCTTCAGAGTATAATGTTTAATGTTATTGCCTCCCTCTTCCAGCTGTATTTTGACCCTTCTTCTGGAAAATGACAGAGATGATCATTTCAGAAGCTTTAATGTTGTAAATATTGATTTGATGAAGTTTTTTCTGACACATACAAGCTGCATAATACCATCATTACCCAAACAGAAACAGTGTTGTGTGGCAGAGTCTGCTCCATTTCCTGCTGCAATTCAATTCAGTTTTTCAAGAAATTCAATCAGGATTTCATCAGATCCTAACTAACGAAATGTGTGATCATGTTTGATCTGCAATCACAGAATGCAAGGGGGGGGGAGGGGGGGAGGGGGGAGGGGGGGGGGGGGGGGGGGGGGGGGGGGGGGGGGGGGGGGGGGGGAGGGGGGGGGGGGGGGGGGGGGGGG
>JBBJLR010000111.1:10254005-10287239 GCA_037577145.1 Brachypetersius gabonensis
CCCGTTTTCCCCTGATCATGCCTCTCCGTGTTGGTTCCCTGTCCTTCCCCGCTACGCTCACGGAGCTCCCCGTGACATGCTCAAGCAGTCCACATGACCATTCTTTGCTATACATTCCTGTAACTGCTTCAAAGTTGCAGGCTTCTTGTTGGCCTCTCTGATCAGTTATCTCCTCATTCTTTTATCTTGTTTGGAGGGACAGCCTGAGACAATTTCCTCTTCTGAATTACAGGCTTCACTGTGCTACTAGGGATTGATGAAGCTTTTGATTTTTTTGTTTTTATCTCCTAACTTTTGCTTGTCTGCAACTTTATCATTGAGACTCTGAGATGCTATGACAGTGCTTTAACACCTACAATTAATTATTTAATTTCAGTTGCACTACAAAGCACTAGAATATTCCAAAAAAATTATAATTCATCAAAGGTTGAAGTCAATTAACTTGGTCTGCAATGGAGAATGTGATTAGTTACACCTGATTGAGTTTTCAAGTATTGTTTTAGGAGGGGAGTATTCCTTTACCCATTTCAGTGATTCTGTTTGTTGGTTTATTTATTTATTTTAAACTGTTATTATAATATATCACTTGGATGTTATAAGTTGCAGTGAGTTAATGCAGATGTAAAACGTGTTATTTGTGTGTGTGATTCTTCATTTCAGGTTGCAAAGCAGCAAAATTAGAATATTTTGAAGGTCAGATCTTTTTTATACCCACTGTATAATGATAGGGTGGAAGTTGATGAGAGGAGGTCCTCAGTTCGTGGATGAATAGTTTTTGTTGTCTGAAACTCTCTGAAATGGACGTTTGGTCCTTGTGAGTGACCTGCTCACTCTCTTGATGCTGATCCCCTTATGCTCCACCAGTAAGGCCCATTAGTTTCATTAGTTAGAAAGCCCAATTTACCTTTACATAGACCGACTGCTTTCAAAGTCTTCTGGTCTCCAATTAATCAATGTCTTAATCTTCTCCTCTGGGTCTTTTTGGAGGCTACAGAATTCTTTGGTTTTTACGTCACTTGGGTTGTCCTACCATGAATCTTTCTGGTCTCTCAGGAAAAGCACACCACTGGAAAAGAGGAGAGGTGCACGTACTTTCAGGTAACAAATTACATCTCTAGAGACCTCACCAAGAGCTTACACTAAGAGAAGTAAAGCAAGAGAAGTGGTAGCACATCCTGGAGTGCGGTCTTAGAGTATTGTTCAGGAGGGGTGACGGCAGTTGATAGTAAAGAGGTCTCGCATGGCTTTGGATGCCCTTTGTCTTCATCTGCAGCTCAAATTACTTTGAATCCCCTGAACAGAAGACACAACATTCAATTTTCTCAATGCACAAAGGGATGGCAAAACAATCAGAAGCCTAAACAACAGGGATGGAATGGGCTGAATTGATTCCTTGGCTCTCATGTAGAATGAGTACAATGGTATTTTAGTCTGTTCCTGCAAATATTACGAAAGAGACTATATTTGCAAGGAACTGACTTCAAAAACAGACGAACCACAGGATTACAGCACAGATACAAATCACTGACCCACCGATGATTCTATTCAATTTTTCTAATGAAACAAGTCAATACTTAAACATTTTTTACATTTTTTCCACCACATCGTAATTCTTGCTAAAGCATCATCACTGGACAGCTCAGCATGCTTGGAGAATACGAACTGTCCATCTTGTTTGTGATGCCTGGTGTGATGGGAGGACATAGTCAGCCATTCCTACTCCCCAGTCACCCAGAAAGCAGTACCATCAGTGGCGATAGGGCCAGCACTTAAAACGCTTCTCCATGGGTATATTAGAACTGCCCTGTACCTAAACAGTACCGAGATGGCACAGATGGCACACCCTGGTAACAATGTTTCTGATGCGTTGGCAGTGCAATTCTCACCCCACAGTTTATGGCAGGTCGTTGGACCAAAACAGCATCCATCCTGTCAGATTAGACAGTTGCAATCCTGATGCACTTTACTTCACTTTAACATATCAACATATCACCATGCCTCCTGCTGTTAAGATTAAGTGATCGGGAGTGGTGTAAGGGTGCAGTGCACAGGTCAAATAGGATGGAGTAATGTTCTTTATATCCACCTGAAACAAACATGAAACCTATTCGTTAAGGATTCATGAGGAACTCATGTCCAAAAGCTTGTCAGTTTCAGTGCGCCACAGTTCAATGCTCATAGAAGCCTTAAGGTCAAAGTTCATTTCTTGTGTTTGCCTTTAAATATTAAAAGCTTGAGGATATACGTTCCCAGACAAAGATGCAGCTGAAGTGTCTACGCTAATGACAGTGTCAGATCCTGTACTCTCTGGTTCTTCAGACAGGGACTGCCTCTGTCAAAAGCAGAAATAGCTTGGGAGGGATATTTTCCTGCTGGGTGAACACTTAATTAACTGGAATAGGATTCCACATTATTCTAGCTTGAGAACACCCCGAACCGGTCATGTTTAGAAAGAAAAGGCTTTGACAAAAGGGAATGACTTGTTTTGCTCTTACCATGCGTTTTTAATGAGCATGATAACATGTGCTTAATTGACATTGTGAAGCAGGCCAGTTATGCTGAAATGGGTTGACCCTGGACCAATTGGCTTGTTTTGTGGAGTTTAGCACAGATACAGGAGTTAATTAGGAGGTCAAAAGCTGGATCTGGGTGAGCAAAAAAAGTTACAAAAAGAAAGTACAGCATGTGTGTGTTGAAGTTGAGATTCAACAACACTACTATATTATTATAGACAATATATAGTAGTATCTCTATTCAATACATTCAATAATTTATTAGTACAGCAAAAGTAAAGAGTGGATGGAAATGAAAAAGTGCTTTTTTCAAATAGGCTAAGCAAAGCAGCTACATGGAAAACTTGGTCCAAGTGAGCAAACCAGACTCAACAGTGGTCAATAAAATCCGTAAGAGCAAAAGAAAAAAACTCCAAGGGCAGACCCCTCTTCTTCACATCATCAAATAACAAAAGAATAACACAAAACATAATTACAATTAGGAACTTTTTAAGGAACGACTTAGGGGCATATAGTAAAAATTGATTACTAATGGAGAACTTGGTGAGTGAGGAATGAATGTTATATGAGAGATGTATTTAGATTAACCAGAGGAAATTTTAATTTGGTTAATGGTTCATTTTAGAGCCTCAGCCATGCAGAGGTTATGTAAAAAACACTTGGAATGAGAATTATTAGACAGATGTATTTAGATATACACATTTGTAAGCATTTTGGATATAAACTTTACACTCAGCCACTTACACTGTCATCCGGAATTCCTTTGCAGAGTTTGTCAGATAAATTATGGGAAATAAAGAAAAAGATTCAGCTTACAGATTCAGACAAAGCTGCTCTAGAAAATGGGCTGCCATTAAAGCTAACTCCATGTTCTGTTCTTGTTTCCCCCCAGCTGTACTTTCCTACTTGCCTTCGGAGAGAAAAGCAAGGCCAAGCTTAGGCTACACTAACACCAAATGATCTGCCTATCCCTGTGTTTTACTTCTGGCTGGAAGGAGATGGATGATTCCTGCCTGTTTGGAACTTGTTCTTCGTGTATAACCACAGGCCAACAAGGCTACCATTCCGTTATCCCTCTCTATCAGCAATCCATCATGTGCTTCAGGGAGACAAATGTACCAGCCATAAGCTCTCTCTGCATTCAAATACAAAGAAATATAGAATAAGATACTACCATGCTAGAGGTAAAGATGAAGCAGTTAGCAAAGATAAATAGCATTTAAACTGAAACATTTTATTGATTTTTTAATAAATAAAACAAGATGCAAAATCGTTAAAGATACAGATAGGAATTTGCATTAAATGGTCATTTCTAAATATCTATTAATAACTTTATGAATTAATTTATTGGTGTACGCTTCTTTACTCACTAATTTAGACTTCAGTTTGCACCCTGAATAAAGTGACAGGTTGAATTCATTATTTATTGATCCTCTGTGTTTAAACCGTTTTCCAAAAAAAAAACAAAAAACCTGATGGCGTGAAATAAGGGTGGAAGTGTATAGCTGAATGTGTCTCATGCTCATTTTGTGAGAGTTTGTGTTAATAGAAATTCCAAAATCTACAACAGCAATTTATGGCTGTTCTTAGTTGTTCTTAGATGCTCATAGCTTAGCCTGCTAGCTTAGCTCAAGATTCAGGGCTTGAACTATTACTAAATCCCTGGCAGCCCTTCAGGCAGGTTCAGAGCTATAAACTAGTATTACTGACAATAAAATCTATCTAGTTAAAAAAAGTATTGCATATCTTAAAACTATATAAATCTCTCTTGATCGTTGCTTAAGGTTATTTTAGAAATAAATAGGATTAGGTTAAGTGTTAAAAAGCAAAACATAAAAGTATATACTGAGTCACTATGTAATTCACATACATAAAAAAATCACCAGAATGCATGAAATTGACATTTGTCTGGGGCCAATCACCACTGTCCCAGATAAAACCTCATGAAAGCCCTTTTACCACCCTAGATAAAACTTGCTAAAGGAGTCACTGATTCAGTCATGTTTTATGTTGTCTACTGTTACAAAAGTAAAATGCCACTTGAGGCTGTATGTTAGTGTTTTATCATGGGAAAAGGGGGTTTAGGAATTCCACTCTGCATGACACCATTACCCAAAATGCAATACCTCCCAAGGCTTATTGCATTATTAAAGTATTGATATTTATGCAATTGACTATTTGCTTTCTTTTGACTATGTGTTTGCATTCTTCAGTCGGCACAAATTTAAGTTTAAAACAGGCCTGGTTATGGATCGCTGTTTTCCAGCAAAATAAGAAAAATGTTTCATGAAATTCAAGACATGATAAAATATCTTCTCTACTTCTTAACATCGATGGTGGCTCAATGTGGAAAGCTGTGGGTGGTGCCTCTGGCTTCATGGGTTCAAATCCTACCTGCAGCACACCACCACTGGGTCACTGAGCAAGACCCTTAACATCAAGTTGCTCCAGAGAGACTGTCCCCTGTATTTAGGGAACAGAAGTAGTGTTGGATAAAAACGTCTGGTAAATCTAAAGTGTTTTTCTCACTATACCATGTGAATGAGTCCACCTGGAAATGTGCCCATGATGTGTTTTAAGGAGTATCCTCTAAAAGGGGGTAGCTACTCTGGGCCTGCCTTGCGCATGGTTTGCTTCTTTTATCATCAAAGCTGTGTCAGTCGCACTGCTCTGTTGGCTAGCTCTGTCCTGATCTCATTGGATATGAGACAGAGGCATGCTGGGCCATTAAAGCTTGATGGCGTGTGTGGTGGCAGGCTGCCGAGCAGGTGTGCTGTAGAAAATAAAACTCACTAAGGGGGCACGGCATTATTCTTTGAATGTCTGTTGGAGGATGGTTTGAAGGTGTTTGTTATATCCTTCCTGCAAATTGCCATGACAGATGAGGAAGCTTTTTGCAAGCTTGCTGCCTTTGGTTGCAGATGGTTTATGTATTTATGAGGCCGCACACAACTTTCTAAAGGCAGGATAGTGAGAGACAACAAACTGACCAAAAAAAGCCTCACACAAGAGCCCAATAAAACTTTTCGGACATGACCTGATGAAAGGAATGCCCACGAGGGCATTTTAATGACTTCATCATAAACGCTCAATTTGTTGTTGTGCTGTGTTTCAAAACGAGAGGGCTTTTCAAGCGCCCAAGGACGCATAAACAAAAGTGTAGCAAACGCTCAGGACAAGGTTATACCTTTGTATCTAGAGTTTGATCAATACACTGGCATCCTGTTAATTTATCGATATCTTGCTGCTAATGGATCAGTAATTCACAATCTTATAAACAGACAGCTCTGACATGAAGAAAACCATTTATATCTATGTTTAAAATCACCAAATGCTGAATTACACACTGAACATTATGAACACAAAAGACCCGCATCACAGACAGCTTTGCCTGCACTTTTAAAATAGAAGTTGTAGTATGGAAGAACTGTGGTAAACACTATTTTCAAAATGTACCAACTCCTTGGTTTGTGTGGCCCATATACAGAAACTAAGTAGCAAAAATTACAGGCTGTTTGGATTCATTGCTGTTGTGATGTCAAAGAAACTAAAGGCAAAATACAGGACAGCCAATCAGTACAGAGGATATTTATAAGTCTTAAAGTTACAATAATTAAAAACAGGAAGCTGCTCTTAGCATCTTCCAGAAATGCTAAGATTAGGATATAGCTCACTATTTATATTGTTCACGGCTTGTGAACATTATTCAATTAAATACACCTAATAGTAGAAATAAAATAATGTAACATAAAATAAGAATAATTAATTCTTTGTCCATACAAAAGAAACTACAGAGATCTGTACATATCATGTACATTTAATAATATTAGTCAGTAAACAACAGCCCAATAAAACTATTAGAGTGTTTTTTTTTACATTATTTTATTATCTTGGCTTGTAATATTTATACCCCTTAAAACAATATTGGAATCAGCCCAAGAAAATTCTCATTAGTTGGGTCCTTCTTGTGATAAATGTGTCATTTTTAAATTTGGATATGTTCTCATTTCTCCTTTTCCTGGCCCCTCGCCCTTTATGAGCTCTTTTCTCACCCCATTAGCTGATCACAGGGGTTACGGAGATACTTTGCAACAGACAGAAGTTGAAGTTGTAGAACTGTATGAATCATAGTGATATTTATAGCACCACAAATCAACACTAAAAGAGTGTCCTGAACAAATAACAGCAGTTTCAAAAAGAACCTTCAGAAGTCCTTTAGAGAAGACATTTACATTTACGGCATTTATCAGACGCTTTTATCCAAAGCGACTTCCAATCCTAATCTAATTACAGGGGACAGTCTCCCTGGAGCAACTTGGGGTTAAGGGTCTTGCTCAGGAACCCATTGGTAGTGTGCTGAAGGTAGGATTCGAACCCATGACCTCTTGGTCTAGAGGCAAGCATCCTGAGTAATACTCATTTCTGAGGTGTGTCTTAAGAGCAAAGTGAGCAATGGAAATAATAGAAAATAAACAGTGATGTGTGACCTTATTAAGTCCCCTTAATCTAGCCTGTAATATAAACATTGCTCTTTATGGAGACATTTTTTAAACTCCACAGAGTCCAAAGAGTCCAGAGAGGCCACCAGAACTGCTTCATTGCACCTTGATGTAGTTTCTAGATCTGTACTGGGGAGACAGAAAACCATTTTTCCAAAAGATATTCCCTCACTTGGTATTATGATGATGGTGGTGAGAATTGTTTAACACTTCTGTCCCAAATCTCCCGTTGGTGCTCCCATAGGTGTTAGGCTGAGACCTGCTGACTGTGAAGACTATAGTAAATGACTTATGTCATTCTGAGACTCATCAAACCATTCAGTCGCCCCTTGTGCCCTTGGATGGGGCAGCGTCATCCAGAAAATGACGACTCCCACCGGGGGCCAACTCATACTAGCAAAATGCATCCTACCGGACCCCCTCACTATAGACATCAGGATAGACTGTACTGTTCTCTTGGCAAATATCACATGCACCTGTCCACTTCTCAAAAATATGGTGAAGGAGGGCTCACCTAATAAAAACTATAATCAAAATATTAATATAATAATGATCTATCATTTTTATTTATATTGACTGTTCAAAATGAAGTTCAAAGTCATGTACAAATCAGCAAAGGAAAAAAGACACTACAGGATAAAGCACTAAAAATTTGACGATATCACTTTTATCCACAACTCTGTACACCAGTATCTGTGGTTTTTACAGAAGTGGACTCTCAAATTGTCATTAGTCTGTCTGTGTATTGTGTGCGATGAAGGGTTTATGAACTGCACCCGCTCTCTAATATTCTCTATGAAGCAATGGATGAGCTGTTCTTTCTGACACAGTCTGATCTCATCATATACTGACATTCTCAGTCTCCAGAGAAACAGTCGCTCTTCTGTTTTTCCTCACATATCACACTAATGCAAGAGCATCGTGGTCACAGAATGTGTGCTGTCGACCACAATTTCCAAGCCTATTTACTGATGTCTTTCCCACAGATCTGAATGCAGAAGTCGCTTTAGTTACTGTTCATATTGGAACACAAGCCAGATGAGCAGTGACTGAAGCTCCTGCCATCTGAGCCTCAATAATGAACCTTAATTCAAAGTCACTAAAATCTTTCCCTCTTGCCATCATAATTGGAAATCGAGGTCAGCTGGGTCTGCTTGGCATGTTGCAGATTATAGTATGATGTTAAATGCTTGTATCAAGAAATATGCATGCCTAGAATCATCTGAATGGGTAATCTTCAGTCATTTATACTAATGATCTCATTTAATTTTTCACCACCATACTAAAATTATGTAATAACACATTTCAAAGGTGAATTGCAGTGCTATAGCTGTGTTTGGGAATATGCATGTGAGTGTGCATATAAGCATGTAAGGATTTTAGGATGACAGTATTATAATGCGCCTTAGAATGGTGATGTATTTATAATTTAATTCCTGAAAAATGACATGTTTTGTGGATTTTAAATTGAAAATAAGCACATCCTCCAGGCTGTGTAAGCAATAACAGAGAATGTACAGTGATAGAGAAGTGGACAGGGCTTAAATTTAAGTGCTGGCTGCTTTGTCCTGTGAGGCCATTTAGCTCACATCTGCTGCAGGGTAGAAAGGCCAGACACAGTCTAAAAATGCTTGACTCACACTAATACTCACACACACACACACACACACACCTCTGGATCTCTGTCTGTCTCATCTGTCTGTCTTACACACAGGCACACCTATCCTGAGAGTTCCACACACTCAGGTTTGTACCATGTGGTGGTGGTGGTGGTGGGTAGGATACTTGCCTCTGGACCAAGAGGTCATGGGTTCAAATCCTACCCTCAGCACACCACCAATGGGTTCCTGAGCAAGACCCTTAACCCCAAGTTGCTCCAGGGAGACTGCCCCCTGTAGTT
Source organism: Brachypetersius gabonensis (assembly GCA_037577145.1). NCBI lineage: Eukaryota > Metazoa > Chordata > Actinopteri > Characiformes > Alestidae > Brachypetersius > Brachypetersius gabonensis. The sequence continues at coordinate 10,262,918 of JBBJLR010000111.1, forward strand.
AGGAAATGGAAGGCGCTTTGGATAAAAGCGTCTGATAAATGCCGTAAATGTATTTTGATCATTGTTTTTCTACAGGAACTTTATATGCAAAGGTCACGCACAACAATGAAGGACCTTTTTAAACTTCAGAGGTCCTCCGAACAATATAAAGGTTCTTTTTCCACCAAGAACTATGTGTGCAAGCCAGGATCTTTCAGGAACCTTCATTTATTAAAGCACATGTTGTATCTGACATGTGAAGTTGCAGCGAACTAGGCTGTTGCTTTACAAAAGCTGGAACACGACGGCTTCTGCTTCACGTCTACTGGTAAAGGAGGAGAAGCACAAAGAGCCTGCTGTTGGGTCTTTCATTCTGCTGCACTGGATATAGCCTGATTACCTTGCCTTAGAAAAGCCCATTCTTTCTCCCAGGACACCTCCCACTCTTGGTGTCCTAGATCTACGGTGCTCATAGAAATATATAGCGGAAGAGCTAGAAAGGAAATGAAGCTGAGGCGGCCCCACGGGGTGACTTGGGAGTTTTTTTTCTGATTGGTTAGATGAGAAGTTTGCTGTTGCTTAGTCAGGTGGTGGGGCAGAAGCACATGTCACCTTAATTCCTCAAATCCTAGGAAGACAGATCACAGTCACTTCAGGTTTAGTCGTAACAATTCATGGGGTTCACAAATGCATTTCATACGTTTCAGTGTAAAGAACATGAAAGGATATTTTATGTTGGTATATGCTGTATTTTACCATGAGTTTGAGCATTTCTCAGTCAAACAGTTTTTAAAACCTCCCCAATAAACACATTGCAGACTGCACAAAGGTGTGTGTTCACATAAACTAGCCCAAATGAAGAACAAATCTATGAAGCGTTTCTCTAAATAACGTTTTTGACACTGAACCAACAGCTTGATAGTACATATTAGCTATATATTCATATTTTCCATTAAAAACTAGCTTTCACATTTAGCTGCAAATGTGTTTACAATAAACCATATTATCATTTACCATTTCCCCAATTATTTTTCATGATACATCTGTTGGCAGCAGTTTAGGATCTTATTGACAATATGGCGACATGTCCATCACATATTTTGCTGTGATTTTCAATGGACAAAGACTTTTGTTACAGCTGCACTATATCGCAGGACGCAGCATTATGCAAATTATCTATCTGACCAATCACAATGTTTTGTCCTGTGTTCTATGAACATCTGCTGTGTCTGTCAGAGTTCTGAACTAGGGTACACATGTAAACCAATGAAAGACCATTATTTTGTAAAATAATGCAGACCATGGCCATGTCTTTAATGTCACAGCATTCTTTTATCAATGCATGTGTTAATATATTTACATCATTGAGTCGTTCTTTACATTGTGTGAAGAACTTTAATTACTCATGGACCAATAGAAATTCTCCAAAAATGCTTTTACATTAACTGACATTTTAAATTCCGTCAGATATGCCGGTTGATTTTTTGCGGTTTGAAAAGGCAAACCTGCCCGACTGCAAGGTTTTTTTGGGTCAGGTGTGCTGCTAAATTCACGTTCCACCCTTATGGCATTAACCTTCACTTTACGGCACTTGTCTTTTATATCACTGTAGTAGGAAAGCTTTAATTTATGACAGATGTTTTCACTGACAGTTGCTCTTAGGCACCCTTTGATTGGCAGGGAAGAGTAATGGGGCATTCGCCAGGCCTTTGTTCCCTCCTACACATCTGTGAATGCGTGTGCAGTCGGGTTTGTGCTGCATGTGAGCACACACGTGTTCCTGTATGTGTTACCTAAAACTAATGTTACCCAATCCTGGAGTTACGTGTGAATTATCCCCAGCATCAGCAGTGAGCGGCAGGAAGACAGACTGCTGTGTTAACATCAGCACTCCCTCTGTCTCACACAACTACAGTCACACGCTCCTTAATGCCTGGCTGTTACGGATCCCGCTGTGTGGGCCTGCACTGTGGTCTTCTGTCTGGTTTGGCTGATGTGTGTGTCCTCAATTTGCTTTAGGAGAATTATTGCATCTTCTTAAAGAAGCACTTAACAGAAAGTCCAGCAGCTGAAGATTTCATAGCTTTTCTCTCTGCTTTACCCTGAAAGAAGTGATGTATTTAATCTACTTGATTTAAATGCCCATCATTTCCAAATATAGGAATTACAGCTACACAAGTATTTCATTAAATGAACTGAAAGACAAAATATAATGCTTACTATATATTGTAACTGAAATGTTTTGTTACAGTGCCTTCAAGCCTGTGAATGAACACTGTTCTGTACTTTATAGAACATTTGAATGGCATATCCAGCATTTTTCTTGCATGTTTATTTTCCCCCAAAGGCCACTGATAAGGTTTCTGTGTGGTAATTCTAATTAATTTTGATCATTTTCAACCCTTCATTACCCCTTGGAATTAAACAGGCTGTTTTGTCTCGGTGCCTCTGAGGCTGATATATGTAAATGATCACTGTTCTAATTGATTGCCCTACATTGCACCTCATTCAAAAAGCAGTCTGGGCTGAAACACTTCACAACTTCAGTCTGAGTGAAGTCTGAAACAAGTTTCTTACAATTAATTTTTAAGCTCAGTTTCCATATATAAAGAGTGTACTTTATCAGTGTTTACATACTATATCAAACTCTTTTTTAAATTCTTCTTAAAATATCCTGAGAAATCGTGTCAGGATGAAAGAGGATACCTGCTACACCAGTGTAGCGTGGAGGATGAACCCAAACGTGGAACAGCGCGAGAGAGAGTCGATAGACCACACCCCTTGATATGAGAACGCTCTCTGAAAGAGTAAGGATTCCCACTGGAACTTGCGTTCTAACGCGCACACAAGGTAAGGAAGATACGGAAGTACTCACAGTCTGAGGAGATGGATGGTTTGGGTTTTAGACTCAGTGACTGAGCTTTGACTACCTGCCTTACCTGGGCTTATAAAATATGTGACACGCTCATTTCCAACTGCCTTTGTGTGTCATGTGACCTGTGTGCATGACAAATGGGCCCTTTAATGCTCCATTGTTCCATCATCAGTCCTTTAACGCAACAAGATTGTACATTGTGGACCATTCTGATGGTCGACGCATCATGAAATGATAAAATGTAAAGGGCAGGTACGATTATAAAATCACGCAAAAACATGTTTTCATATAACTGCAACAACATTATTTGCTTTGTTATACAAAAAGATTCTTAATTCCAGTGTGTACATTTCTGCATTGAATGGTTAATGTAATATATTTTATTCACATAAAAATTATGTACAGACTTGAATCAAGTAAAATGTACTGCATGACTTTTGATTTAGCATGTTATATACGAGAGGCAGACTGAGAAAAAAGATTCTAAGTCACATGAGAAGCAAAAAAGTCTTTTAAATCTACTGCAAAATCCAAATAACTGTACGAGTCTGGTTTTCAACAATGACTGTGTGCTGGAAACATCATCTGTAAAGGGGACAGTTTCCAAGTAAAGTGGGCTGACAGAGTTGTTTCGTAATATATCAAATTCAGGCCAAGCTTTGAATTACAAGCACACAGTCAGATTTATGTGATTAAAGTGGACACTTTAAAACTCATCAGCTCAGACAGAAAACACCAGAGCTTTCTACAGTAACTAACTTCCGTCAAGCTCCGCTCTCAACTAGCAGCCGTGATTCAGTAGAAATTTCTTTTGAATGAACTGGAAACGATCACTTGATGATGACAAACCACACAATAACACTTCCATATGTCCACATGAAGCATCTCACATTTGCCTATAAATGTGCAGCTAATGCCCACATTAAAGACTGAACTGCAAACTGAGTGTCCAATCATATTTGATATACTGTGATGGCGATGTCAATTAATTAAGATAAACATCAAGCAAAAAGATGCCTTTACATCTGTCATCTGTTTTAACTTAACAAAATACAACTGAAGACCCCTCAGGCAGTAACAAATGTGTATTTAAAAGCTTTAGAAAGCTCACAGAAGGTACAGTATTACAGCTGGTGAAATTTGCTGAGACTAGCTGGAATTATAATGGTGTGGAATTCTTGTTAATCATAATTTTCCAGCATTTTGCAATATATCTGCATAATCTCTGTAATCTCTTCCTTCCGCCATCTGTTTAGTAAAACTAAACAGTGAGGGAATCATTTAAAAGCCTCTCTATGACTGGCTGTGTATTTTGGAAATATGTGAAGGGGAATCTGAGCATTGATCAAGGTCTCAGAGGATATTGATCCAATATCAGATGTTGGTATCAGGCCAATATCAGCAGGAAATGGTGTATCACATATCAGAGATAAAAAAAAAAGGCATAATCGGACCCAATCCTTAAACACACCAAGTCAGAAATGACACACACTCTCATTGTGTGTTGGCAAGTTGTTAGTTGTGCCTTTCTTCCTGTGGGGAAGGAGAGTGTTTGAGAAGTTATAACAGCCTACTTTAAGATGCTCAGCTTGATGTGCTTTAGTTAAAAGCAAAGCTTAATATTAAAAAAATACAATATCTTACTGGTACTATAAAATAAAAAAATGGAATTGTACCATCTCTAACCTTGGTTGACCTGTGATCCTAACAAAGCTGTATGTGGAAAGAACCCTGGTAAAACACGATGTTAGAATGCTATAAAAAAACTACTCTGATAAGAAAAATGACCATTTTTGTGAAGAGAAATTAAGTCCATAGTCCAGTATTGGTGCATTTCAGTATTTTTGATATACAATGTATACTTTAACTCTTGCAATACATTTTTTATTTTTTTCAAAACCTGTGGTTACAAATGCTGTCAGCATGTCAGTGGGGTCTTTTCCTTTCTGTTTTGTTGTATTTTTCATGTCAAGCAGGTTTCAAGTGGTCTCAATCATGTAGTGGAGAAGCTGTTAAGGGGTGTTTTCCCTCTTGATACACATGAACATTGATGACAGATTTCTTTCAAGTTTTTTTCTGCTGTCAAACAGGAAAGTAGGATAAAAGGCCAGTAACAAAAAAGTGTTTTGATCATTGCCATCTCAAATTCATTGCCATTAAAACTAGTTGTATTCTGATACTGTGCGTTTAGCCTATATATTTTTATTAAATTCTATTATATATAGGATCCATCACTTTTGGAGAATTTGTAGTGAAAAAATTCTGTGCACCCCTATACTGTTATATTAACTGTAAAGTCATGCTTGTAGGGGCCTATCACACGAACCTGATAATGAATAACAATTCACCTCATTCTCACTAAGATAATCGAATCATCATGTGAATACAGATCGGTCAGTGTGTTTTTCAGAAGAAACAAGTCAGGTCTCAGTCAGTACCCAATAATAACAGTGCAATATAATAATATAATAGCGATATAATAACAGGCCGTAGCTCATTGGCAATTCATTTTGTAAAACACAGGAGTACGGGGAGGTAAACGGAGCACAGTCATATGTTGACAGCTGTGTTGTTTCACTTAGAGTGACCTGGATTGTATGTGTATCTGATTTACAGTTACGTCATGAACATTAAAGCTTTAAAGCTTTAAAAAGATCATGATCCTCCTCATTTCTTAGGTGTTACCTTGTCATTTCTGATTTAGTCATGTCCCACCAACTAGGAAGGTCTTCCCCTTTCACACGATTCTACCAACATGCCAAGGGTGAAGGCCAGCATTGTTTCCCTCAACAAATATGAAACCATCCCATTTTTTAATTTCGCTAAGGGAATGCCATGTGACAGCTCAACATGCTTGGAGTAGAAGACTAAATGCCAGCTCAGTTAGGTCAGCAAACATTTGTGTGACACTTGTGGTGGACGGCATCACCGATGATGAGGTGGAGGGAAGGACATCCTTCTCACTCAAAAAGAGCAACATCAATTATGCTCACTTGGATCAAACTTTCAGTTTCACAATGATGGAACGAACGCTTAGACAGTTGCACCACTCAGAATCTGGTATTTTTAAAGGAAACTAGGGGGTTTGAGAATTGCTAAATCATGTTTACTTCTATAGGCTATTTACAGTATTTTACAAATCCAATATTGTACTTTGGGTCAGTTTCCAGTAAGGGATAAAGCATACTTTTGGAGCATAAGTGGAAACTCTATTTTAAGAAGCTGTGTAGTTCAGGACTATGCTTAATCCTTGTCTGGGAAATCGAGCCTGAAATTACTATTTTAAGACTCTTCCCCTGATCCTTGAAACTTTGCGCTATGCAGACAGTAGGACGAATATTCAATTTTCAGGACTGTCTGGTCAAAAGCGGGGCGGGTGGTCACCCTAGCTGCACTGCAACTGGCTGTTTTAGGTCATTAAACGCTATTGGCTCAAGTTGGCCTCAGTTACATTGTAATCCTGTTTGACATCTGTGGGGCCCTGACCAATGTGTGCTGGAGTACTCATAATGAAGGGCGGTCTGATTGCCTGTCATGCTTTGCCTGAGAAACAGGCCTTAACCAGCTGCGTGCTTTCCCAGCAACGACCACTGCAAGCCGTCTTGGCCGTGGCTGGCAGCAGGCGGCTTTGTCAGGGAGTCTGATGTCCTGATACGGCCGCTCTAAGCCCTGCATCTGGAAAGCAGATTAGGAGAACAGAGCCCATTCACACGGAACGCTGTGCGAGGCCAGATACTGGCGGGGGCTTTATCGCCTCTGTTTTCATGTACCACGCGTCAGGTTGCTTTGAAAATCGCCCGGTCGCATTCGTAGCTGCATATGCAACAGACAGAGCTGCATTCAGCAGAATGCCACCAGACAGGCTCATTACTGCGATACCACATGCTCCCTCAACACAGGGCGCAATCACTAACGCTGATGTTTGGCTTTTATCAAAAGCCAATGGAATACACATTTATTGCCATGATTCATTTCCCACGTTAATTCATTTGAATCGAGCATAATTACAGTAATCTATTAAAATCTTAGCCCAGGCACACAGTCTTGCTGTGCAGCTTAGACATTTCATTAGCCATGTGAAATTATGCCCATTGATGAAGGCTTAAAGGCCTCTGTAATGGAAAAAAAAAGCCTTTTCCTTGCTTTTTTGAAGAAGAGTTTTATATCACATATAAATGATTTTCAAAACACAGCATTTACTACCACTTGCAATCCATACATGGGAACAAAGTTTTAAAAACAAACAGTCAGTTTTAAAGCCAATAGTTTAGCAATGGCATGAGATTCAACCTACTGCAGTTCAGTCTCCCCCTTTCACACCGAAGTTTTCAGTGCAATCCACCCTTTAATCTGTACAATAACTATTCAGAACAGAAATGATTACATAAATCAGCCTTAAAGGCACAGACTTGATGAATATTAAGTGGTTAAAGGGGGTTTAGAAATGTTGTGTTTCATGCTTTTATGCTATTTATTAAGTTTTTTTGTGCTATTACATTTTTGTAAAGCACATTGAATGACATCTATGTATAATAATGTGCTACGTAAATAAATAAACGATAAGCACACAAAATAAAAAATCAGGAAAATATAAAATACAAGAAAAATACAGGATGCGGCACCTTTAAACATTGTATAAAACATGCATTTATGCAGAGTCCTCAGTACTGCTAAAAATAGCAGAGTTTCTCTTTGCAAGCCAGAAAACAAAAAGTATTTGTTTAGCATGTAACAGCTATGTTCAGTGCTCAGTCCCCAGAGGTCTGTGTGGCAGGGGCATGTAGGTAATGTGATATCTGTATGCACTCAGGACTCTCCCGTGGCATCCCTCTTCCACTGCATGACCAGAATTGGAATGTCTGTTGGCCACTCTCCATCTATCGACCTGAAGGTATGGAGTTACAAAACGGCTTTCAGGTGTGCAGCTAATTTGGGGCCCGCCACTGTTTCCAGTGACGAAACGGAATCGCATGTTTCCCCACTCTCTGCTCTTCACTTTATCTCTCTTTGATACACGTTTGTTTCGGCCCATCCACTCCATCACTCCCCCAGTGACAGATGTGCACAGCTTGATGTGATCTGTTCATCAGAGCGGCATTGTTCTAAGTGAGCGAAAAAACACAAAGTGCTGGATGGCAATCAGTCTTGGGGTCTTGGGGCTGGAAGAGACGAATACATTTCCAGAGGAGTGAAGGATAGCAAGGGCCAGAGTTACAAGGCTGTGTGCTCAATCTAGCGTTTTCTGACAGAGGGAAGGGAGTGAGCGCTCCTATTGCCGTGTAAATGTCAAACTGTATGAGCTAATCACTGAAGCTTCACTTGAAGAGTTCATCATGGAAGGCCATTTTGTAAAACTTGTCTTTATGGCTGGTTCTGGAAAATGAGGAGTCTACTCGAGATTAGACAAGTGCTGTGGCCCTGATTGCACTAGGCTCAAAGAGACACTGGCAATCATGCCATCCATCCTCATTCTCCAAACAGACGCACCAGTTAACACACTCGCTGACCTGGGTTTCCTCTGAAGGATTTCAACTTTGGCAGGGAGATTGATTGGAGCATAAATATTTACACCGAAGAGGCAGAAATAAGTATGTTCATGACTGATTTCTCTTTTCTTTCATGTCATTGAATTGACATGAAATCAGAAATAAACAATAGCTATAAAATGATGTCAGCTATTGCTTGCAGTAGCAGATGGTAAAGGAGTAAATTCATATTGAAGAGGGGAGCACTCTAGCCATCATTATCTACCCAGACACTGCAAAAGATAACTGAAACAATTAGACAGAACTGGGGTATGCTGTAAGCAGTTAGAAGAAGTTATTGGTGTAGTCTAGTCCAATAACTCTTGCTGTATAGTTTTCTTGTCCAGGCCCCAGTCCACTGATTGAAGGGCAGTGGTGTTTCCCACTATGCTACATAACCAAAGAGCAAAAAGGTGTTTTAAAACTGTAAATAAAGAAAAAGCAAAACTAAGAAAAATATATCACCAAAAATAAGGGTGTAAAAAGGACCACACATGCCATTTATGAAAGAGGGAAACGCCTTTAGCTTTATTGGCAGCATAACTTCTATTTTTAAACTAGTCCTGACTAGTTAATCAAGGAGAAAGATGTTCTCACATGCTGTCAGGAAGATCAGAAGCAACAGCAGGGGTGTGGAGGGGGTCCATGAATGATACAGTTGGGTGCTGTTGTTTTCAGTGAATACTGCCAGTATTTTTGGGCTGCAGCTTTTTTGCCCGAGTTGAGGCTGTGACTGACCTTTCCATAGCAGCTCCTCTAACTACTAAAAGAGATGTCTGTGCCTCAGGGTACGATGTAATTGACGTCGTAGGCTACTGAAGGTTTTTCAAGAGAACCAATGTAAAAAAAAGTGAAAATAAGTACAACGAAAAGTCTTTGGCAATGTCTTTTGTTTTGTGGAATACACTGAATTAACATGTATGTTTTACATTGTTGGAGGTGACACTTAATCATCGATTTAGAAATGTCACTGCAGATTCGTGAACTATAACAGTGTTTCTGTATAAATGGCATTTACTGTAAACGGTATAGCTCTCTTTCCTTCATTTAGCAGCAAACTATATTTTGTCTGACCTTTTCTCTCAGCTGCCTCTCGCTTGGTTTCCTCCACTCAAGAAATAATAATGTGCTGGTGCATTTCTGGCTGCAAGCGCCCACTTTTCTGCTACACTGCTTCTATTTGCTGACAAATAGTGCCTGGCCTTCAAAGGTATTATCTCCTGCCAACAACAACAACTCTTTGTGTGGAGAGCTGCAGTGTTTTTAATGTTTCAATAGACACACTTTTTTGCCTCCCAATTGTAATAATAGCCCTGCCTTTCAGTTGAATTATGCTTGAATCCTTTAAATAGAGATAGATCATAAACAATGTATAACTGGACATATTAATAATGTTTTATTTTAAAATTTATTATACTTTTAAAATGCAGATTATTCTCAATTATAAAGAACAAGGAATTTGATCATCATCATAGTTTATACACAGGTTCCAAAGTAACAACACTTTTCAGGGAGGAAATGGTTAATACGGTGAGTCTGTATCAGTGCCTAGAATATCCAGCAGCTATATATAAACGTCCTCGCATCATAAAAAATGGGTAGGCTGTAGCAGAGGGCTCTCAGGTAGAGATTTATAGTGGTGTCTGTGTTAATTTGCTGAGAGCGCACGTTTGCAAAATAAGTGGGTTTGGCGGGACAAACAAGCTGTTTCAGCACGAGGAATCCCAAAGGTAAAGCTGGGTTCTAGAGCACGGCACCCTGAACAGAGAGAGAGCCATCTGTGGGCTGTGACTGGATCAGTCCCTTGGTAACAGACCCAGACTGTGGGGTTAGGGGGCCACATTATCAGTCTAACACACACGCATGCACACACACACACACACACACACACACACACTGTATCAGTACAAGACTTTTTCCTGTAGTACTGTAATTTTGTAATCTCTCTCTCTCTCTCTCTCTCTCTCACACACACACACACACACACAACTATCAGTCTCTCTCTCAGTTGCAACACCTGATGACTGGATTATATTGAGGCTGAAACATCATGGTTTTAATGTAATAAAGTACTTAATTTTGATTCACTGTTGTATTTTCTTTCCCTAACAGACTTTTCCTGATGCTTGGCTGCACCCCACCTGTATTTGGTTGAAGCCCGTTCTCCATCTTTTTTCCCCTCCCTCTCACACACAAAGACATACCACACACACACAGGTGTGCGGTCTTTGGTTGTGAGTAATTTGAATGATTCCAAGTGATTGATGAGAATGCAGCTGGCTGACTGCCGCGGCCCCTCTCCGGGCTTTGAAGAGGGTGCGTGATTCAGGAAGGCTCGTGCATTAGAGGACAGCTCTAGAGATGGGACGCTTTATCAGACCAAAAATAGATGCGCAAGCTGCTGTCTGCCATGCTGAAAAACAGAGCATCCACCATGCCCTCAATAGCACCTACATTTGTTTTCTGTTTGCCTTCCCCATGAGCGCAGAGGATGGTTAGCGCTGTGGTAGCGGGGCTACTGCCCGCTGTGAGTCATCGTGTTTCCGTCATTGCCTCACTGAAGGCAGGTCAGATAAGATGAATGGGAAGAAGACTCATTGAAAAAGCCCAGAGGAGATATTGGATTTTTTTTTCAACTCAATATACTGTACTTCCAACAGAAAAAGAAATAATCCACGCTTCAGCTCCTAGTGTGTACTCCAGTATTGATAAGAACATTTTCCATAAGCCTCACAGACACCTTAAAACCTCTCACTTTTTAACCACCATTAGTGGCTGCACTCTCTACTTCTAGTCTCTATTTTCTTCCTTTGCATTAGGGATATCTCGCCAGTTACTTTAAAAATGCTTCAATAGAATCAGTTATTTATCTCAACACAGTAATTTAGCTCAATACTGTCGTTATGAATGCAATGGACTGCTTTTAATGTTCCATTTCTTTTTACAGACCTCTTTGTGACCATTTCACTGGCAGAGTGGAAATCCAACTTCAGTTTTTCACCCATAACACTTATCAGATTAACTAAGACACTCTTACCTCTCAGAGAGTGAAATGTTGAGCTGCTAGAGAGGAATTAGGAATGAAATAGGAGGGAACCCCCCTCTGTGAAAACAATTCATTTCTCCACAAAGACATGCCGATATGAAATGGAAAGCTATGATAAAATGTTGAGATAAAATGCAAATTTTAGCTTCATGTAACAAAAGTTATTTTACAAAATTATCATTATTCTGGAAAAAGTGCATAGTTCAACTGGGAGAGGCCTCAAAATCTTGAGGTGAGGTGTTCCACACTGCAGACACTGAAACCACCCATTAACTTCACAGCCACAAGCTGTCTCATAATGTCTGTTACATCACATCTGCAACAGTGGTGCAAAAAGAGTGCAGCGAGGTAAAAAGCCTCCCTAAACACTTCCACTGGCCAGTCCATTAAACCTATAGCTACATCTTTTACACTTCATTAGTTTGGGTGGCTGGTTTCCCCTGACTGCATAAACAACCTTTTCTGCCTCTGGGAAGGGGCTGATCATGCTTGTACCAGCTGATCTCAGCACACATGGGCTGGTGAGGAACAGATGGGTCTGAGCTGGGGTCTGGGCACAGCTGTGACGAAGGACGAGAGTACCCTGCACCCCCAGAACACTCAGTAACCTTGAACCTCACTTCACCAAGTCAACTCCCAGTGGTCCCTGCTTGCTTACAGTACACTGGCCCTCGTAATTGGAGAGAAATGAAGCAGGAGTGTGCATATTTATGGAGGTGCAAATCCCTACTCCCCAGTCTACTTAACAGAGAGGGAGGGTCAGCTCGCATTTTGCATCCTTAGAGAAGCCGCCAAAAGGTAGCAGATGATGTACAATTCACACTTATGGATGTGGACGTCAACAAAATTGAAGCTGCCTGTTCAAAATATGTGTGAAAGTCTGTTTAGACGTGACATATGAAAACGAGCAGATGTCTCAGTGTTCTCCCATTCAGCTGTAAATAAAAGATAATCTGAAAAGTGTATACAAGGAATCTCTGACTATGTCCCGGCTGCTGCTTAGTGACTATGATTTCATTTCTTGCAATTACGCTCATACCCTCGTACTGTCGTTATCTAGATTGTTTGTATCAAGATTCTCTCATCATGGCCTCTTTCTTTTTCCAAACATTATGTAACAGCGCTTTGAGACCAATTATTGGTTTGTGTCGCAAATAAGCCCTTAAAAAATAATTTGCAAAATCAGAGCAGTCTTTGTTTGTTTATTCCCTCTGATCTCTGAGGAGTAGTTTCCAGAATGGCTGGCTTCAGCTGATTTGTAACGGTAGTGAAAGACAGGGAGAAAGATAGAGATTTATCACCTCAGTATTATGAGATATGGTTAACAGGTTATGAGGAAATGCAATAATTGCATAATGTGTCTGCGCTCCGGTTGCCTCTGGATCAGCCAGCAGGGTGTTGAGCTAATGGAGTGCATCTGACAGAACAGATGAAATTCATTTTGTTTGTTCACTTTTGTTTGGGTTTTTTTTAATGCTGTGGTCAAGCATTGCTGCATTTCACTCCTATTTTACGCAGTTAATAAGCTTCATTCCGGAAATCCTCTTAAATATGTGAATCCGAAAACTGCTCATTAAACCAGAGTTTGAACACCAAATGTCAGAATCACCAACCGTGCATGAACCTCAGCGCTGATGAATCCCATTGTAACCTAATAGTCACGTCTCAAACCAACAACTAAGTACAGCATCCGAGCTTTCAGGCCAGTATGTGGCACTACTGCAAATCAATGACAGATTGGTCATGTTAATGATTAATGCTCACATTACATTTATGGCATTTATCAGACGCTTTTATCCAAAGCGACTTCCATTCCCTACCTGCAGGGGGCAGTCTCTCCCTGGAGCAACTGAGGGTCTTGCTCAGGGACCCAGCGGTGGTGCAGAAGGTAGGATTCGAATCCATGACCTCTTGGTCTGGAGGCAAGTATCCTACCCACTGAGCTACCTCCACCCCAACTGCTTCAGATATACTGAAGCAGTTTTGGTACAAATACCAACATAACTAAACAGACCAGATTTATTAGCTGACCTGACCAATCCACTACTAATACTGTTTCTTACAGTACAGACAAGATAACTAGCAATAACCACTTAATTTGAGGGCTTGTGGAAAAACATGCAATTTAATGAAAGCTAAAAATTCTCGATGTTGAGATAGTTAAGATATCTACTGTGATCAGTTACACATCATAGCATTCAAATAAATTATGAAACTTCATTAAACAGATATATTTAGTTGTAACAGCACATTACATGATTTACAAATATTTAAAATTGAAGAAAAAAATCAGTTCTTAGTATCAACAGATATCCTGATAAATGGGAACAATTATATGAAAAGAAAAAGTCCCCACTAATGAGTAGCACCTACTAATGGTTTGTAACACCATTCTGCTGCAGAAAAATATGCTGTATTGATATAAATATGAGGAGACTGTAAATGGTCAAACTGTGTTGAAGCTTAACATGATTTGCGCACAATAGTGGAAAACTCAGCAATACCAACAACAACACGAGGGCTTTAGAGAAGCATGGTTCAATAATTGAAAAGAACCAAATTTCAGGTTTAGTGAACATGCCAACATTACACAGTAGTGTGCCTGGACTGGAGCCACTGACCTAATGTTCTATAGCTGAACGTGAAAGTGTTACTGTGTGAACAGCGACACCTGCTTTACCACTTCAGTGAGATAAGATTGAGCATGTCTGTCAGTCCATGAGTAGCCAATGTCAGAACACATTCCTGATGAGAAGTCTATGGGCCTTGATGAATTCCTGGGCTCTTATCAAGAAAGTACGCTTTGAGCTGAGTGAGCTGGCAGACAGGGGGTCTAGCCTAATAGCCCACTTTAACTCCAAACCAGTAACATAAAAGCACCCTCCTCCAACAAATCACATTTGTATTTTGCATTTTATGATCTGATTAAATAGAAGGTATAGTGCAACGACACGTCTCTGCCTTGCATCCACAGAATGTATGCCAAAGCACAAGATTTCAAGTCTTGCATGATGTATGTTTACACACTTTTAGGCAGACATTTTGCACATTTAAAAACGTCTTCCACATAATTCTACGCACATTCATCCTCTGTACCACAAAGAGAATGGCAAAAAGCACACAGCCAATAAACTGCACATAGGATAAGTTCTGTTTGCACATAGAACTGGTACAAAGTCTTACTACATCAGTCCCTATGTGTAAATGGATATATACACTGGAAATCTAATAAATAAAACAAAAAAGGGTCTGATACTGTACCACACTGTACATCAGCTCTTTATATCTCTTTTTATAAAATCTGGCCTCTAGTTCAGGCTTATGCCCCAGTACTGCAGTTGCGTTTCCCCAACATAAATTTTAAAATTCTCTCATTTATAATATATTTATTAGACTTTTATTTATGTATTATGTATCAGCTTGTGTGAACTTCTCTAGTGTAAGACAGTAATGACTTATTCAGTGTCTCTACAGAAATGATGTTGTCGGATGGACTACGAAGAAGACAAATAAGTTAGAAATTTCGTGAAAGGAGTTCACTTTCCCTCCAAGGGCTCTGTGAACTCTGTGCCTCTCAGCGCTTGGCCTCATCTTGCTTCTGCCTCTTATTTTCCTCTTGGATTTGTTCCTGCAGATTATTTTTCAGTGCTGGCCTTGAGTATCGTCCTCACATAAGTGGTCATTAGTGAGAGGTGACATGCTTGTCGTAAGCAGCTTTTACAGAATAGTTAAAACACACACACACACACACACACACACACACACACACACACACACACACACACACACACACAAAACACTTTTCCATGCCTGCTTTAGAGGTGAGTAAGCATTCTCGAAGCTTCCAGTGAGAGGTAAGGCTCAAAGCTGAGAGTGATAGTAATGGCCTTCTTAGGTTGGCGCTGTAATCATACTTCCTGCTAGAGAGCACACCTTGAGCGAGACAGATGGTCCATTGATTTTAGTGTTTGAAAAGGTGCCATCTATCTCTCTTTATTATATAATATTTCCCTGGTTCAGTTATTAAATCCTCACATGGTCATGAGGCATTGCAGTATTGTGTATACTTGTTACCTGAAAATGAGGGACAGACACAAACAAGTCAATAATGCTCATTTCTGAATGCCTTGTAAAAGGTTTGGAAAAAATTAATGGCTATAAACGCTTCTGTCTGATCAAAGAGCCATTAAATAGGCAACTAAATGATATGAATGTTTTGTACAATATACAAAAAAAAACAAAACAAAAATAAATACAAATTTGTTAAACACACCAGCGCAGCACAACTGAGCTTATCCTGCACCACAGTTGCCCACTGGGTTCTCCAATTACAGTCCAACTACAGCAAATGAGCTGTCCATAGTGCTGAACGATTTATCGTCCACTATTACCATTCTAACAACAGAAACGGACATACAGCAAAATGAGCAGTTCACAATTCACATCAACTTAATAACAGTAGTAGTAATAATAATAGTTTTCTTTCTGAAGAGTAAATATTTTCTTTCTGAAGAAAAACTAAACATATCTCTCACGCTCTATCTCTCGCTCTGTCTTATGAGAAGGTCATTTTTAGGCTTTCGCAGATCAATAGTCCTCACAATTGTGGGATCCCTCCCAGTTGTTGCAGCTTCCAAGGTTTCAGACAAGACCTATACATTCCAGTGCTTTTTTGACAACAACAACAACAACAATTTAATTATGCACCTACACACGCACACACACACACGTACCCATACACACGTGCGCATACACACAACATGTTTTTACGATGGACAGCTGGACCTCTCAAGCAGCAGAGAGGTTGGTTACAGACATAGCACACAACATGACTGATACATGAGAAATTTAAAAACAAGTTTTCCAGACACAACCACACACAAAGAAGCACACACAAGTAAGCACTAGGCTGAAAGAGAGGGAATGGGAGGGATAATGCAACCATTGCTAATTCAGTCCATTTGTTCGGATTTTAATTTCACATAGGCAATTTTGCAAAAGTGGAAAAATTCTAAAATTAGTCTAAAATTAAAGGTTGAGTTGTTTTTCCCTAAACCTTAATGGAACTGTGTTACAAACCAAATCATGCCTCAGACACCATGGACCAAATCGAACCAAACCATGTAAAGCGTATATATCCCATACTAAATGGGGGTGCTGGTGGCCTTGTGGTTAGCAAGATGGTCCTGTGAACAGAAGGTCGTGGGTTTGAATCTCAGGACTGCTAGTGGTACCTCTGAGGAACACTTAGGCACAGTGCCATCCCCACACACTGGCTATCCTCTGCTTCATTTGGTGAATGGGTTAAATGCAGAGAACAATTTCATGCTTTTTACATTATGTGCTATGTTCACATATGCAAATGGTCACTTTACACCAAAATTACTAATATGAACTGTATACAAATGCAGTCAATCAAAAGATTAGGCTTGTCTTCCTTTACTTTAAAGTTTAACATCACTAAAATGCGAGCAGTAATTACCGTCAAACTATTCCTATCTATACTATCAAAGGGACAATTAGTATTCACAACGTGTTAAATGCACAAATACATTCTCCTAAGCAATGTTGTCTGAAGCATCCACACATTAGTCTAAGGTCCATTATCTTCAATGCCAAGCATTCACTACACCAATATAAAGCCCAGCACTGGAACAGTGAAACTCTGAAATGATGGTACTTTTGGAATATAATATTATATATACTACTGATATTGTACATGTATGTAAAATTATTCATTTACGATATATACATACACATCAAAGTCAAAGTCTGTTTTATTGTAAAGCACATTTTAAGGAACAAGAGCTGACTCAAGGTGCTGTGCTAAAAAACAACAAAGAACATCAAGTAAATTCAGTGAATAAGTTGTGTGTGCTCTGATCTGTGTTTTATGGACTTAAGGAGAGGGACGCAGATGGACTGGTGCTTTTCTCCCCAGCATGAGCCGCTCGCCCCAACATTTTCATATGCAGAGCAGTTAAAGTTATCATGAAAAAGCCAAGCGACTCCATGCCTGCCAGGCTATTGGAGCAGAGTGCGTTGCGCAGCACAGAGGAAATGGCTCATCATGGCACGCAAGGCTAAAAAGGTTTAAGCGGAGTGTATCCTTTGCACATCTCTGAGTTCTAGGATATTGAGAGAGACACATGCCGTGAAGTTACATGAAGGGTTTTACAGGGTGCAGCCCTAAACTACTACGGAGAGAAATAATGGCTCAGGTTCACTGAACGATCACCTCTGTGTTTCTTCTATGACAAGAAACAGCCGTGTGAGAACCAGTCAAGAAGATTAGCTTGCCTCAAGTTGGTGCTGGCAAAAGGAAACGGAGACCTCCAAAACACCGCTTTGCAAACACATTAAATAATATGTGAGGAACAGAAATGTGCTTAGGAATGTAACATTAAACACTTACTATGTGCTTCAGTTAATTAGGCAAAATAAAAAGGGATTAGCAGAGATGGTGCTTTCGGCTGGAGTTTCATAAGGTGCCTTATCTCTGCCAGACAGCTTGGAGCATGCCAGCGATGCCAGGAGACAGATAGACCGATTACGCACGCAGATAGCTGCTCTCCGACCACTCCTGATGACCAGACTCAACTGCCTCAGCCAACTTGGAGTACTGCTTTGGTGGCAAATTGAATCACTTATGCCCTGGCAGCCAAATCACTACAGTAAGCAGTAATCATTGTAAAATAATCATAATTTGTCCTGTTACTGTAAATACTACTGTCTATTCAGCACAAATGTGCAAATAAAAGTAGGCATTCATTTGTTTAACAAAACTTATCCATGATCTGATTTATCTAAATTATTTTGGTACGAGTCGGAATACACCAAATATACAAATGTTACTGGTAGACTCGCATCCTTAAAAAGGGTTCTTAATTTGTTCTATAATAAAGGAAAAGGTTAAATACAACAGATTTAGGCCCTCGTGTCTGGATGTTGTCCACATACTCATTTAAAAAAGTGTACCAGTGTTTGTGATTGATGATCATGAGTTAGCTGAGCATGTTTATGATCAGATCTGTCTTTGTGTAAATGCCCTCTTGCATTTGATGACTTGCAGCTCAACTTTGACTCCAACACCAATAACCACAGAGAGATGTTTTGTATGATAATGATTTTTTTTCTATAATGATCAACTGCGCTACATTAAGCCTTTCTGAGCATGTGGATGGAGCTCAGCGTAGCATATAGCATATGTCAAAGTATGTTTTGCCCTTGATATCAAATAGTTGTGTAGCCCCACATGGCCGATTTGGAATTAGCCATGTGTGTATTCATGCTAGCGTCTCCTGAAGTGGACTTTTTGGAGACAGCTTCGTAACTTTTTCACCAAAAATTACGATATTTTGGGAGATGCATGACCGCAGTTGAATGGAACTCATTTGTGGAGTAGCGCCACCTAGTGAACAGAATTAATGCAAATATTTACTGCTTGTTTAGTCAGTGTTTTTGGTCTGCAAATGTTCAAACTTCATGAAACTTCACAACCCATATCACTAGCACATTCTTTGGACGCACACTGAATGTAATGAAATTATATCTGTAGTGGGTACCGCAGCTGACCAGTTTTTCACATCTCAAAAACTACTAACTGTTTTGAAATCTGGTATTGCACACATTCCAACATTTCTATTTGATTTGCTCAACCAAAAGGCTACCAGAAGGCTACTAGCCCATCTAAGTTCAGTAGCCAGTACATTCCTATGAGAATTGCATATTAAACATTATAGGCTTATTCATAATGGCATTTAGAAATGGCATCTGAAATAATACAAAATACATTTGTTATATTTAAATCCTTAAATAGCATTGAAAAAAATTCAAATTTCCACTAAAATCTTCTCTGTCTAGAAACATTTGAAACACATTACATCATTAAAAGCTTAACTTCTGCAGATGTCACATTTTGCACTGCAATGAAAAACATTTCGTTATTATAATCAATTGACAGATTCTAATAATGATATGATAGATTAAAAAATGAATGCAGTTAAACTGCCAATCATAATATATATTTCTAAACTGGTATGCTTCATGAAATTATAATTAACCACAAGGTTTCGCTCTATATTAAATATAAACACAACGGACTTCAACATTAGTATTTGTCCTTGTGTTGTGATATCAAAAAAGAAACCCTCAACACGAAAGGAGAAAACTCAAAGGGGGACGTGATCAGTGGGAGCTATTGATTTCCAATGCCTCCTAGTGTGCTAAGTGAGGTAAAGGTGGTTTGTAAGAGGGGGGCTGATGATGACCTGTCATGGTGTAAACAAAACCTCAACTTGATTTTGGAAAAAATGTATAGCAATTGAAAAAAGTGGAGAGAACTGTCAGGGAGACTGCAATCAAACTGTAACAGATTATAAAGGTTCTGATAAAGAAATAAGCATCCATGTTTCCTTATATGAGTAGTCATCCTCCACAGACTATAGTTATGAACTGCAAGACATACAGCATAAACCATACTGTCGTTTGATTTGAAATAATTACACTGTTGATGGGGCTGGAGAACAACTGATTAAAGCAGTGCTGTATGCATGTAATGGTGAGGTGAATCAAGTTTGTGTAAGCCTGCCGCATAAATTCTGAGGATGAAGACAAATTTCCATCTTTTGGCACGTTTAGACAAAGAGCGGGGCTCAATAGTGATAAGCATACACTTAGAGATTGCTTCAAGGAAGAATGAGCCATCAATGTCAAATTAAGTGCATCTGTTTAGAAAAGCCATAGCTGTGGAGAGATCCATGAAGGACAGATAAAAACATCTGGGAGAACATTTCCTCCTGAATTACCTCTTTACCTGACAGGGAAAATGTGATAGCTTATTCTCACTCACTCTCCACTGAATGAAATAAAAGCCTCTGACATGGTCAATGAAGATATCAATAGGTTCATATGAGCCTGTAGAAGGTGCAGGGTTACCTCCATGCATGTGCTGACAGAGCTATTAATGTCTCTGAAATGCAGACCAACAGTGTCAACTAAGAAATAATGCAACTTGTATTACAACAAGCCTATAACAGCATGCTAACAGGTAAAAAAGCATCCAGAGGAGTTTCCTCAGTGTTCTTCAGCTGGACTATGCTTGGGAAACTGTTCTGGTTTCAGGTGGCTGTGCTTCATATAAACTCTAAAGAACCATTTTGGTAAATGAGATACAGTATGTGAGTGTGAAGTTGCTTTTTAAATTTTAATGAACCTCCACGTAATGTAAAGGATCTTTAAAGAACGCTGACATCACTCAAAGAACCCTGTTTGCACATATCTTTTACTCAGCTATAAAGGTTTTCATTGTATTATTATGCTATGTGTGATACCGTTTACACCATCAGAGCAAAACCTTTATGTTCGATTTTCCAAAAAAAACCCACATTCTTATGAAGCTTCGTTCTTCTTTTCGTCATTTTAAAAAGGCAGTAACTCGAGTTTACAATACTTAACTAATTAAGTTCGTTTTTGGAGATATGAGATGTTGTTCCAACTGTGACAATACGCTAATCAAATAACAGTAGATGAAGAGGTTGTCTTATAGACACCCTGCTATTTGGAAACTCTATAAGGTGTATCTTCTCTTTCCTTTAAAAATATCTTATTCTTGTTTATGGTGGTTTATTTTCTTAAATTGTTGCATTTTGAATTCTATAGCTTCCTTACAGGAATACTACAGTGTTTTGTGCAGCATTCTGTCAATTATCACAGAGAATCAGTCCAATACGTTTCCCTTTACTTGATAAAAAAAAACAAAGAACTCATTGACTTGATACAATACTGTAACAGAAGTAGACTGGCTCTGAAGATTCCTTTAAGAACTCACTAAAAAAGTGTTCCTTCCAAATAACCATAGAGCTTCAGAAAAACTGACAACGTTGTGATTTCACTATTTGATTGAATTTTTTTATTTCACTATTTAATTTCTGTCTTCAGTGATTATAGATCAGTGGTACCTTATTGTACAGGTGGGTTATCTATATGAACCATTATAGCCGGATGGATAAACTGACATTGCTGTTTATAACGGCTGTTGAAAATTTTAAAAAGTGATAGACGGAATGTGGATCCTTCAGCCCTGTTGTGAGCGCTGGCATTACGTAATTTCACGCACTGTTCCTCGCGCATTTGGAGCACCACAAATCACAGCTGACCTAAACAGAGTTGAGCAGAGCAGTCCTTCTGTGTTCATGATAAGCTAATAAATGTCATTACTAATACATTACTTAACCTAAATAAGCCTGATAACATTTATGTCAGCCATGCCGGGTTTTGCCGCAGTCACATGAAAGTTGGGACCACTTATGTTGTGCAGCAGCATTTACATTTACGGCCTTTATCAGACGCTTTTATCCAAAGCGACTTCCAATCCCTAACTACAGGGGAGTTGGACTACAGTCTCCCTGGAGCAACTTGGGGTCTTGCTCAGGGACCCAGTGGCGGTATGCTGAAGGTAGGTTTCGAACCCATGACCTCTTGGTCTAGAGGCAAGTATCCTACCCACTACACCGCCACCACCCACCTAAGCTGTAGACGAACTTGTCTGTAGGTTTATTTAAGCAGTCCTAGCAAGCAAACAAACAACGGTCTTATCGCTTCTCCCTTGTCACTTCTACAACTTCTATGTACACATCGCTTACAGCAGCTTTTAATGTTACCCACTGCTAAACTAAGGCCTTTAACTCATTCTCCCTAAATGAAGCAATATATCTGTAGCTCGCATGTCTGTAGTTACAGTTGGTGCACTGGAAATTATGAACCCAGAGGGGTGACACAAACATACGTGAGCTGAACAGAGCTATCCAGTTTCTCCGCCAATTGTGTAGTGTGAAGTTATGTTATGTTCATTTTACCCATTTTTTTGCTCAGATATAATCAATTTAAAGCTTGATTTTTCATTTTTATGTACAGGCCAACAAAACACACACAAACACACACACACAAATGCTCATTACCAGTAGTAATCTAAAGTTTATAATAGTTTATAAAAGTTTATAATTCTGATTGTTTTGTACAATTTTATATCATTTGGCTATTTTTATAAACTTTAATACTTTCTGTAACCATTTTGTATATTTCAATTTTGTCTACTTCTGACAATAAATCAAGTTTATTATTAAACTGCACTATATAATGCTGTCTTGATAAGGGCTCTTAAATAACAATTGTGTTCTTGTTTATGTTATGTGCTTCTGGAAAAATATATATAATCTGACAAACCACTGTATTTTTAAAACCTTAAATATTGAACTTGGCTTCTGTCTTAAAAATCCACTGGACTCTACAAACCTTCCCAGTGCTGGAGGACCTACAGCAGGGGTTGCCTGATCCAGCCTGATCAGGACCCTCAGCTGGTGCACATTTGTGCTCTATTCCACCTCTGGGGCTCAGATATAGGAAAAATGAGTATCAGCTGAGGGTCTACATGGACTGCACTGGAAAAAGCTGACCTAGAGCTTTGGTTGTAAGTCCAGCTGGACACAAAATTAGACCTAAGAGTGAATGTGTCTCTGGGGATTTGGCAGCATGCAATCACCATACAGTCCTATGATAAAATAAACTAATCCTGGCTTACAGTAACTTCCATGCCTAAATTTGCACACCCTGTACCACCCTGTACCACACTACCTGCCCTACAATAATATGAGAAGAAACCTCAGTTCAAAATGTCATCGTTCAAAATATGTTATTTTCTTTATATGCATTTAAACATGAGGCCATCTGCTTGTAGAAGTGAATCAGTTTATCCTCAATACAGGTAAGGTGAGCAAAGAGATGCTTACAAAGTGTATTTCAGCCTGTAAATGTAGAGCTGGTGCTACAGGCGCAACAAAAGAGTGAGGACGAGACTGTAGATACCAAAATAGAGCACATACTATTAGATGTAAATGTAATAAATTCATGGACTGCCTACAGCCAAGCTCAGTCCCGTTAAAGCCACACAAGAGTCAACAAATTAACACGCGTTCCTTATACCACCAGTATTCGCACATGCCCCGCCCACCTGCCAATCCGCCTTGCTCACATGGCATTCGAACGGCGGTTGTCCGCGTGAGTTCGAAACACCGGCCAATCGAGGCGCAGGAGTTTAGATCATTAGCCAGTCGCTGCGTATGGAGGTGGGTCTGGACGGAAAACGGGTGGGAATAAAAACAACCACAAGCGTGTGTTTGGCAGGCTACTTTCAACAACTTTTCACATGACCCTCCGACGTGTGTGAGAGCAGAATGCAGCATCATCCTCAAATTATCACGAGCAACATGCAATGGAGAACAAATGTAAATATTTTAAACGTTTAAAAAAATAAAATAAAAAACAAGACTCTTACCTGCAGGTGCCCCTGGTACATATTGAGCTGATTCAGGTCCCTCAGAATAAAGGATGCCAATCAGAGAGCTGCACGCCAGGGACAGAGGCGTTTGACGCTCATTCGTGCAAAAAGTGTCCAGAAAGTAAAGGAGGGTAAGTTTAAGAGAGAAAGAGTCAAAGCGTGATAAGTGTCTCTCTGACTCGCCTGGTCTCTCTTCTAAGCTCCGGGAGAGCCTCATTCACAGTCTGGAGAACAAGGTAGTCTCGGTTGGGCTCCGGGAGCAGGGTCTCTCTCTCCGTGCCATTAAACCCAGCCGGCGCTCCGGTTCACGCCTCAGCTACGGGTCGGACCCCTCCTGCTGTCTCTGGAGTTGCTGTGGTTCTCCGGAGCTCATTCCTCCTCCTTTATCAGCCCGACTCTCACTCCACCTGTACTGTGACCGGCCACGCCCCCCCAGCTGCGATTGGCTGGTACCACCGCCATGAAACTGGTGAAATAGATTTTTGCTGGTCCACCAAATAGACAGAGCTTATTATTCCACACACACACACACACACAATAATAATAATAATAATAATAATAAT
>JBBJLR010000111.1:10289998-10300327 GCA_037577145.1 Brachypetersius gabonensis
GGTGCCTAGCGGTCTTGGGAATCGAACCTGGACTTTCTGATCACAGGGTGAATGCCTTAACCACTAGGCCACCAGCTACTATGGTCAAAGTCTTCAATTTGACCTATTTTTTTCATTTATCCAAGACTACTGATAATACAGCCGTTTTAAAAGGAGAAATATACCTCGTGTTAAGGTTAGCATTGGGCAGACAGTCCTATACAGAATGTCTCCCAGTTTAGTCATGTTACAGAGGTAATAACAGTAGCATTAGAAGCCTTGCTCAGGGGCAACTATTGGTATAGTATAATGTTCTAGACAGAGAATCAATCCACCTCACATGCAAACACTGCTGAAGCCCTGCTACCCCCACCCAGCTGACTGGGGTTTGATTCCTCACTCTGAGAGACCTCACATTAAATTAGTTAGCTCTGTTACACTGTTAGACTGGAAGTCTTTCAGATTGCCTGCCAAATTTTCTGAATGTAATGTAGGCTTCCCCTTTTAAACACTGTGATGTTTCTGGTGGCTTTGCTTTGGGTTAGGAAACAATCCATGTTGGTTAAACAAATTAAACTCATTAAAGTAATGGGCCTCTTAAAGTCACATGTGAACACGCCACAGCACACAGTGCGAACAATGTGAAATTCTATCTCTGCATTTAACCCCTTCACCAACTGCCCTTGTGGGCTGCCACTAACAAGGGAGCACCCAAGGAGCGGGGTGGGGGATGGTTCCTTGCTAAAGGGTACCACAGTGGTGCCACTAGCAGTCCTGGGATTCAAACTCATGACCTTCTGATTGAAGGGGCTACTCCCTAACCACCAGGCCACCAGCTTCCCTATGGACGACTACAAGAGGAGCTGTTGTTCTAATCCATTCAGATTCCTTGATGATTTTGAGTTTT
Source organism: Brachypetersius gabonensis (assembly GCA_037577145.1). NCBI lineage: Eukaryota > Metazoa > Chordata > Actinopteri > Characiformes > Alestidae > Brachypetersius > Brachypetersius gabonensis. The sequence goes on from JBBJLR010000111.1 coordinate 10,290,885, forward strand.
TTACCACTTTCTTTTTTTCACAGTGCTATTTGTGAGGAAAGGAGCCTCTGCTGTCCTCAGTTCCATTTTAGTCCACATTTAATTCCGTTTTTTTTCTGGGTTTAATTTTATTCTGTTCTTTGGGTTCATCTCCTGCCCTGCTTTACCGTCGCTCACCTTCAAGCTTTAGTGTGTTATTTTATACTAAAAGGATCCAGGAAAGAGAGGAACAGCATGTGACAGACTTCAGTTCCTATGCTGACAAATGGATGACACTAGCAGTCCTGGGATTCAAACCCACAACCTTTTGATCGCAGGGGCAACTCCCTAACCAAAAGGGTTTTGCCATGACAGCGGCTGTGTATTTCAAACTGGCCAGTTATTTGTTTTTCTGTTTCTCATTAGGATTTTGAGCTAGAAGTTTAGAAGTAGAAACTAGAAGTTTAATTGGAATAAATGCCAGGCTCCACAAGACTGTGTTGTTTTTGTAGTATTCCATAGAACGCATTCTTTCAGCCCTGCTCATTCCATGGTGAATGTTTGTCTGTTATATAAAAATGTAAGATTTCACAATTCATCAAAGGCAGTATTGTGTTTTAAGAATACTGTAATTTGATACTACAATATTGTTTAATGGTTGGTCATCCTTCAACTTTGTCTTAAAAAAAAAGTTATATCCCAGCAGCTTAGTTATAAATAATCCATCTGAAAAACTGGATATCATGATGTTGACAGTAACTCTTCAGTGTGCAAACTCCTGGAAAGAGCAGAACGACTCTGTAAGATTAGTGTTGTAATCCCTCTGAAATATGCCTCTGTCTCTTTCACTCTCAGTCTCAGACTCCAGTGATTAGGCAATTCAAAAATTTATAAATGAGGTTAAAAATAGACAACCGGTCTGATTCTGAAGATCCAAGTCTAACAATGCTCTGAGAGTGATAAATGGCTTCAATTAAAAATGCATAAGTGTTCTATTTATGGATAGTACATCATATGGTTTTACATCTTCGCTAAAAGGAGTAGACTAATGTACAATAATTATTGTATGCTGGTGCTGTCAGGCTCTGACAGATATGGTAAAAGCATTAATTTGTTAGTACTTTTGACAAGGGATTGCCTATCTGGCATAAGCTATTTGGACTCAGCTGTTTCCGTGCGAGTGCAGGTCGGAGGTTGTCTCTGAGGTATTATTGTTTTCTGTCAACACAATCCCATCATTGTGTGGTGCAGGAAGCCCAGCCAGTGTTTGCTGTCTGCATTTCTGTGGCCTGTTGGCTGGCTATTAGAAAGCATGATGTTAGTGGCAGATCCCTGGTGCATGACGGGGAGGCATGAATGCTTTTCGCATCGCAGAGTGAAGAGCTTCCAAGGCTGGATGGGAAAACTGACTCTGCAGGATGACAAACAAACTTAGTGCAGGAGTAGATGGAAGGGGTGGCTGCATTCACAACTGACATCACAGCAAATTCAGTTTGCAAAGGAAAGTTTGCTTGGCTGGAAACACAACAGGTTCGCAAGCTTAGTCCAGCCTATTTTCGGACATTGTTCATGAATGCAACTACAGGGGGTCCTCGAGTTACGACCCAAATCCGTTCCTTTAACAGTGATGTAACTTTCGGTGTTAGTCGAAACACACCCTAGTCTACGTCACATACCTCGCCTAAGCCACAGAAAAAGGAAAAGGAAAACTCCCTCACGCATACGCCGCATTAATGTGTATTCTTCCACTGCGCGCAACCAAACTAGTTTGCCCACGTAGTCTGTAAGTACGAGGCTAATAGTGGAAGCCAAGTGGGAGTGGGATAAGCATCATAAACCCAAATGTCGTACAATGAGACTGTTGTAACCTGAGGAACCCCTGCGCTGATGAGTGCATAATTTATGATGATAATTTTTGATGATACTTTTGATGATACTTTTGATGATTGCATAATCATTCTGTCATTTGTTTGATATAAGAATCACCGCTTACACATCATGACTAATACACTGTTACCCCTGCACCCTACATACTACAGTACAAGCAGTCAGTCTCTGCTTTATGTCATTTTTGTTATGGTTCTTCTGAACTAGACCATCCCTAAATTCTGGTGGTAGTTTTGCATTTGTTTGCTGTCCTTAAAATGCTTTTGACTTGCCTGTAACAATGTGTTTCTGTCACTTTGTGTTCCTTCGACAGCAGCAGTGGGCCTCTTGCATTGATTTATTCATGCCATGAACCCTTATTAATTATAATACCTGAAGTGTTGCACAGCTCCACATCTACAATGTCCTGATGTCCTGTTGTTGGTGCCGATAGATGCTGACAGGTAAAGTAAAGCGTACAGATTAAATAATTATTCCCAACAGTGAAGAGAATGGAGTGCTGTTTGTGAAGGATTAATGCAGGAAAAATATGCTGCTGTAAGATATTCGACGACATTTGTATTTGGCGCACTAGGGAACTGAGGGTTTTGCACCATTAGCAAAGCAAAGAAGGAACCCAGGAAATCCCATCATTTGATTCGCTAGAAAAAGAAATAACTTTGAAACGCACACGGCTGCTGTCATGGTGGAACTCTTTATCTCTAAACAGTAACTCCGTAGGAGGAGAAAATAAAAATTCTTAATGGTAATATATGATAATGTCATTTTTTTATGAGATTTCTTTTCTCAGTACTCCCCAGGCAAGACTCTATATAGGAGTGTCTGCAAAATGCCATAATTGTAAAGTAGACCCAGATTTACTATTAAAAAAGGAATGTTTTATTGGCTGCCTAACTTTGGTTGAACAAATCTAACTTGAGTGAAGGTGATCGTTCTGTCATAAATGAACAGCATGATATTCTTCCTCTTTGTTTAACCCATTCACCAGTAAAGCAGCGGGCAGCCAGGAACACCGCGGCCAGGGAGCAGCGTGTGTTGACAGCATTTTGCTCAAGGGAACCTAAGAGGTGCTTAGCAGTCTTGGGATTTGAACCCATGACTTCCACCAGCTGCCCTAAAAACAAACTTTTGTAAGGAGCAGTACAGAACAGCTCAAAATCTTAATGAGAAACAAAAAAACAAATAACTTGCCGGTTTGAAATACACAGCCGTTGTCATGGCAAAACCCTTTTGGTTAGGGAGTTGCCCCTGCGATCAAAAGGTTGTGGGTTTGAATCCCAGGACTGCTAGTGTCACTAAGGTTCCCTTGAGCAAGGTACTGTCCCCAGACGCTGCTCCCCAGTCGTCTCTCTGGTGGCGCCCCCTTCTTCACTTGGTAAAGGGGTTAAATGTAGAGAAAGCATTTCACACTGTGTGCTGTGGCGTGTTCACACATGACTATAAGAGACCACCCTATTTTACAGCAGAAAGGAAATCCATTCTTAATGTGCATGTTATTTAATGCAATTAGATATTTCTCTTTCTGGGCCATTAAAAAAGTTTTCAAGGGAAAATGCTGATGTGACAGTTACTCCAAATTCTACTGTAGCATCTCGAGAAGCGTTGCTGTAGGTCTTGTTCTGTTTTTGTCCTCAGCGTTAATGGATGGTGCCAGCACTTCTAGAATTCTCACTCTTCATTGTCTTCACTACATCTGAGCTCATGTCTGCTGAGGGAGAGAGCAACCGCTTTAAATATTAACACATCCACTGGCTACACCCACCTCATTATCAAAATGTTTACAGCGCCTGCTGTGCATAATGAACATTTCTCCAAAATTCAGTCGGATAAAGGAAGAGTGGCGTCATAATGCTATTCTATGTGAATGTCATTAGCATATCACAGAAGAAAATGACTATGTATTTTTAAAAAGCAGACTGAACAAGCTGGTGGTTGTAGCACATTGTAAGAGTCTACATTTGTACAGAAAATATTCAACAGTATGTGTTTGAAATGTTTTCTGTTTAGCTTATTTTTCCTGTTTGCATTCGAACTTTTCTCAAGCAGCAGCGTACACAGTACACAGTCAATAGAGGAAATGTAAGTCTGATGAATGAGCCTGTTTTGATAGTAGAAAGGATATTGATTTCTTAAATAAGCATGGGGCCAGTTGTCCCTGGTCAAAATTTATGTAACTAAGCTAAGAGAAGATGAGTGGATGTCAGGCTATCTATCACTGTAATGAGCCCTGCTTGTCTCTCAGAACAAACTTGGAGAAGTAATTTCGTTCACCAGTGATGCTGTAAATTTAAATTGAAACTGCCTGTGACAAGTACAACGGGTCTGTTGTTCAAGCTTGTTACTGTTTTGCTGCACGTATGTATCAAGTATCAGTTCTCAGAACGGTTTTAGTTAATTAGCCAAATGAGTCCACTGGAGACAGTAAGACATTTTAATTTAATTTAGACAATTATACTGAGCCATTTTCTCTTGAAACCCAACCCAAAGCAAAAACATGTTCTACATCCCCCCCCCCGCCCCTTCTGTAACGCTAGCACTTTCAGCATAGTGAAATCTATACCAGTGTACTGTGATCGCGTGTAGCCAATGTCGAGCAGTTCAGTTTACAGTTCACCAAGAATACCTAAAGCACTGGAACTGCAGAAGTGGTCATCAGCAGCCTTGCTCAGTCTCAAAGATGTCTGAGAGGAGATGAATGGGATAAGGTTGCGATGCCCATTAATGAGGAAGGAGAACAGAGAGAGTGAGACAGAGAAAAAGATGGAGAGAAAGGGTGTTAGAGAGGCTCCATGCATAGTGCACACCACTCCCAGAGGAGCTGATGCTACATGATGAACCTCTTTCAGTCTGCCTCCAGGGATCCAATCACAGTGGAGGCTGTCACTCACAAACACTCTGCCCACCTCCCTACCAGCACACTGACAGAGTCATAATTACCTGTGTCTACTTACAGTCCTATCTTGCACACATAAACACATGCTGTTCAGTCCTTCAGCATGCTGCATGCACATGAATAAGTTAAAGGCCTCATTTCCTACATTCTTCTGGTAATTGGAAGACATTTTAAAGGCTGACAAAAGCCAATATGTTTTGGTTCCCAAGTGGCACAACTGTCCAAATGTTGGCCCTATCATCAAGAGATTGCAAGCTTGATCCCCAGTAATGCCATGGCCATCCGTGGCTGGGAATCCAATTGGCTTTCCTCTCTGGGTGGAATGTTTCTCCCTCCCCCTCCATCATTCGGTGTGGGGCTATTCAATACGGATGTCTGATGTGATAGAATTGGCGATAGGTGGTGTTTTCCTCCAAGTGCACTGAGCTGTCTAATCACATTCTTTGCTCAGAGAAAGCATGTGTTCACTCCCACTCTCCTACAGTTGCTCGATAGTGGTCTTCAGGGGGGCCGTAGATAGTAGGTGGAAACTGACGTGACTACATTGTTGAGAAAATTGTCTTTTCAAAGGTGTGATGTGACTCATATTATTAAATGACCCCTGTTTTGATTGGCTGCCCTGTTGTGTGTCATTAAAAATTAGTTAAAAAAATACTCATAACTTCAGTGCCAAGGCAGGGTCAAACTGCTGCAGACTTTGCAGACTTTGTAATTTAAAACAAGCTCTGTACTGAGTTTCTGTCCATTGGCCACATGGACAGTGAGATAATTATACATTTACACTACATACTTTAAAATACCACAGGAAATTGTTTTTCCTGTTACTTTAAAGATAAGTGGCGCTACATAAAATGGCTACAAAAATGAAAGCAACAACGAAGTCTAATGGCACATGGAAAAGTCATGAGGTAAAAGGTCATAAAACACATTTCCATGTTCTGTGGTTTAATCAGTTGTTTCAGCGTCCATCAACACGTATTTCTCATTTCTGTAATTCTGTGTTGTGTTGAGCTTTGCCTAAAGCAAATGTATTATTTGGTAGTGAGAGATTCGATCATTTACCAATGAGGATGTAATCAGTGCCCTAATAAAATCTCATTATTCCCACACCTGGCAGTTCTTTTGAGACACTGGCAGTTCAACAGGCAGAGTCACCAAACACCATGGTCATGTAATGATTATATCATTGTTTTGATGCCATCATCATCTTAGGGTGTCTTCCTGAGTGCTAATTTTATTCTTCCCCTCTCTTCACTCTCTCTTACTCCATGCCATTAAAATAAGGAGAGATAAAATAAAAGCTGGACGGAGAGCTGGATGTGAGGGATTTAGTGTCCATGATCTCATTTTCCTGTGTGTTTTTATGATCCATCTTGGTCATAAATGTTCTGAGCAGAGTAAGAAGCACAAGTCACCATGTGAAAGCCTGGAAATAAGTCAGTGTGAGGAATGCAACAATGCTAATTAACTTTGAAATGAAAGTGAGCGTCAAGGGCTATCAATTATAATAACCACCAGCCCCCCTCCTCACCCCATTCAATCTGCTCTATCATCATCCCACTTTTCAGTCATGTTGGAGATCATTAGGCAACGCTCATAAATATAAGCGTGGGTCAGATGTCTCATCAAACCATTGAGCTCCACTCTGCTTCAGTGCACTTTTACACTTTGCTTAAACGATGGCAAAGGCATCTGTCATTGCATTTGTTCTTGTTTGTACAGCATTACAAAAGTAGTGCACCGATTTGACTTGATTCAAATGTGTGCATAATTTTCACACAAAATTGATTTCTGTGTGGAGGTCTGTGGAAAAAAATGATATTGTCATAAAATAGATGTGTTTTGACTGTGCTTCCCATAGTTTCATGAGCATGATTATCATTAAGTGATTGTTTAATTGATTATTTGTAGAAAGGCTAATGTTTTTACCGCATAGACTTTTACTTTTAACATTTGCATTACTATAAATTTTCTTATAACTTTTTTCTTCAAAAGAAGAAAAAGGAAGGCTACCAGGTTACACAAGACCAGTTTAAAGGACGGTAGAAAAGGTATCAAGAACAGCACAGGCACCATTAGTTATTTGAAAGATCTTATTGGATAAGCTGAAGTCATTTAAGTGAGTGATCACTTCGGCCATCAGTGTAAAATGATTAGCTTGCAACTGGTCCAAAAACCACAAGCAAAAGTGAGAGTGAGTCAAGTGATGAATGACTGAGTGAAGTGGACGAATAAAATAATGCGTAATGTAGTTTATACGCGACAATAATCATGTTCACCTTCTAAACTGTGTTTGACACCCTCATGATAAAACACTGGAATGATGTGTTTAAACAGTTTTCTCAGTTTTGGGTTTTCAAAGGTATTCGAATTTAAATTGTCACAACCTCATAATTGAGTTTTTTTTTTTTTAATTCTGAAGTAACATGTTTGTGGAAATTAATTTTTAAAGAAACACAAAAAGGCACCAAAATGCTAAACTGTGGAACCTGTGGGAAGGGATTCGATCCATCTCCCACTTTGCTGTACTTACGTACTATGGAACTAATATGTAAGTTCAATGTAATTTTTCAAGGCAGCAAGGCCACTGTTTGAAATGTACTAGAGTCATGCATGTTATTTCTTATCAGTGCATCCTTGTGCAGCACTCTTTAAAATAAGCATCACTCTAATGTCAAGAATCGTGTTGTTTCACAAGTTGTTTTACACAGTGTCCTTCCTGCTGGCCTCCTTGTAGCGTTTCTAGAGTGCCTATAGGAAATCAGTGCTTCATTTAGATTAGCATGCAGTCGTCTGGTTTCCAAGCAGACACACAATCCTGCACACCCTCCTGTGATTTTAAGCTAAATTTGGATGAGTGAAAAGTCATGATTAGTACAGAGAAACAAGCATGTGGAGCAGTGATTAATTATGGGTACAGCCAGTTGTATTTTCACAAAGAGGAGTGAGGAAACTCTTTTAGACTATCTGACGCAGCGCAATAACAGAATGAATGTATTGCTTTCGTCCTGAGAATAGACATTTTAAAAAGGGCAGAGAGAATGCTGTATATACTAGGTCTAATCTACATGATAAATTAACGCCAACACGACATGTTTTATTACTGCCTTTGTTGAACACATGCCCAGTGCTGAAGTGTAAGGGACCTGAAAGGAAGCGATTATGGAAGTTGTATTACACACAGCAATTACAAATCACATGAAATAATACAAGACAAAGCACCCTGCTAGTTTATAAAATTAGAATGGAAGTGTCTTGGTGGTGCCAATCAGAGGTTAATTGTCTAAAATTTGCAGAAGAAGCCACTCCGCATGAGACTAGAGATTGGCCGCTAATTCGGGCCTGTAGGGGACGAGCAGGTTTAAGTGGAAGCTTTGGAAGATTTGTTACCGATTGTCTGTCGCTGCTTATTTGCCTTAAATCAGCAGTTACTTGAGGAAGTGCATTCTGCAAGGAGCTTTCTTATTGCTGAAGTAGATCTCATTTGTAGAGACCACCTGCAAAGCTGGACAGAGGAAAGCGCCAAAATGTGGCAACTGTCTGTATTTGCCTTTAGAGAAAAGAGATAGAGCAAGTTCTTTTGATTTCTAAAGCATTAGATCAATCGCATGCTTTCATGAGCACAATCCCTTCCTCTCCCATCTGTTAGTGTTACTAGGATAATCCTTAAAAAGTCATTAGGAAAAAAAAAACAACTCTCCCGAAGGGGAATGAAGTGGAGCTCTTTACTGTTCTTGACTTTTTTTTAAAACAACAACAAACAGCTTCAACTAAAATGTTTAAGTGTGAGAACTTACTCTCTTACAATAAAGATGCCAGTAAGGAGCCTGAATGTTTGTTGCATGATGACAAGGATAAACCAGTTTAGGGTCCATAAACAACCTTTACAGTTTTTCTTGATTGCTAAAACACTATAAACAATCTTTTGAACTAACATTTCAAAACCATAATGCTATTTTTCAAAAAGCACACCCATTTCCCTGAACTATAAACACTATTCCCCTGCACATGAGTCAGACTTGGTGAACGGTTACTGCAAAATTCTACACACAAAACCCTACATTTTTCAGTGCTTACACCATGTGGTCATTTAGAAAGCACTAGCATTCAATAATGTTAACTTAAGTCGGCACAGCTTGAGCTCAATTAGCACACAATTAACCAAGTGGAGACACTATGAGTCAAAATTTATCACACACCAATCAGAAACTTTGATGGATAGATAAAAGAGCCAAAGTCAGCTCCTTCAGGTTTGAAACAATGGATCCAAAGAGATGCAAAGGAAGAGGGAGAGGAGGAGGAGGTCTAGGACACCAGGGAGGAGGAGGCGGAGGAGGAGGAAAAGGAGGAGGAACAAAACTGTAACCTGACCAAAAGGAGGAGAAGGGGGAGGAACATAATCGGCCATCAGTCTATTGTAAATGTCCCTGGTCTGCGTGGAGGGAATGTCACTATGTGCGCAGTCATCAGCCAACAAGGGGTACTCCACCATGCCATTGTAGGACCCTATAACACTATGCTTCTCCTTGCTTTTCTTGATGGTCTAAGACTACATGTTCCAGTTGGAATACAGGGAACCAGCACAGCCAGAGCAGCCTCACTACATTTTTGTTTGGGATAACGTCAGCTTCCATCGCATATACCAGTAACCCAAGGTTTTCTAACATCTTTCTGCCTGCATACTCTCCCTTTCTAAACCAGATAG
>JBBJLR010000111.1:10306140-10316232 GCA_037577145.1 Brachypetersius gabonensis
GGTTTAGGTCTCTGTCTCCCCCTGTATTTAGCCTCTGCGCCGTGTCTGGTTAGACACGGCGACATTGAAGCTCACACCCCCCAGGTATGCTCCAAATCCTGTGTTCTTGTCCTGTCCTCCAGTAAAGTGTATTTCTGTTTTCCCTGTTTTCAGCCCTTGTGCTGTTTTGTTTTCCCTGTTTTTCCTCTGACCATGACCCTATATTCTGGTTCCCTGTGTTTTCCCCCCATGCTCACGGAGCTTACCGTGACAGTAAAGTTCTCCAAGTCCAGTAGAAGCTGTAACTGCAGAAAAAGTGGGATGTGGAGGCTAGACTTCCCTTTAAAAGTTTTTTTTAAAGAATTTATTTTACAGCTTTTTTATCACAGAGCTGTGAAATATTCCTTTCACATTTTCCCCAGTGGTAGTCATAACCATTCATCATGGCTGTCCATGTCTTCTAGTCCACACGATGCCACTGCCAATTAGGAAGGGTGGAGGTTAACACCTTCCTAAGTGCTTGTCAACCATCACATCCTTCTGTACTGTCACTAATGCTGCATTCTCAAAGAGTTCACTATATTTGGAGAAGACCACTATCGGTCCATTTTGCCCACTTGACCTAGCAGCCATTCACATTGTCTAGAAAATGAAGTACAGTAGAAGACCCACCATATGAGAACACGTCAAATTATTTTCTCAGGCTATCAAGTCACAGGGGGTGAAGGACACTACAGTGATTAAAAAGATGTGCATTGGCTGAATGAGCTACTTGCAGGCCCCAAAAATAAATATTATTAATTTAACTTCAGTTGTTTCTTTCCATACCACACAGTCAGCTGTCACAGAAGTTCCTCCATAACCAAGAGGTACAAAAACGTTTGAGGATGCGCAAAGGTGATGTTGGTCATAGCAATGTGTGGAGCTTCAGGGTTCTTCTGACTGTCTCTGCTAATTAATTGTCATTAATTCAAGGTTCTCCTCATGACCTTGGCCTTGAAGAATAAAGCACAACGTTCTGCTTTGATGGATCATATCCATAGGACATGCACAGATTTCACTTCCAGTAGTCAAAACTTTCCGATGGTCAAGGTTAACTTTAAGAGATGATGTATTAATGGAAAATCCCAAGCATTTTTAGTACCTCAGAAATTAGACCCTTTTTTCTCTGCTGGCAAGGCTCCAGTATGTTACATCATGGCAAGAGGAAGGCAATGAATGACCATGAAGATCTTAAAATGGATAGCTTTGTCAGGCAGAACAGAACTACCCAAGAACCTGCCAGGGATGAGAAAGAATTGCTGTAGGGACAGACAGGGTCAATGTCTCCAATTCCTTTGGCTAACATGGGTGTGCACACACAGATTGCTTGTTTGTAATTTTGTCCAGCTTCGTGTTTAATAGCTGTGTTCACTTGACACAAATGAATTGCACAAAATAAACAGAAAGTATGACTCATCCTTTTGATTCTAGGGAGAGGAGGTTTAACATTATCACTGATGAGGAATCAGCCTGATTGAAACTTCCAGAAAAAGCAACAAGCTTCAACAGAGCAACCAGATATTGCATAATAAGTGATGGCTTTTTTCATACAATAGCAACAAGAATTTAAATTACTGGATGCTTCACTATTTAGTCTTGAAAAAAATAACATATCTAATCTTCTCGATTCAAATGTGTGTGTTTGTCAAATTAATTAATGGATTAACAAATACCAGTTGCACTTCTCCCAAAGGTCTTAGATGACCTTTAATCACTCCTGAGAATGCAGTTCCACTGGTCCATGACCCTAAGCTCAGGAACTTTGTATGTTTCTTTCGAATGTCTGACACTGGGTATGGTGACCTTAGGTTCATGTGTGGCTGCTTTTTACCACCCATTCTACTGGTAGCATAATGTCATTGGGGGCCAGGCACCATAGGATGCACCTGTTGTAACCAGGGACATCACTAGGACAGAAAGACAAGGGGGGCTTAGCTCCCAGGGCTGTAGGAAGGAATTAGCGTGTATAGAGGGCTGAAAATGTTCACCAAACCTTTCCTTTCACTTAAGTGAAACAAGTAAAGTTAAGCAATGAACAGTTATTGTCATCTACTCATAGTATTGTTCTGTTGAACTGAGTACAAACGTCGTTACCAGAGAAATATTACTAAACTGGCTCTGGTTGCTACTCGCTAACAAGCAGCGCCGTATAGCTTCACCTGTAAAAACACCCTTGTGTTGAGCAAGTTTATTTATTAGCCATCTTGGGTTATGACTTTAAGTGCCTTCTTACTGCAGGCAATCCAGCTAAGTGGATTTCACAGGAATCTGGTACTCTAATAGAGAATTCTTGTAGTATCACCAGCAGACCACATTTCAGTATATGTTTTTATTTAAGTTTTAAAATTGTTGTCTTGGAGCTCCTTATTTGCCCTGATTTTGCCCTGAACAAAATGAATAAAATAGACCCTTCCACTGTTTTGAATTGAACTGAATAAAAAAAAAAAAACTTTTCCAAAGTAATCCTAAAATGTTAACCACATAACGATCAGATCTGGCACGGTTCTGACAGTGGGTGTCAATATGTCTGTTCACCCTGTGACATACTGGTGTCTTGGTCAGAGGTTGTTGTGATTAGTTGCATAGCTGGTGGGCCTGCGGTGGCCCTTTCACTGGTGTATGAAGCCAAATTTATTCTTTTAGTTTTCTACCACAGCTAAATTAACTAAATTAAAAGTATTTACAGCCAAATTTGGTGAACAGTATTGAAATAACAATCAATTTCATTCATAGCCATTGATTTTAGCGGCTCAAAAGTAATTGAACGATTATCCAGAAAGTAGGTATGTCTTTGTCAACAACCAAGAGAAGACTTCACCACTGTGGTTTGCCACAATATGTCCACCACTGACAAGCCTCAAAAACTTTAAAGCCAGATTAGGGTTTTCAAATGCTTTTTAAAAAAGCCTGTGCATTTTTGGAATAATATCTTATAGACAGACCCATTAGTATCACAATGATGGAAAAAACACGGAGTGTGAAGAAGGGAATGAACTGCTTACAAGCCAAAACATACCACCTCATCTGACAAGCATGGTGTGAATGTAAGGCTGGTTTCTCTGTAATTACTGATGATGTAACAGCTGACAAAAGCAGAAGAATCCATTCTGAAGTGTGTAGGGCTGTAGTCTTGAAAGTTGCCTCTTGATATATCTTCAAAGTTCTAGTTTAAATTCATTTTATTTAATATATTAAGGTCTGCCAAAGGTGCAAAACTCCAGAAGTGCAATGTGTTTATGGAGCTCCATATTCAAAATTGAGCAAAACTCCACTTTAAAGACTAGAGCTAAAATTAATTATATGATTCATGGTCAGGAAGTCTGAGGGATCTCTTTGAAATCTCCTCAGAAATTCAGTTCAAGTATAAAGTGTGTCCTAAGCTGCATTTGAATGAGAAAATAGCCCTTGGTTTGAAAAAATGACAAAATGACTTTTTTTGTTTTTCATCTTTCTTTGTGAGTGATAAAACGAGACCCCCAGTAGAACGTTGGCCAGATGTTGGCCTTTGCATAAATTAATGAACACCCTAAGTGCAGAACTCAGCTGAGGCTCTGTACAGTGGACTGAATGAGTTGCTTTTTAATCTTGCATGAGTTCCTGTGTATTTGAGGAGAGCGATGAGGCTTTGCAAGCAGGAGGGCATAAACTATTGTGTAACACCTTAGAGGGGCTGTGTCTCAGTTTGTCTTGAGTGAAAGAGCCCTGGTGTGCTTACAGCTCTCTGCATTAGGACGGTCTCCAAATCATGCTGCTTAAGGCAGCTCACACAAAAAAGGCATGATTTAATAATTTGTTGACAATTAAGCATAAATATGAATAGGATTTGTGCCCTTTTAAGAAGTAAAGCAGACCTAATCTGCTGGTACAACTGTACATGGCTTAAAACCTTTGGAAGTGGAATGTGTTTTTACAATAGTCAAATGACTTTTTCCACTAACATGTACCTGTTATTGCTTGTGTCAATATCTTATGAGAATCAAACAAAAAAATATCTAAATACTTTTCAAATGAACAAAAGTATTAGAAGCTGTTTGCACCATGCATCAACATACAGTTTTGATGATCACTTCAGATTTCACTTGTTCACAATAAAAACTCAAATATAAACACACGTTGGACACATTGTGATGAGATTATAATCATCACTCAATAATCACATCAGAAATGTATCGTGGCCATATTCACCACAAGCATCCCTTGATTAGGGACAGCTAAGGAGAAATAGGGGCGGAGCAAAGACACTTTAAACATTGAAACTTTCCTGCCAGCCGAGGAGAGGATCTTGGCTGGAGGGGACACCGGTTGAATAGGTAAAAACATGAGTTAATCCAGAGCAGAGTTTACATTGTATTTTACATAGTTTGGTTTGGTTTTGTGTGTAAGAATGTATAATTAAAACTCAGCTTCATCTGTGTTGGTCTCTGTGTGTGTTTTCTAGGCTTGTGTTTGGCTTCATAGCCAGTGTGGGTTGATTCCCAGTTTGGGCAAATATACAACAATACACCATCTGTAACCTTGGGCAAGACTCCTAACAGTGTTTTCAGCCACCTCAGTGTGGATAAGAGTGTCTGCCAAATATGTAAATGTACTAAACATGGTTGCTCAAATGCTGGAAACTGTCACTGGCCCAGAGTGCAAGAGGCAACCTGGTTCTGATACAGCACTAGCCTCACATATTCTGCATTTTGGTCAGGTCTTGGCAGATGCTTCTCCACTTATGTAATTGTATGTAGATAGAGAAAACACATTCTGTTTATGCTTGTGCTAAATGCGCTCACAATCCATCTCTGACCACATTCCAGAAGTGATGTAGTCTGATTATAATACGTCCTGGGGATGTTTACTTCTAGAAACGCATGCTGATTCAAGTTGTAAAGCTTCATTATGTGGGCTACCGTGGTTATATGCTCTAGGCAAAAAGGTTTTGAAATTAAAATGTATCTCAGAAACTGAAAACTCAGAATCCTTTTACGATGCATGGTACTTCTGCAGTTCCTCTTATCTACTGTTGTTATGTGACTGCCGTCTGATCATGCTTGCATCATGCTTAGGTGTTCAGTAATACTGTCAACAGCTTCCCTTTGAAATCTGGGCAGAAGAATTAGGCACATGTTCGTGCTGTAACAGCTGAGGACGTTCAAAGAGTATCATAGCTGGGTTCACGCGCACAGCCGGTTTGCACCTGTTGCATCTGGTCTCCATGGATACGTTAAGCGAATCCTCAAAAGCCTGCTTCGGTGTCAGGCGGCTGAGGACACATTAATGCTAGAAATGCTTCACATCTGCACACTAAACATATGCCACTATAGTGCTATGGAAACCAAACTGCTTAAAATAGCAAAACAAGCACTGGCCACTAAATTTACACACAGATGAGATGACTCAGCTAGGGTGAACACATGCCGTACAACAGTACAGGCAGTGACATGCATCTATTTAGTCATTTATTTTGAGCATTCTCACCTGCCTGTGTGACTGAATGTTCATACTTATGCCCAAGAGAGCCAGAAGATGCTAATAAAAGAATCGGAGAGTTGTTTCTTCTATTTCCAGACTAAACAGCACACGAGCAGAGTGCTGCCGCAGGGCTTTTTGCCCGAGTAGACGGTCTCTCCGGAGCGGCAATGCAAACATACGCACACACCATCAGAGCTGAAATGCTTCACACCACACTGAGGCCTGACAGACAATGGCTCACAACGACTGGGTTTTCACTGAAACTGTTCAGCCATATGACCTGTTTCAAATCAAATCAAGGATAATCCAGCTAACAAAGTAGACAAGTGCATTTAATAGCTATAGACAGTGATGGCAGCCAACGTAATCCCAGAATTTTGTTAGCTGTCCAAGACAGTAGCAAGTTATGTGACAGAAACCACGAAAAATCAAGTCTGTTTGAGATTACCTTCTGATTGTCTTCCAGTCAAATTTGACTGATATCCAGTTTGTCTTTATCATATCTATGACCTCTTTCATCTGAGTTTATGTCTTTATTCAGATTAGGCAACAACAACAACAACAATAGTAAGAAGAAGAAGAATCATCATCATCATGATGTTTTATTTATGTATCACATCATTAGACTCCAGGTCACATTACAAATGGTAAAATATGGGGAAATAAACAAAACTAAAAAAGTCACTTAAGACACTTAAAACTAGACTAGGCTCATTTTTTTTGCATGTAATTGTATGTAGAGAAAACACATTCTGTTTATGCTTGCGCTAAATGTGCTCAAGATCCATCTCTGACCACATTCCAAAAGTGATGTAGTCTGATTATAATACGTCCTGGGGATGTTTACTTCTAGAAACGCATGCTGATTTAAGGTGTAAAGAGCTTTTTAATGACGGCTACCATGGTTATTTGCTCTAGGCAAAAAGGTTTTGAAATGAAGATGAATCTCAGAAACCGAATCCTTTTACGATGCATGGTACTTCTGCAGTTCCTCTTATCTACTGCTGTTATGTGACTGCCGTCTGATCATGCTTGCATCATGCTTAGGTGTTCGGTAATACTGCCAACAGCTTCCCTTTGAAATCTGGACAGAAGAATTAGGCACATGTTCGTGCTGTAACAGCTGAGGACGTTCAAAGAGTTTCATATCTGGGTTCACGCGCACAGCCGGTTTGCACCTGTTGCATCTGGTCTCCATAGATATGTTAAGCAATTTCACATCTCACTATTAACTAATCAGCTAGCTTATGGCACACTTTATTGCCACAACACACGGTCATGTAAAAAAAAAATCCTTTAACATGCAGGAACATGCCAGTGTACCCTGGTAAACATGCTGGTAGAGACTTAGAGGAGAGTTTGAGAATGAGATAAAGACTGATCTGCCATATTACCACAAATGCAGCTACTTTTTGAACATCCCAGCACCTTCCCTGGGCCCCAGTATCTGTTTGTTTAGTGACTCTAGCAGATGCCAGGCTCATATTATTGTTTCCACACCATGCTCTCCTATATATATCCATTTGATATTTTTGTAATTTATGTCTAATTCTGGTGATAAAACTGCATCACAATAGATGTGAGAATGAGACACTGTGCGACATCAGAAATGATTGCAGTCATATGCTAATGTTTGAACACCCTCAGTCAAATAAAATGTTCTGTTGATTTTCTATGTGAAAGTTTTTTACATTTTCCAATATGCTAAATTCAGCTAATTCATGTACATTTTTTCATTTACACAAGTAGTTTGACCGAAGATGCCTAGACTGTTATTTACACATGAGTGTGTCTTCACCAAGCCTTCATATATTTCAATCTCTCATATTCTTTTAACATCTTTCCTACCGGTCTTTATTGTAGTACAAACAAGACATAACATTATGCAGCTTATACTCAAAAACAAGTGGTATTTTCAATGTCAGGTAAAGAAACCCTACATTCCATGAATTCCAAAAAGAAGTGTTAAACCTGTTATCATGTCTAGGAGTGAATTTGGTTTAAAAGTGTGACACAAAATTCAGCGATACTATCTGTTTTGTTTTGCAATTACATACTATCACTAATGGTGGGATGATCATCTTTGTGTGAAAACAAAAAGGTGAGACCTTGACACAACATCTTGACAGTTACATCTTGGTATAGCTTTATGATTATAGTATGTGATGTTTCTTGTAAGTATTTTGTATGACACTAACCTGTGGCTTTAAGCTGATATTATTGGCTACATGAGCCTCACACAGAGGCAAATTTAAGACACCAAACAGTAATTTTTTGTCTATTTTTTCCTTCTTTTTTTTTTATAAAGTTACCATTTTGGAGGTATAGGTTTTTTTTCCCAACAGTGAAGATTTACCACTTCATAAAGTTTTCAGGATTAATCATGGTAGTGAACAATGTTGCTCACTTTGTATATGTTGCTGATATATATATATATTTACATAAAAGCAGCTCTTCTAATTTTCCAGATTCAATAGACTTTGTTGAAAATAAACTGTTAATAAATTGTACACAGGTTACATGACTCAGTGACTTGTGTTCCATCACAGTGTACAATTCAGTTTAAATGACGAAACAAGGCCTTGCTAAAGCTCTGAGACACACAAAATCAGCTCTCTCTTTAACTAAGCCAGAAAGTAATTTTACGCATCACCTGCATATTGAAAGTAATGTAATTACAGCATTTTCCCTTGACAGAATTTTGACAAGGAGGAAAGGAGAAAGCGCATTCGGGGAAAATCAACTATTCTGAGCATGTTGTGTGGCGAACTGTAGCAGTTAATTGATACACTCAGGGACTGAAGCAGCTGAAAGTTTACATTATACTAGATGGAATCAGATAAGAAGATAAATGTACCACTCACAATAAACAAAGGCATCAAAACTCCTCTGCAAGGCATTGCATATAACACTATTATACACAACTATACCAGGAGAGGGCTTCAACTGTGCATGTGTAATTCAATGGTGATTTAATTCTTTGTCATTTGTTATGAAATGCTGCTGAAAGGGACCTATATGGGAAGTCCCTCAGTTGAAATATGCATTTCCAAACCTGAAAATTAACTTTCTGTGTCGGAATGCCATTTTTATAATGGCGGTTGTACACATTTTGTATCTTTCTGTGTGGAGTTTGCATGTTCTCCCCGTGACCGCGTGGGTTTCCTCCGGGGACTCTGGTTTCCTCCCACAGCCAAAAAACATGCGTGCTTTGGGGAATAGGTGAATTAAGCACTCTAAATTGCCCATAGGTGTGAATGTGTGCATGAATGGTTGTCTGTCTCTATGTGTGGCCCTGCGACGTGCTGGCGATTGTCCAGGATGTACCCCGCCTTCGCCATTGCAGCTGGGATAGGCTCCAGCCCCCCCCAACCCCACCGCCCCCCACCCCCGACCCTGAATGCAGGAATAAGGGGTAGACAATGGAATGGAATGGAATAAAAAAACACATTTTGTATACATTTTTGCAGACAGTCCTGTTTTGGCACATTTTTTATGTCAGTCCTGTTTTGGCCCAGTCAAGATGTTTGAACAGATTTCCCAGAAAGAGGTTCTCGCTCTTCTTTCACCCTTCATTGCTGTCTAGCAGCTTAACACAATTTGCTAAGAGTTTTAGTTAGTCTAATAACAGTATAACAAGGGTGTTCATTAAATTCTTTCCTAGGGTCACGGGTACCCGGAGCCTATCCCAGAGTTTACGAGCACCTACGGTCAGTTTAGAGTCCCCAATTCACCTGATGCACATGTTTTTGACTCTTGACTCAGGTCAGGACCTGGCTTCGAACCCCCAACCCCGGAGGTGGGGCAACAGTGCAACCCACCGTGGGGCTGTTAAAAATGTAATAATAATTGGTTGTTTTTCTGCTGTTGAACCAGCCACTGAAATGCCACTAAAATACTTTCTGATTTGTTCCTTTTGGCCTTCTTGAAAAACAATAACATTTTCCCAGATGGACTGTTCGTTAGATTCCCTGTGCACCTAAGCTCCAATCTGGTCTCATCAGGGTGCTTTCTCTTTTCTTGGTTTGATAGAATTTAGCTGATTGTACAATATCAAAGGCTCTCAATTTTTGTTACTGCTCTGTACCAAATGCATGTTGTGTATTAATCTATGAATCTAGCTGAGCCTGTCTCATGTTACTTAGAAACTAAATCGTTCAGCACTTTATCATACGGGACATGAATATTAGACTTTTATCTGACAGGCACTTATTGCATTTTGTCTTGATTCTATCCATTTGATGGATATTATACAGAAAACACAGGGTGCTGCAGAATAGAGTGAACTATTTCTCTGATAAGTGACGTTTGGTGCTTATTTTCCCACAGCTTATTTTGATCACAGCTTGTGCTTATTCTGCATAAAAAGCCAGGTGAATATGCCTGAGGGTGTAGAACGGTTTGTGAGTGAACTTTTAATTATTCTCCTCTCTAGCTCAGGAGTGGAAAACTATAGAACTGTCTCTCTGTCTCTCTCTCTCTATCTCTCTCCTTCTCTCTCTCTCTCTCTCTCTCTCTCTCTCTCCCTCTCTCTCTCTTTCTCTCCCTCTCTCTCTCTCTTCCTCTATTTCTCCCTCTCTCTCTCTCCCTCTCTCTCTCTCTCTCTCCCTCTCT
>JBBJLR010000111.1:10323539-10388223 GCA_037577145.1 Brachypetersius gabonensis
AGGGGGCCGAATAATTATGCACACCCCACTTTTCAGTTATTTATTTGTATAAAATGTTTGGCATCATGTACGATTTTCGTCCCACTTCTCACGTGTACACCATTTTGTATTGGTCTTTCACGTGGAATTCCAATAAAAAAGATTCATATTTGTGGCTGTAATGTGGCAAAATGTGGCAAAGTTCAATGTGTATTTGTCTGGCATCCTAATACTTTTGTCCATATGGTGTATTTGCCTCAGCCCAACTGATAAAATGCACTGAAACATTCTCTGTTTGCTGTGAAATGACTATGTCATTGGTAAATAACTGTCAACTGTAATCATAGATAACTATTACTGGGTTCAGCTCAAAAAATGTGATCAGGTATGATAGGCGTAGAGAGGTTAGGATGTTGGATACTGGTGATATTTTCATATTTCACCTATATGGTGCATTTTGTCATTTACACAGAGCAAATACAAGAAGGGGATCTGAGGAGCTGCTGGTGAAAAAAAGGGAAGGAATAATTATAACACTCACTTGGGCAGGGATTTGCATGCGGGAAAAGACAAAAATAGTTCTGTAGAAAAATCAATGTTTTATTGAGGGAAGCTTTCTTTTCTAATTAGTGAGAGCTGACTGCCAAATGGTGGTCTTATCAATATAATTCACAGAGCACTCATTCAAGAGAAAAGCTGCCAGTAGAAGCTTGGCCTGAACTCCAGTATGGTTAATTACAGTCAGTCATCTGCTTCTACAAAATGTAGATAGTGAGTTATCATTATACTTATACTGTATCACATTTTGTACTCGTCTGTATTTCCGTTCATTTAGAAGTGCAGTCTGGCTGCTGTACACAGCACTCTTTGTTTTGAACGCCTGTATGGCTTATCAAGCACAATTCAGTCCGAAAGACACCTGGGAACTATACTTAAACCCACAATCAAGATGTTTTTAGAGTTAATTACGCGCACATTTTTATTGTTGTCAGCCTATCCTGTCTCTCTCTCTCTCTTACACACACACACCACACACGCTGTCTGTTTTGGCAAACACAGCAAAATAGTTTCAGTGGTTCCTACAAGAGCAGTAAACATTGGTCTGAATAATGTCTCAGCTTTTGTTCTTTTGAATTTAAGCAGAAGAGAGATTGTTTCAAATTAAAGTTAGGAGGATGTTTAAGCTGTGAAAGCACAATCCTAGCTCAACACACTTGGATGGGAACACTAACTGCTAATTCTGTTACATCAGCTAACAGACGCTAAAGCCAGCTAAGTAATGATGGGGGTTTGTCATTCAACCCACCTAGAAAGAGCAAAGCCAGCCTTAAACTCCTGGTTGCAAAATTACAGTTGATTGAAGTCATGGTCTACCAGAACAGGGCCACTCAAGAGCCGTAGCCTACTTTTTTACCTTAGGTTGTGCAGAGTTCCGAGTTAATAAAGCTCATTATCAGTAAGAATAAAACTCTTTCTTCGTAGCTTCGTATGTCATCGTTATTTTCGATTTCTGTGTCCACTGGTGCTGCTGTACAGACTGAATCCCTCATCAGTGAACTCGCACAGCATAAGCTGGAAGGCTCTCATCAGTGCAGTCTAGAGACTAGCATACAATCAGCTTCTGCGTTTTTGGCTGACTGTGCAAGGCAATACAAAAGACAGAAATTGAAACGCTGTGGGAATCAATGCAATGTAAATTAATGCACCATTTTAGATCGTTTAATGGTTTCTGTAGATTTCCAAGTAAATATGATTTGGAGTCGGCTTCTCCACAGACACCCATCTGTCTTCTCTTTTAAACTGTAGCTGCAGTCAATATGATTAGTCCTTGCTGCTCAATAACTCCAGGTAACGAGCTGTCTAATAGAGCCGTCACAGTCTGCTTATCTTCCAGCGGCAACACCCAGTTTTAATGAGCTTTACTTAATTTCCCACTTTCTTACTCTCTCCCATTTAGACACAGCATGTCATATGTCTCTCTCTCTCTCTCTCACACACACACACACACACACACACACACACACTATCGCACACACACACACACACACACACACACACACACACACACACTATCGCACACACACACACACGCTATTACCTGTTCAGCTCCATTTCCGAATAACATTAGAGGCAATTCTGGAATCATCTCTGCTTGGAAAAGAGATATTTCAATGATAAAAGGATATTTAGGTAATTTTGTCTTGTGGTCCAAACTGATACTAGAAATTGTGTGCAAAAGTAAGACGTCACGTGGCAAACTTTTGCAAACTTTTGCTAAATTGGCCCAGACAGAGAAGAAATGACAATCATGCTTTTAGCTTTTAATGGGAGCGCAGAGCAGGACTAATGCTGACCTTAAGCCACCGTGAGTGCAGAGAGTGCGGCTAATGTTTAGTAGTAAATTCCCTGACCGTGCACTACACATCTGAAGAGAAAGAGACTCAAGGATACATTACAAGATATAGTGTCTCTTAACTTTAATGAAAAAGGGAATCACTCTCTTGTGAAAGATCCCAGTTTACTCCACCTGAGTTGTCATTCAAAGCCCAATAAACATCGTTTCAGATCTGCTTACATCTTGTCCCATAACTGGCCCATTTTGGACACTAAAGACATTCTTTCCATTTATCTAATACACTGTGTGATAATGTTTATTAAAATGGAAAATTATTACAGTACAGGCTGCTCCCACTGAGCACAAAATCTTTCAATTTAACAGGAATCACTGATGGGATTTTTGTCTCAGGCTCTGATTTCCCCTGTTTCTTAGAAATGATTCGCACAGATGCTCTGCTGACATCACAAAACAGCATCAAACGTGTTTAAAGACAGGCTGCGTTGTGTGTTTTATGTAATATCCTGTCCTGTTCCACAGCTGCCCTGGTCATACACACTAACATACGTAATGATAGGCTCCAAAATGTACTACAGAAATTAGGAGCAAATGTGGATGGATCAAAGCGTTTTGTTGAGATTTTAGCTTATTCATATATGCATTATAATGGTAATCTTCAGAAAAATGTACATTTTTAAAAGAGCATAATAATAATAAAGGCTATACAGATACATTCTAAACTGTAGCCTATTTATTGTACAGGAAGAAGAAATAGCTGTGCAAAGCACTGAAGAGGGTGAATGTGGCCCTTACAGACAGTTTACTACAGACTTCATCTGAGCTACACGCTTTCCTGGAACACACAAGAATGATTCAGAAGAATATCAGACAGCGTGGCAATATAACGTTCTCTGTGTCTGTATTTGATTATTTTTTATTGCCATTGGGTTAATCTAGACTCTAAAAAGCTACAAATCACACAAATCGAATTGTTTGTGGTGTATTTACTCTACAGCGTGATCTCACTGAGGAGGAAACTGAGCGAATCTTCAACAGCTGTTCAAGTATGAATTTTCTTTCTTAAGTTACCATTTCATTTTACATTTGGTATTTTTCCAGCGGGTTTATGCTTTCTCAAGAGCTGTTTTACATGTTTATTGGTTGAAATGTCTTTCAGTTTCAGTGAGCTTTACTTAATTTCCAACTTTCTTACTCTTTCTCATTTAGTCACTGCATGTCGTATTTCTCTCACTTCTACTCATTTGGGACAACTCAGAGATTCATGTTCTGTGAACTCATTTGAAAGAAGTTGCTGTCCCTGAAAAAAAAGAGGGTCCTTGAAAACTACCCATCATGGCAGACAGTGGGATTCTAGCAGACAGATCTTGTTGCTATCCACCACCACATTCAAATAGCAATATTTTGTTTAGGGCTGCAGGTGTCTCAAATTTTGAAATATTTAATATTACATTTATGACAATTACATTTATTTATTCATTCTCAGTAAACGCTTAATCCTTACTAGGGTCGAGGGTACCCCGAGTCTATCCCCGGGGGCTATGGGCACGAGGCCGGGACTCCGGAATGGGGCGCCAGCCCACCACAGGGTGTACATGGTCAGTTTAGAATCCCCAATTAACCTGATGTACATGTCTTGGGACTGTGAGAGAAACTGGAGACCCCAGAGGAAACCCACACCATGAGAAGAAGGACTCTACAGACATAAAACCAGGACCCGGATTCAAACCCCCAACCCTGGAGGTGTGAGCCCACAGTGCTGCCTACTGCGCCACCATAGGGCCTACATTTATTTAAATGGAGAAAATAACTCTGAATTTCCTATACATTATGTCTCACCCAGTTGAACAGACAAATGAAGGTCTATTGAGCAGTTGGTTTGTCTTCAACACATCAATTAAGATGTTTCAAGAACTTTTTGGCATATTTCGTGATATTAAATGCTTGATCGGTTAACAAGCCATGATAATTCAGCCATTAAACAACATTAGTTTTGAGACTAAGAAGCTCAAAAACAGAAATTCTCACTCCCAGTGTCTTAACTTGTGTGACATCAAAAGAAAAAAGACTATTTTAAGACAGTTTAAATGAACGTTTAAACACTTGACAGCATCATACAGTTTGCAACTTGTCTACACAATTTTTAAGCTTACTAACTTTTACTATCTCAGATAATAAATTCTAGGACATCTTTAACAAATGCCTCACAAAATCTGCAGTTACATAGTAAAATGATGTACTTTCACTGCTGTTAAATCAGTCATTCAAATGACATTAGGATTAATTCTTTAGTCTTTTAAAAACAGCGACTGATCAAAGCGGTTTTAAGGAAATCGATAAGAACTTTGAGGGAGCTACAGGCTTTTATGGCTTAAACCGGCCAAGGTGCCCAGAAACGGCAATATTGTGGCTTTTAAAGTAAAGCTGGTACAAGATAAGCCAAAGAAATCTGTCTTCTTTTGCATGTGCAGAAACCTTCAGCAGACTCTATAGATCTGACCTCTGCAGATCAGGATTAACTTGCTTACATTGTGTAAATACTAAGGAAAACCGCACAATGAACCAATTTTACATTCACAAGTCACAAATGTCACCAAATTCATTTTTTTGGCTCAAAGAAACCTGTAGAAGCTTTAGTACAGAATAAAAAAATATATTTTTACAGCAGCATCCTATTCTGTTGGACAATGTTTTGACAGGAGAAGTGTTTGTGTACTTGCTAAAATTTAGCATCTGTAAGAAAAACTCATGGTTCTTATTTTCAAAGCCAAATGCTGATCTAGGTCTGGTTTGACCTTTCACAGTATTATGAAGAAGTACAACACAGTGGTCCTCTAATAACTCCTTTGAGACTAGATGATTGTTTCTCAGTCCTGGTCCTGGAGCCCCCCTATTCAGCACATTTTAGAACTTTACATGCTCACAACACACCTGATCCTACTAATCAGCCCATTAATAATCAGGGGTCTCTCTCAGAAACACTGGACTAGATCAAAATCAATTGCCTAGACAGACGTTTTTTCTTGTGCTATAGTGCCTCTCAGTGGACACAAACAGTTATTGCAGGTCAGTAATATTTTATCCTGAAATGACAGTTCAGTCACAGTGCATTGAATCATTTATTTTTTGCACAGGTTTGAAGAGTTGCCATGTAAGGATGTCATTTCCATGCAGAACTGTCTATTAAAACATGATATTGGTAATAAGAAGGCATATTACTGCTGTTTTATTGTAAGAAATAATAGTTTCCTAAATAATACAGACAGAGTCACTGATTCTGTCAAATTTGAACCATGAAGAGATTATTTGACTGTCAAAGCTCAAGGACTGTCAGAATAAATTTAGCTGTAGCATGCCCTTGTAAAAGTTTGCATTGTTCTTTGATGAGCTCCAAAGTAATCATTGGGTGTCTAAACCATCAACATTAAACCGCTTGTTCAGAAGAATCTATTCACAGGCTTTATGGGCACAAACTGCTTTCAGAATTTTACTGTGATGTGCCTGCAGTGGCCATAAAGGTATGCAAATGTATTAACACTGTTTAGTTCAGTTGTACAGGTTAAAATGATTAAAGTAAGTTAGAAATAGCACAGTCCCAAGAGACAGGTATTGTATCCATCTAGTGTCTTTCCAATATACTGACATTCGATATTCTGACAGGTATTTATAATCTTAAAGGATTCTCCTGAGTTGGACTGTGCAAAGTGGGCATAGCTGATGCATTGGTTTTATGAGCTTAGCATCAGTGGGACACAGAGAAAACGTTTTCTCATATTGATTTTTCCAAGTAAACAGAGTATCCTACATAAATGAGTGGAGAAACATAAGCATAAATGATTCCAAACACCTTCCAGACATTCATGATACGAGTAAACAGTTAGTATCCCATCAAGGTCTGTGGCACTTATATACTGAGCAGGCCCAGTTGGCCTTGGTTTTGTATCAAAATGACAAGAGGAAAAGTTCTAAGCAACTTTGAAAGAGGGCCAAGTATTGGGGCTTAGACTACAGGAGCACCAGTCACAGACACAGCTCAACTTGTTAGTGCTCCGAAAGGAATAGCGACTAACGCGGCATCTGCCCTCTGATATGTGGGACAGACATCAAGTTTAAACAGTGGTTGAAAATGCACATTTAATGAGCCTGATGCTTGAGTTTTAATGCAGTGTGTTAGGAATAACAGAAGAGAAATCCAGAAAAACTACAAGGAGAGGGAAACTACAGTATGGCATAAACATTACAGTTACATTAACATTACAGTGATAACTAAAAGATAAACGCAAAGGCCATTGGAGGTAAAACCATCGTGTTTAACAGAAATGCGGGGAACATGGGATTTGGCCAGATCAATAATTTCTCATTGTGTGTGGTGCACACTAAGAGAACAGTACAGGCCTGGATGCTTGACCCATACAGTGAGGGGGTCCGGTTGCTCTGCTAGCATGATTTGGGTCCACTTGTCCCCTTAGAGGAAAGTAAAACAATACAAAGTTGTTCTGACTGATCATTTTCATCTTATGGTGAAACATATAATGGTGATCCATACTTATGGTGATCCATACTTTCTGGATGGGAGTGGTCTCTTCCAGGAGTGCAACTCTTCCTTCAACAGAAACTGAGGGGTCACTGAATGGTTTAATGCGAAAGAAAATACTGTTAATCTTCTATTATGTTTGACCATATATAAGCGATTTTATACTGAGGTTAGACAGTACTCTCCACCTCTATCTTCAGAACTCCAACTGAACCAATATCCTTTAACAAAATGGAGATCCATCCCTCCAGTAAATCAAGGGGCAATGAAGCAGTTAGGTTTTCCTTAAATCTGTAATCTGTCTTCTATATAAAAGTAAACAAAAGAAAAACAGCCCATCCACAACCACACTGAGACATGTTTAGAATGAACAATAAGCCCTTAAGCTCTAGACATGTTATTGTGATACGAATCTTAAAAGACTACTGCACCATCTCACACACAGACACAGACACACGTCAACATATATCTTTATGTGAGTCAACATAGGTCAGGTATTTGTAGACTGAAGCTCAATGGCCATTATATGCCCAACAGGATGAATGCTCCCCTCTAATCTACCATAGAAATCTTTTCACAAACCGTAACCCTGATAACATAACACTAGTACTATATAGTAGAAAGCAATCATTTCCAGGTGTCCATCTGTCCATATTTTATGTGTTTTCCAAAACCTTGAGTAACCTAAGATAGTGTTCTTTATTAAAAACAATAAATGACAAAGAACACATCTTTCCTTGTGCTTTGCAGGAAGCAAATATAGCATGAAAAAGGTGACCTTTTGAGGCGAAGCATAATAAAATACTATTCATGTAGTTCTATTCTCAGGTAAATTCTTTTTTTTCCCTGTTTGCTAGGCAAAAACACAGTACTTTCTAGATAAACTCCACAAATTGTTTACAAACCAGCTGAGAAACATTAAACATAGTCTTGTAGGTAAAGAGGTCAGATTTTGCAGCATTACTCTCCTCAACCAGAGTTTTTCCATTTGTTAGAGTGCTATAAAAAACGTATTTCTCCAGCACAGAATCAGAGTTTCAGAGAGCAGAGCAGAATTTCTTGGAAATTGCTGCCTCCCCCTAGGTCAAGGAGAGAACAGCAATCTTGGTAAGGATTTCTGTGAAAAGATACGGGAGACAATCAAATTGCTCAAAAGGGGAAAAAGGCCCTCAGCCCAGATGGCACATGGAGATGGGACTCTTCCACAGATCACCAATGAGACTTTCATAAGCATGATATTAAAAAAAGGTGGCCGCAGGCTGGTTTTTTCTTCTGAATCCATGATTGAAAAGTGGTCATCAAAATTGTGACAATCAGAATCAGCCAGTCGGGCTTTACTCCCCAAACAAATCTGAAGTTTTGGGACATCCTCAGGAGAATCCATCCACGGAAATGAAAAACTGTATCGAAGAAGTAAAAAACATTATGCTCTCCAAAATTCGATGTTTTTCTGATGACAGTTCCCAATAACTTTGGCCTCTGCCATAACATGACTTTCGGATTTTCAAAGATTTGACAAGATTCACCTAGATTTTAAACCTTCCTTAATAGTTCTGGGAGCATCAGAATAACTCCCACTTGAAAGACCACAGAAGAGACTGCTGGTTCACACGCTTACAAAAAGGTGAGTCCTCAATATAGGTTCTTTAACAATAATGCTGGCTTCTGTGCAGTTTGAATGAGGTCTAGGTGGGATCTTTCAGGCCTAGTCTACAATTCTTAAAATCTCGTCATCTTTGTTTCACCACAACAGCATATTTGTCAACTATGACTGATTAACTTAGTAGGACAGCTTTAAGTCAAGTCTAGTCAAGTCAAGTCAAGTAGGTTTATTGTCATTTTCAGCCATATACACAGTTGTTTATATATCACACAATGATAAAAAAAAAAAACAATGTGCCTGAAGGACCAAGGAGCAACACAAGAAAAAAAACAGAAACACTGCAAGACTATATAAGTGCAAACAGGACCAGAATACACAGAATACA
Source organism: Brachypetersius gabonensis (assembly GCA_037577145.1). NCBI lineage: Eukaryota > Metazoa > Chordata > Actinopteri > Characiformes > Alestidae > Brachypetersius > Brachypetersius gabonensis. The sequence continues at coordinate 10,332,394 of JBBJLR010000111.1, forward strand.
TAGCAAGACAAACATGAACAACAAAACAAGAAGACAGGACAGTGCAGTTGACAAAAGTATCTATCTTACATGTTGAATGAATCCGGGATTTTGACAGAAACTGTATTCCAGCAGTGGAGTTGTTAAGTGTGCAGTTGTTTAGTGTGCAAAAATGAAAATATAGAGGTAGATAAGAACAAATAATAACCAACAAATAATAAATAATAATATGCAAATAACAGCAGGACAGGGAATGTGCATTATATAATAAAGAAAGGGGTTTTTACAGTGGCAGTTGGAGTGTAAGTTGTTTGTTTAAAGCAGAACAGATCAGTATGTTATGCATTGAATTAGGAGAAGGAAGACGTTCACTTCAGTAATGTGTTTATGTGTGTGTGAATGTGTCTATTCACATGGGTATGTGTGGGTACAATTATGATTTATATTAGGAAATACTTAATTTTTGAATTCAAGTGTTTCAATAATACCCATTGTCACAGGTGTACAAAATCAAGCCATTTATAAAATCAAGCCAACCAAGACATTCTGAACAATGCCATGCTTCCAACTTTGTGGACACAGTTTGGGGAAAAACCTTTTCTATTCCAGCACGACTGTACCCTAGTGCACAAAACAAGGTCAATACAGACATGATTTTATGAGTTCGGTGTGGAGAAACTTGACTGGCCTGCACAGAGCCCTGACCTCAACCCCATCCAACACCTTTGGGATGAATTGGAACAAAGATTGCAAGCGGGGACTTCTCATCCAACATAATTGCCTGACCTCATAAATGCTCTAGAGAATGAATGGGCACAAATTCCCTCAGAAATTCTCCAAAATATTGTTGAAAATCTTCCAAGGAGCTGTTATAGCTGCAAAGGGGACCCAACTCCAATAATAAGTCAATGTATATGAATGCAATTTCATTAATGTCCCATTTGGTGTAATGGTCAGGTGTCCCAATACTTTTGTTAATACGAGTGTGATGGCCCGATGGAAGAAACTGTCTCCCGTTCTGGCAGTGGAGGCCCGTTTGCTACGAAACTAATTGCCAGAGAGAAGGGAGAAGTGTGTGTATGTAAGGTCTTGTCCTTTAGATAAAAATGCCACTCTTTCAGTACATGTTTCACTCTTTAAAATAAAAAATATAATTGTTTACAGGTAATTTATTTAAAAAGTAAAACACGGTTTGGCCCACTTGAGCAGCCGTAGTTCGCATCCAAAGGACCTTTCTAGTTGCCACCGGTGACGCGTCCCTTGTCACCCGACAAAGCCCCACCCCAGTCCGGCTTTCTCTTTTACTGATTGGCCCATGAGTCTCGGGGATTCTAAGACAAGGGAGGTGATTGGACGGATCAGCTGTCAATCAACTAGCTCGCCCGAAAATCTATTTACAGGAGGCTGGAGGGGAAGGAGCCGAGGAGAATCTGTTCAGATTAAAAGCAGGACTGGAGGTCTCAAAGTGTGTTATCCAATTGGATTGGTCACCTAATAACAGGGTTAATGCGCTGTAGTGGGTGAAATATTGTAGTGAAACGCTGTGTGTGTGTGTTTTTTAGCTTGTATTCCTTCACTTACTGAAGCGGACCATTTGGGGAATGATGTCTTCAGATGAAGACAGAGCGAAGGAGATCCTGAAGGGCTTCAAACTGTATCCTTCAAACTGGAGACCTGCAAATCCAGCCCAGCTTTCAGCGAGGAACACCTTATACTGGCATATTAAAATGCATATAGAGATATCGATGTCGTAACTTAATCAAAAGTTGTTAAAAACCCTGTTGTGTGGCGGTAGGCTCCCGTTAGCTGTGAGGAGCAGGATTAGCCAGCCTGGTGTTAGCAGTGTAGCTCAGTTGCTCTTTATTTATTTATTTTATGGTTTTAATTGGCTGCTTTTAAGCACATTTAAAAATGTTTGCTTAATTTGTATTTATTGGCTCCATATTCATGGCTTTTTATTACACTATTCAGTATTCATGGTTTTATGTATGTTACTAGCTTTTTAAACACACTTAATCTTTAAATCCTGTGCAGTAGTGAATGTTCTGGATATATGCTATATTATAGTTATTAGGTGTTATTGTTTGTATTTTACAGTTATGTTTTTCCATGTAAATATTTAAAATGTTATAATATTTTACAGTAGATATTATATTGCTGTGGTTTGATAAAACCAGTCTTGTCTATTCAAGAGTGTTATAAGTGGACATGCGTACGACAGCGTGCCAGCGGCCTGCCGGCTAACTTTACTGGTAATAGTGTTTATTTTGCAAGCTAACTGTAGGTGTATTGGTTGATATTACATGTACTTTTGGTAGGATTGTATACCTTCACAACAACTTAATTATTTGGTCTTTGGCTGTTAGGAACTGGTCTTTCATTTTGGCATGAAGCATAATTCCATCTCTACTTGTGGATGTGTGCATCGATTGTCCTTATGTGCTTGGATTTCTTTTTCAAGCTAGGGTAATAGGTTAAAATCTATACAAAAAATAAAATGTGTAAACGTTTTATTATAGCTTATGAAGTATCCTACATTCCTGTTAAGTTGGACCAATATTTGTTGCACACATGCATGAGGATCTCTGTAATTTATTCTTATGAAAAATGTCTGATATGTCCAGTTTGTATTGACTTAAGAAAGTGTTTTCTGTGGGCCCTATTTCAGGGAATCAAAATGCAATAGCCGTGTGAAATCACCACTGAGAGTTTGCTCCTGCCACTTGGTTTACATAACGTTGCCTCCTGCTCCTAAAATTGGCTCAGTAATACCGACAAGACTAATCACACCTGCGCTACTACTGTACTGTTATCACGAAAGGTGGGTTGAATTAATTTAGTGTGCTGAAGGATCATTGGTCCTGTACTGGCAGCCTCAATATGAGATATGAGGTTGTTTTAAGGACAGTTTACTCTCAACATAACTGTACAGTATGTATGTGACCTCCTTTGGGAAGGTAAGGGTGTATCTTACAGGCCGGTAATTCTTAAATCCTTAGTTTGCAAGGACAGGGATTTGCCCCATGCTCCTCACATCCTTCACTGCGCCGGGTGTTTCTCGAAGTCTCATTATTGTAATGGCTTTGAGTCTTTTGAACATTTACCCTTTCTCTTAAGTTATTAGAGGTCAGGCAGATTAAGGTAGTAATGTCTAGCTTATAACACAATAATAAGCTAAGCTTCAGTTTCGGACAGCCTGTCCAGGACAAATGGTTACCATTTTCAATCAAGAATTGCTCCATTAGTTTACATTAGCGTATTTTCAAAGTAACAGTTACATTTGTGAATGAATGTAAAATGCACAGAGCAACTCTTATTACTTATTACTTGTTACTTATTTTATTTGAGTTCTTTAATCTTCATACTCATTGTGTTTGTTTTTTCAAGATGAGAACCTTTCTGGAAGTAACAGATCATAGTGTATGTAGTTTTTAGTTTTTTATTTATCGGTACATTCATATTCCAAAATAACAGTATAATCGTTTAATAAGTGCACAAACTGAACATACAGAGCATTCACATTATCATATGTTGCTACAGCTATGTTGTACTGTTTAGTGCACATATGCATATACGTTTGTTTGGTATATTGTAATGTTTTGTATCTGGGTTTCCGCAACCATGAGCCCCAGGAGTGAATTCAAAGTACAAAGTAGCATCCCCTTAGAATAACACCACAACGCACACTCATGAGAATATAAGTGCATGTATAACTCCATAGTCAAGATGGTGTAGAATGTTTGTTTGAGGCTGAGATTTTATGTCTTTTACATCTGAAGTGCTTTTCGGTAAAGCGATGTGTTGCACACAGTTTGCTTTGATTATGTTCCACTATTTTTATTTCGTTTTATTAAGAACATCTTTAAGAACACCTGGAAATCTGCATCTTTTCCTCAATGATTAGAGACAAGCTGATGTATTTTTCATTTCTTTTGAATGGATCCATGTTTGCGTGGCTAGCGAGGGATTGTAAATGACAGTGATTTGAAACTTTTAAAAAATGCATGTGACTTCCGTGGAAGCACTATAGCCTTGGGACTAATTAGCACAACTGTGTCATTGTTTGTGAGTTAAAGGGTCTCTCCCCTGCGACTCACTGTGCATCACTGGTGAACTCAGCAGGTGTGATCCCGAAGACACCTGTCACCACTAATCTCAAGTGCTGTGGCCCAGTCCATCAGCAGTAGACCCAGTTAGCACCGGTTTTTCATTTAATCATTATAATCATTCTGGGTCTTAACTCTGTATTGTTCATTGCATGATCTCATTTCTGCTCATCTCTGCCTTGTTTATTTGGATAACAATAAGAGAATAAAGGAGCTTACTCTAAATGTATAGTATAACATTGAATAAAATGGCTGTTTTAAAAGCAATTCCCTAGAAAGTGCTGGAAGGAGGTTCTAAATACTCCTCTCAAATGTGCCCTTTAATTCCACTTCACAGCAGTATAGCATGTGAGGCTGTGTTTATGCTGAAAAAAAAGTGTAGAATGTACTGTTCTTTATGGTTGATTTGAAAATGAATATATAACAAATAATGAGAGCTGTCGCTGGCAGAAGTTTGTAAACAGTGTGGTCTAGTCCTTAGTGATCAGAATCCCTTGGTGGATGGTTACTAGAGTGGGGGTTTGTGTTGTGAACTGGTGCTGACAGACCACTTTGCCTGACCGTGTCAAGTAGAGGGCTGAAAGAGACACAGGTGGTCTGAAGATGAAGAGGTCAGATGTCACTGACTTGGAGCACATAATTACACACGAATGTTTTAATGTCTTTTGTTCTTACATGGGTGCTGAATTCACTTTAGCCTTGGGTTTGTGAATCGATACGTGAACACAGAGTTCATGTAATAAATAGGTAATTGACGTGGTAACGAAAGTTTGGCTTTTAAAAGGACTCTTTTTCACTGTATCGATTTCAGATTTGCACCTCAGTTGTACTTTATGAACAGCAAAGCAGTGAATTGTCAAAACATTAGTGTCGATTTTCAAGGATTTTCCCCTTAGAGTTCAGCTTCCTTAACCTGTCTCCAGAAACTGGATGAACCTGAGGGATGCAGAAACGGGGAAGGTTCTCTGGCAAGGTACTGAAGATCTCTCCGTCCCAGGTGTAGAGCATGAAGGTATGAACGTTTCTTTGACATTTCCTCAATGTCCACTCGTATCCAAACTGTTACCTATGTTTTCTAAGGATAGTAGTTCATCTGAGGTTTCACTTAAGCAATTAGAGGCTTTTAGCTACAGACTGAATGTGCTTTTCCATGCTACAGTTATGCCACTTTTATAACTGCTTAAAATAGTTATTCCGGTGATAAAAAGAATTATAGTAGTAATATAATAGTTGTGTTATAATATAATATTTTTGTTTCATGTGGGCAGCATCCGCTAGTATTAAAATATGTTTTATTTCTGTCTGGATTTTATTTTAGACTAAAATAAAATAAACACCTGTAAAGTGGTTGGGAAATAATTTAAATACGTCACTACTATTCTCAGAGGAATGTAGTATTGTAGTCCATTTTAATATAGTACTTTAAAGGGCGTAGATCTATGTTGGGCACTTGAGAATTTATCAATGAAACAAAAACCAGAATTTATAATATAAATGCTCAAAAGAGAAAGATTTTGGTCTCTTCTAGCTCGGGTTCCCAAGAAGATCTTGAAGTGTAAAGCGGTTTCCAGAGAGCTTAATTTCTCCTCATCAGAAAAACTGGAAAAATTCCGCCTGGAACAGAAGGTTCTCTTCAAAGGCCAGTGTCTAGAAGGTTGGGATCTGCCTTTCTTTATACACATGTCCTGCATGTTAACTTGCTGTATACATACAGTACATAGATTATAAAAGTATATGTTTTAAGTAAAAGCAATATTTTTCGCAGACATGTTTTTACACTTGACGCATGTACCCGTTATGCTGCTGAGCTGTTGGTTGTTAGATTATAATTAGGAACCTATATGTATTTTTTTTATATTATTTTATTTATTGTTTATTCTCTCTTCTTGTCAGAGTGGTTCTTTGAATTTGGCTTTGTCATACCGAACTCTACAAACACATGGCAGTCTTTGATAGAGGCAGCCCCAGAGTCACAGATGATGCCTGCTAATGTGTTAACGTAAGATATTTTAACACGCATTTGTGTCCTGTTAAATGTTATTGTGCACATTTTTCCTGAATTTCATGGATTTTTATCTTTTGCAGTGGAAATGTTGTTATAGAGACGAAGTTCTACGATGATGAGCTTCATGTCAGCACCTCCCGAGTACGACTTTTCTATGTCTGAGGTGTGAAGCCTCTTCTTTTTTTATTCTGTTATTCAGTAGGATATACACATGCCTGCATGTTTTTTTTATGGCCAGGCCAGAGGTGTCTTCATAACGAGCATTTCTGTGGCACCATGACTGCGGCACTAAAGGGAACAACTTGAGTAAACCAAATTTCAGGTCACATGGTCACACCAGTCTAAAGGCAGATAAAGACTTGTATATAACTGCAATGATACCCTTCACATCATGACCATGTAAATTAATTCGTTTGTACATTTTTTCCTATCCTCTCTTTTATCAAATTTTATCCTGCGTTGTACACTGCTTCCTTGACTTCTGTTTTTTCAACATTTGCTCTCAGTTTTTGTGGTTGCTGAAATTGTGTTTTCTGTTTGTTTTTATTTCCCTTTTTTTTAGCAAAACTGTAAGATAGTCAGTGTTTAAATACTTTATGTACTTATAAATTAAAATATTGATACCCTTGAGTGCTGCCTGTCTCCTTTGTTTCTGGTGTGTTTTACTTTGTCAGTGACTAGTGTTATTTTTAATATTAGGTAAGATCAGATAAACCTTTATTAGTCCCACAAGTGGGAAATTTGCTTTGTCACAGCAGAAAGTGGACAGTACAGTTAGGAGCGGCAAAAATGAAGAAAATGAAAGAATAGAATGGTAAGCTGTCCATTACATAAGGAGTGATGATTATGTAGCTGTTTGTGAAGAAGGTTCACTGAAATGGTTCATTTCATTTCCCTAATTGGCCTTTTATTTTAAAAGATCACATGCTTGTTTTCGGGTGATTCTGTTAAGAGTTTTGGTCATCAGCATATATTTCAGGGTGTTAATCTGGTTTGAAAAAGAAACATTTTTATGAATAAAGTATGATTTCAATGAGAAGACCACATTTTGCATATTTTGTTACAATATGATGTTTGGTGATTTGGCCTTTAAAATGAATGCATAGATTGACGTGTTCCCCAAGCAGTGGTTTTAAGTCATTTTTTCTTATAGCAATCAGCTTGTAAGTGTAACCTGATCTGTTATTTCCTTCTTGCCAACATCCATAAAATCCATATCCAATATTAACACTTTTTTTTCTTTGGAGTTTTATGTAATAAAGCAGTCGTAATATATTTTTACTACCTATGTGTTAAGAAAGACTGAAGTTCCTGGTAAGTCTCATCCCTCCAGAGGCTGTGCTTTCCCTCGAACAGTATGAATCAGCTCATGAGGGTCTTGCTAATAAGCAAATGAGTGAATTCAAGTGTGTTTAATGAGGTAGAATGTTAGACTGCAGTGCCGAGGCCCACCACTGGAGTCTGCCCTGATTAAGAGTTAACATGGGGTTGGGTTTTTTTTGTTCCTGTGCCTTTAGTTCTAAAATGTGTAAACAAACTTGTTCTAATTAACTGCCCTGTTTTGTACCATGTTCAAAAAAAGCAGACGGTTCTTAAATAACACAGGAATAATACTCCTTCAGGATAAATTAGTGAGATTATATGCTGTAGGCTGAAGGGGTGGTCGCATTAAACATATACATTTACGGCATTTACCTGACGTTCTGATCCAGAGCGACACACATCAGTGCTCAAGCAGTCCACATCTGTTCTTCAAACCTGTAAAGCTAAACTTAAATCAACATCCGCAATTCAACCAAGTTACTGCAGGCTAAGTGCACCTAAACAACACCTGTCAATAGTCAAGAAAAAATTAAGGAAGGCGTGGAAATGTGTATTTTTTAGAGTAAGTTTTATTTATTTATTTATCTATTTTGGTGGGGGAAGGGGGAAGAAGATAAGGAAGAAAAAATAAGTAAATGAATTAGTGCCACCCCTCAAGAAACTAAATGTTCACACTGTTTGGAGAAATTGCTTATACTTTTTTGTTTTTCATGTGTATTTTTTTTCAAAAAAACACATGGAACAAAATGATTAGTCATTCTAAAGAATACTTTAAATTAAACCAAAGAAATAGTAGGGTTAGTGCTGTCCGGGGTTCCACTCCCAGATTGGGCGCTGGGTCTTTCTGTGTGCATGTTCTCCCTGTGACTGCATGGATTTCCTCCCGCCACCAAAAAAGTGTGCATTGGGGATAGGTCAGTTGAGCACATTGAATTGCCCCTAGGTATGAATGTAAGTGTAAATGCTGCCGACTGTCCAGGGTGTACCCTGCCGTCGGCCACTGTAGCTGGTACAGGACAAAGGGGTAGAAAAGGGATGGATGGATAAAAACAGTAGTCCGTTGAAATGACCTGTAAGCACAGAGCAATTGGAAATGTGCTTGGAAGAGGGTGTATGAGTATAATTAACCAGGTGCAGTAAAGAGGATGATGAGAGATGCAAAGAGGCACCCAAAGATCAGTTTCAGAAATGTTACATTTTGACCGAATATTGGGCTTTCGAAATGTCAAAATTCACCACTTCTGTGGCGTTTTGGAGGAGTTCCAGGAGAGAGACATTTCCTAAGAGCAAGCCACAAAATGCAGTACCTACACTATAGGAACTATAAATGTAGTCATGGCATGTGGTGAAATGAGACAATAATGTCATCTTTTTGGTCAAACGCACCTGATGGTGGTGGATTATTAATTTGCATTAGGGCTGTTTTACTAATAACGGACCTGAGGCTCTAATGAAAATCAATGCAATAAAATTCTACTAAATATCCGGAGATGTCCAAAATACATGTCAGCTAGTCATGTTTATATTGTACATCATAGCCTTTATAAAAGGAGCAATCAATGTTTCCACCATACTCACCCTTTTTGTCTAAATGTAACATCAGTCCAGACAAATATTACTGTGAATGTGGATCGAAACTGCGTTCATTATTTTCAGACTATGAAATTATATCATTAGATAAATAAGATGTTAGCGAACAATTATTTTGTCAATATTAACTACTATCAATGTGATTATTTATTTAACATACACCATTTTGACAAAAGTATTGAGACTCCTGGCCATTACACCATCCGGGACTTTAATGACATTGCATTTAAATATATAGACTTTAATGTGGAGTTGGTCCCCCCGTTGCAGCTATGACTGTTTCCACTCTTCTTGGAAAGCTTTCCACAAGAGTTTTAGTGTTTCTGTGGGAACTTGTGCTCATTCATTCTATAAAGAGTTTGGACACTGATGTTGGACAAGAAGGCCTGGCTTGCAATCTCCATTACAGTCCACCCCAAAGGTGCTGGATAGGGTAGAGGTATATAAGTAAGTAAGCAAAGCTTTATTGTCCTCTCAGCCATATACATATAGTACACAAGGAGGCAAAATATCGTCCACCTGGACCATAGGTGCAACATAGAACACAACAGAACAGCAGCACTCAGACAGATCAACAGTTTGGTTAAAAAGGGGCAATTACAAGTTAACCGATATATTTATAAATATATCTAAGTTTACAAAGGTCAGGGCTCTGTGTAGACGAGTCAAGTTCTTCCACACTGAACTCATCCAGCCATGTCTTTATGAACTTTGCTTTGTGCACTGGTTCACAGTCATGCTGGTATAAAGAACGTTCTTCCCCAAACTGTGTCCACAATGTTGAAAGCATGGCGTTGTCCTGGTATACTTGATTTTATACCCCCTCTGGGTTATAAAGACTGAAACACCTGAATTCAATAATTAAGAGGTGTCCCAATACTTATGTCCATATACGTAATCATCGTTTAAAATGTATTGGTATGCTGAAGCGTTAAGGTTGCCCTTTTCTGGAAAACAGGTGCGTCCCAATACTTTTGTTCACGTAGTGCCTTTAATAAACTTACGAGAAACTGACTACGAAAAGACTACGAATCCCAGTAGCCCCTGGTGTTTGAACGGAAGTTCGTCCGAGGCGACCTTGGCTGTCTGAGAGCATGGCGAATAAAGAGCCCAGCGTGAGTGAACTCTAATAATCTTTTAAATAGACAACTGCGTGCTTTGAACGAAGTCCACATATAAATTATTATTTTTTATAATTGAAACCTTCTTTATACTAAAAACACAAACAACGTGTGCCCCTTTCCTTGTGTTTCGGTTTTTCAGTTGCTGTAGCTAGTACTGCGGCACACATGTTCTTTTGGGGTAGATAAAAACAAATTTAGAGGACATATTGCATGTTTTAAAACTAAAGATGATGGTCATAATTTGTTTAGTCGTCTCTCAGTGGTTAAAGACTATTTTGGTGCTAATAAAATTCTGACAGGTTAGCTGCTGTGGACCTGTCAGACCTTTCCATTGTACAATAATGCTAAATATTGCTGTATTATTTTTATCTGAGGAGTTGAGTCCCAGAAGTAGCGATACCTGTACTGGGTTGGGGACGCAACAGACTGTATTTGAATGTATTTCAATTTGAGTGTTATTAAAGTCACTAGTGTTGTAATAGTCAGGAGTCTCAATCCTTTTGTCCATGTAGTGTATATAACTTAAAAAGTGTCCAAATCTCTTGTGTCTAAATAATGAATGCACATGTGTATGGGTGGTGCCATGATATTTCGTTCAGCTTTGACAATGTTCAATATGGAAAATAAAGAAATGGGAAAACATTTGGAAAGAAGAGGGACTATTCTAGAAGGTGGTGCTTTCCACCCCCAGCTTCCAGTTTAAAACATATTTCCATCTTTTATGTAATTATGGCCTTTGTAGGCAGTATACACTAAAAGTCCTGTAGAATGAATATGTTCAATAGTGAATGTAACTGCTGTCTCTTTCCTTCCGCAGAGGTTCCTTCAGCAGCTGAGGGACATTGCCAGCCGCATGTCCCATGGCTCAAGAGGAGCAGGTCTTGGAGTGAAGTTACTGCTTGGTGCTGGTGCACTTGCATATGGGTTCAAAGAGGCCACATATACAGGTACTGCCACTGCTGGATGTGGTGCTTTGAGTGTTTTGAGATGGAGAGGCATGACAGATATGACATCTGCTTTTCGTGGTCCTTTGGCACAATTAAATGCTTACAATGAACATCATGTAAGAATGAGTGTAAGGTAAGTCAGTGGTCTTTTGACAGCAGAGGATCACAAGTGTATTGGATCAATTATAATTAATGCAAGACTGTTAGATCATTGCAGATTCTGTTTGAATGTCTAGGCAGTAAAATATCTGAATTTAAAGAGGAATCCAATTGATTCTTACGTTTTCTGTAGTCGAGGGTGGTCAGCGAGCGATCATCTTTAACAGAATTGGTGGAATACAGGCGGACACCGTGCTGGCTGAGGGGCTTCATTTCAGGTAGTGCTATCCAAAGTGTTAATACACTTTACCACCTTACTTATTTTGTTTTTTGTAACCAGAGTAATGTAGCTGATTACATCCTCATTGTTCACGTTCTCTTTTCCTGTAGGATACCATGGTTTCAGTACCCAATTATATATGATATCAGAGCAAAACCACGGAAAATTTCCTCTTTGACTGGAAGTAAAGGTAAATGTTGCAATTAAAAATACGTTTAGCTTCATTCTGTATTCGACTACTCTTTTAATTTTTTAATCATTCTTTAATCTCACTATCACTAATGTTACCAGCGGCTTAACATTAGTCTTTTGAAATGCAAAGATTCAAAAGTTATCTTCTGTTTTCAGTATAATCTGTTTTTAGTCAGGATGTTAAGATCAGATGTTGAAAACCGTTTGTGCAAAGCCATCATTGTTGCCATTATAACTACATACTACAAGGGAGACTTAATTAAAGTGCAGAGGCATTATGGTGTGCACCCTTGGGCTGATGTTTTGATGTAATGTTCCTATATACGCCAGATCCACCGCATAGGAATTGCTTTCTAAAGCTGAAAGACTTCACACTTCTGTTTTTACTGTTTCACTCTTGTTCTCATTTGTATCAGACCTTCAGATGGTGAACATTGCTCTGCGTGTGCTGTCACGACCTGTGGCCTCCAACCTTCCTTCCTTGTACCAGCAGTTGGGGAAGGACTATGATGAGCGCGTGTTGCCCTCCATTGTTAACGAGGTTCTGAAGAGTGTGGTGGCCAAATTCAACGCCTCCCAGCTAATCACACAAAGAGCTCAGGTCAGGCCAATGTTCCACACACATTCACCTGAACAGGTTTTTGCTGCATTCTGTAAATAAATACATATGTGTGTTTATTCCAAAGCATAAAGGTAAACATGCAGTTTTTTCGCAGAGTGTGACTTTTCAGAATTTTTATTCTACCTCACTAATCTGTACTTTTGGCTGTTGTTTATAGGTGGATGGACATCAGGTATTGGCCATACTAACATTTCATACTTTGAATATCTGAATGTGTACATGGACAGGTTTCTTTGCTGATTCGCCGGGACCTGTTTGAGCGGGCGAAAGACTTCAACATCATTCTCGACGATGTGGCCATCACAGAGTTAAGCTTCAGTAGAGAGTATACAGCAGCTGTTGAGGCCAAGCAAGTTGGTATGAAACAGCCTGTGTTGCAGTTTAACTAGTGTGTTCATTTATTGCCTACAGTTGTATGCAAAGGTTTGGGCACCCCTTGTCAAATTGTGTTTTTGTAAAAAGAAGGTAAAACATTATCTACATGGACCAAACTTAAAAAAAAAAAAAATTGTTAAGGTCTTTGCTTACTTGGCTTGTTAGTCCATAATCCATGTCAGGTAAAGGCAGTTCCACAGCATAATAACTTATGTAACCCTTCAAAAGTGTATGTAACCCTTCAACAACCATCTGCTCATCTAAACATCTGACTGAATCTAAAACTAAAGACAATTTAGTCTTACAAAGCAAGATAAGAGTATAATATAATCTTCTTACTAATTTTCACTGTCTAAAAGATCAGTAGGAAATTGAGGTTTAGTTTAATGGAAGGAGATTGGGCACAAACCAAATATTTAAGTTAATATATTACAATATATTACATTCAGCAAATAAATGGTAGTAGTTCCATGTAGATGCTGTATTTTGACCAGGAGGGCCCAAACATTGCGTAAGATTATACATATAGATGACTGTGTTGCCATGTTCTCTTCCAGCCCAACAGGAGGCCCAGAGAGCTCAGTTCTTTGTCGAGAAAGCCAAACAAGAACAAAAGCAGAAGATCATCCAGGCTGAAGGAGAGGCACAAGCAGCCAAAATGGTATGAGTGATTTACTGGACATAGATATGTACAAACAAAATGTGTCTTCATGTACAAAACAATTCAATGAAACCTTCAGAGATTAGGTCTTCTTGATCTTGCCCAACATAGTTGTTATAAAATAGCATCTGATGGTCTAATGTTTTATGGTGGTATATCAAGAAACTGTTTCTGTTCTATAGTTAGGAGAGGCGGTGACAAAGAATCCTGGATACCTAAAACTCAGAAAAATCCGCGCAGCTCAGAACATCGCAAAAACGGTATGCCCTCATTCCCCAGAAATCAGTGATACAGGCTTTAATCCACTCAAGGTTAATGTTTTCTTCATGTAAATAGATTTTTTTTGCTGAGTTCATAGAAAAGCATTGGAACTTTCTTCTGTGTACATTTTAGTCTTCCAGTGTTTGGCCAAGACTTGCAGTTTTTATAAACGGGTGTTTTGTTGCCTTATGAAAGCCTGACCAGCTGGTGTTTGTTTTGCAGGTGGCAGCCTCACAAAACCGAGTGTACCTGAATGCCGACAGTCTGGTTCTAAACCTTCAGGACGACTCTTTTAACAAGTAAGTTTGCAATATTTTTTATTATATGACTGCATTTTTCATTCTTTGTTTTTCTATCACATGGAAATATGGATTTACTGAAGTGTATTTCTGTTACTGAGGCTAAGTCTTTTATGGTGTCCCAAAGAAATGACCTTCACCTTAGTCTTTAAAATCTTAATTGAATAATAAACAGTGCTTGAACCAACCAAGATGATCTGGCCAGTTACAGAGGCCTTGTTTACACCTTGTTTAGTCTTTTAAGGCTGTCTTGCATTCAGATGGTATCTATTTATGGACTTAAACATGCACTTTAAAAAGTTATTAAACCATCCAACACCTGTGAAGGACAGTACATGTTCCTCGTAACAAGAGACGATTTTTGACGCACATGTGACACTTTTAACACATTTGGAGAACTCACCTTGTTTTTCTCTGTAATGTTAGATGCCTGAAACACTCTGCATTATAATGACAAAACGCTTTATAAAGTAAACCCATTAGGGCCTGTTTAGACTACACATACTCTGCCCCTGGCACCTCACCAAAAATCGGATTAGAAAAGGGCAGGTGCAAACAAGGTGTATCTTGATATGCTGCTGAATGGATCACAATGAAATGATTATTATAATGTGTCTAAACAGGACCGGATCTGGTTGAAATGACAAAGATGTTTATATGTATTTGATGTGTTTTACATGTTTGTTTTTGCTTTAGCCACAGCTTTAATGTGACCCAAATTGGACAAAGCGCTATATGAACTATATGAATCCGCTCTTTTCGATCCAGATCTGAGTCGCGTTCATGTTTGTGCCAGTAAGTGCTGCAAGTATTTATGCAGCTGGGCTTTTTAAACCTCCTCCCCTAATCATGGACAGCTGAGGGCTGATAAAGGTTATTAATGTCTGAAATTAAGGCTTAGGTTGCCAGTTGTGCCAATTTGTTGTTCTTGGCAAATGTAGGTCTGAAGGTCATTTCAGGGTTCACATGTAAAGCAGGGTACAAGCACAAATGTCAATCAGGGCAAAGTGTTGCAATATGTACATCACCCAGCATAATTAATACAGTTTTAAAAAGCAGAAAAATAACTTCCGGTACCACTTAACAGTTAATAGTTGTGGACACAATTTTAGATTGCATTAAGAAGGTTAATATTTTGGTGTTTTAACACATTTTGATTTTTTTTTTGCATTGTAGATTGTCTCTTGGAAAGAAGTAACCCATTCAGGGAGCGCATTCATTTCGTGTGTTCAGTTCTCTGCCCACAGCATCCAGGAACGTGTTCTTAGTTTCTGATAAGAATTCAGAGGGGCTTACCAACTCATGAAAGACAGAGTCCAAATTCAGAATGGTGTACTAGTTTACTTAGTCAACACATCCGTTGTTCAGATTCATGTTAATTTTCTGAAAGTGCTACTGTACATACTTTTAAACTCATTGTAAATTCTATGCAACATTCAGATCTATCATGAAAATCTTAATTTAAATAATATTTTATCTTCAGCTGCTGTTTGTTGCTGTTGATGTGAAAAATGGCATGTTTTTGTGATGAAGGCTAACTGAGAAGTAAAAAAAATCTATCCATTCTCTAAAGAATGACCAAGAAATTTGCTGTGCTGCTTTGGCCCATGTGATGGTGAGAGCTATGAAAGAATTGCAAAATAAAGCCTTTTTTATTTCAAACTGTGCTAAAGGTGTGTATTTAACTCTGTTAAAGCATAATCCTATTTTAGTTTAACATATTGTGTCTGTGTGTAAGTAAAAAGAAAGTTATCAGAGTAGCTTTACACTTTTATTGTTTTATTAATTGCGTTTCTTTTTTAGGAGCATTGTCTGTAGGGTTGTGTATTGTTTTGCCAATGCCAATATTTATGCTTGCAATTATTAATCTTCTACTACTCACAATCTGGTGCAAAAAATAGACATCACATGAAAAGATTTGGCTGTTGTGTATAAGGTAAACAAGCTAAATTGTTTACTGTCTATAACAATAGAGGGGAAATTGCTACAAATGTGTGGTCAACAAATACCTGGTGGTGATGTCCAGAAAGTCACTCCTATCCCGGTCTAGCATGTACCATTTGAAAATGCCAGCTATGTTAGCTAGCGTGAACATTGTATAAACACCAGTAGCAGCAATGTTTGTTCAGGAGCTTTTGGTATCGACCAGTCAGAAACCGGTACCAAATTAGTACCAGTTCTTGATAACACTTGCCTAATAGTCTGTCATTGGGTTTATCTGTATGCTGGTCTGAAGCATAAATCTTTTAAATTGTATGATAAATCATGTTCAAAATGATCTGCTGGATGTTCCTGCAACCCTGCCTTGTTTATCTCCTCTTGCCCTTTTTTTCTCACTTACTTGCAAAATCTTTAGATGAGTGTGGCTAGTCTAACAGCTCTTTTACTGGCTTTGCAGAAGATTTTTGCAGATTCTTTCTGCAGAATCTTTAACAGGTACAGATAAGCCACTCCTTCGTTAGTGTTTTTGTTTTTTGAATGGGTTGCCTACATATACATGTATTTTGACATTTTATTCCTTTGGTGTACTTGTTATAGTTTTCTTGTTTGGACCAAGAGAACTGCTTGCCTTGTGTTTGTCTTCACGTCTCTGTTCTACTGGAGCGTAAGTGTTTAAGGGAGAACCAACATTTTATATTCGATTGTGCATTTCTGGCTCAGTGCACTTTAACATGAGCCTCGCAACAGTTCAGGAAGTAAACATGCTTCAGCCTAAGTGGATAAAGGCTGAAATTGCTGACTACCTGCTCTTTTCAATGGATCATCAGGGGTTCCATTAAAGCTCTTATATTAATCTGTGTTGTCTCGTTATAATTAGATCATATTAAGCCCTTTGTGCACGTAAGAAGATGGAGTTGTGCTCTGCCCCTATGGATTATTCAAACCTCACGAGATCTTGTCAATGAGCATTTACATGCTTTGTGCACATTCAGCTGCCTGTGTCATGCTTAGGTTGAATGTAGATTCATTATTTCTTCTGTCCTGAAACGTAACTAGTTTCTATGGAACTTATATGGAATGAAAAACGTTTGGTGATGGTTGTTATCCTATATTTATTCTGAAGAAAGAAATGTAACCCATCAAAAAAAAAAAAATCAAATAAAATCTAGATTCAACCCTGAATTACTCCAGTCACAGGCTGCAGATTCCTCCTGCCAACTGAACGTAGCTCTTTGTGCCACTAGATGGTGCCACACACTGTTCTTTAGAGTTAACGTCCTTCTGTGTAAAACGCTTGAAGGTTTGTGGGCTGGAGTGGTTCCTGGGCCGTTCCTCCACACGCCTGGGTCGAGAGAGAAGGGGGCAGCATGCGTTTGTTGCCTCGGGTTTCTAAGGCCTTCATTCATCCTTAATGGGCCCCTGTACAATGTGGACGCCCCATGAAAAGCTCTATTGAGTCAGAGGGGGCTGGGTTGCATGTGTATTCATGAATACGGGCAGCAGGTCTGCAATGTGTAAGCCTTTTCTCCCCAAGGCCCTTGCAGGCGTCCCCATCCTACTACCCAGCCTCCTACACAAAAAAAACCCATCCTCACCCCCCCCCCCAGGTTATTGTAAATGTTTCCTCATTCAATTCTGATTTTCAGTTTTGTGCTCAATTATTTGTAATAGTGACTTGTATTAGGACAAATACTAGGACAAGCACACATAAAGTATATATATTAAACCTAGATTCAGGAGGTTAAGGGGAACTATAGTGATTTTCTTTTCTGTTCCACCTCCCTTTTCTCATTGCGTGTAAAATGCTGTGGTCATCCAGAAGAGCGTCACACCTGACCAAGCGATGTGGTCATTAAGCTGCTGAAGGTGGTGCTTGTGTCTTTTTTTCCCCCTCTCCTTCCCCTGCCTCCCTCCCCCCCAATCTCCTCCTCCTCTTCCCCCTGTCTCCCCCCCACCCCCTGGCGGAAAAGGGCCGGCTTATTGCTCAGCTGGTGCGTTTCCACAGCAACGCTGACCTCATGCTGCGACAGGCAATCTGGGCCGGTTGCCATAGCGATCAGCCATGACATCAGACCTTAGCTCCAGTTGCCATGGCACCACACCCACTGGCTCAGCAGCTATTTCTGTGTGTGGCGCTCGGAGCCAACAGGCAGAGCAGCTACAGTGTCACATTTTTATTCATGATTACGCCTCCTTTGTTAGAAGCCCCTTCAAAGGGCCAGTGTCTGTCTGCCCTCTCTGTGTGGTACAGTTATCTGTGTGCTCCTACAGCCTGGAGCCGCTTCACTCTGAGCCCCGTTGTCTGTACGTTTCATGTCGACCATCCTGTGTTTTGGCATTAATGTGGGTCTGGCCTGTCACTGCTCATCGCTTCCATTTTTGATAAAAGGCAGCTAAGAAAAAGCATTCAGTTCAAATTAGTGCTAGATGTGTCTCCTTTGGTTTTCACTACTGCCTTTTGTTTATTCATTTTACTGCTTTCTTTGAAGGGAAAAGACAGATGGCTTTGACAGCAGATGTCTGTGTGTTTGGAGAGAGAGAGAGCGAGAGAGAGATTAAATGAATTGCAGTGAGTGTTCTATACTGTCTACTGATGCCTGTCTGATGTCTACAGATGGTCTCTAAGGACAGTAAGATGTGTATTTAATCTAAAGATGGCGCTATAGGTTAACTAATGTATAACACCAAGTGCAGCGGCCTCAGTGCAGTTCCATTTTATACTGCACTGCATTACCTGTTTTGACCTTGTAGATGGAAATTGCAGGTTAAATACATGTAGCCTAGCTAAAGTCAATGTGTGTTTGCTTGTTTGTGTGTTTTCAGGACAAATATATCTTTATTGAGACAAATGGGACCGACCACTTTTTTTGCATTTTTCTAAATATTTTTGTTACTAAATTTATTTGAAAATTCTTAATTGATAAATCTAAATTTTTATTTATATACAGCCATGGGAAAAATAAAAGAGTGAAACTGCTGGAGCACATAGAAAAGCTGCTATAAAAACATCACTGCACTTACAACACACATACAGCTCACACTGTAATAGTAGCAATCTGTGTATTTTACACACACACACACACTGCTGCAAATTGTGAACAGAAAAAAAGGGAAAAGTGGTCTCTTATTTTTTCCATGGTGCTAAAAAGTATTCACCCCCTTAGCTTTTTACCTATTTTGTTACATTCCAACCTGTAATTTAAATGTTTTATTCTTATTTAGAATTTTACTAGAATTTGACTAAAATTTTACTTTTAAGTTGGTGAACTGAAAGGGGGTGCATATGTATTCACCCCCTTTGCTTTGAAGCCCCTACAAAGTTCGGGTGCAACCATTGACCTTCAAAACTCACATAATCAGTGAAATTATGTCCACCTGTGTGCAATCTAAACACTTCTCTGAAAGGCCCCAGAAGCTGCAACACCACTAAGCAAGAGGCACCATGAAGACCAAGGAGCTCTCCAAACAAGTGGTTGAGAAGCACAAGTCAGGGTTGGGTTATGAAAAAATATCCAAATCTTCGATGATCCCCCAGACTACCATCAAATCCACCATCTTCAAACAGAAAGAATATGGTACCACAACAAACCTGTCAAGAGAGCGCCACCCACCAAAACTCACAGCCCTGGCAAGGAGGGCATTAATGAGAGACCAAAGGTATCCCTGAAGGAGTTGCAGAGTTCCACGGCAGAGACTGGAGTATAGGAGGCATGTTTTGAGTTTGCCAAAAGGCAAGTGGGCGACTCTCCAAAGGTAAGGAGGAAGGTGCTCTGGTCAGATGAGACTAAAACTCAACTTTTCGGCCACCAAGGAAATGCCATGTCTGGCACAAACCCAGCACATCCCATCACCCCAAGAACGTCATCGCCAGAGTGCAACATGGTGGTGGCATCATAATGCTGTGGGTATGTTTTTCAGCAGCAGGTACCGGAAAACTGGTCAGAGTCGAGGGAAAATGGATGGTTCTAAATACAGAGATATCAGTCTGCCTGTAATTTGAGAGTGGGACAGAGGTTCACCTTCCAGCAGGACAATGACCCAAAGCATACTGCTAAAGCAACACTCGAGTTGTTTAAGGGGAAACATTTAAATGTGTTGTAATGGCCTAGTCTAAGTTCAGATCTCAACCTAATTGAGAATCTGTGGTCAGACCTGAAGATTGCTGTTCACAAGCAAAAACCATCCAAAATGAAGGAGCTGGGGCTTACTTTTGCAGGCCACTGTACATGCATTTCTGTTTCCACACACAAGCACAAACTGATCAGCCATAACATAAAACCTCTGACAGGTGAAGTGAACAATATCTTTTAGTACCTATCATAGGGCAGAGTCCAACTATCTACCCATCGGGTAGCTGACGGGTAGATATTTGCTGAAATGCGCGGATTTTAATATTCTGGAATTTTACGAGCGGGTATGCGGGCGGGTCAGTCATTACATACGGGTGGATAGCATATAAACGAAAATATCTATGTATTTCACTGTCATGTACACACCGTCATTATTACAGTGTGTTCACTGCTCTCTAGTGAGAGATTTTTCTTCTGCTGGATTTGTGATCCAAGAATGCAGGACGCAGGTCAAACTACATCATAGGGTGAGGTACATTACACAGGAAGTGAACTGTCCAGTCTTGAAGTTCAAGTGTTGAAATCATGAAACATGGACAGATTTAAGTATTTAAACAGCTGTAAAGGGTCAAATTGTGATGAACAGGTGAATGGGCAGAGCTTTTCCAGAATGGCAGGTCTTCTGTAATGTAACCGTTATCCAGTGGTTAGTACCTACTAAAAGTGGTCGCCCAAGACTCATGTGGTCAGTGACGACTAGCCCATCTGGTCTGATCCCCTTAGAAGAGCTACTGTAGCACTAATTGTTGAAAAAGTACATGCTGGCTATGATGAAAAGTTAACAGAACACAGTGTATCTCAGCTTGCTGTGTATGAGGCTCACTAAGCCAAGGCAATATTATACAGGACTGACTTAAAGGATCTTCTGCTAACACCTTGATGCCATTTATCAGGGCAAGCACACCTTCAGAGAGCTTGTGGAGTTCATCCTAGATGGACCAGAGCTGTCAGTGGCATGAGGGGGACTTATCCAACTAATGTCCTCACAATTTGGCTCTTATCAAAGTTGCTCAGATTCTTTCACTTGCCTATTTTAACTGCTTCTAACGCTTCAGCTTGGCATCAAACTGTTAGCAAAAGATCCTTTAAGTCAGTCCTGTAAGCAGCAAGGTGAGGCCTTCAGACTTTCAGACTTGTTTGTGTAGCACATCCCACAGCGGGTTCAACTGGATTAAGATCTGACCCAAGGTTTCACAGCAGAACATTGACAGGAGCATAATATTGCCTTGGCTTAGTTTCTCCCCTGGTGCCGTCTCTTCCCCAGGTAAGCAACACACACACATCTGGTCATCCAGGTGTCTGGACCTGATATCCACCAAACACAGGTCACTGTTTTTCACATGCTACCTGATATATCCCACCACTTGACAAGTGCTGTTGTCACAAGATAATCAGTGTTATTCACTTCATATATCAGTGCCATTTATGTTGTGGATGACCTGTGTATGTATGTATGTGTGTATTTTCTAAAAGTGAATTAAGGCTGGGAGAAAAAAAATGGGATGGTATTTTTAAAGCACATTTAAAAATGTAAAATATAACCTATGCTATAACTTGCACAGACCAAATTTTATGTAATAAAATACAAATTAGGATAATGAATTTGTGCATGAATGTAGTATTCCCATGTGTCTAACCGAGAAACACATGTGCAGTCAGTGCCTGCATGGTTCCTCTGGCTCATTAAAGGTGTGGAGGTGTGTGTGTGTGTGTTTGTGTGTTTTTGTGTGTTGTGCAATGAGGCCCACATGGCAGAGGTGTGGAGCTCAGCAGACCCTTCCCCCTCTTACAGACAGTGATAAAAAGGTGCCTTGTATCTGCTCTCCCTGGCCCCTTTTCTTCATCCCACCCTTGTCACACTCCCTTCTTTCTTACCTCTCTATAACACGTTGACCCGGTGTTCTCACATTTAAATACCCTGAAACATTAAATATACAGTATTGTCTCCATTCAAGATTCTTTCACTTCCCAAGTGTTTTTGCCATGTGTCTAGAAATGTGTCCGCTTTCAGCATTTTTTTTTTTGCGTAAGTGAATTAACCTGATCACCCCCTTCCCTGCCCGCCACCCGCTCTCCGTGGTCGTTAATGGAGATTGGTGGAATAATATCCTAGTTCAGAGCCATCGCTCATGGCGCATTTACACACACATCATCTGTTTTCAATAGAAATCATGCCTATCAACTTAGTATGGCACAAGGAGGAAATTTTGCCCAGCAGAGCATTTCTCATCAGTCTGGACGCTTCTGTCAGCATGCCTGCATCATTTGCCACTCGTTCTCTTGAATCGTATCATTATCTGAATGCAGGTATGATGAACCACCAATGCAAACACTATAGAAACATCTGTGGGTTGTGAACAGCACACATTTTAGGCAAGTTAGAACATTTCTAGCCTCTGAAGACAGTCTGCTTTTTGTTTGCCCTGGAAAGGAAAAAGTGAGTTAAAAGGAGAGACTCATTTGCTTTTTCTGCTTGTTCCATTCCAGTTGCAATAAGTAGTAACACACATTTTTACAGTAAACTGGAGTCTTCGCCAGTCGAGCTTGAACACTCTTGGCATTGTTGGTGTTGAACATTTTAGTTAGTTATATAGTGGGAAATGTTTACATGGAATTTAAATAAAATTTTAATTCTCTAAAGATCCAATTTACACCAATTCTACATGAGCAACATTAAAATCACTCATCTGCTTTGAGTTACACTCTCTTTTTCAGAGGATCTCACCTCCACGCAGCAGCTCTTTGATGTGTGTAAACTTAAGCGCTTCCTGTTTTCATGTGACCATGCTTCCTGTGGTGAGGGTGAGGAAGTGAGCCTAACGTACCAAACAGTCGGCCCATGGTCAGTCAGTGCATGAACTCTGTGCGGCATAGTCCTTTCACATTGCGTGAGTAAGATGTGTTTCGGTCTGTTGTCTGTACAGTAACTGCAGCCAGAAGTACACGTGGAATTTAGAAAGTCTGTAGAACTTTTGATGGGGAGTAGATTGCTAGTTAACATAAAGCTAGCCTCAGGCTACTCATGATCTAATTGAAAAAAAATGGGACAAAATCAGTGCACCTGCACTTTATGGCCACAAGTATGGTGACACCTGACTATCACACATATATGACATTGTTGGACAACCCAACATGTTCCATCTCAAAAGAGTTCTAACCCTGGATCTTGATTTGTGCTCAGGGGCAGAGTTATGCTGGCACAAAGTTGGAAGTTGCCACAAAATTGTTTATTGTTTTATTTGTATGCTCTAACATAAACATTACCCTTCACTGGAACTAAAGGGCCAAACCCAAACCATTATCCCCCCTCCACCAAACTTTACTGTTGGCACTGTGCATTGTAGTAGGTAGTGTGTTCTTCTGGCATCCACCAAACCCAGATTCATCTGTCAAACTGCCAGATAATGAAGAATGATTCATCACACCCGAGACCATGTTTCCACTGCTCCAAAGTCTGCTTTACATCACTCCAGCTGACACTGCGCATAGTGATCTGAGCTTCTGTGTTCTTCCAGAGGCAGTTTGGAAGTCTGTTTTTCCTTATTCAACAGAGGATGGGTTTACATGGTCTACCACTAAGCTGATGTTGGAAACTCTTATATGTTTCCATTTTACAATAATTGCTCTTACAGCCGACCGCGACAGATTTAGCAAGGAAAACAATTCATATACTAATTTGTTCAAAGGTGGCATCCAATGATAAAGTCACTCTACTGCCGGTGTTTTTCAGACGTGTCAGATCCACACACCCGTGGTCTTGCTTGTTTGGTAAATTAGGAAATGTGTCACATTAGTGTGCACTTAAGCAAACCACAAATTCCACAGTATGCACTTTGGAACAGGTCAAACATATTCGCTAACAATATTTACAAGTGTACTTCGCACATTATAATAATAACATATTTGTTAATCTGTATAAATACTCACCTTTAAAACTTGCCTGTCTACCCGAATCCACCAGTTTTGCTCTGTCCATGACAACATTCTGGGATGTAGCATATAATACAATGCAAGATAAAACAATAGCATAGACAAAATAGTGCATAGTAAACACATTCTCATACTAAACAAGAGGGAAAACAGCCCTTGGTTTGTGTGTATATCACTGTAAACTGAATGTCTTTTTTTTAACCATATGTGGTTGGTGAACAATTTGTGAATATTACAGTAATGTTAATAAAATATGTCTCCCTGTCTCCCTACATTCCCTCTGTTCTTGCTGAATTTGGGAGTGAGCCCGTGATCTGTGTCTGCTCAGTAAATGTAAGCACATTTTCATTAGACATTCCTTTTCCCAACATAAAAGAGCATGAATATTTTTGCGGTGTTACACACAATAAGTTAATGCTAAATAGGGAATAGTAATTCATTAATGAAACTGTATGGCTCAAGACTAACACCATCCCAGTTGTGAAAATAGTGCATGGGATCTCTTTTAGGATGCTTTCTCAAAATCTGTAAAATATATAGTCATAATATCACAAACATGCTACGTTTTAGTACCAGCCATAAACATAGTTATGGTTAGTGCAGAAACCTTTTGCTAGTGATGATGCTTAAGCAAATTTGTCCCATTCAGAAATATATAAATGTTGACAAAAACAGTATACGATAAAAATTGAGTGTCATTATTTACATTTATCTTTTGCGGAAATAAAAAGTAGCTCATGAATTATTATAGAAATAAGTGTTGTTTGCAGCACTTTATAGAATTGATTTTCTGCATTTTGTAGAGGGGTGATATAAACAACAGGGAAATCAATAGCCATCATGACTTATTAAAAGTTGTAGGCTAATAGTTGAGTTGTTTATCATAGCCACCTTTTGAGTCTAGTACAAAAAAGCATAAAAGGTGATTTAGTCATCTTGTACAATGTGTTCACCACATGGTCAGACTCCACATTACAGTAAATAAATGGAACACTCTGAGGTAACCTGCTGAGGGACAGATTTAAACTCAATCACAGTGAACAGTGTACTGTCCCTCCTCATCATGGCCTTGACCCCTAGCTGTTACAGGGTTACAGAATCAGGTCGAGCAACTGGGTTGTGGTAGGGACGTGTGTGATCTGAGGAAAGCTTCAGTTTAGGTTGAGCCCTGCTCTGTCCCCCATAGAGACGCATGGCTGAGCGGTCATTAATCATGCTGTCTGTAGGAGGTGTCCCTCTCTTTCTACTATCCCACTCACCTCCCCGCTTACAGCTCACTCTCCATTTCACACACACATGTTCACATTCACACTCTCATTCGTGTCTTCTCTCCTCGAAAAAAAGAGCTCTTTCAGTTCCATCTTCCTCAGCTCTGGCTGTAACACTTTTTCCCTCCCTGTTTGTATCGTATTTATGCTTCTGTCAAATGTGTGTTTAATATAGAGCTTGCCAAACTCTACTTGTATTATAAGATGTAAATGATTTTACTGAGATGGCTGTAAAGCTGCATTTCTCTGTATATATGTGTAACTTAAGGTAACGAATGTACAGTTACACACCTTCCTTTTTCAGTAACAACTGATCTGAATAACCCGCTGTAGAAGCTTTGTAGATGCTTATCTTGCACTTAAATACATTACAAAATATATACCAAATCTATCAAATATTTCACAGGTCTACACATAACCTTAAAATGTTCTTTGGTAAAGATAAGAGTTCTATATAGAACAGTAAACGCGTAAGATTTTAAAATTCTCATACACACACACACACGTATATATACACACATGTATACACCAAAATGGATCTGCTATTGTAAAAATTCAAACCACTTTTTTTGTAGTATACATAACCATTTTTGTCTAACCCTATCCTTAACATTATTATCAACTCAAAATCTAATGGTAACTCTGGTTCTATACACAACCGTGGTAGAGATTCTAACCCTAAATAACTGAAAATTTTTTAATAATTTGAATTTAGAACATCAGTAGGGCACTATCTTATCTTTTTTCCATTTTCCATTTTTTTTCCATTTCATACATAAAGCTCATCTGTATTTTTTCTCGGTACACCTCTAGGGCTATTTTGCCTGCAGACAAAGTCCTGCTTTCATTGTGATCACAGAGAAAATGTGTTTGTTTGCTTGTTTGTTTTTTCATTTATTTTGACATCCTCAGCCTTGAAGAGTGGAGTGTTTGTTAGTGAAACGCTGTTCCTGAAGAGAACCGGAGAATGTGCTGCAGGCCGGATCCATGTGTGTGTGATTGTGTGGTTCCATTCACAAAACAAAACTGCTGTGCAAAATATTCTCCTTTTGGCCAGGAAATGCCATGAAGATCATTACTAACTAATATGTGGCTCTCCCTCGTCTGCATCTTTCAGGACGGTTGTTTTGCAGCAGCCCGGCATCCACTTCTGTTCCTCATGGAGAGTTCACGGTGGATTGAGGCAGCTAAAGTGAGCTGCAGGGTTCAGCTGTTCTGTATCTTTTGTCCAGCTGGTGGAACAGGCCCTCACACACGACAACAGCAACACGGACGCCTTTTACTATCCGCTCTCTGAATATTCCCCTACATCATTTTTTTTGCTGATGGTCTGTGACAAAAGCGTTTATACACGTCATGTGTCTCCAGAATGTTCAGCGAAAACATTCCTCACTCTGTAGACAACTCCTTGCCATGAATTCAGGGCAGCGTGAAGGTTCTTCGTACTAAAACCTAGTATTATACACTCAAACATAAAAAAAGGTTGGCTGTGGGATTCTAGAAAACACTTTACAAAGGATTCTTCTCAGATTTATAAAAATGGAGCCTTCTATCCACCTAATGGTAGTTAAACCTGTGGTTTTTCCTTTAAAGTATAATTATTTTTAAGGGTGTAGTTTTCATTTTTGTGCACTAGATGCTGTTTTTCCTGTGTCAAAATTTCACGATGAATGGGCCAATAAAAAAATGCCCAAAATGTATTTTCTTTACTTGCATTTAAAATGAAGACAGTTACTTATTTGGAAATATGAGTTTTTTTCCTGACAGTGACAATATGTTTAACATTGAGTATAGCTGACTGTTTAAACCATAAGCTTTTCCATTGTCCTTTGCTGGTTCATCGCATGAAACTCATTTATATTTCGTCTAATGCTCACAATGCTGGTGGTTCATATCCAATTATTCTTCTCCCTCCCCTCCCCCTGTCTTTGTTGGGCTGGTCTATCCCACTCACATTGCAGAAGGATAGAAATGGGAATAGTGCACAAAGCAACCTTTCTGTCACCAAACATGAATATGTATTCATTGTGTGCACATGCCTGCCTTCTCCTCTCTGCCTCCACCTCTCCCTTCCCCCCATGCTGGCTCCTTCTGTCTATCAAACTCCACATTTCCCCCCCGATTCTGTTTCATGTCTCTCTTTGTATTGCTATCTGGCGTCCTCATTTATCTAAGTTTGTCTCCTTGCTGTCAGAGGCTCTGCGAGCTCTGGCTTGTCAACCCGCGCAGAAGTGCTGAATGTGCTGCATTCTTGCCGTGGCTGGAGACCACTTTTTTACATGAAAATTATTCGTGCAGTGCTCATTTTAATTCGGAGTGGGAACCAGTTTGCCCTCATGTGTCCTTACTGAGTCATTATCTAAATACAGCACTCTAAATCCCAGCTTATGTGCAATATTCGGCACCACCTCCGTCTTCAGGTGTGTTTTCAAAGAGGGCGTTCCCTCAATGGTGTTTTGTATGCCTCTTATGCTCTGCCTTCTCAAAGGTAGGGAAAATGAAGCAGCAATAACAAAATCTGTAGTCAAAACAAAGCCTGGATTGTTAATGGGTTGATAAGGGGTTGGAGCTGACTGCATTTTGCAGTGTAACATTGAATCCAATTATATATTAGTGCCATAATATATGGAGTAGTATGTGAATTGTGAAAAATACAGTTAAAGAAATATACAGTAAAGCCATGATCATGTGAGAACTTGAGAACTTGAAGTTACTTCCTTAGAGGGCTGGTTTGCAGTCCCGTCCTTAGCATCTCAAGATGACAGTAGTAGCCTCGGGCTAAATGTGTAGAAAGAAGCTGTGGTAGATGTGTCATATGTTGATTAATTGTGGTTCTGCTGAATAAGGCTGGGAGCTTTTTCTTTTCAGGCAAAGCTGATGGATTCTGTCTCATAACACAGATGGCCATAACATTACCAGTGCAAGCTCTTTGACCTGTGGAAGTGCCTATTGGCATTCATTTCAAGTCATTTCATGTGATTTTGACAGGTGCAGCCACGTCTGAAATCACTGATATTTGCCATAATGTATTCATCGGTTTGTCTATTGGTCGTAGTATGCACTCCTTTAAAGGCTAGGCGAAGATCCCCCTTATAGGATTATCATCCTCTATGATTACTGCTGGCTGTGTTTAGGTCTGTCCAGCTGCTTTCATGAGCCCTAATCCTGATTTAATGCTTAGTGGGTAAAAAAGTTCTTTAGCTTAAAAGATGGTCTTTTGACTTTTAAAATGCCGGCAAGCAGTGTTGCAAAGGCTTGGCCATATCGGTCCAGCCTCAGTTGTCAGGAGAATGTCACTACTAGTCCGTCTGGTTTTAGTAACAATATTCATAACAGGTCTATTGAGTTTCAAGACCAGGCTTACTTTTTTGAGTCTTCTGTAAATAGTTTTCAAGTATATATTTATCAGCTCTATGAAGACAAAAATGTCAAAAACATTTTCAGGGCTTTTGTCCTTTGAATATGCATTGTATGTCCAAAAGTTTACAAACCTTCCAATGAGTGATTTTATCCACTTAATGCACATTCATTGCTGATGTAGGTATTAGATTGTGCACATGTAGTATCATTTCCATTAAAAAAGCAGATAGAATGTGACACACTTGTAAAACCCCACATGAGCCTAAGGGCACAGTTCCCAATGCTGGCTGAAGAGCTGTACAGTGGATCTTTGCAGTTGTGTTCTCTGGCGATATAGAGCTCCACCCAGTACCTTTGGTAAAGGTAAAAGGGGCATTTGACTGATGCTCTTATGCAGAGCACTTATAATTATTAGTTACAGGGACAGTTACCCTGGAGCAACTGAGGGTTAAATGTTTTGCTCAAGGACACAGTGGTCGAAAGTGAGGGTTTGAACTTACGACTTACTGGTCTTCGGGTTTACAGGCAAGAGTTTTACCCTCTAGGCCTCTACCACCCCTTTGGAGTGCCATGTGTGACCTTTAACTAATTATCCAAAATCAGTACTGGTTTCAGAAGAAACGCTGGATGAGCAGGTGTCTGGAAACATATAGTGTAGGTGAGGAGCCAGAGAAGGAGGGCACTATCGTAACCAAAGTGTTGCATTGGTTACTCTCTCCAAAGTGTCCTGGAGATGACGCCTGTGGAAACAGCTTGTTGCTTATGTGCCGTCAGCATCCCTGGTGGCCCTAAATGAGCTCATGATATCTGATATGAACTGAGCCACTGAGCTGAACTCTTAAATCTGTCTCATCCAAATGGAGCTCCTCTCTCTTTGTCTCTCGCTCATTTTGTGTGATCTGACGAGATCCTATGAAATATCCTTTGTGTGTTAAGTATTTCTTTTGTGTGCTCGAAATTTTAAAACCAGAGTTCAGAGTGAGTGCATACTGTGAGGGTCACTGCTCTGGAAGATTTTACCTTGAGCTGCATTCCAGTTTGAATAAGCCATAGATTCCCTGAAGCCTTTTTTGTACTGGAGATATTAGACTGATATTTGGTTAATTCACTGAAAATTGGGTGTAAAGTGGATAGGCTGGTTCTTCACACTGCCATTTGTTTATCTCTCACTTAAGGCTTCATGGCTGGATGTAAGGGAGGGGTTGTTCTCTGATAGTAGGTAATTTGACACCCGCTAACCTCCTTTGATGTGTATGTTCTCTACCTGAAACAAAGACACAAGCGCAAAAAGCAAATGCCAAGCTTATAATTACACTGTTGTAGCAAAAACGTTGTACTTCAGAAATGATACAGGAAGGAAAAACATTCTTATTTGTAATGTGGGTTCATTCATTATGAAATTTACACACATAATGGACTGCTGGTATTTTTATAGTTGTTTTTTTATTAGCTGCTTGGCTAGTGGCTTGGCTAAACATCATGCTTGGCGGCTGAGAAGTGTAAAAGGCTACAATACCTCACCACCCTCACTCTGCACAGAAAAAAAGATCATGTAAATCAGACCAGTAAAAATGCAGTACAACATTATGCCGTTCAAGTGAGACTGGGATTATTTTGATAGGATTAAATTGAAAGAGACGATCCACAGCTGCTGGATCTGCAGATGTGCAGTTTAGATTGAGAGAGAAGCTGTGACTTCCAAGGCCAGAGGAAAGACAGAAAGACTGGCAGAGATAAAGAAAACCAGAGTGGTGAGGAGGAGATATTGACTTTGTAGAAATACTGGATCTCTTTGTGCATGGCTTCTAGAATTCCTAGTCACGGGACTTTCACTTTATTATCAAAAGATATGCCAAAAATGTCAATATTCAACATTTTCATCTTACACACTGTATATCACAACATTTTGTGTCTATGAAAATGTTGGAATGTATAATAAGAACTGTTGAACAGTAGTGCAGCATATAAAAAAGCACTGTGGAAAAACTACAGTGTACATTTGTGCTTATTAAACAATTGCTAAAATAAACTACAAAGAGACAGGAGGAGAAATTTACATTTATGGCATTTATCAGACGCTTTTATCCAAAGCAACTTCCACTCTCTAACTACAGGGGACAGTCTCCCTGGAGCAACTTGGGGTTAAGGGTCTTGCTCAGGGACCCAGTGGTGGTGCTGGAGGTAGGTAGGCAAGTATCCTTGTTCGGAGGCAAGTATCCTACCACTAGGCCACCCCCCGACAGCTGGCAAATTAATAAACTAAGTGACTGGTATATTGGACTGATATTAAATCAGTTGCTCTTTCATTGCTGTTACTAAACGCTGGATATAGTTTACTGATTCTCCATAAATGGTCTGTTTTTTATGATGCAAGTTCAGTGTTGAGGAGCACTGATAGCTTGCACTAAGACATGCTCGGAAATGTTTATTGTGATGTAATTTATTGCATATAACATTATATCATATGAATATACTGCTCACCTCTATTTCACATTGATTCACACCGAGAGAATAGACAGAAGTTTGAGTGGTCAGGTGTGTAAACCACAGACTGAACCACATTATGGTTTCTTTCATAACGTCAGCAGATGTGCTATCCTAAGTGTCATTCCTCTCAACTGGAAACAATACATATTCAAGAGAGAGTGCTGTGAAGAGTGGCGGCGTGGAGTGAGCTGATATTACGGCTGCTGAATTAATGCTACTGTGCTGAAGTGCAGTCAGATTTTGTTATATGTCATGTTGTATGGCCACACACTGTGTACCTGTAAGTGAATGTGTTCATGTGAGTGACAGGCCACAAGCAGATGCTCATTTCAAGTTTCACAACCTGAGCAGCAGCACTCAGGTGCTCTATGTAGGGGCTTATCTAATTAATAAACTTAACTGGGCAGAGCATATATATATATATATATATATATTTTTTTTTATTATAATTTTTTTTTTTCAGGGTATTTTGTATCCATAATTTGCAAAATACTTTCAGCTTTCTTCTCTCCATAATTAGCATTAAACATTTGACCTTTGAAATCACTTTTTTCTAACTGAGGGTGTCTTGAGTGCAAAAGTGAAACTGTTTTCAGCACCAGCGGCTTTGTTCCTGTTCTTCACACCGCTGTCTCACATGCACGTAAAAACGCAGTACATGACCCACTTACTGAAGCACAGTCTACTGGCGTGACTCAGTAACAAACCAATGAGATAAAAATGAAAGTCCGTTCATTTGAGGCCTTTAGAGCACACGGGCGAGCTCCACATGATTGTCCTACAGCCCAGTGTGCTCGCTCTGCATTTTCCATTTGTGCTCAGTCTCATCAGTATGATGAATCTACTCACCCGTGTAACAGAGATTAAACAGCAGCGGTTATGACACCCTATATCTCAGCCAGCTTTCACCTCCCAGGGAGTGTTTTTCTTAATATGCTCAGTTTCTTTTCTAGGCTGAAACTGAGGAAGGGAGGTAAGATTTTGCTTTTTTCTTTTTAGCATGCAACCAGATCTACAGATTCCATCTACACAATTTATCAGCACTCTTATTGTAATGACAGGGCCTAGAGGATTCATTTGATAAGTGACCAACATTATATGGTAGATCAAGTATCTGCACATTCTGCACCACATACGATTAATTGTTAAACAAAAGCAGCACAGGTCTGATTTGGTCCAGTGACTTCCATCTGCAGACCTTAAATACCTGGTCTAAGGGCAGGATTCATGAATGTGCCATTTTAAAGACACAGGACAGCAAAGGCAAGCCACAACAGAATGAAAGCTCCCTCACCACACCTTAACAATGTCTTTTTTATCTGGCTGAAGAGTTATATTTCTGGTGGAAAGAGTCAGAAGTGGTAGTGGTGGAGCCAGCTAAAGCTGGGTTATAGAAAATGAAATGATGTACAATACATATGTAAGTCCACATCTAAATGATACATGTTACAATCTATGGATAACTGTAATTCATTTGACCAAAGAAATATGTTTACCTCTAAAAGATATAATGTCAGAATTAGACCTGGTGGACTGGTGGGAAATTCATCTTATTTGCAAGCTAACTGGTCGCACTTCCTCAGGAATGAGCCATTCTTATCCAGGCCAATAACCACTGTGAAGCGTCATGAAGCACTAAATGAAAATGTGTCTCATATCCTTGCTC
The DNA here is from genome assembly GCA_037577145.1 of Brachypetersius gabonensis. NCBI lineage: Eukaryota > Metazoa > Chordata > Actinopteri > Characiformes > Alestidae > Brachypetersius > Brachypetersius gabonensis. The sequence goes on from JBBJLR010000111.1 coordinate 10,365,039, forward strand.
TAGTGTACTGATGGGGTTTTATATCGTAACCCTGCCTTATATTGCATCAGAATGAATGAATGTGTCTCATCCTCCACTGACATAAAAAAAAGCTCATGTAAAGTAGCGTTATTAAAGTATCTGCTGTGCACTACATGCTTGGAACTAAAAATTACAATAATGTTCTAAGATGGCAGTGTAAAAATACATGCCAACCCCAGGCAACTCTGTATTATTAACAAACTGAAAGAGACATGAACTGAGACCAAATCAAACAAGGGCAATCAAACAAGGGCAATTCACTCCTGTAAACTTTTGTATAAGTGTAGCTATCTAAAACAAACTGTATCAGTGCCTGAAAGCATAAAGAAAATATACATTGCTATGCTTTGCTATATACAGGCTGGTCCACGTATGTAGGAGTATGTAGGAGTGTAATGTGACTGCGGTTGGTTTTGTCCACAAGACGTGTCAAGTATGAGACAAACTCTCTGCAAATAAGTGAGTCATGTGCACCTGTAACAGTTAAAGTTTTACATCCCCACCCTGAAATCCAGTAAACTCCCTCCTAGCTGTACATGCTACTATGGGATTTCAAGTCTTTACAGGCTAAGAGGAATGAGTAGTGAAATCTGCTGCACAGCAGCTAGAGTTCCTGTGTCGCATTTCTGAGGCATATTTGCTTCACGCCATTGTGTGTGTGTGTGTGTGTGTGTGTGTGTGTGTGTGTGTGTGTGTGTGTGTGTGTGTGTTTATAAATTCCAGGCAATGAGGAGCTGTAATTGGGCCACAGCAGAGCAGTTTCATAGGCCCTCCTCCTTTTGCACAGGGCCATTTGAGTGGCAGCTCACTGCTTCCTGAAGCTTCCTCCTGTACTTCTTTCCTTTCCTCAACCAAGTCCATGTATGGTAAGGGACTAATAGAGTAGACGGGAGGAGGGGCAGATGGGAACCGTCAAGGCCCCAGTGGTAAAATTAACTCAAGAATAACTATTTACTCCATGGAACAGCACATTAAAGATGGGCGAGGAGCTGCAACATTTGAAGTATAAGGAAATACACTCGAATTGTGTAATAAATCACTGAAAATCTGTAAAATGGTATTAAACTGTACTTTTGCAGTCAACTGGTGACTGTAGCTAATCTTTATAAGAGGTTACTCTTATGAATAGTATTTTTAATGGTAGAAAAGCAACGTTAACCACAGCCTGTAGACCTGTCTCCACAATCTTGGTCCTCCACAGAAGAAGATGACAGGACTGTGCATGTTAACTCGGCTTACTCCTACTTCGTAGGTCTGGCCTCCTGAGATTTCTCCGGACTGTCTGACTGGCCTAGTGCACTCCTGCCTCTCTCTGTTTCTGTCCATAAAAATTATTATTGGTATTCAGCTCAAAATTGTATTTTATTTATATATACTTTAACACACACACACACACACACACACACACACACACACACACACACACACACACACACACAGGTTAGAAGCATTAAAGTTGGTCTCCTCCATTGAGAAGAAACTGCTTGTATAGACATGTAAATGTGACTCACATTCCTTTGCTTGGCCAGCCCTCAGGATCTAGTCTGGTTCTGAGCTGGTCCACTGTCCTTAGTTCTACAGTTCTTTATGTTACTCTAGTGGAATTACAGCAGACCAGTAACATCAATATGTATTATTTTTAACTCACATGTCTAAAGGTCACAGCAGACTGGAGATGCTAGACTGACCTACATTCATTTATTCAGGCCTTTTCTTCCTGATTTGATAGTATAAATGGTACCAAGTGGGACTTAAAGATTTTAAACTCCTGTATTTTATTAAAATGGTAAAACTTCAAATGTACAACATATTGTGTCTTTTTATACTCCATGATTTGCATCTGAATTAAGTAAACTTTATTGTTTTATGGTGTCTCCTGTTGGACAGAACGACGGAAACCCTACCAATATTTAACGAAGCCAAAAACGGAACAGCCAGAAATGCAGTGGGAAAGAGCATTGTGAAGCAAGACTCCAGATCCAATTGTGGATCTTTGCTCCGCGTTTCCCTTTTCTCCTCGCCACCAGAGCCTGAGCAGTGTCAGCTTTCTCCGTCCTTCTCGCGCTATTTATTTCGTTTTCCACTCATATTCCGACTTGTCCCGCTTCCTCACGTCGTGGTTGGTTGATCATTTGTGAGAGTGCGCTGGTAGCCAATCTTAAAAGAGGCGGCCGGAAACAACTGGCCAATCCGGTCGCAGGAAGGGCGGGCTTTGCCAGAATGCGGGTGGTAAAAGAGAAACAACGAGTCCTTGCCTCCTACACAGTCCGCCATTTCATATTATCCACCTCGGCAAGTTTCTTACACCGTGTCATGGTGGAAACAACAACAACAGCCTGACCGAAAATTAGCCTACGGACCTAGCAGGCACTCAGTTTATGTCCTGTGCTGATGTACTGATAGTTTGAATGAATGAATGTTTGAAGCTTGATATCTATATTCATTTTTACACAGTATTTGACCAGTGAACGTGTTAATAAGCCTGTCAAACATTAAGCCCTCTCCGCCATTTTCTTATAAGTAGTTTTCAGGTAGGTTCTTGTGCTGAAGTAAATAATCAAAGGCTTATCAATAAGCCTTCTACAACATGATTAAGCCTACGCCAAGACTGGATAGGATTTTTAATGAAGATGAAGCACCACGGGCCTCTCAATATAGTACCAAGCCACTATGTTCAGTAGCACTCTTTCTCTTGATTATTACTAGACAGGTATGAGTAGTTTCCTTAAACCTGGGAATGCTTTTATGTAGGAATACTTCAATCTAGGCCTATTCTCGCAAGTTTTCTGTGCCTTTACCTGTGGGACTGAAAGGAACTAGGTTATTCCTGACTGACTGCAGTCTGCTGCAGTAGGATGAACAGCCTTGCCCACAAGCTCACAGCTTACTCTTCCAATACCTATCAAACCTTATATATCCCAGGCATGATCCCTTTTTCATTTTTTTGTTCAGAAAAAGTGATGTAGCTGCAGGCTTATAAACCACTGGTCTACAACAACAGATCTGCTTGATTGCTATTGAGTTTTGTAGACCGGGGATTTACACTGGCTTACTGAACTAGGCTACTGCAGACTATTTTAAGGCTGACTTTGGAGTATTAAGATCTCAGAATAGTTACAGGTGGAGCGAGGCAAGCCAGTGACATTGTAATCAAATAACAACAACTGAGCCCAGTGGAACCATATGATCAGTTTATCGCAAAGAAAAGTTTCTTACTGAGCTTATTAAGGCACATTGATGCCCAGAAGCATAAATTCTCTCCAAGTGACTTAAAAAAAATCAAAAAGATTTAGAAAGAAGAGTTGCTTGTCCAGTAGAAAATTTATTCGCAAACTCCCTCAAATGTGGGAAATGCATCTGTGAAAGTATTTTGCTGCCATCGGTTGTTTAAAGTTTTCATTTTACGCGAGTGGTTTAAGATGTGCTGCAAAATATTTAAGTAAATATGCTCAGAGATTGGCTTGGAAGTATGAGAAGCAGCAGTTAGTCTAGGGAGTTTTTGATCAGCAAATTCTGTTTTTATTAATTTATTTTAACAAGTAAAACTAAAGCTGTTTTTCTGGTTTGTGATCACATAACGGGTTCAGATGGCTCAGATTTAGCCCAAAAATGGAAAATCTCTGCAGTTTCAGTGAAACACCGCTAGATGGAAGCAGCCTACAAAAGGTCATGTTTCAGTGTCTGATGCCCTTCTTATGAGGGTATTGTAACATCATGATTGAACCTCTTTCTGCTAGCTTATTTTCTCCACTGTATCAGGATTCTCCTTTGCACTTGACCTGGACACCCATAATCTGTACATACATAAACCCAAAGCTACAGAAAATAGACCAATTCAAAAGTGTTACTGTAAGCGATTTGTCCCTTTGCATAACATCACAAGTCTCAATTACATATTGCTTAAATGTTTTATGTCCTTGCATGTCTTTGGATGAAGGATATAAGTGAAGCCTTCAATATTTATACAAGCTCATGAATACTGCACAGTCCTACTTGCTACACCGCTAATGAATAATTCATTCTTCATGTTTCATACATTTATAATGATCCATCAGACATCAAATCCATAGACATACATTAGGTGTTCTGTGGCTGAATGGATGCACACCAATGTTTTATACAATGTCATTCTTTAAATATGTGATCAGCTCTTCTGAAAGAACAAGGTAGCATCCAAAAAAGACTTACATTCTTTGCCCACATTTTACTTCATATCTGGAACAAAAAGCCAGCAGATTTATTTATTTTGTAAATTAGACAATCTTTATGTATAGATCTGCGAAAACGTCAATACCCACTCAATTTTAAGAAGTCAAATATTTTTGGAAATAATTAGGTCAGGTGCATGTGTGTGTCTGCTTGGAAATTGCCACTATTTTTCCAGAAGCATGTGCTAATTTAAGGTAGTGCTTGGGCAACTCCTCTTTAATAAAAACAGAAATGCTACAAAAGGACTATAAAACTGAGAAAATAATACAACAATTGTAACACAATATATGCCTAAAGGCTGCTAGGCATCTGCAGATCAGATTTCTTTCTCTGAGATCAAAGGTTTTAATAGGCAACTTGTCTTCCTTTGCAGAAACAGCCTCTATTCTTCAGGGAATGCTTCACACTGGTTGGAACATTGCAGTGGGAATTTGATTGCATTCACCCGTGAGAGCATTGGTGAGAACAAGTACTCATGTTTACTTCTGGATCACAAACACCATTACAATTCATCCCAAAGGTGCCAAATGTAGCTTCATACCTCCAGAGAGTGCAGTTTCACTGGTCCACAGCCCCAGGCCTTAGGCCTTAGGGCCGTTATACCCCTTTGTGAGCTTAACACTGGGCACCGGGATCCTAGGCTCATGCATGGCTGCTCCAGAGTGTCCCATTCCGTCTGCAATGCTATTCATGTATGTGTGACGGAACACCTCTGGCAGCAAAGGGTGCAAATTATCGGGGTGTCTGGATATTTTTGGACATACATAGTATCAGTCTGTAGTTAAGCTGAAACTGAACTTTTTTTTTTCTTATATGTGTTTAAGTAATATTACACCACAGTTCAAATCTCACTATGTGATTGGCTGAGAAGCATTCTGCACAGAATATAAATAAACTTTCTCATTAATTAACTGTAGTCTCATCATCTCAAAAGTTACACTACGGTGAAAATGAGTGGAATCACTGTTTTCAATCATTTAAAAGCAGCTGTGCTAGAAAAATGTATAGAATTTATGTATGAAATGTTGAAAATATTTTCACAGTTTTAAACTAATTGGTGGGAAGCTGTATGGAAGCTGTATGACAAATATTCAGATAATTTGTGCAAAATGCAACATTCTCACAGTTATTGATGAGAGAAGTCACTTGAGAGGAAAAGCAGGATGATCTGAAAGCAGCAGGAATAGCAGTTACATAGAGAACAATAAGCAATGATCTACACCCCAGACAAAACTGCGGAATAGACACAGCAGGGGGCAAGTAAAATTTAAACAAATCCAAACTGTTTTGGGACAAAGTAATCAGATGAAACAAAAATAGAAGTCTTTGGCAGTAATTCAGCTCATCGTTTTTAAAGGAAGAAGACATGCAGATATCTCAAAACCCCCAGTATATGCATAGAGGTGGGATCATCATGATTTGGGGTTCCTTCTCTGCAAGCTGTTCTGGATGTCATCAAAGGAAACAAGTAAAAATGATGTACGTGAAGACACTGGAGGAAGGGAGAGGAAAAATGAATTTGGAGAAGAAGTGGACATTTCAACAAGACAGCGACCCCAAATATACAGTAAAAATTATTACCCCGAGAAGATGGTTTGACAAAAGGAATGAATTAAACTGCAATAAAAACACAATGCTGCAAAAAGCAAATTACCTCTTACCATAGAAGTCTCAAAGCTGTATTAGCTCTATATTTCTTTTTATTATGATTTTTTAAAAAAGTATAAATCTGAAAGATGTTTAAATCTGAATATGCACTTGATGTATTTTAACGAAAGCATAGGTCTTTGTATATTTGTACCCCTCACTGTACCACAGCGAACATCCAGAATTGATTATCATGTCTTGAGGCAGATAACTTATTAAGGTATCACTGTAACTATATAAATTACAGCATTTTATCATGCTCTATTATTAAATGATATTCATAAAATATCTCCCAAAACTTGCAAAGATACATATTAAAAACATATTAAAATTGCTGTTGGTGTGTAGTTTATAGCATTTTAATCGGTATTAGTTATTACAGTTAATATTCCATCTGATTCTCAACTTTTGAACTGCGATAATAAACATTAATAAGGAATATGTATGTATAATGGAAATAATATATTAGAGGTTCTAAAATCTCACAGTACTGCACTCCTGCTCAGGATTGATTGCATATTTCACATTTGTCAACAGTATGGAATATTTTCATATCCTGTTCTCCTGTGCGGATCCTCTAGTCGTTTTACGCTGCAGGTGAGAGTTACTGGTTTTACCACTAGAGGATGTCAGAGCACTGTGAATGACACAGTTTGTGGCTGTCTGTTGTTGTGTTCTCAGGGGCCTTGCTATTCCTGAATGTACTGCTATTATCCTGACCCCACCACTGCCTGGTTACCATGCCCTTTTCCTGCAGCACCACACACACTGTGAAAGATCAAACACAGAGGAGCCTGTGACTGCAGCTCCAGCACTGTGTTGTTTCAGATTTCTGTGCTGTAAGTAAAGGTCATTAAGCTGGACTGCCGTTTGATCAGTGTCATTTCCTGCCCTGTGTATGAGGTGAGTAGATCAGAGGAGGCTGTCTGTGCCACTGTATGTTCAGTGATGGGCAGTGAGTCCCATCATCCGATATCTAGTGCCACTCTGAATGAAGTGATGCACTGAATTTGCTTGATTTATGAAATATAAGTACACAGCTGTTGTCAAAAGCCGGAAAAAGAAAGACAGCGTCTAAATAATACTTTGTATTTCTTACTGCACATTCTCTGTCCTGCTGCTGAGAAAATTGCACAAAAATTGGCACACATAACAACTCCACTGCTAGAATACAGTCATCAAACTATATTCAATTAAACGTCAGCTACTCTAAATGTCATCTTGTCCTGTTGTTTTGTTGCTCTTATGCTCTCTCTCCTCCTCTCTTTACACTCGGTGTGGTTCTGTCCTGCCTGCACTTGTGTAGTCTTGAGGAGTTTCTGTTTTCGTTCTGGTGTTGCAGCATGACCCTGGAGGAATGTTGTTTGGTTCCAGTGTGTACTGTGAATATGGCTGAAATAAGCTTGATTTGACTTGACATATTTCACATAGATATGTGTATTCATTACTTTCTGCTCCGCTCTGCTGTTTCTGTCCTGTTTCTGTTGCTTACGCATATTTATTTACACTGTTATGAACTATAACTTTGTTTTACTTTTATCCCCTTGCTTGTCATATTGTGCTGTTCTTGTGTCAATTGTGTTATTTTTAATTATTTTTTTTCACTCGGCTATCATGTTATTCACTGATTAAAGTACTGCTCTGAATTCCCATGATTTCCTCCTGAATAAAACACATTACATCAGCACAGTTCTGTCCTTCAGTTTACTTGCTTTGGGCAGGAACTGATTTTATAGATTTTATTCATATAGAAATAGCTTGCATGCCTGAATTCAATGAATTCAATGCATATATATAAGTGCTGAACAGTGCTTTTATGGTGTTCTTTTTCCTAGAATGATTTTTGATCTCGTGCAGCTCTTTGGGCCACAAGTGTAAAAATGATCTTGATTTAGTTTAACAAATTTAGACCAAATTTACACTTTACACAGCCACTGTAAACCAGTCTCAGCTTGCACATGAACACAAGAAGGACTTTAACCTTGGTGAGTTAATAAAAAGAATAAAATAAACAGTAACCTGGCATGCTGTGCTGAAACTGTCCTTTTGCTGGTCCAGGGGTTAGAGAGTACAATACTGGCAGCACTCCTTCTGCTTTTATTGCGCAATAGACCTCTGTAAAAAAGGAGCTCATATTGTGAGGAGTATTTTGAATAAATTACAGTGTTGAACCAATACCTCATTTAACCTTTTAATCGCTGTCCTGAAATTGATCTCAAAATGTGTAACTATTCAGTAACTATTCTGAAGTGTAATGTGTGAGAGTAAAGGAGGGAAGTCAGGGCCTGCTAGTGGGCATGCAGAGTTTAAAGGGTTCATAAATTGCCTGCCTTGTGTTAATTTAAGCTTGATTATGCTTTTACTTGGGAATCAACAATAGAGCCCACATATTAAGTGTCAAAGCGTGTCTGCGGCAGCATATTCAGGCTGTGGGGTGCTTTGAAGTTGTACAGTATGCCATGAGCCAGTCACACTTTAGGAATGTTTCTAGTCATGCTGCATCTTGTCTTGTATCTTTGCACTTCAAAGAAACTGAAACATGCTGACATGCATGCGCCTAAGGGAATTATAATAAATGCTAAAGGGGCAAGTAATTAAATTCATAATACAATAACAGGTGAAAATGAAATTGCTCTTCAGGCTTGAACAAGTAGCCAAGTGTCTACAGTCTCGTAATGCTTGGTTTCTCTCCAGAATTCCACAGTCTCTATTCTTGTGGGACAGCTGTACACTAGGTATTGGAACATTGCAGCGAGGATTTGATTGCATACTGCCCCACGAGCATTGGTGAGGTCAGGAACTCTATGTGCTAGTTTTAGATCACAACCTCCTCTCCAGCTCACCCCAAAAGCTGCTCCATCACTCCAGAGAGAACTGTTCCACTCCTCCACAGCCCAGTGCTGGAGAGCTTTATCCCCCTACAGCCAACATTTGGCACTGGGACTGCTGATCTTAGATTCATGTGTGGCTATTGCAGCCCATCATATTCTGTTGGCAATGCTTTTCTATGGAAATGTTTACATTTACATTTACATTTATGGCATTTATCAAGCAGTGTGTTTCAAGCAGTGTGTGAGCAATTGAACTGTCAGCAATGAGCCCACCTATAAGATCACAGCAGTTCTCAATCAAAACAACTCGGTTATGATAAGGAAACCTACATTGTGCATCTTTTATACATTGTCTGTATGAGCCTCTCAGTTTTTGTTGCTCTTGTGTTGCAGATCACTTTACTGGTAATGGACTCCTTGAACACTGAGGACAGTATCAGGTTCAGATATGGCCTTCGCCCCATTATGATACATTAGCTAAAAGCTCGTCTCTAAGATTGTTTCTTCTGTGGAGATTGGAGAAGTATCTCAGAGTACATTAATGGAACTTATCAATCTTCTCATATATCAGAGCGAATGTAAAGCACAACAATGCTATCTAAGCCGCTGGCTTGTTTCAGCACCGTTGATTGTGTATATCAGTAAAATCAGGTCATGTAAAAGCCTGACCCTTCTGGGGGTGGTCGCAGACATGTCCCCAGTGTCTCCTAATGTTTACGATTAATTGGGTGATGCAATAAGTGACTTTTGAAGAATGCATCACAGTAAATAAACATACATACATACATAAGTGTAACAAAAACATGCATTTCGTGTCCCCTTTTTTCTAAATCCTGCCTGATAGCGGCAGTATAAATACTGATATACAGAGGTAATATATTCATCTTTGGTGAAGAATTCCTAAAACATTTTCTGCTCACCTGCATTTGCATGTATAATCTCAGAAGTTGACTTTGAATTAGACTCTTAATCAACCAGAACTGAAGAGTGACAAAAATAGAAGTGTGTAAATTAGTTCTGCATATTTGATCTGCTTCCCTATTCTAGAGTACGTCTAACCATGGCTCAGGCCACAACTCTTCAGCACCAACTGTCTTCTGTCTGCCCTGGTAGTTAAAGAGTTGTGTAAGAATCTCTGGGATCCACGTTGGTTGCTTGAGTGCATGCTGTAGTAACAGCTGTGTGATGAGTAGATAAAGACTCGTCCATGTTTTGTTCTCTGAAGTGCAAAGGGCACCCCATACGGTCGTCGTCCTTCTAAGAAGTTTGCTTTTTCTGAGAAGCCTTCGATGAACGCTGAGACACTAGAGGCTGATCAGAGATAGATACACACAAACGCACAGCTGTGGTACTGATAGAAGACTGTAGCACGTAAACAAAGCAGCTTTTCTGTAACTATATGAGACCATACTGCTTTTATATGTATTGAACTTGCTAAATATCTTTAGACTTAATTGTGTGTTTCTTTAAAACGTTGACCACTAAGGGCCAAGTTCCCTAACCCTAAGCCTAAAAACAAGCCAATGCTGATGTTCAGAAAACTTGGATCACTTAGGTGACTTACTAGACCTCTTGTTCTTGCTTAGTATTTTTTTTCTAGATATTAATGAAAAACCCTTTACACTCTACTCCATACCTTCCATCGACAGGAGTTGTTTAAGTGTATAACTTAGCAGGCAGTAACTTGGTTGAATAGCGGATGTTGATTTAAGTATAGGATTTCACGTTGAAGAGCAGATGTGGACTACTTAGGCACTGATGTACGTCGCTCTGGATAAGAGCGTCAGCTAAATGCCGTAAATGCAAATGTAAAACTGGCAGCATGACTACAGTTACACTATCTGACTATAATCGGTCAAGATGAATAACTTTAACTAATATTAATGATGCAGACCCTAATGTTGCTAACATCAGATTTGTCATTATTTTTGGCTGTTTTCCAAGATTCAATTTCAAAAGCTCATGCTAAATAAATGTTTGTGCTGCCAGTTAGTCAAAGTTTGTTTGCAGCCCTTAGGGTTTTATGTTGAAAGAACCATATGTAGATAAGGCATAACTAATTGTTTGTGATCAATGAAAGGTGTCAGTTACTGCAAACTTTTTTCACAATTAGTTCAAACAACAGCTTTTCTTCTGGCAACAGTTGAAATATATTTATTTTCTCTCCCTCACGTGGCTCTTAGGTCAGATCCACAAAGGGCAACTCAGTTTTCCTTCAAATGAGCCAACCCAATGGCAATAGAACAATGTTCCAGTCATGTTGTGGAGCAGAGGAAGTGGGGCAAACAAAGCACCTTTATCTGTGCCCAATGAGAAGCACGCCCAGCGAAACAGGCCTGTAGCTCTGTGCCGTGGCTTACATCATCTCTGTGTGATGCTGTACTGGAAACATTGACCTCCAGTGGGAGTGAAGGGCTTGTCAGCCCACACAGCTACTGATTTTTTTTCATAACCTTTATTGGTCAGTCTTTTGGATGAGCCATTGTAGACACACTGCAGATGTTTCAGATGTTTCACTTGTCATTAAATATCTACGGAAGAAGAATTCCACAAATTCTTCTGAAAATGTCTGCATAGTTTAGAGGCTGAGATGTAAACAGAGTCATTCAGAGTGGAAATGCTGCATTGTAGGGAACTTTACTTATTCAGATTTCTTTGTAGGCATGGTAAGAAGAGTATTGATACACAAATATAGCTATTTTATGTACTACTCGTAGGAGACAAGAAAGTGAATTTTGGCCAGTGTGACATCAAGGATGAAGTGATTTAACATCAGCTATTAATACAGTGTAATCAGAGTAATGAACTCAGATTTTCCCAGCCTTACCTCTGAACATGTTAAAGAGCCTCTGCAAAGCACTCAGCCACATCTTCATCCCCTGAATCTGTGTGGAGCAGGGACTGGTTAAGATGTCAGAGTTACTGGCAGCTATGAGACTTACATGGTTACTTAGTTATGCGAGGGAGAGTCCACATATAGGTCCTCAGATTTAAGCAGTTCATTTTTTTAGAGGACTATCCACGTAAAGTGGGTCAAAGTTTTTCATACTGAGTGATGTATGATCATTTTACATTTCACGCAGTCGTTATGAAAAAAGGAATTGTGAAGATAGGCTGAGTACATACTTTTCACTGAAGTAAAAAAAATATAATATATATATATATTGCCCTTATGGTGCGTGAAATGTCATCTGCCATGTTCATTATTGGACATTTTCCGGCCTCGCAACTACTGCCAACCCAATAATCATCAGTGATTGGTGTCTCTGCTAGCTTGAGATTGATCCCCCACCCAAAACTATACAGGAAAGTATGGCTCAGTGGTCAAAAACATATGAAAGGATAGAGGATGGCTAACACAAACATCCACAGGGCCACAGCCTCTTACCGTACATCAGCAAAGTGGAGCCACAAAGGTGTTTCTGTTAAAGTGTCCAGTGGATGTAGTTTATACGGCAAAATTCCCAGTGTGGAACGAACACCTACAGTGTTAACATCTACAGTACTGAATTCACTCTCAGTGCTCAGGCATGTCCAGCTGGCCTTAGATGAACAGTGTACGTACTAATTCAACAGAGGGGATTCTACTGTGTACACAGTACATTTACGTTACCGGTGTCAATTCCACTCTCCTTAAATTAATCACCAGAGAACAGTTTACAAACAGAAGAACGAAAAGTCAGATTAAATCGGAAAGAAATGTATTTAATTGCTGTTGCAACATACCTGGAATCACTGAATATGAGAATAGAAGAAAAACACTGTAAACGTGTCCGTTAGTGTAATTTGAATTTATTACAAGTCATTTGATCATTTCTGTTGGTACAATTGTCATGAAATTTAAATGAATAAGTATGAGTAACAAATAAACAAGAAGCCTTTTGATGTAACATTAACTATTTACATCCGTCAGTACTACTCACAATTCGTAGGAGGCAATGAAATGAATTTTGGTCAATGTGACATCTAGGATGAAGTGATTTAACGTCAGCTATCAATAGAGGGTAGTCAGAGTAATGAACTCTGACTGATTTTTTCAGCCTTTCCCCCAAACATGTTAAAGAGCCTCTGCAAGGCACTCGGCAACATCTCTATCCCCTGAATCTGGTTGGAGTAGGGGCTGGTTGAGATGTCAGAGTTACTGGCAAGTAGACTAAGGAAGAGAGGATTATGTGGACTGGATATTCCTCCTCTGTTCCATTTACCCTCTGAGGGGAGCTGTTGGAGAATTCACTTGAAAAGCACCCCGAGGCCCAGAGGCTTTGCTGGGAAGCTGCAGTTTCTGATGCGGATAAGCAGTAATCCAATCTGCAATCCACAGTGCTCCAACCGAGTCAGGTAGGAACCCTGAGTGTGAGGAAATCCACAGACAGAGAATTCTGAATATTACAGTCAAGTGGGTGGTGGTTTTAAATATGAGCAGAATAAATTGGAGAGAGTGGAGTGTGTGAGTAAATTCAAAGGAGATTTTGAAGGTAAAAAGAGATACATAAATATAATTCATTTAAATACAATTTTCATTAGATATGAAATCCATTTTTATATCAAATTTCAATAAGATATTAAATAAAAAAACATAATGTATTCTGATCCAATCAATCATTTATTACTAAGCAGTTTTGCAGTAATTAAATCCTATGTACACTCTATAATATTAGTCAAAATGTATCTGATGATACACTGAATCCCTGAGAATAACCTAGATTCCATACCTATAAAAAAATGTACTGTGATGCACTTTTCATAATAAATATTACATGATGTAATATTGGCCAGACCTAAAAGAGGGCCTGCCTTGTCTGTCCCAACTGTGGAAATCCTGACGTTGCCATTTGTTATGTTTTCCATCAGCTCTAACCGGTGGAATGAAATGGATAGTCACTAAATTAGCCTTGAACTGGTTCAGCCACTCCAGTGACCTTTCACACTAAAACATCCGCCCAGCACATTTGCTGATTGCAAAAATGAGCCTGAACTTGGATAAAATGCTACCCTGCACAATGCTGTTGTGATGCAACATGGTGCTGGTTACCGTGGCAGCAGTCAGCATCATTTCCTCTCTGAATAACAGTTCGGCCCCCCTGCCATCGCTCTCACGTGCTTCCTTCCAGCACCTTTACAACAGGAAAGGGGAGAGCATGATGTAAGGTTTGCTGGCAGTGCCTTACGTAAACCAATTATATGCTGTTGGAAGCTACGAGGGTCGCTTCAACTGCAGGAGGAAAGGAGGTCGATAATTGATTTGTATTATTAAACAGTATCCATTACTAGGTCCTTAGGCAGTGATACTGTATATTTCTTTGCCATGTGGGACCTTAGCGCAGTTTCTTTAACAGTTGACTCACCAAATGTCCTGCAGGCTTAGGGAGTTTGCCTCAGCAGTTTCTCTCAAAGAGTGTGGGGTCAGGGACACGGTCAGGCATGTTCTGTAATCTCACTGCATTCGGGAAGTGAGAAAAAAAACGGGTGTTCTCTCCTTATACACAGCTCAGCAGTCATTTAGCATGAGGTTAAGTGCAGTCTGCTGTCTGAGCGCCCACACAGCCTTCCACTGCACTGGCTATCGGGGTCAGGAGGTCACAGCCCTGTTAGTCTCATGTCGCCTGACTGCAGTTAACTGCTGAGAAGAGTGACAACATGTGTAGTATCACTCAAACCCCCAGGACACCAGGGCCATGTTTTAAACCCTGTGGTTTCATGCAGCCATGTGAGGATGCTAGCGACGGTGCCAGCAGGCGCTGATTTCTCTCCATCACCGCAGTATCACTGCTACTCTGTTACCAAGGACACAGGCACAGTTTGACACATACAAACATTCACAGCAAAAATGATAGCTTGACAAGTGAAATCCTATATCCTTTCATACAATAGCATTTCTGAATGAGATATTATCGCAGATCTTTCTGCACTGAGAGATAATTTTGCTTATTTCAATTATTCTAAGGTTGGATAATAAAAAGAACCCTTATAGTAAGAAATATTAGCCATATTGCCTGGAGCTAAATGGTCAAGTTCAGCAAAGAAGTGAATGTTACTTTTCCTGCTGGAAAATAAAAGAGTGGTGCACTATGTAAATACTATTTTCAAATGCAAAGAAGAAAAAAGTTACATTTGAATTCACTGGTTTTGTCACGTCACAACAAGCACCACATTTGCATTTATCAGCACATTCAGCCTAAAGCAGTTTGACTACTAACGCCAAAGTTGAGCAAAAGGAGGCTTTCAGCTCAGACTGTTTTCTGAATAAGGCATGTCATTTACATAGAAAAATAAATCACTCTGACATAGAAAAAAAATAAATAGAGGGTAAGATGTGGGTCTTTTAAGATCATGGGTGTTTATAGCTATTGGACGTATATGCAGTCACCACACTTGGGGGATATGAAGTCCCTTCGAATACAGTGTTACTTAGGGACAAAATAGGTTCAGAAATGGCCCTGTTTAAAACACTTTCACTTTCCAATGTATAATATTTTGTAGTGTTTCAACCGCTCTCTCGTCACATCAACAAGAAACAGAACGAACACTGATGGTATCGCTGACTGAAGACACATAGTCCACTTGTACAGATTGTTCAGTTCATTCAGTTTTTATTTTGTCATCTTGTTTGAGTCTTTCAAATACATTACAGTCAGTGGAATGCCTCTGGCAACCTCCCCCTTAATTGGAAGTACAATTTAACAATGGTTTTATGTGATCTGCATTACATTCACAAGTAAACATTTAACAGTCTCCCAAAACAAAACTGTAATGTGCTCCAGAAATGCATCTGACGGAAGACCATTAGTATGAAGTAGAACTTGACAGATACTGTAAGTGTTTTAAGTGTTTTAAAGCCACATTCTGATTCCTTAAGCTATATTTGTTTATCAGTTGTCTCCATCCATCAAGTACACATTAAAAGAAAATAGCGCAGATGGCACACAATTTGATTTGTGGGGATAGCTGCAAGCACCCATGGCGAATGTGTGAAAAGCCTACTGGTTATGGTCAAATGGGATGTCCCCACTTGCTGTAGTTGCTTGCAATTTACTGTTCAAATTGCCACTAGAGAAAAACGACCCATTTTTTCTGTCAATTGCTTTTGACGTGGTTCTGTACACCTATCAGACAGAACATTAAAACCACTTGCCAAATATTGTGTAGGTCCCCTTCATACTGTTAAAACAACTGTGAACCACCAAAGCATGGGTTCCACAAGCCTTTAGAAGGTGTACTGTGGTATCTGGCATGAAGGCATTAGTGGCAGATCATTTAAGTTGTGAGGTGGGCCCTCCTAGGTTGTCCAGTATGTCCCACAGATGCGTGTTCTGATTGCGATCCGGGAGCTTTGGAGTCCAAGTCAACTCTTTAACTCTTTGTCATGTTCCGCAAACCATTCCTGCGCAGATTTTGGAGTGTGACGCATTATCCTTCTGAGAGAGGACACTGCTATAGGGAATACTGTTGACATGAAGGGGTGTGCTTGATGTGCAACAGTATTTAGGTAGGTGGTAAGTGTCAAAGTAACATCCACATGAATGCCAGGATCCAGGACATCCTGCTTTTCATCAAACTGCTTTTGTCGGCTTGCCTTCTTCATGTAATGCACACTGGTGCCATCTTTTCCTCAAATGAGTGACACATTCACATGGCTATCCATGTAAAAAATATGATTCATCAGACATGGCCACCTTCTTCCACTGCTCCATGGTGCTGTTATAATTCTCACCCGTTGTAGGTGCTTTCAGCAGTGGTCAGCATGGGCATTCTGACTGATCTGAGGCTGTGCACCCCATGCACAGCAAGCTGTGATGCACTGTGTGCTTCTATGATAGCCAGCAGAAACTTCTCAGCTATTTGTGCTACAGAAGCTCTTCTGTGTGATCAAACCAAATGTGTCGGCCTTCGTTCCCCACAACTGCAATGAGATTGCAATTATTTTTCTCACCTATCAGTTGATTCAATGCTGTTGATGATAAGTCCTCTATAGTCTTTTGTCCTCTATAAATAGGCAACTCGAGAAAAAGGAAAGATGTCTCTTTCACTTGCTGTATGAAATTTGGTACTACTGTAAAATTAAGGTCTTTGTAGGTCTGCACTCAGTAAACACTTTGTTAGTAACATTTATCTTGAATTTTCACAACTGGCCATATGAAGCCCACATATTTTATAGGTGCCTACACTACATAGGGGTCAATTATAGACTGGTGCTCCAGAAGTTGTCAGTTGCCCTCTACTTCATTCATCACTCACCACAGTTTAGGTGGAGGAGCACTGTCAACACCACAGCTGCACTGACATGGTAGTGGGCCTGGTACAACATGATAGTGGACCTTTTCAAACACGTGTCTGCTGGGTTGGGAGTGGCCCCAAACATATCTAGCCAAAAGCAGCTCTGTCACCTTCAAGGAGTCACCAATCTTGTCCATCCAATCTTGTTACGTGCAGATGTTTGAAAGCCCCTTAAATGACGTTTGTTGATTTTCCTCTATATGAACAAATGTGGCATTTCTGCTTATTGCTTTGGAAAAAATACATTGGATAAAAAAAGCACAGATTTTTCTCACACTTTTCCTAGTATGTTAAATTTAGGAAATTAACATTTAAAATGTTTTTTAAAATTAAAACATACAGCAACACTAGCCTGATGCAAATTTGAATGGTGACCCCTAGAAGGATGACGAACACAAATTGTGTGTCAACAGATGTGCTGCAGTTTTTATAACCGTATATACAGTTACATATTTAACTTGTACCTGGAAATGTAAGTTAAACAGACTTTTACAAATGCATGGCAATGATGTGCCAGACAGTGACACTTGCTGATTGAATGTTGTGTCATGACACTCCCAATCCCTTCCACTGTGTGGAGCTGGAGCAAAGCAGTTCTAAGGGTATGAGAGTCCATGGATACACAAGACAAGCGCTCTCTCTCTCTGTTTGCGTGCATCTGTGTGTGTGTGTGTCCAAGTAAGAGCAGCAGAGATCATGCCTATTCTGTAGTTAGAGAGGGTTGAGAAAACAGCTGAGGTGTATGAAACTGTGTATTTGTCACACTGTGAATGTGTGAATGTTGTGAAAGAGAAAATGGGAAAGGGAGTGTGCTGCACTGATTCTATTGATGCTGGAGGTCTGGTTCACAGCCATGCCAGTCACCACACAAAGCACACTCTCATTCAATATTATTCCAGATGTTATTTAACTGATTTGAGCTGAACTTTAAAAATCATACAGTAAATGCTTCTATATAGTGAGTAGATTGTGTTCCTTATTCTCTAATACTAATTTTACACAAAATACATATAATACTTTTCTAACATATTATTCTAACCTTGTTCTAATAATTACATTATCAAGCTAATGCTTTAAGAAAAATGAAAAGCCTAGTGATTAGCCTTGAATGCATCATACAGCCTGTACACAGCCTTTATGCATGTAAATACTAAATCAGCAGGCGGTGCTAGTAAACACTATGCCAGGCAGAATGCCTTCGTTGAATAACTGTAATGAGAATGGATGGACTTACCCCGTTACAAAAAGCAACAATTTGTGTGTTCATAATGATACAGTCCTGGGATGCTGGATAATAAGTTGTTCTGAACAGCCCTCTTACCTGCTCTCCTTGAATGTGAGCTTGAAACTGTGAGGACTGCAGTTTTGCACTGTTCCCAAAGCTTTCTGTGCTCACCAGCCCCACCTAGGCAATCACACCAGAAAATCTGGTTGGCTTTAACTTGCTTGGGAGGGGCAAAGAACATTATAATCTTGAAATATAAACTTCTTTTGGTTTGTTTTTATAATGAATTATAGGTCCAGAAAAAAATTGTGAAATGTTCTGTCTGACGCCAGGCCTGTTAGATGTTTTATCATCTGTGGCATCTGAGTAGTGTGAATTTGTGCTTCAGTTTCTGAGAAATAATGATTCAAAGATCAGCAGATTTGTCCTGGTTTGCATGAAATCTGTGCTGTCGGTGCAGTTGAGAGGTTCATAAGCTGTCTGCAGGCTGATGATTCGTCTTGGCCTACTGGAGCTGTTTTTCCGCCACACAACAGGAAGGAAGCGTGTCTGACACATCAGGCTCAGATCAACGATTTTTGTTTCATCTTTGAGCATCCGGCAACTTGTAAACATTGTCCACCCTGTGGCATGAGTCAACATGTATCTGCTTAAACTACATGCTCGCTATTTAGTGGCTTTAATGGCTAAAGAGAAAACATTTATTATTTCTTAGCGAATAATTTGACGCCTTCTGGTGGTGCATTATGTTAATATGTAAAGAGCACAGCTTACCAAAAGTCTAAATATTGTTTTTTATTTTGTTCGCATCACAGATTTCCTTCTACAAGTAGAAAGCATAAACGTTTCTAAATCCTAATTAGTTTGCTACTGCAACCTTTACGCTACCAATAGAATGGGATGCTCAAGAGCAGTAGTACGTGAGCCTAATGTCTTCATTCCCAATACCAGTTTTCAGCTATAAGACTGGGCTGTAGAGCAAAATAAAGTATATAAAGTGGTCCCCTATAGCAACACATGAACACACAACAGAGTGAACAATGTGAAGTTATTTCTCTTTATTTGACCCCTACAAGTGAAGCAGTGGGCTGCCACTACAGGGGGGGAGGGTGCCTGGGGAGCAGTGTTTGGCTATGATACTTTGCTCAAGGGCACCTCAGTGGTACCACTAGGAGTCCTGGGATTCCAACCCACAACCTTCTGATCACAGGGACAACTCCATAACCACTAGATCACTAGCTGCAATATTTGGAGTGATGGATCTTCCTGCAGTCCATACCACTGGGAAGCCCTGGATTGTCATTTGTGATCCATATCTAATCAATATCAGCACCTGACTAATGCTCTTGTGGCTGAATGCAATCACACCGTCACATTAAGGTCCCAACATCTAGTGTAAAACCTTCCCAAAGGAGCACAGGCTGTTGCTGTGGCAAAAGGAGGATAATAAACTTCTTAATGCCCTTGATTTCAAAAGAACCCAATAAAAGAAGCATCATTCTTCTTTTATACAGTTACAGAAAACGTTATAGAATGCAGAAAATGCAATCTTAAGACATACAGTAAGTACCATAAATCATACTGTTGCTACACTCTTAAAAGAATAGGCCAGAACATTTCAATAGATGTCTCTTAAAAGAACTGTGATTTTAAACGAGTGTGAAGAATCTTTTTAAACAAAACCTGACATAGCGTAATAGTGCCGTGAAAAACTGAATCCAGTATCCATCTCTTTATTAAGGCGGCACAGACTTGTTGATGTGGTTTAGATGACGCAGCATGGCTTATTGTCAGCTATTAAACATAAAAACTTCACCATTACAATAGGCCTGATATTTACAAAGAAATTGTACATTACAGAACTAAACCATACCAAAAATCTATGGTGCCTTAATGAAGGGCTGGATGTGGTTTGAACAAATTGAGGGAAGTTTTGGCAATGCATTTTTAGGGAAACGATTTGGGTTATTATCTACTCACTTCCAGTGTTGATTAGCAACACTCTCCTCGCAGATCTAGTTTTACACTAAAGAAGCAACATTTGGTCTGCAAATATATCTTTGCTGATCAACCACATCTGGAGTAAGCGGAAAATTGTAATCTTTTAAAACATGCTTGTAAATGCCAATGCTTTTAAATCTGAGTGTAAATAATCTTTTTAATGTTTAAAAAACTTACAACTATTTTAAAGGTTCTTTGAAGAACCATTTAATTGGTATAGAGGTTTTACATATTTCATATGTACTTTATATATACTGTACAAAATTCATCACATAAACTTGTTTACAGTAATCGTTTCTAATGGAACTTAAATGGTTCTTCAGTGTCATCATTCAGAGAACCATTCAGAGAGGAATGTAGTACGAAACTTGTAAGTGTTCTGACAGCGAGGAGTTATGCAGTTCTGAGAGTGAGAGACTGAATTTTGGACCTATATACCTACGGTTAAAATCTGTTTTCAGTAAGGACTGCTAAAATTGAAAAAGCCTTTTGATTTTTGTAGTCTAAATCCTATAAGCACAGTATCTTTGGAGCTTGGAGTTTAGACTAGTCCTCCCTATATGAGCTTATAGCCTTCTCGATTACATGAAAAACACACACAGACATGCCCCAGGGAGGAAGGTCAGAGGGTCAAGCCCCATATGTTTCAGCACAATTGATTCCCTCCCGCTGTGCACCACACTCCAGCAGTGTACGTTTCTCCATTGCACTGACCGTCCCTGCAGGACTGGTGTCACTTCACCCAGATTTTCCTCTCTTTATCTTTTCTTATGCCATTCTTCCTCTTCTGCTGTTAGTTATCTCTGGAGTAACAACTGGGGGCAAACAAGGTAGGGTCCTCTCAGCACTCATGCAGTAATAATAGACATACATGATGCACTCATCTATTCCTGGAGAGATGTGCATTGTCAACGTTTGTTTCTATGAGTGAGATGAAGAGGTGGAGGGCAGTCTGAGCCCAAATGGAATAAAGCCTGCCCCCTCTTATAAAGCCCGGCCTCTCTGCTGTTTTCCTGGCTATGGGAAAGCTGTGGGAGCAGCTGCAGGAAGACTGAAGGCTATATTTAAATAAAAATGAAAAATGAGCAAGGGGAAGAGGCTGCGGGCCGGAGTCTTGGCAGCGCTGCTACTACTGTGGACGAGAAAAAGAAGAGGGGGGAGCGGTGGAGGGAAAACAGTCCAGCTCCTGCTCCCCTACAACAGTCACCACTGTCTGGCCAAGGTTAAGATTGCTTGAGAAGAACTAAGAAGCACATTCAAAGCATTGACAAGAAAAGCAATCTTAGTCCTGACGTGTGCTGGCATTGTGATTTTAAGTGCTAAAAAAAAGCCTGCCCCCAAACCGTCTACACACTGTATCTATATATAGTATTACACAATGGAATTTTCATGCCTTTCACCCCTGTGTTTCTAAACTAGAAACAGATGTATAATGTGAGAAATGTCATGTGGATTCAAGACTTTGTACAGAATCACTTGAGAATAGCTTCTGTAACTCAGTAGAATATACCTGAATAGGCCTTTACTAGAAACCGTTTTAGTAAAATGTGGAACATTTAAAGGAACCTCCATATAAAGCAATTCTACAGAAAATAATGTGTATTAAATACGCTCTTCCTATCAGTTCTTGGTTGAGATCTATGCTTGTAAGAAAAATCTTTTAACTGGTAGATTATTCTCTTATGTGGAATCTTCTTTTCCATATTTGGCTCTTACCACTGTAAAATTCTATAGAAAACCAACATTGTTTTGTTCCACATATCCCTTTTTTGTACCTTCCTGTTTCAGGGTATATCTAAAATCCTTGCTTTAAATGATTTCCTCAGTGATTCCTGTGTTCTTACCACACTGCAGTGGAGGCACATAAGTAATTATCTCATGGGATGATAATGAATAGTGTAAACACACGTGCTCCTCTCCCACACTGTCAATGTGAGGTTGCTATGTTTTCTCTGAAAAGACAGAATTTTAATAATCACAGGGTCTCCACATTCCTGGCCGAGGGGCATTTAGGGTACTCAGTAGTAATGAGACTGTCTCAGCGTTTGAGGGCAGGACCAGCAGGAAAGACGAGGGCCAACACGGCTGTGGGCCCTTGGGGTCTGGTTAAGATCACGTGACAACCCGTACCAGACGGCTGCGAAGCAGGGGGATTTCCAGCCAGGCTATTATTGTGGCCGACAAGAAAACAGGTCTTACTGCATGAATCAGAGATCCAAGATACTGCCCTCTCATGGCTTGTCTTTAAATCACTCAAAGCCTGTCCAAAAAGAAAAGGAGTGCTTCTTCTTTTGCACCTCAGTAGGGGGCAGCCAATGAGCTCCTTTCTGTCTCAATCACTGTTTCTCTCTAGGACCATGACCCATAGTGGCAAAGTATTTTATACTTATTTAGGTGTAGGACCCCTAAGACAGGTAACAGAACAGCCATTTGAACCATGAGCTTATTCTTCAGTAACTACTATAGAGGCTGGTTAAAGAGGCTGAAAACCATTAGTTTCTAAAATGTGCACACAAATCCAGCTCCACTGTAGCCTTAGAAGTTAATGTTTCAACTTGAATAACTACTTGAAGCAAAAACATGTCGCCACATGTAGATAACCCAAATATTATTTTCATCTGTTGATGATTCAAGAGAGCAGGGTTCACCAGCGATAGGATCAGGACCTTCAGAAGAATGAAAATTGGAGCACATGGCCTCTTATAACCTGCTTCCTTCTTTAGTGTGATGATTTTCAAAGTGCTGCTCTTATTCCACCAGGGGGAGAACTAAAACAGATGCACAACTATAAAGATCAATCATTATTACATGAAATAATATTAAGTTATTTGAAAATACAAAGCCAAACTGAAGGCAAACTAAGGGTTCCATTATATCAACTGCAGTATATATAAAACTGCAGTGGCTACACAATAATTGTTTTAGAAGTGTAATATATATTACACTGTAACTATATATTACATTTCTAAAACAATTA
>JBBJLR010000111.1:10412142-10426942 GCA_037577145.1 Brachypetersius gabonensis
TGTGTGTGTGTGTGTGTGTGTGTGTGTGTGTGTGTGTGTGTGTGTGTGTGTGTGTGTGTGTGTGTGTGTGTTGCCCAGGACCTTCAGTGTCTGTTGCACAATGATGACCATGTTCAATCACACTGTGGTGCTGTTTGCTGGGGCTATGGGGTTAAGGCAGTTGATACCAATAGACTGAACAAGCTGATCAAAAAGGCAGCTTTTGTTCTGGGTGTCATCCTGGAGACTCTGCCGGAGGAGAATGCCAAAGAAGCGTCTCTTCATCATGGATAACCCTCCTCGCCCCAAGTCCCCCTCCTTAATAGACAATTGGAGCACACAGCAAATAAGTCATCACCTCTAAATGCAATTCTTTCTGCCTGTGGCCATGAAACTGTTAAATTCCTCCACATTCTTTGAATTGGTAATGTTACTAAACGTAAATCTCATCCCGTCATCATCTGCTCCTATTGTATTTTTAGGAGGCAATAACACTAAGTCACTTTCATAAACTTTTTTGCAGTACTGATCTGCTGAACTCGAAATCTTACACACAGCAATATCAGTGTTGCACTTTTACAATCATGTTCTTATAATTGTGTTACATTGTTTATTGTCTTATATTTGATTCTTGTTGTACTGGGAATGCTATTTAAAAAAAATATTCTCTCAGGATAAATAAAGTCTTATAACAAGATATTATCTTATAACAACATTTTGCATCAGATATACATACTAAGACAATCTGCAGAATGTGTGCTGTCCTTCCTTTTCTGCAAATAGCCTCATTACTAATAGTCTTATTAGTTTCACAGTAGGTAATGTTGTTCCACACGAGATACTGTCATCTCCACTTCCATTCCCTGCTGAGCTGTAGAGAGGTATTTCTCTGAATTAGCACAGCGGTGGGAACCCAGGAGAGCAGCTTTTCAGGCAGAAGAACCTGTTTTCCTTCAACTCAGTGGAAAAGGCTGCTAATGATAATTGGTAAGTAAGAAGGCTGTTTACTGATACAAGCATTAAGAACAGTTGGTTAACATCATTGTCCCCAATGATGCAAGGTCTCCATATTATGTATGTATCATGATGTATGCATCAAATATCCTAAGTCATGCTTTCCTATAGGGCTGCACGATATTAGGAAAACATGCAATAATGTTGAGTGTTGTGATGGCGATATCACATGCGATAAGTAAGTAAAAACTTAGCCTTTACAGTGTGAATGTTTTGCTGCTTTGGATGCCTTCCATGAAACATTTGAACCATTGAACATTGTGGAAAAAAATCTGAAAATAATTTTAAATCTTAAATAAATGTAAATATAATTTAATTATAATATGATCTTAGCCAGAACAAAAAGGAACAATCTACAAGAATGTAGTTTAACTTAACTATGTGCATTAGGGACAGTCACTGTAGGACACTATGCAATGTAATGTACCGTGTGTGCGTGTCTCTGTGTGTGCACACTTGTGTAAGCATGCTTTATTATGGCAAGTTCTTTACTAGGCTTTAAACATGTGCGTTGGCATGTTACAATATTTCCTGATGTGCTAAAAATTCTCTCTGAAGGTGAACTAGTTGCAGGTATGCAGAGATACTATCTGGCTAGTTTACTCAGCTGTGGGTAGCTGCTTCAATGTGGGGTGGGGTACAGCAGGTAGCTGTTGAGTTCAGCTTCCACAGCTTGTTCCGGAAGCACAAAAGAAACTGGCCAGTGATTTTTTTTTTTGCCCTCTTCTCTGTGGCACTGGGTGAAGTGCTTTAGAAAAACACCATTTATCGCAGTTCAGTCAGTCTTTCGCGATATGTACATGTGGATATCATGATGATGGTAAATTTGCAATGTATTGTTCAGCCCTACTTTCCTAAATAATTAACTAAAGATGCACCGAATATTTGGCCGCCGAAAATGGCAAAAGATGATGAATTTTTTTTTAATGCGACTGAAACCATGATGACTCAATCAACAACCACAGCCTGCACACTTCAGATTGAATTAGAGGATTGTGGCCGCATTTTGATATGTGTGAGAAAGACACATGGAAAGCCGTTTGTAAAGCGCGCTATGCCGAAATTTATAGGGGGAGTGCATCCACAAAGACTTTCTCAACGTCGGGCTATGCCAGTCTTTGTTTTAATACACTATTTTGTTATAGGCCTACAAAAAATGGTTATTATATCTTTCAACAGTTTTAAAGCACTCCTGAATGCACTGTGTTCATGCACTTCATTCAGAATATTAAAATCTGAAGATATTTTGTATAGTATTTCAGCTATCTTGCTTATATCGTACATTGTTTGAATGCTAAATAAATATTTTAATAGTTTTGTAACAGATTCATTTGTTTAATAATTTAATAATAATAATTTCTTTTGGTGTTTCGGTTTCTGGCCAAGTGTTTCCTCATTTTCTGTTTTGGACACAAAAAAAAAATCTACCCTCGACATGTATGGAATAAAACTCTCACATGAGGTCTCCTTTATGGTAAATCATATGGCTGCATGCCAGGCACTAACAGACAAACCTAATAATTAAATGGTCTTTAACAGACAAACCTCCTAAAACAAACTTGCAGTTGTCCACAACATGACCTAACGCCAAAACATTTCCATGCGGTTTTCTTGATCCTCTGGATTTAGCACAGTTTTACCAGAAACACGTTTTGAATACTAAGGCTATGTCAAGAAATAGCCTCAAGGAAAGATTAAGGCTTTTTGAATTCAGTCATGTTCATCATTTAGACACGCATGTCCGACAGCAACAGTTGGTCTGGATTTATTGCTGAGACCAATTTTAAACTGGGTGTCTGCTCGTCTGGTCTGGGTTCATGTAATTGCCAGTAGCTAAATCTGCCATGAGTTTGTTGAGGGCGGCTGAAGGCTGGCTGTCAGCAACTCTGTGCCTGTCACGGCCACATGGTATGGCCACTGGGTGTGTGCGCTCTGGGCCTGGCCCAGCAACCTATTTTTATGGCCTTTAAAAGTGCAGCCAATCCAAACCGAGTGAGGCTGGTTGTCATAATGTCTCTGGTGCATGTATCCAGATGCCATAAGCAGGCCTCGTTCTTTATGATCTTAAAAAAGAAGGACTACTTCAAGTTTAACGGACATTGAAGTGATTTACTGTGTCATATCAGAGGTTACTCAGAAGGCCCAGTACATGTACAGCACAAGTTGGCCAAATTTTATGAGAGCAAATTTAAGTGGCGTGTTGGGAGGTGTGTACTAATCAGTTTGGTAAAAACAAAAAGTGCTCTCACTGGAGTAAAAAAGTGCTCCCACCGGAGAACATCTCTGCAAACTACAATTTAGTTGACACCTAGTCTCATTCTGGATTTGCAGTTTGCCTTGTGTTAGCATATTTTCAACAAACCAGGAAAGTTGCTTTATTTTTGCATGGATTTTTGTAACTTTGCTAATACTTGACATCACTAACAAACAATATACAACCTTAGCAAAAATAAACAAACGAACACAATGTGTATTTGTTCAATTCGGATTCATCAGAAGCTGGCAAGTCTGATACTCTCAAATATTTCTGCGCAATGAACAAAATGTTACAAGCTGGGTCAATTTTGTATGTCAGTTGTTTTATTTATCCATTCATTAACCAACACACTTAACCTTAGCTAGGGTTACAGAGTGTGGTGCTGTAGGTCACATGGCAAAATGCAGTGAAACAACCTCGCCAGGTTGCCAGTCCATCACAGGGCAGACACACAGTCATACACACTTACACATAGGGGCAATTTAGAATCTCCAATTTACCCAATGTGCATATTTTTAGACTGGAAATCAGAGTTATTGTTTTTGTCTTTAATTAATTTCCGTTGCAATTAAATTTTTTCGGACATTTTTAATTGCATCAGTACACTTTACAAGTATTTGTCTTAAGTAAGAAGGTAACATTAGCTAAATGCTAACACAGTCAAGCCTCTGTCTACAGCTCATCCCTGTTTTCTGAAAAACTGCAGTGAAATATAACAAAGGCAATGTTTAATCACAGACAAAAAGGGAAATTACTGCATCTCATGAAAAACAATTGTAAAGGTTGTGAAAAAAACATTTTCTTCCGTATAAATTGTACAAATAAGTTTCTGTGCAAACTTCAGTGCAAATTTGTTAGGTGCCTGTGTAAACGTGTAGCTGGATTATCAATACTGTGGGAAGAAAGATTTTCTTTGGGAGGAATTTTAGTAGTATATCATGGACAGTAGGATAAAGCACAACCATAGGCATTTTGAGGTCAACACATTTAACCCTTTGTTCCTTAAACAATTCATAAACAAATGTTGCAGTGTAGCATTCTGATACATTGAAAGTAAAAAGTGACCATTCTGTCATACACGAACACACCACAGCACACAGGGTGAATGGGTTAAATGCAGAGGTTGAATTTCGTGCTGTTCACAAAGTCTAGATGCGATTGCCATGTTCCCATTGTAAGTGCTTTTGGTGGTGGACAGAGGTCAGCAAGGGCATTCTGACAAGTCTGCAGCTGCGCAGCCCCATACACACTTTAAAGCCCTGTTCTGACACCTTTTTTTTTTTTTAAAGCACCTATGTTCTGACACATCATAGCCAGCATTAACTTGTAGTACAGTAGCTCTTCTGTGGAATGGGACCAGACCAACTGCCTTTTGTCATTCTTTGGACCACTATAGACGCTCTGACCCAGCCATCACAATTTGGCCTTTGTCAAAGTCACTCAGATCCTTATGCATTATCTGCTTGAGGACTGTTCACTTCCTGCCTAATGTATCTCACCTCTTGACAGGGACCAGTGTAATGTGGTTATCATGTTATTCACTTCACCTGTCAATGATTTTAATGTTGTGACAGATCAGTAAACATCATATGTCAAACATCTTGTCCTGAAGCTATTTCTGGGTATCATGAATGGCACAGTTTTCTGTATTCAGAATTTTTTTTATGTGTTTCTTTTTTCTTTTTTTTTTTTACCTATAGACCTGAGGAAAGCCTGTCTGATTAGCTGCATTCACTATGCATGGGGGGGGAGGTCGGGTCTGCTTCTTGTGGTTATATGATTCTCTTAAAGAAAATGAATGGCTTTTCATTTGAAACATAATCTCTGCCCTCTCATATGGGAGGAGGACTCCATGGCCATGCTTCAGTTTCTCCACGCGGGCCTGTCATCTGCAAATGGAAGCTAGCTATGGCATGACGAAAGGCATCCTAAGATTTTCTGCCAGCAGAATACTGTTACGTTGCTGATGTCATGGTACATGCAATTTGGCTCCCATCCAGAGCCACTTCAATGTAAGAAAGCCATGCTCTGGAACAGGGCTGAGTCTGGAGTCAGCATGTTCTGATGGACTGTTAGCTAAATGTATGTGGCTGTCATTCTGAGTATTGCAGACTGGCTGTATGTCATCTCTCACTCTGTGTGTTTTGGTGTGGGTGTCACAAGCAAGGTGATGGTAAAGAGTCATCAAAGTAACGGGAGCGTTTTTTATAGTCGGATGTATCTTGTACTGAGACTGATGCATTTGCCCTGCAGTAACGTGGCCTGAATGTGTCTTAGACTCCTGCAGTGATTTGAATGAAAACACGTTAAAATCTGTTTTAAATGTATCTTTGTTGTGTTTGCATTATGATACGATGTCGACAGTGACTACAGTGTAAACATGTCTAAGAGTTTAAATTGCAACAACCAGCCCCCCCCCCCCCCCACCAGAATGATGCTTTATGTTGAATAGAATGGAAAAATATGGAACAACACAGTTGCATATTAATACATCTGTTTGAGCTACATTTCACAGCAGAGTCCAGTGGTTTTAGGCAAGCTAACATCTTTAATCCACCTGAAATACCTGTCTTTAGAAGGAGGGAGGGAAACCAGAGCTCCCATGGTGAAAACATGCAAACTCCACATGAAAATCTTCTTGTTACCAGTCTTCTCAGTGTGCTCTGGATTTTACTTGGCACATAGTAATTGAATGTCTGGGTGACCAGAGATGCATTTGACTACCAAGTGTAATGTGGCTTAAATCAAGATACAGTCCAGATATTAGTAACATTACCAGATGTAAACAAAGTCACCGGTGCACACTTATGAGCTTGGCTAGGTCACATTACTCACATAAACATGGTACACAGATCCGTTAAAATGATAATAAACCATTACATATATTGGAAGCCAATCAGATTTATTTTTTATTTAAGTGCTGCCTAGTTCACAAGGTGGAAGTTGCCTGTGAGTTCACATGAAGAAGGGACAATATGTGTAAGAAATGAAAAAGCTTTCAGGGTGTTCTTTAATACTCTTAGCTAAGACTGCAGTGCCAGATTAGCTCTCAGTATACACACCACTTCAGGTAATTATGCTTTCTTTCCGGCCTCATGTTTTTCTTGTGGCCTTCTAAGTTCTTTTTTTTTTTAAAACAGGTCACACTATTCAATGCAATTTAATACTGCCATCTACTGAGTGGAACTAGTAAATTATTAGATTGAGTAAGGAAGTTCCAGAAAGTGGGAAGAATAAAGGTCTTTGTTCAGCAAGCCAAATTAAATCTCAGAATTATCTGGCTGATTCTAGGATACTGTGCTAGCTTCCATTAGAGACGTGCTATTAAAGAGATCGCTTTTTCAATCGGTTTGGAATGAAAGAGCAAAGCGGTGCAATTCTGAAAATCTGACTCAGTCAGTCTCAGATGTACTGGCAGTTTCTGTTCATGTTCACAAGACATTGGTGTGTTTCCCTCTTTGGCCACTGAGGGGAGTTACTCCACTCTTATCGATGAGCTGAACTAGATTTGTGCATAGTGAAGAGTGGGTGGCCTCAGTGTAGCTCCTTACTGAACTGTCACCATGGGTTACGGGGCTATCCCAAAGAGAGTCCCACGTGGCGTTTAGAGGAGCAACAGCGCTTCTGTATGGAGAGACAGCGGCGGCAGATTGCTGGGGGAACCACAGTGGACTGAGGCAGGTCAGGCCCATCCGTGTGGAAGAAGCAGCCATGCACGATGCGCCTAAACATACACAATCACAATACTTCACTGAGATTGAACATGAAAATGAGAGGGTTCTTCCCACAACACAGCAAAACCAGGAACCCTTATTGCTTTGAAGAAGCTTTGTGAGTATTCAGGGTCAAGATTTCCCTCAGGCTATGCTGATCTCGTTCACAGCCATGATGACTCAGAAAGGCCTGCATTTAATGGATAGCTTTAAGTCACGTGTGTGTGTATCTATATGGCTGTCTCAAAGTCTGCATTTACTCCCGTGTTTCCCGTCTCTGAAAGTAAGTGGGCCTACCTGCGACTTACAGGCTCTAAGCTGCCTGATGAGCTGTCAATCTTAATGAGCCTCTGAAAGGGCCTAGAGTCTCTTCAGACACAGAGTCAAGTGGTAATGTAGTGGAATCTAAATGTGTTCACTCAGCCATGGGCCAGTGTCACTATGGGATCTATTTTTAACAGATGCAGTATATTTGCCTCAGAAAAACTATCTGTTATCTGTTAACAAATTTTGGTCGATGCAAATGGGAAGGTTTTGACTTTGCGTAAATTGTCTGTTGTCTGCAGGAAAGCTGCAGGAAACAGCAGAGCGTTCAGACTATCTGCCCTTGTGAGTTGTTTTCCGATTGTTTTCTAATGCTGAGTCGTCCCCATTGAGCTTCATGCTGTTTTGGAGTAATTTTATCTTTTTAGCCAGCAGATGGTCTACCCTTGAGGTTAATAACCAGACCAGTGAGTTGCATCAAATAGTTTTCACTCTTTCGCTGTACGTATTAAGTAGATTTGATGTCTTCTTGAGTCCTCTTTGGCATGTACTCTAATACAATTTGTAAAATTTTTCTGACATAATTATTTGATCTGTTTGCCATAATAAGCCTGTTTGTGCTATGCTACAAATAGTTTTTCTTTCTTTAGTTTTCTTCTCTTTCTATTTCTCTCAGTGTTTCTGAGCATGTAAATATGCAGATTGACTGCTGACTAGTTAATGACGATAGGACTGTTACGTAACTTGGCTGTCTTTTTCTCCTCCACTCCACTCTGCTGGCCGCCAGCCATTCTGTGCAAGGTGTTCTCTCACCAAATGGGACCAAAGCAGACCGAGGTTGAATGCTGAAAATCTGGCCTCTTTAAGCATCCCAGTTTTTCGCTCTTTAAATTAGACTGCGTTTAGTTGGGTGTTGGTGTGCGTCAGGTTGCTGTCTGCTTGGAGGGATTTCTTCAATTTACCAGGCCTGGTGTACCCCCATTCCTTTCCTGGTGTTTTTTCTGCACAGTACGAAGCTGGACTCCATGAAAGATATTTAGGTTTTTGGGGTTTTATTTTCAGTTTCTTTAGAGCATTCTTACAGTAAACCATACAGTAGATGCTTGGATTGGAAATTTCTATTCATGTAATTTGTGGAGCAAATCCAAGCAGAAACTCTCATGCATGAGAATAAACATTTTTCTAACTGCACTAGATACAAGATCACATAACTGTAATGGGGTGTTTTAATGATATTAGAAAAGATGTCACGGCTTAATGTGCACAGATGGGTGCTGTAATGTTGTTGCACAAATCCTCTAGAGCCTACATCTACTTCAGATTACATGCATTGCTCTTGAAATAAATTCAGAAAGCTGTTGGTATATAGGTGCTGTCTGACCTTGACAAACTTTTCCTCTCTGATTTTTACAGAATTTTCCCTCTTACATAGGAAGAAATTCAAAGGAACCTCTCATGCTATCAGAAAAGATCCAATTATAAATTGACAACAGAAGCGAATAGTGAACAAAGTTCTGTCGAATTAAAATATCAGGGCAGTGAGAGAGGTTTTTAATGCCTGTGCTCTCCCTCTTGGTCCCACGACATAGCAGAATCTTTGATGCTATCATGGACATTCAGCACTTTGTGATCTAGATAGACTGCCTCCAGGCTCCCTCAGCTGTTCCTCAGTAGAGCGATTAGCATCGGCATGCACGAGCACCCACACATACACACGGATACACACACACGCATACACGCGCTTATCAGGTGAGAGAAGTACCCATTGTTCCTTACAGAAAGTGCTGAGTGCAGAGCTGCACAAAAAACTTTAAGCAACATTGAAGGGTGCAAGAGTTTATTGATTCTGTTTTACAAAGTGCAACACATTCCTTCTCGAACTTTTACTGGAATTAGCACAGCATGGATACAGGTTGGGCAAGGATGCTTTTACTGCAGCTGCTCTGTTATATAGTCTCCAGATAGCTAGTTATATTGTGGCATAGAATGTGGCCAAGTGCTTAAAATACTGAGCTTTAATCAGCATTTATCTTACACATTTGTGGATGTTTCGTGGATGTTTCATGGATGTTGATAAAGTTTAGCCTTGGACTACGTTGCAGTGTCGTTTCCACCAATGCCTATTTCAGATCTCTTCTGTATAATTTAACAAAGTGACACTTCTTATTTATGCTGACCAGCATTGTTAGATATTAACTTCACTTGTTATTGACTTGATGGCGACATTCGTACCCTGGTACATTTTTTTTTTTTGGTAAACAAAGACCTTGTACAGACCCAAGTCAGACTTTGTTCACGTTTTCCACCAATCGCAGCATACTGATGCAGTCTAGAGACAACAGCCGATTTCTCAGGGACCGGTCAGTGGCGTCAGTCAGAGGAGACGTGGTGTGACTGGCTGGCTGGAGAGGAGGGAGACCAGCTGTGTTTTTCTGCTGTGTGGCAGAGAAGTGGAGGATGGGAAATTTGCCCAAAGGTTTGTGGGCATTTTAAAGAGACAGAATAGTCACCCAACATTTACATTTTCACGAGGCAGCTCCCTGACTGAGAAAATGCTCTCAAAATGACATTGTGATTTTTGGGCTGTAAGATTCACATTTAGAAAAAATATTGATTCATTTTTCATTTATATGGTTCTGCCCAGGCCTATAATGGTGAAGTGAAATATTTAGTTATTTGTTTAAAAAAAATAAATAAAAAAAAGACAGATGAAATGATCTTAGCAGTATAAATCCTGGACATGCT
This sequence comes from Brachypetersius gabonensis, assembly GCA_037577145.1. Classification (NCBI taxonomy): domain Eukaryota; kingdom Metazoa; phylum Chordata; class Actinopteri; order Characiformes; family Alestidae; genus Brachypetersius; species Brachypetersius gabonensis. Next base: position 10,422,115 of record JBBJLR010000111.1, read on the forward strand.
GGTGGACTGTAGTGGCATAGTTATGTTAATTGATGAATCAGAAGGTCATATGATTTGAAATGCAATCTTTTTCAGTGATCAGTGACCCTTTTCTGTGAAGTTGCACTCTCTTGGCTTTCACAACCTGACTCTGTGTCTTTGTGTTGTGGAGGTCTGGAAGCTGCATGCCTCTCTGCACTTTGATGATGTAATAACTCAACTGATTTAGTGTGGCAGGTCGGGGGAACCCAGGGAGGGAAAAAAAGATGAACCCTCCCTCTCCATCTCCCTCTCTCCCCTTCTACTGTCTCTCTCTCGCAGGCCATACTATGGTCCTGATAGTGCTACATGATAAAATAAAGTACTATTGAAGTACTTACTACTACCTTTAATAGCCCAACAACACAGCTGAAATAATGAATTATGCCAATTTTGCCAGTAGTTTCTTTCGTAGACTGCAGTCATAACCCATAGTTCATCGTATTCAAGCTTATTCTGGTTCTCTGAAATATTGGTGGATAGTGTGGAAGTTTTTTTTTTCCCCGCAGTGAAGTGAGACCTGCTTTCTTACTTTGTAACTGCTGACACTGGAACAATGCAGAACAACATGGACTCTGGAAACCTGCCTGTATAATCTTACTTTGTCCAGTTTGGTCCACAATCTGTTACAGAGCTCTTGACTCAGCAGCTTTGTGAAGCCATTCTGCGTAACTACTGATTCTATAAATTGTGAATTAATCACCGTTCACATTTGGCTTGCAGATGCTTAAATGTTATTTTGCATCTGCTGCTTGTCTGTTTCTCTGAATGGTCAGTGCGTGTCAGAGGTCATGGCCGAGCGGACAGAACACCCCCCACTCCCCTTCTTTTTATGCTTTACAAAGGCAGTTAAATCTGTCTTTTTTAGGTTGTTCCTTGTTGTCCTGACTCTCCACTGAAGAAACTGCTCCGTTTCTGTCTGCTGGACTGTGTAATAAACCCCACGCTGCAGCGGCTATGCCCCTCCCCCTTCCTCCGCTCACCTCTCTTCTCTCCTGTCTCTCTCTCTCTCTGCCTCTACTTGCTGGCTATGTGCTGTTTGGATAGTCAGCATACAGACGAGCCCCTAGCTCTCCAAGTGCAAAGCTTAACTGAGGCTGTCATCCAGCAGGTGGGAGAGCAGTGGCAGTGACCGATTGGTGCTGGAGCGGAAGGTCCGTCACTCTCTGCTGCCCTCTAACCCTCCTCCCATTCCTCCTCTTCCTCCTCCCTCCTTTCCATCCTCAGCCTCTCAGAGCAGGGCTTCTCCACAGGCAGCATGGCTGCTCTGGAGCTGCCAGTTTTGCACCTTTCTCTGGGAGTTTACTGACCGGCCTGGCTGACCATAAAGTGGACAGGAGCTGCGAGGTACGGGAACCTGGATGAAGGCTGCACGCCACAGAGGGAGCCGAGAGATGAGGGCGCATGTCGGGATCAGGCAGCAGGCAACGCTGGAAGAAGAAGCAGAAGCATTCGGCCGGGACACCAGTCACTGACAGACTGAAGTGCCCAGGCACGGAGAGCATGTCTCCCAGCATCAAAAACTTGGATTGCGTTTCCCCAATGTTGTGCCACTGCAAAGTAGCATGTACCAACAGCACCATCTCGCTCATGTTTGGATGCAAGGTAGGGGGAAGAAAGTAATGTTTTTCCTCTTTCTTTTCTTCTTCATTCATATTGCGATTTGGGACAGGTTCTCTAAATTTCTGCCCTGAATGCCAGCATGATAGTTTCCTCCTAAACCTAGACTCCTTTAACTTGATCATCGTTGAGCCATGCTGCAGACTGCAAAGAAATGTGCACTGAAACCACTGTTTTACATATGTTTGAACGCAAAGTAAAGAAGAAAATGTTCACGCTCTGGAACAAGTTCTACAAAGTCAAGCCAAACAGCTGAAGTTGTGATGGTTCTCTTGTAAACATTCCCATGTCAGTTAGACTTGATAACTATTGTGTGGAACTATCTTGTTGATGGATGCAGTGAATGGGAAAACCAATGGTTTTCTTTTTCATTTCCCCTAAATTTTGAGACGCAACCTTCAAAACTTCATAGGTAATTGTCAGGCCATATGATGGTTCAATGTGATAATGGCACTTCCTGGAATAAATCTTTCAGTGAAATCGAAATGTTCCAGTTGGGTTTCAGATGTGATTCTTAGTCACCTTTATATGTAATGCATTAATGAAAGGAGACTGTGGCCCTGAGACCCTTCTAGAAAATGTGAAGCTTCAGATGGTTTCTGACACTGACAGATGTGGGAGCCCATAGCGCTGTTCACATTTCAGCACCACTGCCTGAAGCTCTCTGCATCGCTGGTTGCCTGTAGTAAAACAAGCATGCATGTGTGCGTGTTCCATTTCTGTCATTTCTTCAGCTGCTGTAATGGGGCAGAAGGCATGCCAGTGGGACAAAAAAACCTCACAAACTGTTATCCTCTCATATTTTGCAGAAACATAATTGGCTGCTGGTGTTGTAGAAGATCAAACACATGCAGCCATATTTTTTGAAGACGGAAGTGTGATATTAGTAAGACTTCTCATGGTATCTGTGCCTTCCTCAAAAATCCCTTTGTTGTAGTCTTCCAGTCTAGTTCAAAAGGGGGTGGCAAGTTGTTTAGTTACATAACTGCCTAGTCCTCTGGGTATCCAAGCCAGCGTCCCAATTATCTCGACTATGCGTGATGGGAATGTGCAGAAAATTGTCATGTTTTTCATCAACTCCGTGCGGCTTCTCAGCCTCCGTCCTGCTTGTTATTAGGCAGCTCTGCAGGCATCAACACACATGAACCAAACAGTGCTTGCGGAACATAGCCGGTGCAAACTGCCATTCTGCCTGAATGTCTATGAATTAAGCAGAGCGCCTAAATGTCTTGTCGTGTTAAACATGTGCTGTGCTCCTGGCTGAAGGAGTAGAGGGAAGTCCATGGTGCAGTGGAGAGTACTCTTTAGGATGGTAAGATGTGAAGACGTGAGTGACCCCTCATGCTCCATGTGCTGTGTGGTGTACAGTATTGGCAGCCAAAGAAGATAATGCAGAGAAGGTGATTGAAAGTTTAGAATTTTCACTGTCGACCCAATTTCTCTGCTTGCCATGAGCGTCAAATTAAACAAAATATTTGAAAACATATTTTAGGGGATAACTGTTGCTTAAGGGTCTCTCATTGATTATTGTTCACCTGCATAATTACTTATCCCGAATGCATTTCCTTGTGAGCTGGCTGGGCCTCTTTCTGTCTCGACACTGCTATTTTCAGTCATTCAGTTCCTGTGGGAGATAAGGGAACATTTATGATTTTTTGATGCAGTGTCTATTCATGTCTAATATATAAGAGCATGGACTATAATATTTGACGTCAAAACCTTTTTCCTCAATGGCTCTTAAACTGGTCTGGAGCACAATGCATTTAGCACAACCCCCTGCCACTTACTGTGATATGAAACAGACAATTTTGTGGAAGCTGAATAATAGTTTGCCACATTGCATGTTAGTATAGAGACATACATTTATTTCTTTTGCAATAACGTGGTTGTTTTGCAGCAAAAATTGTCATTAATGTGACACGCTTGCAATGATCCATTGACGTGAAGTTATTGTTGATTCCTTTGTCATTCATAAACACATACATGAATACAAGCACATACCTCAGCGATTATGGTAAAGAGGCATGAGCAGATTCTCTTTAATTATTTTTATCAGTAGACTAAACACTTTTATATGCTCATTTATATGGCGTATATTAACGGCTCATTTGAAGTGTTGTGTAAAAGAAAATTAGGGGGTTAGTTTTGGCTGATTTTCAAGATGTTACAGTTGCTATCAGAAAAGAATAATTGCTTATATGCCATTTATAATATTTTCTTAACAGATACTTAAACATTTTTAAAAAAATACCTATACCTTCTAGGCTTGTCACGATACTGAAATTTCAAACTCGATACCGATACTAAGGATGATCCTCGATACTATTTTCAATACTACAGGGGGAGAAAAAAAACAAACACAGGAACTTTTTAATAAAAAAAATTGTGAGTAGACAAATAAAATGCTCCGTTTTCTTTGTCTACTCAAAATTGTACAGCGTATTGTATTTTGAGAAGTGCTTTATAAATTAAATGTATTATTACTAAAATTATAATCTATTCAAGTTTCAGTCGACATTTTTCTCTTATTTTAGTCAGAATTATGCATGACTATTTTTGTCTAGTTTTAGTCAGTGAAAGTTGTATTTTAGTTACTTTCTTTAGTAATGCATATATTTAACCCAGTCAATATAATGTGAGTATAGTAGATAGTAAAATAGACAATCTAAATTTTCTTTTAGTCAAAACTATTTCACAATTCAAACAAGGTTATCTTATTATATTATTGTTGACTCAAGAATACTGTAGAATTACAGACACAAAAGATACTTTGAATTTATGACATTGATATTTGTGTGAATATTTGTGAATTTATGACAGTTTTGCCAACCAGTCATGTTAGAACATAGAAGCACACACACACACACACACACACACACACAATCAATAAATAAATAAATAAATAAATAAATAAATAAAATAACATCACATCACTAAAAAGTGCAAATAACCTTCACCCTCAGTATGCTGGCCTGAACTTACCTATGTAATTTTTTTTATTCCTGAACAACTATAGTCTCTACAACCAAATCAGACCAATTTAGGATCAGCTTTTTTGCATGAATATGAGAAAGGCTGCTTATAAAAATGCTGTGTGTGTGAGTGAGCGAGAGAAATGTGTGTGTGTGTGTGTGTGTGTGTGTGTGTGTGTGTGTGTGTGTGTGTGTGTGTGTGTGTGTGTGTTTGTGTG
>JBBJLR010000111.1:10442057-10457567 GCA_037577145.1 Brachypetersius gabonensis
TCAGACCTTCGGCAGAATTCAAATGAGTCACTTTAATCTAGATTAATTCCAAGATTACAGTGAGATTAATCTAGATTAAAAAAAGAAATCTATGCCTACCCCTACGTTTTATACAGTGTATGTGAACTTTTGGTTTCAACTGTACAGAGAAAGGAAGGGTGAATGGGTTTTCCAATTAAACATGCTCTAAGGAGATCATCCAATCTCATGTCATTGAACAGACACAGTGATTGGCTCACGTTGCTTTGCCAGAGAGGACATCATCTTCATTCAGAGCATTTTGTGCAAAACAGAAGGAAGGATGTCGATTGTGCTATACAGTAAACCACCTCTTGGTGTTCCAAGAGCACCCGCATATAGTAAAAAGGGAAAATACAGTAATAAATTCACTTAATTTACAGTAATAACCCAAACTTAATGTTTGATGCGCATTATGTTTACTTTTATAGCTGCTACTTACTTTTTATTAGGGCTGGGCCCATTTAGTGGTTTACTGATAAATATTGATGATGGGCATGAAAATGATTAGTGGAATTTTTATTTTCCAACTTCTGATCTGAAACTCCAGTCCTGGCTTTTCTTGGTTAACAGCAGGAAGACCTGTGGCAAACTAAATAGGGAAAATGATTTTAATACACTAATTCCTTGGGTGAGCTCTTATAAAAAAATTGCACCCAGGAAACAAACTGTTATAATAATAATTGTTATAAGATACAGTTAAAGAATTGTAGTGTAAAATCAAATGTACAGAACTGTTTTCTTCCCCCAGATGTAGCCAATCAGCTCTAATATGTTTGGATTACAAATTTTGCTTCTTCAGTTTAGTGTTGTATTTGCACTAAATTGGTTGTCTTGTAGCTCCAGTTCCATTCTAAAGAAGCAAAATTTGATCGACTATGTATGGGATATTGTGGAAACGACTTTTTGCCATACCATTCTTTTTACCATTTAGTAATTGTCATGGTCATTTTGTGCTTCAGTTGTCTGCATGTTTGAAACTTGAAGTTTTGTTTTAATTGTTATGCTGAAGATGTCTAAGCTTTGGCTTGCATCTTTTTGAGCAGCCTTTTTTTTTTTTTTACTAAAGCTGAAGTGTCATACTCTAATAGTATAAAAGTTTATACACTCGTTCCTCTGTCTTCTATAGTTTGTCTATTTTCCATGTGGTTCTGCTGTTTATCACCCCAGCTGCGTGCTCCCTCTGTAGGTAGAATCTCTGGAATGCATTTTTGAAGGCCCGACTCCAGTTGGAGGAGAGGAGGTTCCAGCTCCTGCCTTTTCCACTCTATACTCACGCAGTGAAGCACTGATGCAGGTAACCGTGGAATCCTGTGGTCTACGTTTGCATGCTTTTACATTTGTCTTCGCGTAGGAATGCTTTGCGATGTAGAAGTGGCCTCTTCTTCAGATCCAAGAGGCTCTTTATTCATGCAAATGATGGCTCATCTGCTCCAAACAAAGCAAAGAATAAGATTTGTATGTCATTTTGAGAAGTGTGGTTGTATGTTGTAGTATTCTTTTCATGCACTAGATGGCAAGATGTCACAGTGCATGCTGGCTGTTGGAACGCTTTATGCAGTTGCATAATTTTGTTGTTTTATTTTGGGGTTTACAATCATGTTTTTTACAGTCAAGTGTTCCTCTATGGATGTTTTTGGTTTGCTGACTTCAGGTGTTTGCACACAGTGTATTTCATTGTGGTGACTTTTTTTCTTCTCCTTTTTTTTAATCCAATCTCGTAATGTATCTCTTAGTATTTCACTCACCTTCATATAGCTTTCCAGGTAAGGCATGCCAACAAAGCTGTGGACATGGATTATTAAATCAGGCTATTATTATGATTAGAGTTAGGGTTGCTAAGGGGTGGAAAATTCCTGGTAAATTTCCAGAAACTTTCCAATTTTGCAAATATCAGCATTAGCTGGTGTGAACTGCCTCCACACACTGGGTGGTGTACTTGTCATTTTTTCTGTTGAGTAAGATGACAAAATATATGTAAAAAAAAAATACACTAATGCAATGCAGATATGTAAATAGTTAGCTGAACAAATTCAATGACCTTCAAAATATTTTACAACTGAAGTGTACAAGCTTGTTTGGTCACATAAAATCGTCTAGCAGGAGGCAGAAGAAACAGCATCACATGTACAGTAGCTTGTCTCATGATGAGCTAGCCTCTTTAATGAAATAATGCTAGCTGGTTTACATTTAGCATATCTGGTTTACCAGTCACCTAGCTGCTGTATGAATACGTTTTGATTTAATAGTTGCTAGTTAAACTTTAACACCATAGATCAAATATTACCTACCTCATAAAATGATCAAAACTTACTTGAACATATGTAGTCCTTGGGTTCATATGTTCAGAGTTCTAGAAACCATTGTGCATGTGATGAGGAATGCACAATGCATTTTGGGGTTGTGGTCTCAATAGACCAGAGTAAGTAGTACGCTATATGCCTGTGATTGAGCAAATACTCAAATGTATTTGCATTAGCTTTAATTGTGCTACAGTATATTTTATACCAACTTTATTTTTCTAAACGACAGGGTTTTTTTTCTGTAATTCCCATAAATTCCCATTAATTCTTATGGAAACTATGGAAACGACGCAGAAATATCATTATGTGAAAGAACGCAATAAGTTCCATCAGTTCTGAATACACCTAGTGAAAGAAAAAGGGGCTGGTCTGTTGCCTTTAATATTTTAACATTTAAAATGTTTCATCTACTTGAAATGTTGTGTACCAGATTCTTCTAGCGGCTCTGCACTCTTTGTAAAATGTGTTATGATCAGTTTCAGTTTGTAGTTGTTTTAGGGTTAAATGTTAAACTACAGAGTATTTTAATTAGCATTATTGTGGTTACTGTTAAACTGTTAAAATTACTGTTAAACACTAACAGTAATTTAAAACCAAATGACCGATTATCCCCATTAAATCAAGGACAATTACTACACTTAAATGGAAGAATTTATGTTATTTAGCATGCTGGTTTCATCAATTCATTAGGCAAATTGCATTCACTCACTTAATCCATGTTCAGACTAGCTTATCATTATTAGGATATTAATTACAATCCAGTTTATTAATCGCTATTGCTATCACAATATAGAGTGGGCTTCCTGTGATTGGAAATATATGCTTTGCCTTTTTTTTTTTTGCTTTCGGGAGCTTTCTGTGCCAGTCTTACCTGTTTAGTTTAAGTTTGTCTGATATAGAAAATAGTGCATTTCGTCTTAAATGTTCATTTATCACCCTGTGCCATATGGTATTAGTTTGTAAATCCATGTTCCTGTACAATAAAAGATTCTTCTAATACAACAATGCTTTACATGAGGTTATACAGAGAGAAATATTTTCTGTGGGTCTGGTTGGGTTGTGACTGCCCCTTTCTTTTCTGTTCTTTTCCTTTTCTGCTCTACTTCACTCGACATGACTGAAACAGAGTCATATGTTTGGAGATACTGGGGCTTCAGGGCACTAAGTGCATTAGTTCTGTTCAGCCATAACATGTAAAGGGACCTGGAGGAGAAGTCATTTTTGCTGCACTCTGACCTGAATTCTAATAAGCCCCTTCACTGTGTTGGGTTTTCTATAGTCCTGTGCCATCAAGACACCTCAGTAAAGTTCACCTCTAAGTTCTCGCTTATGTAGTGTACTTTTATTGACCTGTTCATGTTATGTCTTATTGTGGGAATGGACCATTCCACTTTCTACAGCATGGCCCTGCGTTCTTTGCTGCGTGCTTAGAAGAGGCCCCCAAGAGCAAGAGCGATCGTGAGGTGATGAAATGCACTAAAGTATTTGGAGCACTTAACTGTCATGGCTGCTTTAGTTAATGCGTTCCTCCATTAGCATGGTGCTTTTTGAGTTTCGAGTTCATTCAGAGGAATCATGCTTGTCCTTAGCTGTGGACCAAGGCAATCACTTTCAGCAATAACCATCGTTTATTACCTGGTGCTCTTTCTGGGTGCAGCCTCATCAACTCATGATGGAAAACAAAGTGATCAAACTAGAGTGCACCGTTACCATTAATGTAAAATTCACTATCGATGTGAGCCCCATTAGTGATGTTTTATCGCATTAAATCTCCTATGGAATGCTTGCTACTGTCCTTTGACTTGTCTTGTTATTAGGGCAAACATGTTGCTGGGGTGCTGGAGGGGTGGTTAGGATACATGTCTCTGGACCAAGAGGTCATGAGTGTGAATCCTATCCTCAGTATACCACCACTGGGTCATGGAGCAAGATCCTTAACTCCAAGTTGCTCCAGGGAGACTGTCCCCAGTTGTTAGGGGAATGGCTTTGGTTAGAAAAAAATTTACTGATTCCTTTTTTGTTTGAGATCATGAGAAAGGATTTGTACAGATTTGCTTTGGGTTTTTTTTTCACTCAGTCACTCTACATCCAGATGTATATGAGGTTAACTCAAGCTGGCTTGGCTTCTGATTTAAACTAAAATCTGATTTTAACTCAAATTAAGGAGAAGCTCACCTGGTTCCACTTGTTTAATTATTTGGTCTTAGACAAACGATTGGTTAGATAAACTGCTGCTTGATTAGAATGAAAACTTGCTGGCCCTTTGTGGGTAAGGTTTGACAAACTTTTGAAAGGCTGCTTTGGGATCGGTTTTTGAGTCCAAACTCTCATCTTCCTAGCAGTAATGTAGCTTACATCTCACTGCTTGTATTTGTGTGAAGTGATTAATGTGAAGTAATGTAAAAAATTGGTGGGATGCATCGCAATATCGAATCGAATGGAATCACTGACATGATGATCATAATCGAATCGAATCGTGAGACCTCTACTATCTGACTTACTTCTGCATTTGCCAGGTAGCCAGAAAAAAAACAAAACACGCACAAGTCACCATTCAAAGTATGCTTTAAATGTGGCTTGTATTCTCATCCCCACCCCTCCCTTGCCTTTACTTTCCACTTAGATTAAATATAACAAAATATATGTTATTATTTTTGTTGGTGAGTTGTTTCTTTTCATTTTTTTTTTTCACTATTGTGGCATTTGTAGAGCAAGTAGTGGTCCCTAATGATGCAAGTTCATTGTAATGATTCCCAAGAAACTTACGAACTATTGGCAATACATTATGAGTTAAGTGATGTAAGTGTTAATTTAATTTTTATTAGAACTATGATTTGACAATTTGTGAACAATATCAATAGATATATATATATATGGCTCCTGTTGCATGCTTTTGATAGACTAGTGACACTTGGTTGCTCGTTTCTGAGTTTCTGACCTATCCCACACTTCTCAAACTGCCTCGGGCGTCCTGACGTACCCTGGACTTTTTAACATGCTGTAAGCTTCCTGACTTGTTTTATGCTTCTTAACCTGCCCAGGATTTTCCTGGCTGTACTTTGTCCTGTGCTGTGATCTATTCATTCACCCTCCTGGAAGTGCATCCTTCCTGTCTGTGTTAGTCTGGCCGAGGAGAGGGAAGGAGTGGAAGACTACAGGGGAGGGGGGGGTGAGGCAGCATTTGTGAAAAATGAGCAGTGTCACTCTGGGGGAATCGAACAGAGCAGGATTTAGAGTCCCCGGCAGTCAGCATGCTTGTGTGAGTTTCCCGGCTGGATACGGAGAGGGCAGACGATTGCTCATTGCACTGTGGGACAACCTGGGAGAAAAGTTTGGGTCTTTGCAAAGCAGGCTGAGCTCCTGAAGCCTCAGCTGCTAGTGGGACTCTGTGTTAACGGAGCAGGTGACATGCTTGCCTCTGTCTGGTATGCCAAGAAGATGGGCCGACGCCTGATGAGGAGCTTGAGGAGGAGCAGGAGACTGGTGGGTAGGCGGCATCAGATTCTGGAGGCAGCTGTTGGGAATGCTGTGCTTGCTCTATGTGAGCTAGCTTTGAGCTCTGCATGTAAATTACTTTAAAGGACGCGTAAGAGGGAGGATAATAGACTTCAATGACACGTTTCGGTCAGATGCCTCAAGTTGAGGGAGATGTATTCATTAATTTCTCTTATTTTTCAGTTCTCATCATGGTTGTTGATTGATATTGTTGTGGTTAAAATAGCATCTTAGTTTTTAATAACACAGTTACTTTCATTTGCAACTGCATTACTTCTTTATTATTTATTACTTATTTTTACATTCATTGTGTGGCACATTGAGTATTTCAATTAAAAACACAGTGTAACCCCACATGATATAACTAATTTAATGTGTGTGTCAAAAGCGTAGTTCACTTGTTGATAGTGGCTAGTGGAACCAGCATCTGCACAGGGCCACAGGAAAAATCTTATCAGTTCAAAACAACTCTGCTCAGTTGTTCGTTATGCACCACTACGTCAGAAAAGACAAGTGTTTGGAAATCTATCTGTGAAGTACATGCTCATCTCTCTCCTTGTTGACTGGCGGTTCATTTGGCCTGGAGGCTGAAAGCTTAAGCTAGTGGCAGGGCTGTTCAGAAGCGCTTTGTCCTTGTACTGTGTTATCGATTGATTGCTGTGAATGCCGTTGGTCCAGAGAAGAGGCGCAGAGGGGCTCAGGGTCCATGTGGTAGTAAACAAAAGAGGCAGCTGCTGAACTAGAAGGGCCATTTTAAGTGGACTTTGTGCCACTGGTCTGGCGTACGTTTGTATGTATGCACTGTTTGGAGATTGGACATAAAGTGTAGATTAACTGCTGTAACTTCGAAGGGATGTCCAGATGTAATGTCACTTCTGAATTGATTACAATCCTGCATCATCACAGCTCAGTGCTTTTCTTGTTTGATTAAAAAAAAAAAAAGACTGGCTTCTCCCAACCCAACAACACCTCCCTAGAATTAATAGTACTAATTCTAGTTAAATATGCAGCATATTTAGATATTACTATCTATCAGCACACATTGTAATGGAAGAAAAGCATGTCATTTTACTTAAATTACACTTCTAACTCTGAAGAAACATTATATTTACAGTATTTCAGAAATGGATAGGAGTGTCTGTGGAACATGTGCTGGGTCTTTGCAGTGGTTATCAGTGGTTATTTAACACCACCCATGTGTGTTTACAGTTTGTGACCTTGAGGTATCGGGGTTCCACTGAATACTGAATCAGTGATCCAGCAGGGTCCAGAGCAGCATGTTGATGAAATATAAATAATCAGTCATTTTATTAAATTAGTGCTGAACTATTGAGACTGTTCAACATATCTGAAGTCTTATGTAAGAAATCGTGTTCACATGTGCTGATGTCGACAAGCTGAAGGTTCCTAGTAGATCAATTAGTTTTTTCAGGCCTTAATGACTTTACTTTTGGTTTTATTTGAATATGTTGAGCAAAGCTTAAAGCAAAACTGGTGATTTACCCTGCAGCTTACGAACACGGTCAAGAACCATCATTTTTTATAGTGTAGTTAACTATTTTTTTTCAGATAGTCTATTACACTTGAACACTGTACAGATCTTGTTTATAATTTAGCATGTGTTTTTTTCTAAATACTTTTTTTACCCTTTTAGCCTTTTTCAAATTTCTTTTTAATTTATTTGTTTGATCTCTTAGCCAATTGAGGTGCACATTTCAATGCATATTGTACTTGTATAACTGTGACAATGTATATTGAATCTTGAATAGAATTAAACATTTTTAATATATACAGTTCAACAGTATAAAACCTTTCAAAAGAAGCAATGTCGTGGTGTTCAGGACATCTCATGCAAATTTCACATTATGAAACACTCAGGATGCAATGTGCTAAGCCTCTTGCCTCAGTTTCGGGGTGCAAATCAGATGCATTCTGCCTGCATGTTATGTACGATACTGGTGCATAAGCCTAAATGTACATTGTAAATGATCATCTTCTTTTCCTCATGCATAAACATTTGAGAGAGAGCTGTACGTGGCAGGAGATACAGCGGTGAGATGGAGGCACAAACCATCACAGGAACACTGTTCAAACTCTTTGGACAGTATGGATGGCTGTGACACGACACAATGCAAAATGTCTTATGATGCAGCCACAATGTGCACATGCAGTCTGTTATATCCCACATATCCTGCTGTAGGAACTGTAGTAAAATGACAGACGCAGAATTTTTTCTTGGGAAATAACTTGGTTTATGAACATTGCTATCTCTTCATCACTGAGCTTTCATTATGTTTTTTTTGCCTCGAGCTTGAGACGACTCCATTAGTTCAGTGTGCCTTTTAAAGCCTGAGGCTCATGAGTACGCTGTTAGCAGTTGGGACTGACTTCATACAGTTTGGGAGATAAACTGCAGGCTTAGAAAACTGAGTGTTAAGTGCAGATGCATTGTGAATGCATGTTGCAGTTGCAACTAAGCTTGTTTTGCTCTGCGTCTGCTTTCTTGCGTACATTTAGCTCTTGGTTATGACACTGTATGTTAAATACACTTTGCACATTCATACTGTAATATTTAATTTCCCTTAAACCCCAAACTGAGCTTAGAGATTTCATAAATATGTTTTCCATTTAGACCTAGATACTCATTAGACATAGATACTCAGTATTGTAGCATAATGAATGTTATATATTGAAAACCTAACCGCTACCTGATAGTGAGCAGTGATTTGAAGGTCTTTGGTTTTTTTTTACATATTTAGATTGAGGAGAAGGCAGTGCATGAGCTCTGTGGGGTTGCTTGCTTTATTTGATGTGAAAGCTGTTGCCATGGTTTTAGTCCTGGGGGAATAGCAGCACAAGCTGTGACAATGTCTGTTACCTCATTTGACACCTGTGGCACACCTTGGATAGTTTCTGCCGGCACACAGCCACCTTCAGTGGGCTTCGATGCAGCGTATTGTCGTGGTGCAAGTCTGCAGGCGTTCCAGTCATATTAACATAGGCATGTGGTTATTTTTGAATTTGCTTTCCCTTTTTTCTGCCTGTGAAGGCACAGCCTTTTGTCTCCCCCTCACTGAATCATGTGTGTGTGGTAGATGGAGAGAGACTGCAGTGTGAAAACCGATCTGAATCACAAGGAGCGGCCAGGCAACATGGGATCATCTGCTGAATCTGGAGTGCTGACTCTCCTCTTGGATTTTTCTTTGTCATTGGATCTTACTTACCTATTATCCTGACATTTCTTTTCCTGTCTCTCATTGGCATTTGTGAGTATGTTCATTAGCATGAAGTTTTGGTAAATATGCATTATTCACATCTTTTTAAACCGTGATGGTGCTATTAGCATGAAGTGCCAGGAAGGGGGTGGGGGGGGGGGGGGGGGTGGTATGGTTGGCTTTGCTGAAGTGAAAAAGCTTGAGTGGTTTCTGATGATCTGCTGTACAACTGGACTCCTCTCAGAGTAGCCATGTCTAGGAGAAGGAAGACGACAATGCCCATCTTTCTTTATTCTACGTGGCAACACCCTGAATGCCACCATTTATATTTAATGTGCCCGGTAAGGCTTTGTGTTGCTATTAAGAATGTGCTGTGATTGATACCTGTTCATGGCCAATCCAGTAGCCCAAGTGCATTTAGATTAAGAATCCCTAGAGGAGTTCATGAGCTTTCGCCTGCAACACTTGCCTGATAATTGAACCCATTTCCTGCCTCTCCAAAGCTCTTAGAGTTTCCCTCATGCCGAGAGAGCTCCACATTCCCTCATTGATCCTCTCTGAGGTCTCCAATTGTCTGGAGCCAGAGCCTGGGGTAGTGTGGACAGCTTGTGGGCAGCTCAGTCACCTCCGCCCTCCTTGCTTCCCACTCTGCCTCTCGGCAGCACGAGGGCTGCTGCATGCTTGACCCACTTCGCTTGATTAGTACAGGAAGTTTACCAATCCGCCAATCAGATGGATTTTTGGACTCGCGTTCTCAAGTTTGCTTTTGTCTTGTGGCTTGGTGAAATTCAGGAGAGGATGCTGTAACTTTACCCAGGTGCGCCCTCCCTCCTCTCTTGCCTTGCTCCTGCTCGTTTCCGTGCCGCCTCACTGCTTGACAGCTGTCGGAGTAGTGTTCCAGCCCTGAGGGACACGAGGTGCAGTGATGAACTACATCTTCGGTAACAGCACGCTGTACCCGCGGGGCGGCCGGGCCAATACTGCCACAGGTCACGGAGCTCCGGGGCCCAAGCAGAGGCAATGGGCCAAGCGCAGCTCCAGCGAAGACCTGCCCTCGTCGTCCTCTCGCTGGCAACAGCTGCTTGCCTTCTTTACCCGCCGCAATGCCTTCAGCGACTGCATCACGGTGGGAGCCAGCCAGGTAAACTCCACCATAGCTACCACCTGAAACCTTTACAGTGAGCACTTCAGCTCAACACTGCCTAGTTTAAAGCTCTTAGTTTACTTTAGTTTACTTTAGACTTCTCGTCTGCAATTGATTTTAATATTTCACTCTATTTTCAACTTAGCAGAATCTATAGAGAATCTATAGAATATGTTAAGCAACTTAAAATACATTGGCATTTCTGAACTTAAGCATTGTTAGTGCACATTTTAAAAAATCTTTGATCATTGAACATGAGGCTTTCGATATTAGGATTTAATTGTTTTTGTTGACCTCATTTTGCCTTAGTGTAACTTTGTACTGTACCAGAAATGAACCTGACCTTACCTGTGACTTTACCCCTGCCAACTCATATCTTTTTCTAAGTTTCCAGCGTCTGACTTGTCATCAAATTACGTTTGAAAGTTCATCTTGTCACTTCTTAATGATGTCTCTCTTTGTCACCTATCTCTGAATCATTCATGACTTCTTTGTGCATGTAAACAACTTGTGTTTACTGTGTGTTGTCCATATTTTTAATCAAGCCACTGTTTTCTTAATGTGATTGAAAGGACCCATTTGTTTCATCAGCACTCAAAAGTCTGTTGCATTGATGGACTATTATGATGTGCAGTCATTTTAGCTTCTCTGAGTAGCTGTTTCCCAGAGGGACTAAAGCACTTAGTGGGTGAATAATGGTCTCGTACCTGCCATAGCGTCTAATCATAGCAGGTAGTTAAGAGGCTGGAGCAAGGCCATCTGCTCCTCTTCTCTGACCTTGGTGACCAACGTGTGGACACAAGGGGCAGACAACAGGGCAGCTTTAGGAGGGCTACACCAAGGACACATGGTCAGTTATTGTGCCCATTAACATCTAAACACTGGCTAATAGGGTCATGCCCTGAAATGAAAGCTCAAAGAATGGAAGCAGCAACAAAGGGATTTCAAGTCTGCTCTTTTATTCCCGCCATCGACTCTGTTACCACCGCACTATAACTTCATCTCTTTTTCATGAACACTTTTCAAAAGGCAAAAGCTGCAAGTGCTGTCAAGGACAGCTGTTCAGTTATCTTCGATGTGCACAGTATGACATTGAAGAGAATGAAAAGAGCTGTGACTGGTCATAGTGAGCAAAAAAATATGTACTTCCTTTTTATTATGGGGATTATTATGTAGAATCTGAAATACATATGGAGTTTTTTTTTTCCATTTATAGTCTCACAGTATAGGTCAGGTGAGTTCCATGCTGTTGGGAATCTGAGCGGGGGGTAATATTCTGCACTGGACGATAAAGGGAGACTCAGGCCTATAAAGACTGCAGTGCATCATGTGATGCAACTGAATGCAACTAAGTACAAGAACGCTTTATTTGCATTTTCAGAGGGATAGTAGCATAAGAGCTTAACCAACTTTTGAGGAAACAGTTCCCTTATAACATATTTTAGCCATATACAATCTGAGTTTGTTTTCCAAAATCTAGATTTGTAGAAGTAATTTTGACATTAATACTGCATTTACAACAATGCTATGCTATGCATTTTGGGAGATTTAAAAAAAGACAGACCTTTTCTGTTCTATCTTTTCCTTGATCTCTTGGAGGGAGGAAAAACAAATAAAATCTTACCGCCAAAGTGAATCCATCAGTCTGTAAGATTTGTGGCTCATTTGAAGGAGGATCTCATTATGCGAGGCGGCACTAAAGAGAGTACATTTTCATGCTTCTGGTTTGAGTCAGAAATAATTGATGAGCTTTGGGATGGAACTTGTCTTTAAATGCAAACAAAATGCCTCCCAAAATGTACCAGAAGGGGCAAATGAGGGGGAAAGGATAGATGTTTGTGTTCTGTGTCAAAAACGTTTTTCTGTTACAAAATATACAAGAGTGCTTTGTCTTCGAATGCAATGCATCTATTTGGAGACTTTTGAAGCATTTCCTGATTTTTATCATAAATGCTGCTATCTGTTATTGTACTAATGTGTATCACTGATGAGTATCTGTCCACTGGACTACATGTCTCTTGTATAAGAGATTTAATTGATTCAATCTGATTCACAATTTGATATTCATGGGATGTTTTCAGATTGTGCTTGCCGCTGGTCATTTGCAAATGTTTATGTGGTTGCAATGGGTGCCATAAATAGTGGAATATCAGTTTGCAATATGCACATCTAGATGTCACAGTGCAGTGTTAAAATATATAACCTGGTACTCTGTGTTGACGCCTTTTATTTTATACTGTCAGTTTTTCATTAACTTCTTTAAAAGCCTGTTGCATGCGGTCGCCCCATGTTAAACCATACAGTGTATACACTGAAAGGTATCTGAAGCAGAATCTCACCGTCAGTCCTTGTTGTACTTGCTCATGCAGATCTATTTCTGGCAGAGGCATCCCTGCAGTGCTACTACTGAGCTCCTCCAACCAGCACCCTCCCACATTGAGCTGGCATTCAGCTCCAAGGCTCTGCCTCTACCTCAGTTTTTGTGTTTGTGAGCACTGGATTTAGACACGTACACAGGGGAGTGTAGATGTGTTTGTATTAGGTTAAGCAAGAGCTCATGTTCTTAAGTAGTCATACTTTAATGCACACTGGTACATCATCTTCATGTCTAAATTAAAATCACAAATTCTGATTTTATTTCTTGCTAGTCAAGCCAGTTTCCAGCTCATCGTTAAGCATGAGCTGCTTTCGTCCTGAGGAGGTACATTAACCTTCTGCGTTGTGCAGAAGGCAGGACTCGCTGCGGCTTCAGCTGTTGCCATGGCGTTGCTATGGCAATCGGCAAGCAAGGAAATGCAGTCACACGGCAACACTTGTTTATTTATTTCTCTTATCTGTTGAATGCAGTGTTCTGAGTGACAGCGTGTGCTCTGTGCCCTTGCTGTTGGCTGAATGGATCAGATGGGTTAGTCTCCTAGGTCCATCATCTCCATCATGGCCAACCAGCTGTAGCCTGTAAGCCAGCCCATTAACTGCCATCAGTCCAGTCAAGACAAAAGGAGGACACCTTCAGTAATTATGGCTTTTGCAAGGTCATAGGGGATTAGAGTGGGTCAGGATGTCTTTTTTTTTCTTGCGTAAGAACACTGCCTTGATAATGTACCATTGGTATCTCAGCTGGCTGGGGGCGTTAGAGGAGAGAGCTGTAGGCTGTGTAGAAAAGATGCTTCACTCAGCTATGAATCACAACAGCAGGCGTGAACGCTCCCCCTCCAGACAACACAAGCACGAGTGTCTCTCCCCACACAGAACACGACACCAACACACTGGACCACCTACAGCTTTCTCTCTCTTAAAGAACTGTACACCCACTCATGGCTGGTTTGTGAGCTTGTGCGAGGTGTACATTGCAATGGCTGAGCTGTGCTGAGAGTGTATCGTGACCGTGTTACAGAAAGAAGGGTTTCTCCTCCGCGCATTACCTTCTGTCAGTGGGAATGACATTTAAGATTGTAAGCCCAGATGTTGAACCCCTAATGTCATGCTGAATCACACTGTGAGACTGAGGAAAAGCTAAACAGGCCATTTAGACACACACTGTTATAGACTAAAGGTTAAGGACACTGATGCTTTACTTTTCAGATTGTCTCAATTACTCCCCTCTTGTGTCCAATAAAAATGTCTGGCTCTGATGCAATTTTTCTATGAAATCTAGTGGAGTGGAATAACTCCTCCATAATGTAGTATTAAAAAATTTGACTGACTGTGCTTTTTTTGAGACAGTGTGGGAAATTGAGGGCATATAACGATCATTACTCACAGATAAAATGCAGTTAACTATTGACATAATTATTAATAAGCAATTACAAGCATGAATCCCCAGACATATTACACAGTGTTAACATAGCTATACTTCTGTCTCAAACCGCAGATTCCAGTCTAGGGTAAATGAACTCATGGTATGGGATTCCAAGCAGACCATATTTCAATACACTTGTGATGTGAAATATGGATGAATAAACAAAGCAAAAGAGCTGTAAAGAGTCAAGCAAGGCACAATGTATTGCTCTTATGACAGATAACTGGACTTCTTGAGCAATACAAAGATTTTTTCTCTTTAGAGAAACACCCCACAATATGACTGATACTTTAAAAACTAAGCAACTGTCTCAATGGCAATGTCATTATTCCTGCTAAAACAGACTATAAGAAACCTTGCTAATGCAGTGCATATGGCTCACTTTTAACCTCACATAGCATTCATTTTGTAAGTATGTATGGTTTGTTTTGCACAACTTGCATAAATAATAGATACGTACTTAATTAATAGAATAAAAGAAATATTTTTTAGACATTTTCCAAGCTGAACTATGATACAGAGTGAAACATTGCCCGGAAACCCCTTACACTTATATATATCTACTGATCAAATTATATCCTTTGATCTTGCACAAACTCAACTTTTCAGTAATAGGAGCTATTACTGCATTTTTGTGCTTCAAGGAAAAGTATGTACATTCATAAATATTGAATATTTAAAGAAAATAATTTGAATAATTGATCCAGAAAATCAGCCATGCCATGAACAAACCGGTGTAAAATTTAAAAATAATCTGTGTCTTGGAAGTATCTCTGGCATTAAAGGGCTGGTTAAAGTGTATTTTCTGAATGCAAGGTACACATTCCTCAAATATTCCTTCAAGATTCAAGATGAATAAAGAATCTTGACTCTTTATAGTCAGCTGAGCTTCTAGTAAAACCATTTGAATTTCTCTGCATTGTATTGTAGTGCTGCTAAACTACCAGAGTATATGTTAACATACCCACAGCCTACAAATCCTTCTTTGCACATAGTGCTTAATAGTAAAGACTATATGTTGGCTTGCTCCTCTTGACCAGTGTGGTTGCCCTCATATACCACAGTAATCAGTTTCTAGTCTTTTTTGACTAGACCAGAGTAAGTTTTCTTCAGAAGTAGTGTAGGGTAGCCATCTCTTGTTAGCCATCCTATTTGAATGTCATTGTCTCTTGATACAGTGGAAAATCTTGGGTTGCTCTAAATGGTGATAATAGGATGCAATTGATTTTCCAGGCTGTCTTAGTGACTCAACACTATCGATTGACACTGTTTAAAGAAATAAGAACCTAGATAAACAGCAGTTATCCTTGAGCTGCCAGTACCTATTGATAGTAAAGGTAATAAAACATTTTGTGTAAATTCAAAAGACGGATAAGTGATGGGCAGTTAAATATTTAAAATTTATAACTAGGTCAGTAACTGGGAAATGAAGATCCTTGACATGTAGATAACCTTTATACGTCGTGTGTGTGTGTGTGTGTGTGTGTGTGTGTGTGTGTGTGTGTGTGTGTGTGTGTGTGTGTGTGTGTGTGTGTG
>JBBJLR010000111.1:10459033-10470382 GCA_037577145.1 Brachypetersius gabonensis
TAATTTCTGCATAATGTTTTAAAATGCACTTTTTTGTCAGCATGGTTTAAGTACATTCTGTAATATTTTCATGAAATGTGCACATAGAGCCACCTGCTGTATGCCATGAGTTGTTTCTGCATTTGTGTAGAAGAGAATATGATGCAGCTCAGTGCTGGAAATATGGCTGAAAAGAGCCTGGAGCATGGGTGCGTAATGGTATTCGGTTATTCAGTGGAGCACTAAAATTGTAGATTGATCCACTGTTTGATTCTCAGTGGAATTGCAGATGACTGTTTTCATGAAAATGGTTTGGGTTTTTTTTTTTTTTTTGGCTTTTTCTTCTTGATCCTGGCCTAAATGCTGTGTGATGATGACACACATCGTTCATTCTCTGAATCCCATTGTCTGTTATTCTAGCTGTTTGAAAAGCCTCAAGCACAGATCTTCTATTGGCTTACTCTCAAATGGAAGTGTATGTTAAAGGGTGCAGTCATCAGGAAACGCCTGGTACATGTACCACAGGCTAGACAAGACTGGTCTACATTTTAGACCTTTTTCCTCCATTGCAGAGGCCTTGCAGCATGTATTATAAAATGACCAAAGTGGTAACAAGAATATTTCCTATGTTTAAGAGAATGTGGGCGGCAGACAATTACCATGCAAGCACATGTACATTTGATATGTCAAGCGACTCAAAGATTGCCCTTTTGAATTCTGCCCGTGAAATTCTGCCATGCTGCTTGTTAACTGAACTTTACTGTGGACTTAAGTGAACCATCAGTGTCTCTCGTTCACCCCTACAGGACGTACTGTAAATGGCACAGTGTGGTTTAGGAGTGTCCTAGTGGCTTTAAATGCAGGTGAAAGTGCAGCCTTCGGCTGCTTTTCTGTGCAGCCTGTAAAATAATAGCAATGTTGGGACGGTCCTGTCGCTGGCGTGGCCCACACGCTTGCAAAGCATCTGATACGGATTGCATTTATCCGCTGTGACCCATCACTTTGTGACCCGTGCTAATGCGGGGAAGGAGAAACACAAAAGCTCCCGTAAATCTGCACATGATGGTGCAAATCTCCCTTGACTGCCACGCTTCCCCAGACGAGCAGTGGACGCCTAAGCCGAAATCAAGAATGGAGCATTGATTATTCATGCCTGTAAAAAAGAGCGTGCGCTGTCATGTGCGGTGCCCATTGGAGCTCATTAATTGGCGAGCAAGCACAGGGGGATGAGAGCGAGTGAAGCAGAGGGAGAGAGAGGCACAGTCCGAGAGAGGCTTGGCAGAAGAGTGGTAGCAGGAGCAGAGGGGGCTGGAAGCAGAGAAAAGGAGCGGATTTACGGCCACTGTGAGTCCACTTTTCTGCCAGACTGCCTAGCGAAAGAAGGACTAACAACACTTCTCAAGGCTGAGCCTTGTTTCCATTGCACCAGTGCAAAACCTTCTGCCCTACTTTGGCTTCAGTCCACCAGAAGAATGACCACCTACCACCACAACCATGAGTACTGCTGTGGACCTGTAAAGGACTATAAAACCACCATGCCTAAAGTGGCCAACTGCATCCAGCCCCGGATCCACCAGAGAGGCCAGTCTGTCCACAGCTCACTGGTTTGCCCTCAGAGACAGTCCCAGCAACTCCAGCTTCAACAACAGCCTCAGTTCCAGCATCTTCACCACCATGTTCACCACCATAACCATCACCAGCAGCAGCCGCTTAATCACCAGCGTCATCCACAACAGCCCCTGCCGCACCTGCCTCACCCGCCTCACCCGCCTCACCTGCCTCATCTGCCTGTAAACCAGCAGCATGTCCTGCTCAACCACCAACATGTTCCTCTGGGCTCCCACCGCCTCTACAGCTCCTGCACCCTGCCTGCGTCTAACAAGAGCCGAGGCAAGTTCACAAACTTGCGGGACAGTGTGAAAAAGAGCCCCACAAAGAGCAAGGCTAAAGTCAGGGCATCAGCAAGTGCCTGGTGGCTTGAAAACTCTTGGGCTACATTGTCATTGGAGAAGGTATGTGTGTGTTCTCAGTGTTGTTAAGAGACCTACAGTAGTGGAATTTATGTAAACTAGGGATATTTCGGAATTATTTTATGCTGTGATCTATATAATGCTCTTTGTGGAGATGCTAGACCCATGCATTCTTGGTCTGTATGTGTGCATTTGTGTGCAAATTAAGTCTTACAACAAGATTAAGATTAAGATTGCCACAAACACTCATCATTGCAGTGATGAGTGTTTAATAATTTGATGTTTGACAAACCTTAAGAGAAGACCAGGGAGTAATATTTGTTACATTCATGGCATTCATAATTTGATGTTTCTAAACATGTTTAGAGGCTCGATAGGGAGGAATGCTAGTTTTTTTTTTTTTTAAGTTTGTTTACTCGATTTGAGGGCAATCCGAAGTGATAACAATTTATTCTTTGTTCGTCAACCCATTTTGAGTGACATGATAAGCAACATTGGATTATTTGAGCTTGAACTGTGGGGCAGTTCTTGGAAAATATTATGCAGTTTGTATGATAAATGGATTGGTCCCACTACGAGCATGGTCAGGGTCATTTTTCTCTTGTAACACACTTATGGTTTGGACTATAACACATTTGGGTTTTTTTTGTGTAATCGACTTTGTTCTTTTGTTAATGGCCAGCCATTTCATAATACTGACTAGTGAAGTAAAGGTTTTGAGTTATTTTTCCTTTCAGACACTGGTTAGAGCTACAGGCTGAACCCAGAGCCAGGGCCTCTAATCAATGCTAATGATTGATTCTAATTTTAACGCAGGAATCACAGCCATCTCTCTACTGTAACACTGTTGAAAGAGCATTCTGTGTGAAAATCAGTGATTAGGTGCAGATGCTGACCATGTTGTCACGTTAAACAAAGTGCGTAGATTGGTAAACTCTTTATCTGTGAATAATGACGTCTTTAAGAAACACAGTGTTGTAACATGAGCACAGGTTGGTTTTTGTGGAAAAGTTTGTGTAGTGTAGGGTAGAAGTCCCCTCTGACTCTGGCTGAGTGGAGACTGTTAGACTTTATTTTATGGACTGAATAGTACCTTGTGGTTTACATAGAATTGTGATATAGAACAATATGATCAGACTGGTTAATGTATAATGTGGCCTGGTTAAAGACTGGACTTGAGATGATCATGTAAATGCCATGATTCATCTGAAAATAGCCTGAGGGCTAATTTGCATACATAACCTTCTATATTGGTATTGCAGAGCTGATTGATGTGCATTATATTGTGCAGCATTACACCTTTTAACAAAGAAAGCTGTCAAATGGGTTCTTCCGAGCCTCTGTACAAACTAAAGGATTCACCTAGAACTGTACCTTCAAGGCAAGAACCATTTCGGAGTGAGTGTGTGAATGGATCAGCCTGTGTGTGTCGGGAGTCTGGTGCTGAAAGCTGGGGCTCAGCGGATGTGCCCCACTGGCTGCTTCTCTACATCGTATGTCTACTCTTCCTCCTGTAGAGCTGGCATCCTCTCTCACAGCAGTGCACACTCTGCTACAGGATCAGGCACCTTTAGAAATGACTGAGCAACGATTATACAGGAGTCAGAAGAGGCTCCAGGCTTGTTGTTTTTAAGGAAACCCAGCTGAAACTCTGGCCTTTTTTTAGTAAAGACCACTGTAAAACCATACAAAACTGCTAAATAAAAATAAAAATGCATGACAGAGATGTAAATAACCTTTTGTCTCATTATATTGAGTGAATCAAAATGGTAAAACTAATTGGTTACCGGTAATTATTTTTCTTTTTTGTGTATGTTGGGGAGCTGGTGTCTGTACTTTTGTCACTTTAAATTGAAAAGAAAACATGAATGCACTATTTGTGATTTAAGATGTTAAATCTATTAATTGATAAAAAAAACCCCCTTCTTCTCTGTCTGTAATGTTGCCCATGAATATGAAATCTGACAAGTAGTGCCAAATGTGACATTCACATCTGAAACCTAAGTACCAAAGAAGTGTTAATGACAGTAAAGCAAGCCATCATGAGGCTGAAAATAATCAGAATTAAAAACTATTTGTCATTCAAGTGACAAAAACTGATGTTTTTGATGTTGCCATTTCAAGTCATCTTAATGATAATTGGCATCTTTATAGAAACAATAAAAATGTCTTTGTGGTTCATTTGCTCACTATGGGACCTGTGTTCATACTGACACGGCCTGATCTGGCACTGACAGTCTAAGACACCTGAGGAACAATTGCTTTTCTGTTTTTCAAAATGAAAATGTGTCAAGTGGGCCTCATCAGCGCTTCTGTAAAGTAAAGTGAAAGTGGCCATTCTTTCATACGTGAACATGCCACAGCACACTGTGTGAACAGCACAAAATTCTTCTTCTGTATTGAACCCATTCACCAAGTGAAGCAGTAGGCAGCCAGGAACTCCTGGGGAGCAGAGTCTGGGGACGGTATTTTGCTCAAGGGAACTTCAAAGGTGCGACTAGCAGTCTTGGGATTCAAACCCATGACTTTCTGATGGCAGGGTGAACATCTAGGCTACCAGCTGCCCCATCGTACCATTCTGTGCATTTCAGCATGGTACGATGCTTATTTGCATCAAGCAGTACATCTGCATGACATTAAGATTGAAGAGTTGAGCATTAATCGATAAATTGCTCCATGATATTATAAAGGTGAAACCGACCTGGAACCTTGAACAGGGCTGTTACTGTATGAGAACTGATTTGCTGCTGACTGAAATGTGTGCCGAAATCGGCCTCTTACAAAATTGTGTTTTAAGCAGTAATTGGTACTAATTTTCTCTGCTTTTATGAGTTACTTGATCTAACGATGTTTACACAGAGCCACACATAAACCATGTCCATTCAAGGGGAAATCTGTCACACACTGTTCGTGTTTCAATCTTTTGTAATGAGTTTTGAATCCTATCTTGGGTGTATCGATATTCATTTTGTCTGTTGCAACATGCTGTTCTACTTTTTGCACTCTTCTTTTCTCTTCTCGGTTATGCTGGGAAACTTTTTGGCTTCGTTGAACTTCATTAGTTGCTTTTACAATCAAATAATGCAAATGACAAATAGATATTGAGAAATAATTATTAACACATTTCCTGATTGAGATGTTGCAGCCGTAATGGTAATACACCAAAGAGCAATTTGCATTTCTGTATATTAAATGGAAAAAAAAAACCAAAAATGCTTACATTTAATTCTAATAATGCGCGTCTGTGATGGTTAAATTCTTTTGTGTGCCTGATGGCACCTGTCATACATTTTTTGTGGGCCCTTTCAAACATGACTGTATATTTTCTGTTAATTGTTCTTGTCAAATCATACACACTTCCAAATCCTTGTAAATTTTCACTTAGTTTGTCTTTGGTGCTGGGCATTATAAAGTTTGTAGCAGTTTACCAGTATTGTTATTGCACATTGATTTTTATTTATAGAAAGCTGTAATACTATGCAAATTTTAAAATAGGAAGGCTAAGTTTTGTGAAAAATGGAACAGAACAAAGCAGTTCAGTCACGACAAGCCTTTCTAAACTCTTGGGTTCTCCCCTTAACATCAAGTGACTGTTTACAATATTTTCAGGGAAATATATTAGTGGAAAGTGACAATTATGAAAAAAAAAATCAGTTTAAGACCACCTGTGATTATTACTGTATGGCTCAACTATTGCGGTTGTGCTTCAGTTTGACATTTTCAAAGTTGAAATTTAAATGTGAAGCTTTACATTTCCCCCCCTTCAGCAACTTGATTTCAGACAAGCATTGTGAATGCTTTCATGCAAGCGGCCATCAGCTCTCATGAACTTTTTTGCAATTGAAATATCATCTGATGACATGATGCTATGATGATATTTGGAAAACTATCATATTAAATTTTGTACCGCCCAGCACTATATACTCATGTCATGGGTTTTGTTTTAATGTACACCTCACCACACCCCCTGCTCTCTCCTTCTCTGCTAGCTGTGTTTTGTTTTATAGTAGAGGTTTGACCACTGTGCTTCCATAGGAGCTCTCGTGATCATCAGTGCAGCTGAATGTCATCTGGCCTGATCTTTGACCTCCGCTGTTATTGTTTAGCAGGCAGATGTCGTTCCTCCCCCTGCTCCCATAATCCCCGTGATCCCCATCTCGCCTGTCCCAGCCGACACCACTGTCATCCCTGCACCCACGTCACAGGTCCTTTTTTTTCCCTCTCCTCTCTTTTTTTTCTCTCTCTGTCTCTCTCTCTCTCTCTCTCTTTTCTCATTTGTTTACTCCTCCCACTTCCATGATGCTCTTCTTGAATTTGAGAGATTATTGTGAGAATGTCATGTAATGTTACTGATGTGCACTTGTGCCACCATAGCAATTGTGCAAGTGAAGTGGATGCTGTTTGTCTGCAGCAGGATTTAGTTTGGGCTGGCTTGTTGCATTTATGCTTGAGGATTGCATATTCTGCAGTATGTTATGCTGTTCATGGACGCAGTCTGCGCTGTTAATCTCTTGCAAATGCCAGTGTAATACGCTATCAACATGCCTAGAGTAAGTGATCTTTTTTGTGTTGCATTGCTTCTGCTGATATACATGCTACAATTTTTTTTTTTTTTTTTGTTGCTCCAAGTCATAAAATGCTCATGACCTTGAATTTTGTGAAGTGAAATTAGTTTTATGTGGAGTGAGCATGCAAGTGTGTGTTACCCTTATTAGATATGCTGACTTTAAAATGTCTGTTTTCCAGGCAAGCCCGGCCCCAGTGTTGGTGAACACAGACAGCCTTGACACTTCGCCCTATGTGAGTCCTTATGTGAGTTGCAGTACTTTTTTTTTTTTTTTCCCTGTTTGTCAGGCCTGAGAATACTCTAATGTGGGGAAAAAGAACCTCCACACTGAATGGCAATATAGAGAAACAACGAAAGATTGGGTGTAAAGTTTCTCTGCAGAGAAGAATGCATTTATTCCTTGAATTGTTGATCTCAATAAGTGAAATAGTGAAAATGATCACAGAGGAAAGATTGTTTTCTTACAGGCCTCTTCAGTTGCACTAAAACTGTCTTGGTCCAGCATTGCTAGAAATAACCAATTTGTGATGTCTACACTGTTCATGAGGGTTTATTGTTGTTTTTTGCTGCATGACCCCTCCCTGTTCATCCCATTCTTGTCTTCACCGCAGCAACCTCTTATAACTGT
This sequence comes from Brachypetersius gabonensis, assembly GCA_037577145.1. NCBI lineage: Eukaryota > Metazoa > Chordata > Actinopteri > Characiformes > Alestidae > Brachypetersius > Brachypetersius gabonensis. The sequence goes on from JBBJLR010000111.1 coordinate 10,466,178, forward strand.
TGTAGTTCTAAGTGCCAAAACCACAGTGATCACTGCTGTCATCCCTCATCAAAAGAGGCTCTCTGTCACTGTGGAGACCAGTATTAGCCAGATTACATCTGGCACTCGTGTCTTAGAAATCTCAGCAAAGAGGGATTTTTTCTTTTCAAAATGACTTTGCAGTAAATTTATTCATTCAAATATTCTTCAGGACCAGGGTACTGTTACCTTCTGGATCACTGAAGTTCTACATAAAATGTTTGTGCCACACCTGCCTTTAAACATTTTGATGTATAAATTCAGTTACAAAATGTTTAAAGGCAGATATGACAAACATTTTGATGTATAACGTAAATTATACAGAATAATACATAATACTGCCTTTGGACAAACTGTAATCACATATTGAAGATGCACAATATATGTTATTGAACCTACAATGCTGGGCTGTATATGTTGCTTCATTGCCTTGTAGGTTTCATGTTTTTGATGGATAACAAAGTTAACCATCTGCAGTGTGTTATTTTCTGGGTATTTCAGATTACTTTAACTAAACTGTGCAAAAATAATAATAAATGGAAGTTTTCTCTATAAAAGTAGATGCTATCTAATTAATATTTATAATATTGTTTAAAAATCCTATTTTACGAGTAAAACTGTCCAACAAAAACGAGCTCTAACCGGTTTGTAAGACATTCTTTCAGTTCTCAGAAGGCAGGGCAAACTTAAATATCATATGATACCGTGACTGTCATATTAAATTCATCAGCACTGGAATCTTAATTGGAATACACATGATCAAGACCAGGGATATATTAGCATGAGCTTCTCTTGCTCTTTCACTTGGCCTTTTGGTCCGTATTCTAAAGTGAATCGTGGCGGGTAAAAAGGAAAAAACTTGTGGTTGTTTCTTCACAGCTAGCTTTTCCATTGCTGGTGCCGTTACGCAGCCTTGGCATGACTTTATTCTTTCAAGTGCTACTTGAGTGAGTGTTTGGGTGGAAATCGGAGTGTGTGCTCTTTACTGGTAGGGTCTTAAGGGATTCCTTTAAGCTGAAGCTGTAATATCGATAGCAGCTAATGCCCAAGTTCTTTTCTATGCTCTCCTTTTTCCCCCCTCGGAACTTGTTCGCGCTGCGCCGCAGCTCCAGATGACCTTGAATAGTGCTGATGGCTGTGTCCCGTAATGCAAGTTCCTTGTCTCTTGATCTGTGCCTCATTTCCTAAAAGCTCGACAACATGATGGGTATCATTATGTGATGGAGAGAGAGTGTTCAAAGGGAATCTCTAAAGAAACACTGAGGAACCTTTTTTTTTTTGCATTTTAACAAGATCACACTATAATCAGCTTATGAAGTGCTGTGGGTGTAGGATGGGTTAAAACTCTAAAGATGAATCATTGATTTATTTTACATAACTGCAACCTAGCTAAGTTATTTACATGTTAAAACAAGCTGTTATAGAGCAGTTTAAAGCGATTTGACAACATTTGGAATCAGACATTGTCTAAGAATTGGCCAGTGGTGTTTTCACCATGCTCTCCATTTCGGTGCGTGACAGAATGGAAACACAAACTACAGACTATACTTGCATTGCATCATCAGAATCAGCTTAACTGTGAAATGCTGTGATCTCCCATGTTATGCGAGAAGCCCTGGGTTTAAAGACAGCGATTTTTTGCATAGCTATATTTAGATAATTACACTAATGTGATCTTGTCTTCTATTGGAGTATTTGGCTCTGAGGTCTGTGTTAGTAGAATAAAGCTGGTATTGAGCAGGGTCAGCACAGACGCGGGCCTTTCGGACCCCCCCACCCCTCGGCCTCGCTGCCCTCTCCTCCTGCCGCCCGACACCACTGATGTCACAGGCAGATGTTTTCTGTGACCGCGAGAGGAGAAAAGCATTTGGTATTTAAGGTCTTAAAAAGTGCCATTTGGGGGCTTAGAGCAGAGCCTGTGGGATCATACAGAAATAACGTTAAGGGAGCCTGTTGTATAACCGCAGGGCTTTTTGGGCTTTAACCTTGTTTGGCATGCCTCCCCACCTCCACCCCTCCGTCCATCAGCATTTTCAAATCATTCAATCTAGGCAATATTGTTCCAGATATCTCATGCCTTAGACTCTATAAATGTGCAGTCCTAATATTGCCTATATTATGTCCCTCATGGCATATACATCTATTTAGATCGTTTACGTAATTTTTTGCTTGTTAGGGACATTGTTAGAGCAGAGCGACCAGAGCTTTGAATGTTTTGTAAATAACCGCGTATCTCAAAAGTAATATAAACTAACTCCAGCCCCTGTCAACAAATCTGAACTCCAGAACTATGGTCCCAAATATTTTAAGGTCCTTACAGTGCCTCTGTTCATAAAAACCTGAACTATGGTAACAGAGGATGGATCAGTGACTGCCACTGTTTTGTGGCAGAAGCTTGATTAGTATTTGTTAATGTTTAATATTTCATTGTGTTACAGGTGAATGGAACCGAAGCCGATTATGAATATGAAGAAATTACGCTTGAACGAGTAAGTGTCGTTTTTTTACCTTCTGTTTTATAGCTGTTAGTCATAGCTTACCTTTGCTGCCAGGAGCTTCTTCTTTGTTGAGTTATCTCACTTTTAATTAGGGATATGAATGGTTACTCTAGCAAGCATTTGAGATGTTAGTGCCCGTCTTTGAGAATATCCTGTATTGTTAGCCATTGAAACACTGAATTAAACTCCTCTAATTGTGATCGCTAGGTCTACTGTGGCAGAAGTAACATCTGTAGAACATGACCGTTATATTGATACTGATAAGATTAGTAGAAAAACTGAATGTTTTGGGCAAAACTTTATTGGTTAGAGGTGGAAATATGTTTAAATTCCCAACAGGGATTAGAGTGAAAGATTATAAATCAAATTGAGCAAAACAAACAAACAAAAAGAGGCTCAGTTTTCCCTCACTTTTATCTAGAAAGGCGTAAGACATGTTCAGAAGTTGGGGGGGTGGGGCACTGCGTTTGCGTGTTTGTACTATAACCACATTTTGGTTTGTGTGTGTGTGATCATGATTGAAATGTACAAGAAATATATTCTTCCTTAACATACAAAACCATTATATGTGTGGTGGTTGTGGGAGCAGTCTCATAATAAACCTTTTATATTGTTTGATTTTATTGGTCTGTGAAGGCCTTTACAAGACTGTGGGCTTGTGTTCGATCAGACTAACTTGCGAGGAGAAGCACAATGTCGTAATTGTGTGTAATATGAGTATATCAGTTTTAATGCATGCACCAAGCTAAATAAAATGCATACTTTTTGACACATTTTTGTATTCATTCTTCAAACATGTAAATACTACTTTTTGTACTTTTTAATGGGTTGAACTAATGCCAGTCAACAGTGAAACAATAAAAGTAATAATAGAAATATATAACTTTAAAAAAGGGAAATTAGAAGAAAAGCTTGCATAATATGTTTTAAAGTAATTGGGCCTCCTTTGCCTTTCCAAAAGAACATTTTATTTTTTTTCTGGTCAGTTAATATTAGTAAATTGCTCCAGTTTGGTCATTTGCGTGTCCTCCTCCACTAATTCTGCTTTTTAACAGATTTATGCCTTAAAATCCTTATTCTTGATATCAGGGACCCTAAAACCCGCAGCTCGATGGTGACCTCGTGCACGAGCAAAAGCCTTCTGCACACACTTTTGATAAGTCAGGCGTTTTGTATGTGTGTAATCTCTAAAAAGGGATTTTAAACAATATTATAAATGTTAGCAACATTTTGAGAGATTTGATTAGTGCATGCTAAGCAGTGAACATTCATGTTATTGCAGTATGTTAATGCCTTTTATATTTGACATTTAAGAACCATAGACTAGCTGTAAAGTCATTGTATAAGGTGTTATGTACGTAAACACCTACAAGCTGTCTATTACAGAAATTTGAAAAAGTGCTGTTTCTGCTGAGCAGGTTTTATAAAGGTTTATGTGGATGTAGTTGGAGTCTAAAGTTAGCAATGTGCTGTCTGTGGGTGTGTTCACTTTTCTGTAATGGCCGTATTTAGTTTTAGTTTTTATTTTATACAGCTTGGATTAGGTAACAGTAGAGCTTTCATATATACTAGCCAAAGGAACTCAGACGATGTATTAGCATTTATTCTCTCCCTGTGCCTCTCCCTGTGCCTCTCTCTCTCTCTCTCTCTCTCTCTCTCTCTCTCTCTCTCTCTCTCTCTCTCTATATC
>JBBJLR010000111.1:10486785-10516200 GCA_037577145.1 Brachypetersius gabonensis
TGTGTGTGTGTGTGTGTGTGTGTGTGTGTGTGTGTGTGTGTGTGTGTGTGTGTGTGTGTGTGTGTGTGTATTGTAGGTAAATGGGGTAGACCTTCGCAATGCAACCCATGAACAGGCGGCTGCAGCACTGAAGAATGCTGGGCAGACCGTCACCATTGTGACCCAGTACAGACCAGAGGGTGAATATATTGCTTTACTAGCAGTTTATATGTTATGCTTTCTTTCTAACCTCTGTGATTCTTTTGTTGCCATATCAGAAGTTTGGACAGTGTTGTAGAGATGTAATGCTGATGAAATTTTGATCAAAAACTTCTCAGTATTATTTTAAAATACTCTCCTAAGAAGTAAGTTGGGGCCATCAATTATGTTGACACGTAGACACTCTAAGGAAAATACAATAGATTAGTCTGGATGTTTCAAACATTTTTAGTCATGGTTTAATTTTATGTAATAATTGCATATTATTTGTATTATTAATTTGATTGTTTAAGAAAACTCGTCCAAATTTTGATTGATACTTTACAGGTCTCAGAACTTTTGCACAATCTGTATTTTCTACATTTTAGAGTGTTTCAGAGTCGGGAGACTAATGGTGCATTTGACGTTGTTTGCGGTTTACCAATATGGAGAAAACGTTTATAAATAGTTCTGTTTCTCTTATTCAGTGGATTTCTCCTTGTTTATTGCTAAATACAAACATTAAAAGCCGACGTGTCTTCTTTAGCAAACGCTGCATCATAACTGAGCTTTGAAGACCTTCAGTCTTGATTCAGTGTAGTGTGAATAGAAAAGAGTCCTTATTTGTTCATAGCAGACCATAGTAGAAAGCTATTTCATGCATGATGGTCTGTGATAATGGCAATAAGGGTAGCAGTGGTTGGCCTGTGGTAAGAGTGTGGCTCCTGGTTAGATGCTGATTAATGAGTGGCAGCAGGCAGAGTTGGCTAGTCAACTGAGAACAACACTCCAGAGTTAAAGCAGGTATTTTTTCTGTAATTTCCTCTCTTTGCACTATAACAGTACTGCTATCAAAGTTCTGTCTGTTAGTATTTTCTCCCAAAACTCCTCTCCCTCTTTGTGTAGTGTGCTGTAGTCTGTCTGACAAAATGCTCATGTAATCAATAGAAGTAATACAGACCATGATGGAGAAATTTTGTTTCATGCTGAACACCTTCACGGCGTTACATACCCCTTTCTGCAGGTTGCCCTGGTGTTAGAAATGTAGCAAAAAATAAAAATGTGGTAGTGAGAGAATCTAGAAAAAAATGGATTGGTTTGTCAGTTTCATTGGATGTAAAAGGCAAAAGCAGCATGCAGTAGTTAATTTTCTCCACAATAATTGATTTTTCACACTCGAGCAGTAGTGCATTATCGAGAGATAAGGAAACCCACGCCAGCAGGAAGTCAATAATATGTTTTGAATTTTTGTAGTAAATTCTAAACAAATGAACATAGGCTAAAGCATGGCGTATCTTTTTGTGTTGGGAAAAATCTCCAGTTATTGCTGATGTGATGGCACAGACATGAACTTAACATCCTCAAGCATTTTGTACCTCTGAAGGCCCTTTGTTTACAAACGTTTGTATTTGACCCGTAGTTTTGGAACTACTTAATAATAGAACAAGACGCGGTTTTCATGACTACTCTAAAGTGGTTTAGGCAATTTTGGATTTTGATATTACACGTACATTACGCGTCATGAGAATATGAAGAATTCTACAAATGCTTGACAATAACTTTCTTGAGCAATGGGACGTAACAACATATTTTAGTTGCTGGCCCTGGGGTCCAGGGGTTTATCTAGCAGTGCAGAGGACAATTGAGGTCAGGCGACTGTGAACTGACATAACTTGGTGTGGCATAGCTGTCGTGACTCAGGTTAGATTGCTGCTGACCCCTGAGAGGTACTGAAGTTCTACTGTAATGGAGACCTGTGGATCCAGCCTGGCCCTCTGTGCTCTTCCAGGCACTGCTTCTTACACAGCTCAGCAGGCCTGGCCACAGTGTTTATGAGAATGCCATGGGCCATGACAGTCCTGTGGAGCTTTGGCTGCGAATGATGAGCAAGAGACTAATTAAAGTCCCTAAGTACATGTGTGCGCATGGTTTCTTCACCCCACTGGTGTGTGGGTGTGTATGTTTGTGTGGATGTGTCATGGGGAAAGGCCAGAGTTGGATGAGATATGGTGAAAGCTGGGGTCTTAGCATGACTTCTGAGCCTGGCTTCCTGTATGTCACGCTTTTCTCTCCATGCTCCTCCCACTCTCAGCCAGAATTAGCCAGCACTATCCAGCACCAGCCAGCCCTGTCCTTTGCTTGGTCCTTTGTCAATAGATTCCATGCCATAGACTGCTTTTTCCATCTTGCACAAGCTATGGAGACATGAAATCTTCTCACCTAGGCCTATCTTGAAGAACATTCTAATGTACTTAATACTGAGTGCCTTTATTAAAATAATGAATCACAGCAGCAGAAGCCTGAGGTGTAAATTATTGCTTCTTCAGTACACTAGGTGTCAGTGTGCGCTCACTCACAACAGCACAAAGCAGGACAGTTTGAATGTTAATAAGGCTTTAAATTTAAGCAAACCATCTCAAACCAAGAGGAGATTATGACAAAAAATAGACCATTAAGCTGTTTTTTTCAGCTTAGTGTCATGTTGAATTGTTAAGGCCCCGTACAGGTGCAACATCCTCAATCACATTTTATTCCTGCGTTTATATTTCTTCAGATTCATCTTTCTTTATTTAATGTATAGTTTTGTATTACCAGAATCAGACTGTACCAAATGGCTATTCAGACTTAAAATTACTGCCAGATTTAGCATTTAGAAATGATGCATGATATGAGGACTAATCAACCGCAACATTAAAAACCACTGACAGGTGAAGTGAATAAAATGGAATAGCTCATCATAAGGCCACCTGTCAACAGGTAGGATATATTAGGCATGAACCAGAGTAATTTTGACAAGAGTCAAATTATGGGTGCTAGACTCCTGGCTTGGAGCATCTCCAGAACTGTCTTATGGTGTGTTCCCATTATACAGTGCTTAATACCTACCAAAAGTGCATGAGTGGTGAACTACTAATATGGTCCTGGATTTAGTCCAGTTCCACAGAAGAGCTACTAAAGAACAAACTGCAGAATAAGTTAATATGGGTTTTGAGAGAAAGGTGTCAAAACACACAGTGCACCACAGCTTGCTGTGTATGAGGCTGCAAAACCTCAGGGCAGTCAGAGAGCTCATATGGACTCCTGTCCACAGCTGAAAGTATCGTCAATGGAACTGTGTATCAGAACTGAACCGTAGAGCAATGGAAAGTGACCCGCTTTGACATTTTCTTTTGCATTATTTGGATGCATGCTCATTGCTTACCTGTAGAAGAGCATGATGAGACATGGCAAGGGCATGGGAGGCTCTGGACACTGTTCTGCTGGGAACAGTGACCTTTAATCCTGGCATCCATGTGGATGTTACTTTGACACATACCGCTACCTAAACACCCATTTGTGTCCACAGTATTCTCTCATGGAATGCCCTCCCTGAACATCTGAGGATAACACAAGGATTATAAACTCTTCTTAATTTAATTGATCTATTCTTTAATTTTTTATTTCTTGAAAACTTCTGTAAAGTGAACTTGAGACTTGTGAAAGGCACTTATAAATAAATTTTTTTTTTTTTTTTAACTTGGTGCCAGTTTGTACAGCACACCTACAGAGGTCGTGTGGAGACCATGCGTCAATGAGTCAGAGCTGTTTTGGCAGTATGAAGGGTACATGTTAGGCTGGGGGTTTTAATGGTACAGCCGATCTGTGTATTTCCCAACCCTGATTTCCCATCTGTACCCTCCGGCCAGGAGCACTGACTCCTAAAGGGCTGTGCTGTCATTGCTTTTCTGGTAAGCAATTACACTTGTGGGGTGTGGGGCAGAAGTTGACTGCTGTGGAGGAGAACCGTTTACATGTATGTTCAACATTCTTTCTCTTGTTATTTTTGTTATCTTGTCTTCTTAACTTGTGCATGATGAATCAACTTTTCATTTACATCCTTTTTTTCATTCACTTTCTTCACTCTTCATGCTCTGCGTTGCGGGTGTAATTGCACTCAGTACCATTAGCTGAAAATGACAGGAAATGTGCATCTTATGTTTCTGGGCACAGAGGTGCAGTTGCATTCAGCTGAATATGGATTATTGTAATTACTCAACACTGCTGTTGATAGCTGTAGTTTCTTATTGAATTTAAAAATGCTGCCCTACGTTATCATCTGGTGAATCTTTGTTTATTTCTCATTGTGCTTCTTGTGCATTTGTTGAGGAGCTCTGTAGATTTCTGTAAAGTCTCCTTCTTGTTCTCCTCCTTATTCCTTTGCTTATCCACTGGGGCCGCTGGTGATCTAATGGTTAGGGAGTTGCCCCTGCGATCAAAAGATTGTGAGTTCACATCCCAGGACTGCTGGTGTCATCATTGAGCAAGAAACTTTCCCCACACATTGCTCCCTGGGGACCCCTCGTTGGTGGCAGCCCCCTGCTTCACTTGGTGAAGGGGTTAAATGCAGAGAAAAGCAGTTCTTTGTGGTGGTTAATTGTGTTGTGTGCAGTTTATCACCCACTAAATCTTTTAAAGGAGCTTAGACATGCTCCATTAATTAATCTCATTAATGCTCTTCTGCTTGGTTGTTCTGGGGCAAACTGGTGGGGCTGGACGGGACTCAGGTGTGAGGGAACTGCAGACTGCCCTCTGTGGGAAACCTGCAGGAGGACAGCTTTGTCTCCCTCTGCTCTCCGTTAGCTATGCATGGTGGACTGGCTAATGGAGCAGTGGAGAGCACAGATGCAGCTCCGTCTTTCTCTACTGCAGCAGTAATGACTCCAGAACTCAGCACTTTTCCTTTTTGTCAGTGCTGAAATGACTCTGCGTCCTTCAAAAAGAAAGAATTGAAAGTAATCTATTTGGTAAAAATGAAAATAAAATTTAGAAACAATTCGTTTACTGTAATTGCTGAACTATGTAGCACTATTTTGTATATTCATTTATTGCTGTTGTTGGTATAAGGAATAGTGCTAGACTGGTATTACTAGTACCAGTTACATTTAGGCATTTAATGCAACTTGGAAGTTAACACCCATGCTAGATAGCCAGTCTACAGTCAGGAACGTAGTGATTTTCTGAAGAAGATCTTGCTAAAAATTATTTGCCCTTTGTCTGGTAATGCTTCATTTTCTTATGTAAAGACCAAGCTATGCATTTTCATGTTCTGGCTTTGCATTTTCTAACTATGCAAAAGAAACCTTCTGTTGTTTCTCCAAATCTGTGTACTGCTGTCTGTGTAGTGCCTAAATCACTGTTACTAAATGTTGCAGTTTTTCCCAGAAATGACATTTCTGAATTTAGACCGTATCCATCTAGTAAATGTGCTGAAATAAAATTTGCCCCCCAATAAGAACAGAAGAGAAAACGGGGAAACCTTACCTTTGGGGGGTTCTTCCTCCAAGCCAAATAGCATCATATGAACTGCTATTGTTATTTATAAAAATGAGCCAAGTAGAGATATTGTATAGAGTAGAGTACTCTATATATAGAGTATTGCTTTTAGCTCAATGAGGCACCTTTGCCCATTTTTATGGGTAACTTTATATCCCACAGCTAAGTCTATTTTAAATATTCTAATCTTAGTAGCTATGTTGTTCTTGTACTAACACTAAAGCAAACTCCAGTCACTCATAATATATCAAATGACACTGAAAAGGGCTAATAATTTAAAACACATTTTGGCATGCATTGTAAACTCTTGCAGGCTGCTTGCAAAAATCTTGTGGCCTGCTTGGAACATCCGAAAGTGCTCTTGGAGGTGTTATATCTGTAGTCAAGCATAGCACATCCTCTTCAGGAAAATCACAGCCCCCAAAGCCACCGTGCTTTGATCAGTGAGGCTTAATGGCATTGAGAATCTGTCCTTTAACGTCACGCTCATCAGCATGTGATGCGTAGGGCTGAGGGAAGGGCCTGCTTCAGCCCTCAAGCTGTTTACTGTTAGTGGAGCCTCACTCATTTAAGCATATACACTGAAATTAACCCTGCTGCCAGCTCACTCACACTAGATTCAAACTGGATGGATCCACCCTTTGTATATTCATATATCATTTAAGGGAATGACCTAATTTGGAAAAAAAAAAATCAAATTGGGTTAATTTGTTTGTTTAATTACGTTAGAAGCATTTCCTGTGCCTAAAAGTCAGCATTGTCAGGAATGTGTGTCGCTGGGATTTGGGGAAAATGTCTTCTCAGTATGTCTGTCAGGTAGACTCTAAAAGATGGGGCTGAGATTTTAGCAAACACCAGTATGGAGTGTAATTATTTTGATGCCGTAAGGAGATGAATAACGCATTAGTCAATATTATGTGTGAAGAAGTGCTTTAACACAGCATTACCTCAACACAGTCACTGTGACGAGTTGCTGAAGGAGATTACTCTGCTGAAATCCAGATGCACACTCCTTAAAAATTCAGCCCTAAGAATGTGGTTGACGTCGACATGCAAAACACTTCAAGATATTGCTTAGGAAAAAAGACCTTTGGGGTCAACAAATGAGTCCCCGAGGCTTACAAGGAGAGTCTTTTGGGAGAGTATGAAAGATTTTCATGTGCTCAATGGATTTTGGTTTATTTATAGATCCCGTTCGCAATGCAAAGTCATGCTCTGTCTTAAGGGTTCGAGCTGGAATCAGAGCTTTTGGAGTTGCCCTTGATTTCATCATTGTATTTATCTCATAATAAAGCTCCTCACTTTCTGACTGAGATTCCACCTTATATAGTAGAGAATCTAAAGCCTCTGTTGAGGCCAAGAATCCTATTTATTTTAGTGTTATTGATCAGCAAAATGACTGCAGTGGACAAAGATTAGTGCTACAGTGTGCACATTAATGTTCATGTTGACAGTAATATGTATAAATATTTATTATCAGAGTTAAGTTGTAGGCTTGCCAGACAATACAAGCTATAAATGAGATGCATTTTTATGCTTTTGAAATATTTGATATGGTTTGTCAGATGGATAAACATTAATTAGAGTAATCTCCATTCTTCTGTTATCAAAAATATATCTTACTGCTTTATTTCTAATTAAAGCTAGCTCTTAGTGTAAGACAAGCAGCCTTATTTCAACAGCCTTATATCATTATATATGAATCATATGGAAAACATGAAAAGAAATGTGTTCCACAGTTTCTCACTGACAAGTAATGTGTGTGAATTGGGAAAGCATGCTTTAACAAAAAAAACCAAAACAAGACTTATATTGAAAGTAATATAAAAACAGTTTTGTGAGAAAATGGAAGTAAAATGAATGTTGTCATTTCTTTATTACTCTTAATTTTGTAAAAAAAAAAAAATGTTTATCATTTGGTGGATAATGCAGTGTGTATAAACCTCATGAAATGTGTGTAATCAAACACCTAGTTAAATTGTAGCCCATTCGTTTTACGTTGATGGGACACATTCACTCTGTGTGGCTGTAGTGCGGTGTGTATGTTTGTGTTCGTGCTCGTGTGTGTGTGTGTTGGTATCTGTGTTTGTGTGTTTGTCTGTGTGTGTGTGTAGGGGTTATTGACTGTAATCTGTGAAGGATTAGCTGTCTCCCCTGCTGCCTGGGGACTGCTGTGCTGTGTTCTTAGCTGGGATTAGTGGGTTTCTTTATAGAGTTTTGGTCTCTGCCTCTCTCTCTGTCATTTTCTCTGTCACCCCCCACCCCCACCCCCACCCCCACTCCCCCTTCGTTCGCTCTCTTCCCTCACTTTAGCCCTCCTCAGGAAATGAATATTCTGATTGCCTGCAATTACCTCTGGGCGTTTTTGTCCCAAAGTATGCATGTGTACACTGTCAGTGCAGTCTGAGTGTATCTGTAACAAACAGTAATGCAGCTCTGATTAATAATCCATGCATTCATAGATCTATGTGTTTTTGTTCAGTTGCTGACATTGTTCCTAACTTCAGAGAAGTATTAGCGCTTCAAAAATACAAACAAACAAAAAATATATTTACATTTATCAGACGCTTTTATCCAAAGCGACTTCCATTCCCTAACCACTGGGGACAGTCTCCCTGGAGCAACTTGGGGTTAAGGGTCTTGCTCAGGGACCCAGTGGTGGTGCTGAAGGTAGGATTCGAACCCATGACCCAGCTACTTCCACCCACACACAAATATCTCTCTGTTAAATGATTTGGAGTGTATACATGTCTTTAAAAAAGTGCCACAAAGAAGTGATGTATAAAAACATTCATGTTGTTTGAGAAGGGCAGAAAGCCAGTAATATTTCTGTGTAATCCAAACTGTTCGAAATAGTCCACATTGTCTATAGCAGATCTTGCGTCACTACTCTAATTTCCCTAATGTAGTCTGAAAATGTGTGTAATCCTGTGGGACTGAGGGGTTTGTCTGTGATTTCTCTTCCTGTATGGGCCGCTGTTAGCATAGCATTTTGTCTCTTGATCTGTTGTTCCTGCCACAAGAATATGAACAAGCTGTGAGATCATTTCCACTGTATCTCTCTGCATAGCTGGTGATCATCTTGCAGGCTTGATTCTGCAGAAATCTTAATCTGCCACATAATCATCTTATTCACAGTTACTGTGGAAAAAGTATTTTTGAGTTTTCCTTTAAATAAAGTTTTTTATATGTGTATAGGTTTGTGTATGTGATGTGTGTCTCCTGGGTTCTCTCTTCTCTCATAAAACAAGCGAATTCAAGTACATTTTAATATTCTGAACAAAGTGTATGAACAAAGTGCTTTCAGAACAAGTGCTTTAAAACTGTTAAAAGATATAACAACATTCTCTTTTGGCCTATAACAAAATAGTGTTATAACAAAGACTGGCATAGCCCATATATGAACTATAATCACTGGAAAACGTTCTTGCCTTTTTGCTCGAAGGGTTTTGTCTCTTCTGTGTTTCTCTGAATGGTGATCGGGATGTTTTGATTTTATATGATACATTAATCCCGACGGACACACATCACATCACTCTAGACACACAAACAGCATGGTGACCTGCACAACCTTCAATTCGTAGTTAAAGTACAGTACAGTAACAGAGAGAGAGAGACTGACTGACTGAATATCTATATCCATAATATGGTATGGCTGGTCGATGTTTAGTTCACAATTGTCTTTGAGAAACATGGTGTATACACCCACTTTAGACACTGTTGTGCGCGCTGGAAGTTGGTGATGAAAACTGAAACATATCTCACTACACGTAAATCACAAAATCATGTTCATGTTTATGCAAGCCCCACATTGAAATAATGAAAATAATGTTATTGAATTATTGTAAGTAATAAATATGTTGTGATGAAGCTATAACACCTACAAATATCTAAATACAAAGGGACATTTAAAAAAAAATAATAAACCCGTTTCTTTTTTGTCTGTTTGCACCATTGTCTTGGGGCTGCAGTTTTAATGTTTTTTTTCTCGATGGTGTTTTTTCAAAGTCAGGACATTTTTGTCTGAAAATGAAAAAGAAAAAAAAAAACAGCATACGCACAGAAAGGTGGGAGGGGAAAGAGCCTGTTAGCATCTTTTTTGTGCTGCGGGTTTCCAGAGTGTGGGGCTTTACGCAGGAGTGTGTGTGTACCGAGGCTTTACGCAGGAGTTTCTCTCTCTGTCTCTCTCTCTCTCTCTCCCTCCCTCTCCCTCCCTCTCCCTCCCTCCTCTCTCTCTCCCTCCCTCCTTTTTCTCTCTCTCGCTCTCTGTCTCTCTCTCTGTCTCTCTCTCTGGCTCTCTCTCTCTCGCTCGCTCTCTCTGTCTCTCTCTCTCTTTCTCTCTCTCGCTCTCTCTTTCTCTCTCGCTCTCTGTCTCTCTGTCTCTCTCGCTCTCTGTCTCTCTCGCTCTCTGTCTCTCTCTCTCTCTTTCTCTCTCTCTCTCTCTCTCTCTCTGTGAGCGTGAGTGGGGAGCTGTCCTTCAGCACCACATCTTTGCCTCTCACATGGGTGGTGAGTAGCAGAAAGGCAATCAACAGCCTCCACAAACGGCATCATCACCTTTTGTCTGTGTCGCTCAGGCAGCAAGAGAGGGAGACTGTGAGTAAGAATGGTTGTGCCTTGCTGATTTAAAGGGACTTTTTAAGAGTTTGAGGCTGTGTTCATCATGATTTAGCTCTTTCTTTGGTGTGTTGTGTGTTAAATATGATTTCCCGGTTAGAGTTCTTGTGTCTTTGTTTTGTAAGAAGTTGTAAGCGTTGGAATTGTAGCAGGTCTTCATGGTCATCATTGATTTTCTGACTGTTTTTCAGCTTTGTGGTTTGTTCTGCTTTATTGTAACACTTCAGGACACTTCAGGTCTGACCACAGGTCTCCTGTAAAGCAGTCTTTGTGTTTTTTTACTTTTTAATTGTACACCTTTGCTATAGAAGTGCAGTTTGCATTTTTGGTTCAGAGCAGCACAGGTCAGACAGAGGGAAAGAGCATTGGCAAATAAATTGGGTTAAAACTGTTGAATAATTCATTGCGCACATTTTCACCGCTGCTGTCTACCGAGAGCAGAGCTTTTTTACACTGAGTGACTGGGAGCCCCTGAAAGGCTAAATGTATGAGATTGTCCTCAATCTATTATGAACGGCTTGCGAAATGTGTCAGTCTACATCTATCTGCTCATATTATCGCTCTAGCAGCAAAAGCTACCCAGCTGTGCACACGTTAATACAGCTGTTCACATTGAGTGTGTGTGTGTTGTGTGAGTGAGTGAGTGTACACTGAACTCAGTAAGCAGCCAAGTGGACACCCAAGGTTCAGCAGAGATTTCAATCAACCTATTTTTAGTTTTATCTGTACTATAATGTGGTACTGTTACACTTGTTCAGTGTCTCTCTCTCGCTTTACATTTTCTGAGTTTCTCTCTGTTGCTCCGTCTTTCTCTGATTGTGTCAACATTTTAGGATGGAAGGAGCAATAGAAACAGACTAAATGACTTGAAAGAACATTTAATTACATGTATTCTTCATCTGTAAGGCATGATGTAAGTCATTGGTCTTTCCCCAGAGAAGTGTGTGTATCATACTGTTTTTTTTCATCCCTCACACAGAATACAGTCGGTTTGAAGCCAAAATCCATGATCTTCGGGAACAGATGATGAATAGCAGTATCAGTTCAGGCTCCGGCTCGCTGCGTACGAGCCAGAAGAGGACGCTCTACGTCAGGTGGGGCCTCCCTCATTCTCTGTTAATTACATTGTCCCTCCTGCGATTTCCTCCTGAAGGTCGACCACTTTAGAGTTGCCTTCCCCAGAGTGCCATGTGTTCACTCTTACTGTTGTTTTCTCAATTTTTAGGTGTTCATATTAGTTAAAGAGGGGGGTGTGTGTGTATAGTGTGTTGATTTTTTGTTCTGTTGATTTTACAAATGGAAACAAAAGAGAACTGAAGAGAATATACATTTTTGGTGAAGGTAACAAACTGGAAAAATTTGAATTTTTTTTTATAATTTTTCTTTTAATAAACTGTTATTAAAAATCAATAATATGTAATTACACTGAGCGTGTTGGAAGCTTTGCATACAACTGCATATCATCTAAATATTTTTTTTATTACAATGACTGTATGCGGCACTAGCATTTTGACCATATGGTGCAGCTCTAGTGATGACTTTGCTTGCTGCACTTGATGGATGGCCCTTTGGAATAACATAAGATAACATAATTGCTGCAGAATATTTATGGTCATGATTATGGCCACTGCTGACGTTTCCAGAGCAGCTGCTGGTTAAGGCCACTTACTGTCAGAGCACCTGGTCCTGCTGGAACAGTGCCAGTGGCATAACCCTGCAATATTGCATTGAACCTGTACAATAGACATATTATGGGCAACAATATATTACCTATACTGTCTGCTTGGAGTTATTGTAAGATTGTGCAAATGAAGACAGTATTAAAGTTTTTGATGTGTATTCACAGCCAATTTCACTCCACTGTACTTCTCTCTCCCCACTTCACCAGTTATTGCTGGTAATTATTCCTCTTGCTGATGTGTCCCCCAGTGTTGAGCTGCTGTATACTGTTATGGGTCTTTAGGACTGTGCCGTAGGATGAGTCATAACCCAAGGCTCTCCATCGAAGTGCAGTAAAGAGGAACTTCCAATCATTATCACAGATCTGGATGTAGATGGTCCCCTATAGATTCCAAATGTTCATATTGCTAACCAATTGTTTGAACAGACACGACTGTAATAAACAGTGTTAGGATTACTGCTAGTGCTAGTATCTGGAATATCTATAGTTACATTTAGTGGTAGGTACACTGGTAGGGGCTAAGTTTGATGAATGTTTAGTTGATACACATACTGCATACTTTCAAATGAAAAGAATCTTCCTATTGTCTTCTATTATAAATACACTTTGAGTACTTTAGATGTTTTCCCTCAGGGTTTTGGGGTTTAACAGGACCAGTGATGAGTGGAGTGTTTGTGACACATTGTGGCTTCTTAATAACCCTCGGCTCTACTGGAGGAAACTAACTGTGACGGTTTGAACTGATGGTAGTGGGGTACATTAAAACTATGGGGTGAGCTGGGAAGCATAATGTCCCAGAGAAAGGGAGGATGACACCCATCTTAGTTACATTCTACTTTATTGTAGCTTCCATATTCAGAGAAACTGAAAATTTAACACAACACACAGTTGCTGACCTTATGTTAACTCTCTAGCAACCTTTTACAGCATGAACTTTTTTATTTTCTTTTATATACTGTTTCTTTTATTTATTATGGTGAAAAATGAGGTTCCATTAGAAGACTTTCAGGATCCACAGAAATCTGGGTGAACCTTGCCTCCCCAAATTTCTAGCCTTGCCACTGCTATGGCCCTAGCTGTAATATGTCTAATTTATATTAACATAAATACTGTGAATTAATACAGTTAATTCACATTGTTTATATATAAATATATATATTGTTTATAAATCCTCTAAAATCCAAAAAAGACTTTTCGTGGCTATTATATTTTGAGAGATAATAACCACTTGGAGAGAAAAAAAGTACAAGAGGAACCGGTAATATAGCAAAACCAAGATTTTTGGTTTTGAAATGGCTCCGTCATGTTTTCTAAAAGTATTTTACCAATATGAGAAATTGTAAATAATCTGTTTTTATGTGTCTTTTGGGCTGAAAGGTGCTGGCCACCACGTGTTCTTCAGAGCTTCTCTGAAGTTTAGATCTGTCCTGCCACCCCCGCCCCCCCCTCATTTCTAATACACAAGCAGAGTGTAGCACTTCATTATTGATGAGAAAGCAGGCATAAGCTACTCTGTAGCAGTTTGAGAGCTTAGTTACTTCAGCTCCACTTCACACAGTGAAATACACATGTATATGTGCATGCATAAACACACAGACACATGTACAGATGTGCATGCATTACAGAGATGGCCTACTTAGCTTATTCTGAAACCACTTTGGATGAGTTAGTCAATAATACTGTTTTTGTGGTATAAATAATAGAAAAAGGTAAATAAGTTGTTTTACATACATTTAACACTTTTTTTTATACATTTTTGTACAATCAGTCTGTATGATTTGTTAGATAAAATATAGGACATTTTTATGTTATTTATTTTGGCATTTAATTCAGCCACCAAAAATTTTCGTCTGAAAAAAAAAATTTCATTTTAGTTTTTTTTTTACGTGACTGAAACAGTGATGATGCAATTAACAACCGCAACCTGCACGTGCCGGATTGAATTTGAGTCAACATGTCTGCCCTGTGGGCGCATTTTAATATATCTAAGAAAGAATTATAGAAAGCCGTTTGTAATGCGCGCAGTGCCGAAATTTCTAGTGGCATGCATGAAGCACAGAAGTGGCAAGACCCTTCGAGCATACCCACTCCGTCTGGCTTTTTGAAAAGGCAAGAAAGTTTTCCAGTGATTAATGTTAATATATGGGCTATGCCTGGCTTTGTTTTAATACACTAGTTTGTTATAAGCCTACAGAGAATATTGTTCTATCTTTCACCAGTTTTGAAAGCACTTATTCTGAATATTAAAATGCACTTTAATTTGCTTGTTTAATGAGAGAAGATATTTAATTGTATTTCAGCCATCGTGCTTTTACATGGGGCCAAGTAAAATATTTTATATTATGCATTGTTTGTATGCTAAATAAATATTTTCATGTTTTGGTGGGAGAGAGGGAGAATGAACACAGTAAACCCCAAACTTACACGCCAATCAGCAGTCGTGGTTTCAGTCTCTTGCAGATTTTTTTCTGGGCTGGTGAAATACCACTGTGCTCAGAGGAGGGAGGTTTGAAAGTAACCAATCCGAGAACGCTATTTATTTCTCCTTCCTGCTGATTGGCTGCTGCCCTTTGACGCATCTCTGGCAGCTAAGGTCAGGAATTTCCCCCATGGAGCATATGGAGTGTTTTAGTATTTTTTGTTTTGTTGTTCTTTAAGCCCTGTATTTTTATTTCTGTAAATTAAATTAATTTCTCACTGTATTTACCTGCTTATACCAAAGAAAGTGACAGCACTTGCGTGCATATATTACAGTACAGTCTGCTGTACAGTACGGATACGGGTCTCCTTTTACATTTTCTATCAGGGTACTATATATGTCTGAAATGAAAGTGTTTTGGGAGCATAAATAGGGACATATTTAGGGTTTACACTATAAAATAGGCATTTTTAGGCTTTTTTTCATTTTTTTTTTTACCCCATCACAGCGTTTTTATGGGGGTTTTTTTGGTTTGTTTTGTTTTTTTAACTATATGCAGGCGCTCTTTAAAAGTAACCCCCTCGATAGGTTTACTGTATACCCTAACCAAAGACCTTATTGGAGGTGGGCGTTAAAGGAGTAGTTCACAGAAAGGTCATATGAAGCTATTAAGTTAATGTAATGGAAATCTGTTTTTTGCGTAACACAGAACCATGGACTTCTATTAAATTAGCTTTGCAGCACCAGTGCAAAACTAATGAAATAAACGTAGAGTTCCATCTATTGTCTGATAGACTATGATTTTGCACACCATTTTTCTGGTGAAATATAATTTTTTGTCAAGTGTTCATATGTTGACCAATTCAAACATATTGGATGTTACATTTACAATGAGCTACACTACTGTCAGACTGATTTTGTTTATCATGGGTCTGAATCCCACGGTGTTTTATCATTCCTGTTTTGTTGTAGAGCGCTGTTTGACTACGACCGGACAAAGGACTCTGGCCTCCCAAGTCAAGGGCTGAACTTCCATTTTGGGGACATCTTGCATGTGCTCAACGCCTCGGACGACGAGTGGTGGCAGGCCCGGCAGGTGACCACAGATGGTGAAGTGGAGGAGGTCGGCGTCATTCCCAGCAAGAGGAGGTATACTCAGCTTCTTTATGGTTGTTTCCCTTTCACCCTTTCCTTTTCTTGGCTTTCCTTTTTTCCCCAACCACCGTTCCTGTACTCTCACCCACGTCTCCACTCCTCCCATCCCACATCTCCTCAACTCCGACCTTACGTGTCCTATCCCGATGACTGTTAACCCTTTTAGGATGAATGAATGCTTCATGTCTTTCTCATAATTGCTTATGTGAAAGTAATCACTGCAGGTTCATGTTTGTTTGAGCGTAATTCATGTTACTCATTGAGACACTTACTTAGACTGAGAGAACATGAAAATGTCCAGTCAATGCACACTGGTCAGCCACAACCTAAAAACCACTGACAGGTTAAGTGAATTACGTTGATTATCTTGTTACAGTGGCACCTTTCAGGGGGGTGGGACATATTTGGCTGCAATGAACAGTCATTTATTGAAATAAATATGTTATAAGTAGGAAAAATGCACTAGTCTATGGACTATGGACATGAGAGACTTAACCAAACTGTGACAGCTGAAGAGCTGAGTCAGAGCATATTTAAAATGTGCTTTATGGTGTTTCCGTTATGCAGTGGTTAAATCATAGCAAAAGTGTTCCAACTACTGAACCACTGAAGTGGTCTTGGGTGCGTGAGGCTCAATGATGCACATGAGGACCAAAGGTTAGCATGTCTGGTCCAGTCCCACAGAAAACTACTGTAGCACAAATAGCTGTAAAACTTAATGCTGACTGTAATGGAAAGATGTCTTAACACATTACAATTGGAGAATAGCTCACTGAAAGGGGCACTGCCTTACAGGTCTTAAAGGATCAGCTGCTAACGTCTATGTGCCAGATACCACCACACACTTTCAGATGTCTTGACAGGTCAAAGCTATTTTGACAGAAGGAAATGTACGCAAAATTAGTCAGGAGCTTTTCATGTTATGGCTGTTCGGTGTGTGGATACCTCAGTAGGGTTGTGCTGTCTTTTATATTCAGGAGCGCATATACTTGCTATTTAATCAAATTGGCTCTCTTTTTCTGAACGGTTGCTGTCTACATGCTACAATTTCAGCAGTGAATTTTTGTAGCATGACACTTATTCATCTCCTTTTAGAGCTCTGTTTTGAGCCAACCTCATAATTTATCCATTAGTAAATAATACACATTATAATTACACTCATTTTTAATCATTCTGAGATAATTCTTCATCCATCAGGAACAACAGGCTCATTAGCAGTGCTAGAAAGGAGGTGAAAGCTTTTTGCTGCCTTTCTCAAAAGCAAAATCATCCTGTATTGCACAGATATTGCACATCAGCAGTTACTAATCTGTTTTTGAAATCAGGAGTCGTGCATGTGTAGACTCGTTCATCTCCATTACTTTCCGAAATTTCCTTTATCATTAGCAACAGAGCGGCTCGCTCTCTCCCCCTCTGTGGATTGGTCTGACTCAGCTGTTTGGGGAAAAGATTTAACAAAAGCACCCTTTAGCTCCTGCTGCGTGCTGAGTGGCAGCTAAAATCTGTATGAGAGCAAAAGTACCCTGGCATCAACCAGCAACAGAGCAGCTTATAGTCACTGCAGTCAAGTGCCAACTGCCACTTTATCCTGCTCAATCTTTCGCAGAGAGTCTACAGTCACACATGCACGCAATGCAAACACAGAGACTGGATATTGCTCTCTTCTTTCTCTGCTTGTTAAAGAAACTGGTCCTTTAGTACCAAGTGTCTCTAATTACCATGTAGTAACACATTAACAATGCATGCAGCAACAGTGTAACTACTGGTGGTGTATTCACTGTTACGGCCGAATTACAGGATTGCAGTATCCACATGTTCATTAACCTCAGTTTTTATTCATGTAATTACTTAGGTGAAGCTTGGCTAAGTACATAAGTAAATGGTTCAAACAGATGTGTAATTACAGAATTACATACTGTGTAATACATTAGTTACTACAAATACATGGGCAGTAGTTAGACTGTTGTTGCATTTAATAAAGACACTTATATCAGATATTAGAGACAAATGTGACCATTACAGTAGTTGGCTCTGTTAACTATATACATGCTGTCAGTTTTGAGCACACTGCAGATTCATTCATCAGGTAATCAAAGTAAGGTGTATTATTTGATTTGCATGATGCAGTATATCACAGACATTTGGATTAACAGCCAAATGCTGGGCTTGTGTTCTCATTTTTGCTACAGAATAATTACACAGTATTACACAATAATAAAAAAGCAGTGTCTGATGAGTTTCTGTTGTTTCCGAACTAAAAAAAATTGTCACAAGGACACATGCTAGACGAGGCATGAGGAAAGACAAAACACTATGTACTTTTTTCCCCAAAAAATGCATGTCAACAAGAAGCGAGCAATTCAAGTTGTTTGTTGATTTTCAGTGAAAAGGGAATAAAGGCAAAGAAAGTAATATGAATATGTTGTGAGCAAGGTTTTCCCTCACCATGTGTCTTGCACTCTCATTTGGTTTTGGCCAGTCACAACAGGGTCAGTTACTATCACTCCACAGATTGTGGCATCACCAACAGGTCCAGATATTTGCATGCTGTTTCCTAGCACAAAAACATGATAAACGGATACATTTCCTCTCAATAAAACTACTTCCCTTGACAGTATTTTAGATGAACACCCCACAACACTGGTTGAATTCGATTTGAATTTGATTTTGCTATATTTTGAAATTTTGAAAATAAAAACTGTGCATGTTTTTTGATGGAAAGGGAGCTTGAGGAAAGGTTTGAAAATGTAGTCAAATTTATACTAATTATACTTTATACAATGTCGCTTATATATACGTTAGAATTATTTATGTACTTCAAAACATTTAAATGTGCAATTTCGTTTATGATACAGATTTTTAAGATTTAAACCTCTGATTGCTCTTTTGCCTTTAAATATCCATCATTTTTATGCAACCCATGTGGTCTGCCCTATTCCTGGATTTAGTTCTCAACTGTCTTAGGCCTCTGTGAAATGAACTCTTGCTCACTTGCCTCCCTTGGCTGTCATGCTAAGTCTACCATGATTAACCTGTTTTCAAGTACATAAGATGCCGATTTTCCAACCATAGACTCGAGTTTAGCACACCAAGAGGGAATGCCGTGCTCCATTTTGAGGCAAACCCACAGTTTACCATCAGTCCATAATACCCCCTCTAATTAAAGCCCTTCTGCAGAGTGATGAAGCGAAACTTCATCTCTTTTTTCAGTGTGTGCAGATATAGAGCTGATAATTGACTTCTCACCCTGCTGTAAAAACGCTACAGCTTTCCTGTTTCTCACCTGCTCTGCTCGTGATCTGATCACAGAGCCACATGAAGTTCAGTTTCACTGCTGTGTGTTCAGATACAATATCTGTTACCATTTTGAAACAGAGAAGCCTCTGGAAAGAAAGGTGCCTCTGTCAATATGAGGAGACTATGTAATGTAAAACCTGTCAAGATTTTGTTTGTCATTGCATTTTTGTCCAAATATGGGTTGTTGTTTTTTTTTTTTTTTTACCAGCTTTGTTGATTTTTTTATGTAGCTTTGTCACTTTAGTGGGGTTTGATTGTAACTTGAACTGCCCTCTTGGGTGGGTTGTGTTTGTATTTGCAAAAAAATTTCTGGTTGAGGCCCCACTTAAATTAGGCCTCAGATTTAAGCAGAACTTAAGAGTTGAGAAAACTCTGCCTGTCTTTGCTCTTGCTTTTTAATGCTAGAACTGAACACCTTCACATTAGTGTCTCCCTCCTTCACTGTGGCATGGAATCAAAGAGCTGCATCTAAGATGTGTGTCCATAATGTCTCATTGCTCACTATAAACCCTTTTTCTATGCAATTCTAACGTGAGTCATTGGAACTGAGACTTATAACCTTTCTGTCCTTCTTTGTCCATCAGAGTGGAAAGAAAAGAGAGGGCCAGATTAAAGACCGTTAAATTCAACTCCAAATCTCGAGAGAAAGGGGTAAGTAACTGTTCACAATGACGTTTGTCACTGGAATATGGTATAGATATTTTTTTCAGTGTAGACAAAATATAGTGCATCGATTAAGTTCTGTCGCGCACTGTACTTCTTTTGGCCTTAACCAAGCGACGTATTTTTTGGTCTGTATAAAGATAAAGTGTAACGATAAGCTTTTAGCAGACCATGTGCTGACAAAGTGATGTTAATATATTTAGATGAACAGTGTTAACATCACGTTCACACCCGAAATATTGGGCAAGCATGATGCGCCAACTGCTGGTGTTAATGTATTCAAAAGCTAAAACAGCTTTCACACCAGAGAACTGACAGCTGATTTTTCAACTCTGTGCCACTGAGAAAGTGCATGCGCAGTAGAGAGTGATGGTGAAAATTAAGACTTATGACTTCAAGTCATAAGACTTATGACTTCAAAACTTTAAAAAGTTTTTTTTTTAAACTTGATGTCCTTTAATATAAACAGGCTGAATGTACTAATCTGTTTTGCTGACAGTAGCTTGTTCATTTGGCTGAATAACAGCATGTAATAATCTCTCAGGTCTTTACAGCAATGTTATTGTTTCTCCACACCTGACTTAGTTTATAGATCGAACCTGACTGAACTCACAGTTTTTATATCCTAATGCAGCACACATTAGATAAATGCATGACCTATTTAGCTAGAGAGTGAAAAAAGAAAAGAAATAACAAGAAAAGAAAGAATACGCTTGCCATTGATATCAAACTGCTTTCCTCTTGCATGGTGACTCATCACATCTCCAGTAGCTTAATTTCCTTTCTAACCCAAATTCTAACCCACCTCCTTTTAGATTTGCGTTGTAATTTATTGACTGTCATCTCACTTAATATTCTGGTTCAAAATCTGTCCATCCGTCTCTCTTTCACCTTTGATTTGGTCCTGTATTTGTCAATTAGTTGATCAGTGTCTGTGTTATTCATCTTCGTAATTCATCTCATCATTGTAAATGGCTCTGTCGCCACAAAAAAGAACTTGCATCCTTATGGTTATATTTGAAAGGAGTTTAATATTAACGTATAATGAAATTATAGTAATGTAGTTGTAATGCACTATGTAATATATATTATAATGTATAATTTAGTATATGTTCAAATTAGTGTTATGTACATATATATGTGCAATATGTGTATGATTATAAGAGTTCAATTATGCAAGTTATGTTATCAGTTTCTTCAGTTCCAGTTTAACATGGAATCAGATCATTTCATTATGTGATTGCATGGCCACAGAGTCATGGATATGGGTTCAGTTGGGTATTCACACCTGTACTAGACACCTCCCTTCCATCTCCCTTTTTTGTTCTCCATCCCTCCCTCCCTTCCTCTCTTCCTCCGCAGTCACTCAATGACAAGCGTAAAAAGAACCTCTTTTCGCGAAAATTTCCTTTCTACAAGAACAAGGAGCACAGCGAACTGGAAACGAGCGATTTGGACCGTAAGTACAACTCAGGCCTCCAGGCAGTCGGAACATTAGTGGGCAGTGCAGGACAGTGCAGCCTCACACACCGAAGCAGCAAGAGACCGCTGAACAGTTCATCCCTGATACTGCAGTGGCCCCAAAAATGTTTACTAAACTTGCACAGTTCCTGCCTTGTCATTCTATATTCATCCCAGGAGCTTCTGCCGCGTTGTTCAGTGGCAGCATAACATAATGTATTTTGGGCACATTACATGTAGTACCAAACTGTCGCTCAGGGCCTGTTGCAGTTTGGGGGTGGCTTGTTCAACGGTAAGACCACATGCATTATTGAAGTACGGTAACTCTTGTTTCTGTGGTTCTTTCCTGTTTGCTCTCTGACGACTGCTCCACAGGACCTGAGTGACGACAAAGGCATGAGTAAGTCTTTCAGGGCTGACGAAGTCTTAGATGGCCCTGCCACCTTGTACTCATGCCCTCAGCCTACCTTTCCCTTTTCTTTACCACCTTTTTACACGATTTGTCCAGGGATCAAGATTTTTGTGCCTTTCTGTTCTACAGTGAATGAGACAATATAGAATTCAAAGCAAGTTGTGTGATTCGGCAGTTAATCAGTAACACAGTGTACAGGTGACACTGACTCAAAGATATGAGTGCTATTATGGTGCAGCAGTTATTTAACACGTGGAAAAGTGAGTTTTATTACTAATAGGCTCAATAGATTCTGTTGAAAAGCAGGACATATGTTGCTGAGGTACTTTCAGTAAGTCAGTGATCAATTGTTTAAATGGTCTTATCATAAAGAAATACCTGTGTAGTACTACAACCTACTCATATATGTTGGTATGCATAGCCAAACTCCTAATCCTCAGTGCAAAACATTACATTTCCCTAGGTTGTGATGCAAAACCCCTTATTATTACGTGGCTGCGGGACAGTGCTGAGGCATCAGAACACACTCACAGTAGCTCTGAAAGCATAATGACAAGACTGATATTAACGCTTACGCTGCTCTTATCTTCATTTGCATTTACAAGGCTTTTGACCTACAAAGCATTTCTACAGTGTGTGTCTTTTCTTTGTAAAGAGAACTAAAACTGGTCAGTGTTGAGACAAGTGAAAGCTGGCCGCTTAGCTATCTCCGCTTATTAGGGCTGACTGAAAGTTTGGTACTGAGATTTTTCTCACAGATCCACTTACACCGGTTATGGCAGTCCAGTCTTTTCAAGTGTTCAGTGTATATTTGGTTTTGACCATTTCTTGTAAATGAAAAAATGAACATGCCAGTTATTTCTGCAGACTTTACAAAGAAAAATAACAAGATCTAAACAATGTTCTCGAGAATATGCAAAATCACAACTTTTATTTAAAACAATAGAAACTATTTGTCATTCCCAAACTTTTGACTGATGTGTTGAAAGTGTGTTTTGTTGGGGTTTTTTTTTACTTGTTTTTTAAAATTATTTATTTATTTATTTATTTATTTATTTATTTAGCCAGCCACAACGAAATGTCCCTATGTAGTAGTAGTAGTGGTGGTGGTGTCTCTCCGTTTATGAATATGCACCATGGCTGTGTTAAGACCCCCTGGAGCTTTTCTGAATGTTGTTTCATCAAAGGCAAAAGGTTCATAACGTGAGTAAGAGGGATTTTTCCCCTGCTTCTCTTCACCCTGCTAAAAATCAACCCAGCTTTTGCTCTGTTCACTATGTTATAGTGGTGTGAACGTGCAGCAGCAGAATGGAATGGATTAAATAGTGTGAGACGCGTTCTGACGTTTCATGTCCCGAAGGTCCTTAACACTGCCACCTGCTGGTGCCTGATATGAGTGTACTGTCTTATATTGTGTCTCACCTGTCATGTGTGTTCTGTTTTGGCTGTGCAGTGTTACACTGGTGGTTCTCATGTTCCCCTTCTTTTGATTTCAGAGCATGTAACCTCTAATGCCAGTGATAGTGAAAGTAGCTACCGTAAGTGTGTTCCCCTTTATTTCCTCTCATCTTTTCATCTCATTGTATTTTGTGGCTGGTTTCTCAGTAACATTTGAGTTTGGTTCCTGTGTTTCGCTTCCTCTGTCTGGCCTCTACAAAACAGTTACTTTATACCACACATGCAGTACTTTTCAAAAGTTTGGAATTATATTTTAGATAAATGTGTAATGTATTTAGTGTTCTAGTCCTAGGTCATTTTCATAGCTTTCAGATAACACAAGTCAACAGGTCGAAATCATCAGAGATGTTTATGTGGGTTTTGTAGTGTTTTTCATGCTGATTTCAAATCTGTGTTTAGTTTTTCCCTAGCCTGTGATAAAGCTAGTTCTATATTGCATGAATTTTGGTATAATTAGCATATAATAACCATATGCTGAGTGTTTTTGAAGAAACAGTAGTAGCTGACTGAGACTGATCATTATATCTCACTGACTTCACACTGAAAATATTGAAACAGTTCTTGATTGATGCCTGCGGTTTAATAAAAAAATTCACGCAGGTCTATTGCAAATCTAATATTACTCATAATTCACAAAGTTGATGTGCTTGAAAAAAACTGAAAGCAGATCTGAAATCAACATGAAAAGCTGTTTTCGAAAAGTGTGGTTTCTCATGATTACAGAAAAAAATTGTTGACCTGTGTTATTAGTAAAAAACTACTTCTTAAATTTAAATTTTAGATCATCCTTAAATGGCTGAGAAAATTGTAAAACATTAAGAATGAAGTTGCAAGAAAGTTACCCTAAACCAGTGACAAGTTAAATATTATTGTAAATGCATGATTATATAGTAGAATAATGAAATACTGAACTGAATCTACTTTTTATTGTCTGGTTTATATCAAGAACATCTACAGTTATCATTGTATACAGAAAACCACAAATTATTAAAATAACAAATGCCACTCCAGTGTACAGACTAGGCATGGGACAGTCTAAAAGTGTCCTATTATCATATCATTGAACAAAATATTTATGGTTTTTGGTGTAATCACATTGTTAAAATTTGCTGTAAAAGTTTTAAAAGGCTAGAGTTTTAATTGAACTTCTTTTATTTCTTTGTAACACAAACACTACAGTAACTACATTTACTTAAAGCGATCTTCAGCACTGCTACAGTTTACATGTTATTTTTAATATAAACATGCATAATCTATGCAAGTGCGTTCCAGCAGTCAGTTTACTTACACCACAACGTTTTTGAAGGACAGTGGTCACATGCTGTCATATGAATGTGCAAATGATTTCAAATGTCAAGTTTTCCGTCTTAACACGTACACTCCTTTTTATGAGCGTTTTGTTGATGATATCAAGGTCCAGAAAATGTTCCTTCAGCACAGTTTTGTTGTGACCCATGCATGTTTAAGAATTGTGGAAGTTTCAGAACGGATATTGCCTCTGTTATCAGAGACCTGGTTCAGTTAGCCGGGGAGTTTGCTCTTTATGGCTGCTGTTATTACTTCTCTGAAGCATTACTTAATTACAGGAATGATGTGTTTCAGCAGTTTTAAACTGCAAGCACTTCCTGACCCTTTGGCTCAGTTTCCTTCATGCAGTCCATAGCCTTTGAGAGATAAACCTTTGATCATTACAAATGTTTTTCCACACAGGTAGGGCATAAAAGGCCATTCTAAAAGCATTTTAATA
Organism: Brachypetersius gabonensis; assembly: GCA_037577145.1. Taxonomy (NCBI): domain Eukaryota; kingdom Metazoa; phylum Chordata; class Actinopteri; order Characiformes; family Alestidae; genus Brachypetersius; species Brachypetersius gabonensis. Next base: position 10,511,186 of record JBBJLR010000111.1, read on the forward strand.
ATATTTCTTGGAGACCAGTTATATTGTGAACACTAAAGACATTTTTTGCATGCAGTACTTAGACCAGTTTTTATGAACACTGTCCCTGACCGTGTGACAATTAAATCTTGTGAAATGCCATAGACTATAGACACGTTTTTTGGGGGGGGTTTTGATTACTCGATCCGAAAAATAGGTCTGCTTTCTCTTATATGTGCTAGTTGAGGCCGTTGCGTTTCAGCTAAATGTAAATGAATGTCTTTTGCTAAACCCTACTGTTTTCTCTGCTCCATCAGGTGGCCAGGAAGAATATGTTCTATCATATGAGCCCGTCGTGCAGCAGGAAGGTAAGTTTCTTCCCCTGTATATTTGAATACACATTCTGCTGCAACAGACTGCGTTTGATCACGAGGAGATCCAAATGGACTGTTTTTACCTTTGTAGTGAGTTACACTCGGCCTGTGATTGTTCTTGGGCCTATGAAGGACCGGATCAACGATGACCTGATATCGGAGTTTCCTGATAAGTTTGGATCCTGTGTCCCCCGTAAGTGTTTAACAACCTGTTTGTGTTCTTATCACTCGTCTGATTTTCCTCCAGTTTTATTCCTCGATTCTTAGATATCAACCCGTCACACAATATCACCAACACTGGAAAGGTGAAGGATAGCACATGCTTCCTCACATGAAGCCACCAACCACATTTAGTTTTTAGGTTTTTTTATCCCCCCGAAATGCTGCTAACGCAGATTCATTGGACAGCATAACATTTAGAGGAGAGCACAGATTGCCAATTTTGTTATATAAGTTAACAGACGCCCATGCTGGCCACAATCTCCTGAGTCATGGGGAGAGAAGGAGGCCCATCCTACCCACCCAGAGAGGGAAACTATTTGGGTGGGGGGTTAACAAAATGCAGCATCTTTTGAGTGTATGTACATGGGCTGACACATGATCTGTACCAGTGCTTTAGTGATACTAATGCAATCCATAGCGAAACATATGATTTCCATTAAACAGGCCCTTAATGTAGTTTTACTATTTCTTGTACTATTAATGTCCTTTCCTCCTCTTTCTTGCAGACACAACTAGACCGAAGCGAGACTATGAGGTAGACGGCAGAGATTACCATTTTGTCATCTCTCGTGATCAAATGGAGAAAGACATTCAGGATCACAAGTTCATAGAGGCAGGCCAGTACAACAACCATCTCTATGGGACAAGTGTGCAGTCAGTGCGAGAGGTGGCAGAAAAGGTGAATTTTGTGAATTTGCATAGATATATCTTTTCCATTCCAGTTCTGTATTGACTATTTGATTAACTTTTCCTTGTTTGTCACTTTTCTCCTCTATTCAGGGCAAACATTGCATTCTGGATGTCTCCGGCAATGCTATCAAACGACTCCAACTCGCACAGCTCTATCCTATTGCTGTGTTTGTCAAACCAAAATCAGTGGAAAATATTTTGTAAGTGTACTTATAACCTCAGATCATTTGTTGTTTTCTTACAAATTCAGTTGGCCCTCTCTGTCTGACCATATTACTCGACAGTGACTATAATTGAATTATTTAGGTGTTTCCGAGGTGAACAGAAAGTAAAGTAGAGGGATAATAAAAATGTGAAATTTAGCCTAGATGCAGTATTGATTTAAATGAATTAACTCAACTTTAATCGGTTATGTTTAATCTGTTTCTCACCAGAGAGATGAATAAGAGGTTGTCAGAGGAGCAGGGAAAGAAAACGTTTGACCGAGCCATGAAGCTTGAGCAGGAGTTCACAGAGCACTTCACCGGTGGGTACAGCAGAACTACCGTAGATTTCATCTCAGTCTAGATGAAGTCTTTAATATGTCTTCAAGCAGTCATTCATTTTTTTGGTCACTAATATCAGAGGAAAACCCTTTTATAGAATCACCATTGTTGCTGTATTTAAAGTATTTAATATTCACTGCCCTATTTGATTTCTGTTAGAAAACAAAATGGTTAAAATTCATTTTTTTTAATATATATATATATATATATATATATAGTGCATTTATAACAATAATATACCGTAATACACTTAATGCAGAAGCCTATATATATACATTTTTTGCCTGAATTATGACCTTTATGATTGGAACAGTCATGGTCCAGTTGCTGTGAGGAACTTTCTGCTATATGTCTTATATGTGAGTTAGCTTTCACTAGACTGACTCTTTTAGCAATGTCCTGTCACTTATTTGCTGATCTCTCCTTCTTTCTCCTAGCCATTGTACAAGGGGACACCTTGGAGGAGATCTACAACCAGGTTAAACAAGTCATCGAGGAACAGTCTGGACCATACATCTGGGTGCCAGCCAAAGAAAAGTTGTGAGATGGCATCAGTTGAAGACCTTTTGGCTTTTTTTTTGTATTTTATTCTATTATCTGTTTCTTTACCAACCTGGCCTGCTGTGTAAATTGGCACTCTGACTTCAGCGTAGGAGACACGCTGACGCCATGGAGCGTGTTGTGGCTGTCCACCAGCGCGACTCGTTCAGACTACTGTACGGCACTTGGGTCTGGAACTTTGCATTTCCAGCTTCCAGGGGGAAGGGGTTACGCCTAACCAGCGACTCATTGGGGAGATTATATGGTACAGAATCCTTAATGTTTAAGGTAGATGACTTTCTGGAAGGAAAAGAGGGATTTCAATGCATTATTATACATTTGGCTTTTTTTTTTTTTTCATATTAACAGAAGTAAATGCATTCATGTGTATGTTCACTTGGAGAATCCATGAAGCGACACTTTGCACGTTTTAGCATTTAAAGCATGTTTTGGACAGTTCTTTTCTAGTTAACATATGTTGTTCTTGAGTTTTTTCTTAGACGTGTATTTCAGCTACGTTAACCATAGCCACAGCAATTGCTTTTCTCTCATATACTCCCCTCTGTCTTATTATAGGATCCACACATTTAACTTATGCAACTATCCAGTTTCATGACTGCACAAGGAGAGGGTGGTTTGATTGCTGTTCTGGCACAAAAAAAAGAGATCTTTTTCAAATGATCTGTGGAAGTTTTAATCTGTTAAAGGTGCTTATGAGATTGAGTTTGTATTGAGGTACAAAGTGGAATGGCTCGATACGTTTCCTGTTTGTTTAATATCCAGGTGACGATGTATTTTAGGACAAGAATCTGCAATGCAAATATGAAAGAATTAACTGTACACTGAGATTTTAACATATATTTATCCCTCAGTATACTGCCTATTTTGTTATAATAAAACTCTATATTGAGCTTTACTTAAACTCTACAACTATGGAATAATTTTCTTTATATTGTTAAACATATATGAAAAAAATATATATTAAATCTATATAAATACAAATGAGAATATATTTTCCTTTACTTTGACATCATTGACATTTACTTTCCATCTCCTTACTTTTTTTTTTTTATTTCTTCTTTTTCTGCATAATGTCACTATATGAACTTCATGAGCCTCAGTGAAAACACACTTGGGCTCAGTGATGGACTGCCATAGCCACCTGCCCCGAGCAGTTACAAAATTCAGTCGTTGGCAGCTAGTTCTCCTCTGCCCTCTCTTCCATGTGAATTCTGTCTCTTTTTTCATGTGGCGTGCATGGTTTTAAAAGCAATAGTATTTATAATGTACTTAACACAGAGTACAAGTGAGCTAGAGTTCAACTTTGTGTTTTCAGCTGGAGTTGTGAAAATGTCAGCGGTGTTGTGGAAAGTGAGCTACAGAGAGGCTGGTTGGCCGTGTCCTTGAGATTAACTATAGCTGAAGCGAGAACGGCTGCGGCACTCTTCTTTAACACAAGCCTTTAATTCTCCACTGGAGGGCGCTGTCACAGAATTCACCTCCCATTCTCATTCTCGGAGATGATTGTTTTGTAAAAGACTGCCTCGCTATCATTTAATCACCGCTTTCTAAACTCATTTTTGACTGGACTTTGTAAATAACCCTGATTCATTCCATTTGTCAAAAGAGGAGAACTGCTAATAAAAAAAAAAATCTCACACTGTTTCTATCAATGCATCGTTCTTTACGAAGAGATGTTATTTCATTACAGGGGGAAGTGCACACACTGACCACATCAGAAATCCACTCGTAATTTCCTGGCAAACAATCTCGAAACAGAAATGTTTCCTTCCCCCAAAGGTAGTTGGTCAAATAAGGCACACTTGTATGAAGTCGATTTTTAGTTTAGAAATGAAAAAAAAAAAAGACAAAATTCAAGGTGATTGTTGTTGCACCCTTTTGCATTTTACTATTTCACCCAGATCCCCATGAGCAGGTCTATGATTTTAGATCTAGATATTATTTGAGATGTATTTGTGCGATGTTCGTGACGTTAGCCTGTCTGTAAGTTCCATTATTATCCCGCTTTTTTAGCCTTGTAGATCCAAGGCAAAATTAAAAAAGCAAACTAAAAGCAGACTAAAAAATGTCTCAGCCGTTTAAGAGTACAGGAAAATTACAGTCTGGGCTGAAAGCTACAAAAACTTTGTAAAATTACAACTGGGTGCTGTTTAACATTATGGTGCCGTTATGAGCACACTTCCCTCCTTGCTGATATCGAACTATAATTCAGTGTTTATATATATACTAAACAGGTTTATGTTCCAACTTAGTGTAGTGAGAGTTCCTTCCGCTAGTAAAGTCAGGCCATTTTCTATTATGGGTCAGTTCCCCTAAAGTGAATGATGGTGCGGTTATGGTGAGTTTATTTGTACAGGATAGATAAGGCAACTGTAGGTTCAGTAAGTTCATTTGCTGCTATATTACACTGTAATGGCAAGAACTTAATCATTCTTTAACTTAAAGCATATTTCATATTCATATCTATTAAACATTGATTTATATAGAAAATGCATGCTTTTGTTCTTCAAAGGTCCAAAGTCTCACTTTAAAAACCATTAAAAGATTATTTTTTTTTTTTACAATTTTATTTTCAGCATGTGCTGTTATTAGTGTTGTTTTTGGCGGCCTGTTTTAATTTTAGTTTTAGTCTAGTCTTTGCGTCAAGCTGTCATTTTAGTCTTTA
>JBBJLR010000111.1:10518882-10532394 GCA_037577145.1 Brachypetersius gabonensis
AATATTACAGGATATATTTCGTTTCGTTATCGTCACATGACCAGCGTTTACGTTGCGTCTCGTCTCGTTTTAGTCACATGATAAATGTTCGTTGACGGCTATATTTAGTCATAATTTTCGTTGACGAAAGCAACACTAGCTGGTATGTGTTTAAAGGCTACTTACACAGGGAATCACAAGACATGGCATAAGCATTAGATAACATTAAATGCTTATGCATGTTATGTAATGCATGAGCATTAAATAACACATCTAATATTTATGCATTAAATAACATTTTAAAAGCAATACAAGAGTGTTGAGGAACATGTCATTTGTAAGGGTATGTGTGGTTTTAGCAGACTACTTTTTACAAACCACACCAGTTTTACTCATTAAAATAAGTTAGTGGACTCATTATTTTGAATTAACTGCACTTAAACAATACATTTGCATTAAAATCTGTTTTACATTCTGTTCATTTGAAACTAATTTTAAGGCAGCCTGATCATTTTTAAAACTTTTTTTAATGTTTTTTTTTTTGGTGAATCCGTTTTGATATGGTGATGCCCTTAAACTAAAGTGATTATGTACCCACAGTTTATAACCGTTTTTTGTTAAAGCGCTCACAAATGATTGAAAAAAACTGCATGGATTTGTTTTGTTATTAAAAAGCTTATGCATGTGTCCTGAGGCCTTTAAATAGTGCTCTCTTCAATTACCATCCACTGCAGTAATCCTCACTGATCTGGAAACACCTCCAGTGTGAAATGAACTGGGAGAGGCCAGTTTGACACGAATGACCCACAGTGAGGGTGAATTCAAGTTAAAATGAATTCGAGTTAAAATGGCCCTTTCCTGTGCTGTCTGTCTTCTGTGTGTGACTGAGCTGTTTTTACAAACCATATCGGTTTTACTTGTTGTGAAATGAACTGGGAGAGGCCAGTTTGACACGAATGACCACAGTGAGAGTGAATTCAAGTCTTGGAATTTTTGTGTTTGTGTGTAAAGGTGTATGTGTGTCTGGGCCGAAGTGTGTGTGTGTGTGTGTGTGTGTGTGTGTGGTTGTGTGTGTGTGTGTGTGTGTGTAAAAGTAATGAATGGCCCCTGTGTGTGAGTGTGGGCCTGTTTGTGAGCTCCACTGAGGACGTGCCTCTGTAGGTGCAGGCTCGGTCAGGTTACCTTCTTTAATTCACAGTTCTCTTAGGAAAAGCAGAAGAAACACTTCAGACACTGAGTGCTGCACAGTGAAATCTGGAAATCCTGCCCTGTACTTTAACCTTTTAGACGGAGCAGAAAGGTGAGGGGTTATAAATACGACGGCTGAGGCTCGAGTGCCTCCACATGGCAGTCATGCTCGCGCGGATCTTCCTCAGTGCTCTTCTTGTGCTCTCACACAGTGGTAAGACTTTTAAACAACTTTTTTTGATTATTATCTTTGGTATTTTACATTAGTGGTCAAGTCATTTCTGTGGAAATCTATTAAGCTAACTTACCTCTTGAGTTTAGAACAGCTTTATTGTAGTTTTGTTCCAAAGGTGAGACTGAAAATAAATGGCCATTTTTGTTAATGTAGCATCTGGTCAGAACACCCTAAGATGGTGTACGATTTCATCACAAGAGGCGGCCAAGTGTTCTGCCATGTCTCAGGCCTTCAGCAGCGCGTCGATCCAGCCGGTCCTGCAGTGCAGCAGCGCCTCCTCAGTAGGACAGTGTGCAGAGAAACTCATGGTACGTAGCTTTTATACACTATATGGACAAAAATATCAGGACCATTACACCAACAGGAAATTTGCATTCAAATACATATGGAGCTGGTCCCCTCTTTGCAGCTATAACAGCTTCCACTTTTATTGGAAGGCTTGCCTTAGGTTTCTGTGGGAATTTGTACCCATTAATTCTGTAGAGCATTTGTAAAGTGAAACATTGATGTTGGATGAGAAGGTCTGGCTCACATTCTCCATTCCTCAACTGGAGCCCTCTCGTTCTATGGTAATACTATGAGTGTCCGTAACTGTTCACTGCTTAACTTTTCTTGTTTCCTTAAGTGAAAGGAAAGGTTTGGTGAAAGGTTTTCAGCCCTCTATACACGCTAATTCATTCCTACAGCCCTGGGGACTAAGGCTAAGCCCCCCTTGTCTTTCCGTCCTAGTGACATTCCTGTTTCACAGTAGGTACACATCCGCGCTAAACTATCAAGGTGAAAGTCATCATAGCTTGCGTAGTATAGACCCAGCTCCCAACCCAACTCTGTGAATAGCTTAACGGCGATAATTTTTTTTTGCTGCGTTGATGTAAGAGTCTTACATCAACGCAGCACGGCCCACCACTAACCAGTATCTAGTATGTTTTTTCTAGAAGTGTCCCGAAATTTATTGACACATCTGTTTTCTATCCATGACACAATATTTTTTGCTAATTTTACTGTAAAAGGGTGTGAGGTGTGAACATCAGCTCACCTGTCTTGACTATGAAGCACATGAACTTGAAATACATTCATATTTACATGTTCGTGTGCTTCATAGTTTAGGAACCAACAGGTACTGAATTAATTCATTAGAGCCTCATCATTTTATGTTGTGATCTCTATTACTTCTTACAGTGTGCCACAGTGAAAAGCACTATATAATGGGACTACATACTACCAGCCTCTGTAAATTAACTGCTGTAAATGATTTTGCAAATCAAAAATGAATGCTGCCTTGCTGGAATTGGATGTATTGGCACCGGTATTTAAAGTTCTTTTTGTACTAAAGAGATATTAGTTGATTGTTCTTACCCCTTTGTGCTCTAAATGTTTGTTGAGTAATTCTGAAGCCTGTGCTGTGTTTCTTAGACAAATGAAGCAGATGCATTTTCTGCCAGTGCCAAAGACATCTATGAGATTGGAAAGCAAGCTACATTCAAAATAGCTGCTACAGAGTCCAGTTCTGATGGTAGGAGCTTTTCCACCCCCCCTCATAAATATGGTCATCAGTATTGTTGTGGCAGATGTGATTGCATAAGCTTTCTTTCCAGCTGAGCTATGACTTTAAAGAGCTATCAATAGATTTACTAAGCATAAGTTACTGTTGGTACAAAAAGCTCTAATCTTCATTATCTGATTGGTTGGTGTAAAGCTGCCTGATCTCTGGATGCTGTACAGTCAGTGTTTATTCAGAGATCCGTTCCCTTGCCTTGTAGGAGAAGAAGGGACAACCTACTTTGCAGTTGTTGTGGTGAAAAGGACAAATTCAGCCATTAACATCAATAACCTGAAGGGGAAGAAGTCATGCCATACAGGCCTTGGTCGCACAGTAGGCTGGAACATGCCTGTAGGCTATTTGATTGACAGCGGGAAGATGTCCGTTATGGGCTGTAACATACCACAAGGTATATCACATCCAAGACTGATATTTTTTCATGTTTGTGTTTGTTAATTAGGACCCATTAACTGCCTGTTATATAAGTATCTGCCATTATAAAATAATCTGTCCTTTACAAAATGTACATCTCTTGTGTAGTTGAGATAAATATCATGTGTTTGCTTGTGGTTTTCTAGGGGTGGCAGATTTCTTTAATGCTAGTTGCATTCCTGGAGCAATAGGGGAGGCACCATCCCTGTGCCAGCTTTGCGAAGGAAATGGGTCTGGAGGCCATAAGTGTGAGGCGAGCGATAATGAGAAATATTACTCATACAATGGAGCATTCAGGTAAACCTTCATACAAAAAGAACTAATGTTCAAATTCTAGGACTGTGAACAAAGCACTTGTAAATTCTATTACTGACTGCTGACTAATGTTTTGCAATGCTCCATTAAGTCCGTGTCATGGCCAAAGGCTGACCTGCATTATTTTCCCTGACCTAACTCACTGTTGTTATAATACTTGATTAATTCAAATACTTGTATGGAACTGTAATTGGTCAGGAGTCTAACAGCACGTAGTATGATGCATTGTGATTGGTTAGAGGTTTAGAGAGTCATTGCTAATTGCAAATGAACCCTCTAATAAATCTAAATGTCAATTTGGGATCACACAGGCTTATATTGCGATTATGGTTATCATATGATGCCATGTTAGCTAATTTAGCTACGTATTTTTGGCCCTTGCAGGTGCCTGGTTGAAGATGCAGGAGATGTAGCCTTTATCAAACACACCACGGTTGGTGAAAACACGGATGGTGAGCATAGTGTCACTGGAATGATCAGAACCCAAACGCTATATTTTAAAAGAAAGAGTGGCTCGTAGTGATTGAGTGCTGACAAGAAAACTGAATTGTAGGTAAGGGGCCGCTGTGGGCCCAGGGCCTGCGCTCTGAGGACTACCAGCTGCTGTGCCCAGATGGAACTCGCAGTCCTGTCTCAGACTACAGACTCTGTAACCTGGCCAGAGTGCCCTCCAGAGGAATTGTTGTCCGCAGTGATATTGATAGCTCTGTGGTCTACTCCATGCTGAGGGAAGGACTGGTATGTACCTGAGCAAAGTTCTTGTCCATTTTCCTGAATAAATATGTAATTTTAATGTCATGCACCTTTTGTCTGATGAAGTCTGGTTTCTGACACATAACTGGACTCATGACTGTGTAGTTTAATGTACTTCATTAGTTGTGTTATCTCTCCCCACAGCAAAAGTCTGGCTTTTCACTTTTTTCCTCGTCCGCCTTTAATGGAGTAAACCTGTTGTTCAGTGACAGCTCTAGCAAGTTTATCCCTTCTGGAAATGAAGACTACATTGAGTGGATGGGTCAGCGATACTATAACATATTAAAAGCCATGGACTGCTCAAGCTCTGGTAAGATTTCATCTTTTCATCTTCATCAAAAATAAAGTGTGTACAATTAATATACATGTTTGTAACTTTTACTATATGAGTGTTTTAAACAGTTTGCCATCCCCGGTTAAATGTTACTGCCCAGGTACTTCAAATTTGAGGAATGTAAAAATATGCAGAAGCCAGTGTTTAGTAACACAATCTCTGACGGCTCCTGCAAGCTAATCATGTTTGTGCCAGGAATGCCACTCCTGTGTCAGCTCAAGTCTTTTGCTGGTCCTTTGCTGTCACATGAAATCTTTTGCTTTGCCTTACTGACCAGGATATGAGCAGTTGTCTTTGTCCTCCTTGACTTCTGCAGTTCTCCTAAACTGTTATTTCAGTGGCAAATTGAAAAGACAGTAGAAAGTGCGTTCCAGGGGTGATTTAAAATCTATTTATAGCTGTCCCCTGCTTTGTAGAGACATCGGGTAACTTACATATCCTCAGCCAGCGGCTTAGAGAAGCGCTTGGATTTTGAGTCTTAGAGAGTTCATTCCACTCTGGAAGCATCATCAGCTGACCTTCCTAATAATAATTATAGTTTAGCTCCATTACTTTTTAGCACTTGCTGTTTTTTCCTGTAATGTGCATTAATATTGGCAGAAAAATGCTATTTTTAAGTTTCCCACAGAGGTTTTTACTTCTCTTAACTTCAAGAATTTACAAAGTATGTAATTTGGCCAAGAGTGCTCAAAAATATCATATATGAGACCACTGTTTTTGAAAAATGACACAGAATGATATTCCTCGCTTAGCGAGGAAATGTTTGGTTATGCCTCAGATGAACATTTGCCAATGCCAGTTTTTTACTTTACTTAGTACTTTAGTTCCCAGTCAAAGATCACACATGACAAGACAATACAACTATTTTTATCCATACAATTAGATTTTTTTATTTGTCTTTTATTATTTGTCTTCATGGGTGCGTGTCGGTGTGTGTGTACATGCTTGTATTTCTCTCACACGTCTTTGTGTTTGTAGATGTTCCTGAGTATCTTCGCTGGTGTGTGCTGTCGTCTGGAGAACAGCAGAAGTGTGCAGATATGGCTGTGGCTTTCCAGCAGAAAGGACTCACTCCTAAGATTAGATGTGTTTTTGGAACATCTGTGGATGATTGCTTGCAGAAAATAAAGGTGAGACAATCCAGGATGTCAACCAAAGGCAAAATATGCTTTTCACAATGAGGGGACACTTCATTAAATACATTTGCTTTGTACATACACTCAGTGACTCTTTGTCTTTTATGAGCTAGAGTTTTCAAACACCTCAGTGTCTATTTCACATTTCTACACTATTTCACATTTCTACACTATTTCACATTTCTAGCCTGGTTTTATTCCAGTGGTGTTTAGATTTAACTGGGCTGTCTAATTGTTTAAGTGTTTTTCCACATAGAGTCTGTTGGTGTTGGATAACGTTTTCCTTCACTAAATGAAATGATAAATTACTTTATTTTTTTACTTGGGTTGTCTTTGTCTTACATTATTTTTTGTTAAAAAATCTATAACAAGTCTGGCAAAAATAGAAGAATTCAAAGTCACATGCATTTTAGTAGCACTGTATGTTAATATTACTAGAGAAAAATTGGTCTCCGATGCATTTTCTTTATATATCCATACACAGGACCAAGATGCGGATGCCATAACTCTTGATGGAGGCTACATTTATACTGCAGGGAAAACATTTGGTCTGGTCCCTGCTGCTGGTGAGAGCTACACAGGTTAGACCCAGTTTAATCATGTCTTTCCTGGGCCGAGATAAATGACCTGTATGAGGAATCAGGATTAGTATTCTAAACTTCTACTTCCTTTTTTCCCTTTGACACGGGTGCCAAGTGTCTAAAGTTACCAGTCAAAAGTTTGGACACACCTTTTCATTCAGTGGTTTGTTTGTTTTTTATTGCTTTCTACATTGTAGATTATTAACACAAATAAAATGATAAGGGAACACATGGAATTACGCAGGGAACAAAAAAAGAGTTAAACAAAGAAAAGGCTTTGTTATAAGGTAATGATGGACTGTTGTTTCTTTTTAGTAAGGGGTTCTTGCCATAATGTGGAGTAGAACCGTAGTGGAATAAGATCACTAACTCTTGACAAAGCACATAGATTCCTCATGAATCTGACTGAAATAAGTTTTTATCAGAGCAATAGATGACGTTTTCAATATTAATCTACAATGTAGCCAATAATAAAAACAAAGGAAATGTTAAATGAGAAAGTGTGTCCAAGCTGTTGACTGGTACTGTATACACCAAAATGACCATAGAGCTTAAAATAAAAAAGAACACTTATATTAATAATCGATTAAACTTCCAGTTAGGCTAACAAATAGTCAAGTTTTATTTAACTTACTGGACAAATGGACTTGTGGACAATAACCTTATAAAATTCTACAATATTTTGTTAAGAATACCTTACTATTTCTTACTATAAGAGAGACAAATAGGAGAATTTAAAATTTGCATTATCATATCGTTTTCATTTACATAGACGTTTTCATTATTTTAATAGTGTAATTCGGTTTAACTGGCCAGGTGTGATTATTGTAGCACAAGTTTGAGGATTGCTTAGCACACTGAAATAATGAATAAGTAACCTGAATGTTGTTTTAGGGGAGAATGATGGCAGTATCTATTATTCTGTGGCTGTGGTGAAGAGGAGCAACAGAGACATTCAGAGATTCACTGATCTGAGGGGGCGGACATCCTGTCACACTGGCTATGGCAGGACTGCAGGCTGGAACATTCCTATGGCTGTGCTAATAGAGAAAGGCCTTATCAGACCACAGCAGTGCCAAGTTGCCCAAGGTCAGTTCAGAAATGCAGTGTTTAATCTGCTTTCGCACTATGTTTGAAGAATTTGTGAAGCGAGATTTACTGTTTGGTTGGACTGCTATCAATCTTATTAAGTGTCCGTGTGTGGATTGTTGTTCACTAGCTGCTGGAGAGTTTTTCAAAGGTAGCTGTGTACCGGGTGCCAATGAGCCTGGTTTTCCAAGTAACCTTTGCTCACAGTGCATTGGAGACGCCAGCGACCAGAACAAATGTGTTAAAGACAAGGATCGGTTTGATGGTTACAATGGAGCCTTCAGGTGATTTTCTTCATACACCATGTTTTTGGGTTGTTTTTTTGTTTTGTTTTGTTTTGTTTGTATACTATGCTGTCTGATATTGAATTAAAAAAGATTTTTTTTATTGTTTACTCTGTCATATTTGTTTTCCCCATGTTCCCCATGTTTATACTGGATTTCCTTTGGTTGTGATACCTAAATATGTATTTTTACTTTACAGGTGTCTGGCACAGGGATCAGGAGACATTGCCTTTGTGAAACATTCGACAGTATCCCAGAACACAGATGGTATATCACACTTTTAGAACTGCTAAAAGAAGCAGTTCATTTAGTTATATCACATCATGTAAATTAGTGTCATGCTGCTAATTGAAAGTGGTTTGATCTTCAGGAAATGGTGTGGATCCTTGGTCTGTTAACTTACTCTCAAGGGACTTCCAGCTGCTGTGTCCTCAGGAGTCCCGTGCTGAGGTCACTCAGTATAAACAGTGTAACCTTGCCCGTGTTCCTTCCCATGCTGTGATGGTACGGGCCAACACCAACCCACACATCATCTTTGGTCTTTTGGACAAAGCCCAGGTAGGTATGCTTCACAGCTGGGAAGAATTTCGGTGTGACATGATGTCACATGTGACCATTTTACATTGTATAATGGCTTTTTGGGGCGGTACATGCTGAAGTAGAAGGGAATTTTGTTGTATCGTTGCTCCATGGTGTGGATTTCATTTCATAGAAATGTCCTCAAGACAAATTAAAGATGCATTTCATGAGCTTAGGCTTTTTTGTTAATTCAGCAAAAACCATCAGTATCTGTGCATTATCTTTATATGAATTTTAGTTCAAATCTGCATCACTAATGTCTGCATTTTGGGTTTTTCTGTGTTCAGACATTCTTCGGGGTTAATTCTGCCTCAGGGTTTATGATGTTTGACTCCAGCAAATATGAGGGAGCCGACCTAATATTCAAAGACTCCACTGTGAGTATGATTGGTGTTGGAGAGAAGAAGACCTATGAGGAATGGCTCGGCCAGCGCTACATGGATGCCCTCGTAGACTTGGAGTGTAAATCCTCGGCAGTAGGTGGGCTAGTAGTTTCTCTTCTACCTTCTAAACCCATGAATTTAGCACCAGGGGGTTTCATAGCATGAAAAAATCTGTATTATCATAGAAGAGCATTGAGTTCATGTCTGACCACAAAACTAACACTCAAGTGCTGATCCTTCAGGGGTGGTGAGGTAGAGTAAATAGCTCTAACCAGTGAATGAAAGGGTAGTGGAGGAACTGAGGATACCAGAAAGAAATGATTCTTTTTTTTATACTAATGCCGCGTGCTCAGCAACCTGAGCACCCAAACTCACTGATCCTCTTCTTAAACATTCAGCTTTGTCACAAACACTTAGCAGATAACATGTGGAGAACTTCCTTTAAATAGGGGGTGTACAGGTTCTGCCTGTTGGTTAATCACAGGGAGGAAGAGACAGTGAGACTACCAATCCTGTGCCTGCACCCGTTGGTGGGTCTAGAGGCCTGTCCAGCCCCAGGTTGGCCCCTCAGCAGTAGAACCTTGGGACAACACACATGCCTTGTGCCTCCTTAGCAGGGTGTAAAGCTCTGCTAAGCTTTATTTAATGCCCCTGATTATAGGATAGACATTGTTATGAGCAGGTGCATATAAACTTTATCTTATTTGAAGTCTGACTTTAACTCTGAATGTGTTTTAATGTTTCGTACCTGTGCATTTTGTTTCTCTTTCTGCAGCGCTGTCTTCAGCCACACTGCTGCTGATGACCAGCTTGTCTCTGCTCTTCTACTCTTTGGCTGTGTAGCAGGCAAGGCAGTTATCCAAAGAAATAACAGCAGTTTTTGAAGTGACTTATCCTGTCCTTCCCTGCATATCTACTCTTATCATATCCATGTACAATCACTCTAAAATCCAAGCAATTGTCTTCAACATGTAATAAGCATGACATTAGAAAATGAATAATTTGGGAGTTGCAACTCACCTTTCATGTACCGAGAGATTTTATATATATAAAGCTGCAATTGATTGTTTTTGCTGTATATGATTGCTTGCACTATGTTGAAATGGTCATACAGTAGTTTTCAGTACTGATCTTTGAACACAAATCAGGTAATTACTGTCCATAAGAACACACACGAGTGAAGTGTGATAGATTAGCTTATACAGCCATTCATGAAACACAATGCCTTTCGTTTTTTTGCAGTCTATTTCATGCAAAATGTGCAGCATTTCTTTTTCATTTTTCTAATGGACTCCAGGGGTATTTAGGTTAATAATGGCACTGACAAGGGCTGCAACAACATGGGATTTGTGGGCCAATGTCACTGATATGTTTCATGCAGATAATGATGCTTTTGTGATGTTATGATTTAGAAACTGGGACAACATCTACCTGTATTAACATTACAAAATAATATAATTTATAGGGTTGCAAATGCTGACAATTAAAGACAATAGTCAAGAGTAGCCTAAAATTTTTATCAACTAGCTCAGAATCACCTAAGAGGACAAAACATTTGAAATGCTGGTAAATCTAAACATCTGTCCAATGCCAATGTTTTTTTTGTAAACAGTATAATTTTGGTTTTATAGTGCATTCATGCTGCCCACAGAAAGGAATCACATGATGTGATAAAGCTGATGGCCATCTTAAAAACAGAAAAACGCTTAGGAAGTTCATAATGGCAACCTGAGACTAATTCTTCAGTCCTGGAGGGAAACTCTCAGATCAAATTTCGTAATTGTTTTAGTTACATTGTCTGTGTCTTGGCTGAGAAAGTCCTGGCAGCGATCAGGGATGAATGTGCTGATTTTTACTTTCACTGTGCTTAAAAGAAATTCGTCTTGCTTTGTTTTTATTTTTCTTTCCTTTTGTTTTCTTTCTATCTACATGCAATGGTTCATAATTACAGCAGCGATTAGATTACTGAGGGCAACAGCCATATCAGTGAATATGCTTTGCCTGTTACATATTTATTATATTTTGTGAATGTTTTTTTATTGAAATACTTGAAAGCACATGCAATAACAGAGAATATGCTGTGTCTTCATTCCAGCTGACATTTTCGCTGAGTCTATGTCAGACAGTATAACCGTTTTTTCTCATATCATTTCAGAATTTAATATGGGAATGTTTTTGAATTGGGATCATGTTTTAACAACCAACTATATGTGGAAATTTAGAGGAGCACATTTCAATGTTTTTCTGCAGCATTGTGCACTGATATTCTTCTGCCATTTCTCTATATTTCCGTTTTGAAACAATGGGGATTCTTCGTCGGGAAGAAACTTATGAAACTAAGTATAGATCTGTTTCTTCTATGCTGATAACAATTGCAAATTGTGTAGTTTAGAAACAAAAAATGCTATATTTGTTAGATTTTGGTTTCCATTATTGCAAATGCCTTGCGTTGTCTTGTACTTTCCAGTTCTGTTTAATACAAAGCACAGCACATTATGTAATTATTTCCAAGGTGCACCTACGAGAGATTTATTTTTATACAATGTTCAGATGCCATATCAGTGTATATGTACTGACACGTTGATGTCTTACATTAATGCTTGCTTTTACTGTTTTAGAACGATTTCTTCAAGGAAATGATTGAAATGTAAACTAATATTTAGTTGCCAGGCCAGTGCGTCTGCTAAAGTATTATTACATGTTATTACATGCCCAAATCGAGTTCTTTGTTGTTTTTCCAATAAACTAGCACTGTAATCTTTTGCCAAAACTGTCTTCATATCTTTTGTTAAATATGTCTGTTTATTATATTTGAGAAACATGATGATTTGTAGCTCAAGGGGGATTATCAGTCAGCAGTTGTGTAATTGTAATTAGTCATATCTACAATCTTAAAAGAAGTCAAAGTTCAGACATTCACTAAGGCCAGATGACAAAGTCCACAATATTGCGATGATGTTGCTAGGTGGTTACAATGGCACTACAGTACACTACAGTAAGACTGGAAGGTAGCCTCTCTCCCTCTCTCTCTTTCTCGCTCTGCCTTTATTGTCAATCACCAATTAAAAAGAGCAAATTCTGGACATTGTGTTTATCCAAACTTTAGCCCAGAGAGTGAATTTATGTAAAAAAAAAAAGAACATACACTGATTGTTAAGGAAAAGACAGGCAGATCCTGCCCAGTGAAAACTACACTATATGGACAAAAGTATTGGGATGCCTGACCACTACACTAATAGGAATTTGAATGGCACTGCATTCGAATACATAGACTTTAATATGAAGTTTGCTCCTCCCCTTTAGAGCTATAACAGCTTCTAGTCTTTCCATGAGTGTTTTTGTGGGAATTTGTGTCTATTCATTCTGTAGAGCATTTATGAGGTCTGGCATTGATGTTTGACAAGAAGGCCTGGCTCACAATCTCTGTTCAAATTCATCCTAAAGGTGTTGGATGGGGTTATGGTCAGGGCAGTGTGCAGGACAGTCAAGTTCTTCCACACCGAGCTCATGTATTTATGGAGCTTGATTTGAGCACTGGGGTACAGTCATGATGAAATACAAAAGGTTCTTCCCAAACTGTGTCCACAAGTTGACAGCATGGCATTGTCCAAAATGTCTTGTAATGCCGAAGCATTAAGATTGCCATTCACTGGAAGTAAGGGACCTAGCCCACATCCAGAAAAACATGTGTCCCAATACTTTAGTTAATATAGTGTAAATCAGACTGAACAGGTTTTACTCCACAACACTGTAATGTCAGCAGCTCCATCTAGTGGACAGACTAGAGACTTACTAATTTCGTGACTACGCCCTGGCACGTTTCTTTTCATTGCTTTCTTTTTAAAAATCCATTTTCTTTATTTAAATTATTTACGTCTACATTATTATCTTTTATTTCTGTCCATTTTTCTTTTCTTTTTTCATCCTTAATGATAATGGTTATTATTATTCTTATTCTTATTATTCTTATTATTTTAATTATTATTATTACTTCATTCTTTCTCGTATCTTTCCCACTTTCTTTAGTGATTTCTACGTTCCATTAGTGATTCCTTTATTTTTCGTGTCTTTAGTGGTTGGACTTTTAATCTACAAGCCCTCTCTGTGTGTGTGGGCTTGTTGCTGCTGCTGCTGCTCACTTCACTCCCAGCAGTCTGATACACAGCACTGTTACAATTTTACGCTTGTATCCAGAGGGTTCATGTCTCGGTTCAGGAGAGGGGCTCAGGTGGACTCCAGAGCTGGGTTCAAACAGGAGAAGGCGGAATGTCCTGTACCGTCAGGACTCCTGAAGGCAGCCAGACAGAGTGGACATCTCAACCTGTCCGGGCGCGGTCTGACTCAAGGTAAACAACAAAAACCAGAAAGTTCATTGACAATTTTCAATTTGAACGCCTCACTTACAGGTACTAGATATTTAGGTAAACTACTGGGAAGGCTGGGCAGCAGACGTGCTAACGTTAGCCTCTCTACTGAACTCTTATCGACAGCTTTTATCACTCCTAACGAACAGTTTGGTTTGTAAACCGATTGGTAGTAAAATACAGTCGTGGCCAAAAGTTTTGAGAATTACATAAATATGGGAAACTGGAAAAGTTGCTGCTGACGTTTTTATAATAGCAATTTGCATAAACTCCAGAATGTTATGAAGAGTGATCAGATGAATTGCATAGTCCTTCTTTGC
>JBBJLR010000111.1:10554319-10564945 GCA_037577145.1 Brachypetersius gabonensis
GTGTGTGTGTGTGTGTGTGTGTGTGTGTGTGTGTGTGTGTGTGTGTGTGTGTGTGTGTGCGTGTCTGTGTGTGTGTGTGTGTGCGTGTATGATTTTCTCATATAAATGCTTAATGCCCAGCTATACAGATTTTTATAATTATTTAGAAAGACTATTGCACAGTACTATATAACTGTAGCATAAACAAGAACCATCTACAACAGGTGTAAGGTATGTAAGACAGTTAAGTATGAACAGACTTGGATTTCAAATGCAAGTGTCTTTGTAGTGCCTCAAAGAGAGCCTTGCACTATACGGTGCCAACAGAGGAGCACTGTAGCCCACAGAGCAAACACAAAGACTGCAGACATGCAACACAGATACCTGAATATAATCACACAACAATAAAAGACAGTCCCTAGCCAGGAAAAAGGAATGTGATGTGTTAGATTTGTGTTAATTACAGTGAAATAGAAGAAAATAGGAGGCCTTATTGTCACTACTTTACAGTGACTTATTCCAGTAAACATCTTAATTCAAACAACATGATTACAAACATGTGGCTAAAATCTTATTTTGTTATTTTTGTTTGTTTCGTTTTCAAGAAAAATCTGATCTGAAAATATACTCTCAATAATACATTCCTCATACAGTTTTACTGCCTCACACTACACTGAAACTAGAGCTGGAGCTTTATATATATATACTCACATTTGGTAGAGGTAGCCACTGAGTTGTTTGGTTTTCATGCTTTGTGTTATTGTAAAAGTTTATTGTCATGCTTCTGCTGGCATGCGGTGCAGCATAGCCTCCAGAGTACAGCATGCCGAAGTTTACTGTGTTGTGCTTAAGGACAGCGCTCTGATTGGAGGGAAACAACCACAAGACATGAGTGAATGGGTGTGCCACACAAAAAGTCAAAGGCTGCTGCTGGGAGGGAGGGAACACTGGACTGCAGCACACACACTGCGCAGCTGCAACAGAGTGATAAAGCTTGACCAACAGAACAACAACAATACAGTACATCATTATCGCCAACACAGTGAAACACAGTGGTCACATTTATATAAGAGTAACAATAACAACAGTGTGTGACTAAGATTAGTGACAATGAAGTGTATTATTTGACTGAAGGTACACAGAAACATAACATCACCTGTTTGCCCTGCAGTTACATTTGTATAAAATTGAGGTTTTTACAGTGTAATAGCTGTTTGCAATACATGTCTGTATACTTTGATGTTAACCTGCAATAAATTAACTTACTCGGTCTAGCCTTTTTGCCTCTATGTGCTGAAGGAGCTGTTGTCTCCAGTCCACTGGCATTTTGGAGATTGTGTCATCTGGTTTCGGTGGTACCGGTCTCATCTTCGTTTCAGCATCAGGGCTCTTCTCGGTGCATGTACTAAGATTATAATCTGAGGGCATTTTCTCCAGCAGGGCAGCCATGGTGGGCCGGGCAGACACTGGCCGAGCCTGGGACGCCCCATATGTCTCTGTGCTGTAGCTCCGGGCAGACAGGGGGCGACGCTGTGTCAAGCTCTTGGTGGGGTATCCCATAATTGGCTTTTTAGGTTCTTGATAAGATGAGTATTCGTCTTCATACCTACCGTTCCTCTTATGGTACTGAGTGTCCACCATAGTGGACAGGCTGTTCTGATGTTCCAGCATGCCTTTAAGCTGTTGAGGCCTGTTATAGTGCTCCGCCATTTGGTGTTCTTGGGCTTCTGCTACTCTGCGGAACAGTGCCATCTCTGTAGAACTTACCAAGGAGTCTGCTCGCCGCAGGAAGCCTGGACGCGAGCGTTGGGGATGGGCTGTAAACTGTGGAGTAACTCCGTCATCAGCAACTGACGGCTGGGAGAATGAAAACATTTGCTCCACTGGCTGATAGCCACGATAGCCTCTAGGACTAACCAGCTCCTTTGGCAGTGTCTTGCCTGGTTGATTCACATATTCTGGGGTGTTGGGGAATGGCGGAGGGACTCTTCTTTCCTGTTTCACAACGTCCATGGCTCCTTGAGGGTTGAAGCTTTGGTCAAACTGGTAAACTTTCTTCGGGATAGCAGGTTTCTGCTGAGAATTTTTATTCATGCTAAAGCTGTCGAGATCATCATCCAGCATGGGGGCAGATTGGCTCCTGGACATGCTCTGCTCTAGAGGTCCAGGGAGATCTGCTCTGTCAACACTGCCTTGATTCTCTATGCTAGAGCTGTAACTGTCCAAAGGAATGCTGTACACCTTGTAGGACCCAATATCGATTTCATCTATGCTCTGGGATTTCTTAAATTTGGCCTTTACCTCTCTCATCATTGGTGAAATTCTCTCAGAGCTCTTGCTTATGACCATGGTGGTGATCTTATTTGGTTCTTTATGACCCTGAACATGTGCGTAGATGTTGGGCTGACCTTGCCCCGCCCCTGAGTCTCTAGAGTCTAGGAAGCCCCAGGCTCCTGTAGAGGGAAAAGTGCCAGGTAGCTCACCCATCTCCTGTTCGAAGTCTTTACGGTCAGGGTTGGGGCTGTTTGCTGGTGTCAGTTCCAGCTTGGAGGGGAAAGCCGTGCGGTCCTCAAAAGGGCTAGGAGTCCTCGTCCAGTTCTGCCAGGGGTTTGGGGGAGGGGGAGGAGGCACTTCAGTGTCAGGGGTGTTGCGGAAAGTGTGTTGAGACTGCTCCAGCTCTAACGGGACCCCCATAATGCGCTCCTGTCTCATAAGAGGCCGTCGCCCATGTGTTGTTGAGGCGCTACGAGGTTTTGTGCCTAGCATGGGGTTCCCACTACTGCTGCCGGGAGTCTCAAGAGGTGTCTCCTCCGCTACGAACCCTGTGTTGTCATAATGGGGGGCATCGTTCCAGCTGTCGAAAGTGTCACTGAGCGGCCGCCTTTCGCTTCTGTGCAGGGTGCTGGAGGGGGGTGTCTCTCTCTGACTGAGCAAGGGCTTGCTCTCAATGGGTTTTGGGAAGGACGAAGCAAGCCTAAACACAAACCAAAGAAAAAAGAAATTAGGAATGTGACTTTATAAAAACAAAAAAATTTAACTGGTTGAGAGGAATATGGTCCAATGTGGAATGCAACTGTACCAAATTCCTCTAGGTTTCAGCGGAATGTGGTGAAATTAATCTCTGAGTAACTGTTATTCAAGATTCATGCTCTTGAATCAAGGCTGGGGTACACACTGACTAATATATTGCAACTTTTATGTAGTACTATTATGTAGTTAAGCGGGTTCTAGTAGAACATGTTTTTGCCCACTTTCTCACACTACCATAGCAACATGCTCTTTGAATTTTCCTAGCAATTGAACAAATATATCCCAGGATTCACCATACAGACTTTTGAGTAACTCCTCTGAAGTAACATGTTTTTGAGGCTCTGTGGAATAAACTGCATATTTTAAGGAGGATATCAGTACAGGAGTTGTCCTGCTGACCTTGGCTCTATGTGCAAGAGCTATAGTGATGGCAGCTCTGCTAAGCATCCTCAGCTTCCTTGACTCGCATGTTTAAGAGAGATAAATGTAATTGTGTGGCACTCAGAAGAGTATTCAAGATGGCTTGTCAAGTGCTATTTTGCAGGTTAGCATCTACTTGAAGCTAATTGGTATACTTCATGATGCCGATGCATTTGATTAAAATATAGGGATCAATAGAACATAAAGCCACTGTAAAGGGAAAAGTAAAAGTGTTTTATCCAGCATGGCATAGCAAGCAACTTGCAAAAAAGCTATGATCCTAGTGAACAGACACCAGCACTAGCAGTTAAGAGATCAGTGCTTTAATGCAAGTATGTCTGTTTTAAATTATTCTCTTTTAATAGACACTCTACTTAGCCAAAGATACTGAATGTGCAATCATATCTTAAAAATGTGAAAATTTAGCGCTTAGAGCTTTTAGTTTAGGTTGCTAAAACTAAATTGTTGCAGATTTTGTGGTCATAAAGACTTCCTTTCGTTCGATTTAGCTAGGTTAATAACTGTGGACAATACATAACTTGATTGCATTTAGGAACGTTTGAATTACACTTTCCAATGATTGAAAGACTAATGAGAATCTTTTAACACGAAAATAGTCTTTTGTACATTTTTGAATTCATTTCATTCATTTACTTGATCCATGATTAACCTTGTAAAACTGTAGATAAAAAGGGTAAGTTTGTCTCTTTTTAAGCATTGGCATTAATTTAACCCAACACTGAGCTATTAATAAAGAAATGTAAGCAGATGTGTGTGGCATTGAAATGCACAGATGTGGTGTGCTGAAATGAATGATGGCACCCATAAAATGTGTCACTTAATTGTTGCCAACCTGTTAGTCCAGTGAGTCTGCGGTGGGACATCTTTGCCAGCACTCTGCATGGAACTGACATTGCCAGGGGGGTTGGAGGACCCAGAGGAGCCTTGCGAGGGTGAGTAGTCGGAGTAGGTGGCGGAGGACCCACTGTTGTTCAAGCAGTGCATTTTGTCCGGGTCTGAGTCATCTGTGGATTCTGAATAGCCCAAAAAATGACAAATAAAAAAGCCCCTTAAAGCACCTGGTGTGCAATTGGCAGGACAATTGCTGTGGTAGATTAGATCTCCCTTCCTAATTGCAAATGCATCAACAAACATATAAAGCACTTCATCATGACACAAAAGATCCACAAATATTGTTTCACCCAGCATTTAATTATGCTACAGCATGGCCAAATATGATTATTTATACACGGCCAGAGCAGAACCAATGGTTGTTTTTAAAAACGACAGTGTATGAAAAAAGGCAGATTCACCACCAATATAGTCAAAAACAACTTTTCTAGGCTTGGACCTTTTCCAGCATACCCTTTTTGTCCTTTCCCAGCAACACGACCTTTGGCTTGTACATTGGGGGCTCCACCAGGGTTGGCCTCATGTCAGAAATGCGGATATCATTAGGTGAACCTCCCATGGAATCCTGGAAAAATAATCAAGACATTGTTGAAGCTGTTCCCAAGTAAACTGACCATACAAGGACTGAAGGGATTTGGCTGTTTAAACGTGTTCCTAGAATAAAGTATCATTGTTTGAAAACAAACATTTGACTTACATAACGAGACTTGATTAGTTCTAGAGATAGATCTATTTCTTGGGTCTGCCCTTATGGTTTTTGCATGATTATCAAAATTCAGAAACATTTATAATGTGAAACTCAAAATCAACATTACACCTCAAGATGAAAAACTACCCCAGAAATGATTTTATCCATCTAAATATGTTCATACATTTCAGTGTCTCTATCCACAAAATCAAAGTAAAGCTCATATCAAAGCTGCTCAAAAGCTATGCATAATAAAGCTGAAGATGAGTGTTTTTAGTGCACCTGTACTGAAAATGCGAGAGACATACAGAAACAATGTGAGACCTTGTTAGCATCTAAATGACATAATTGTGGGTGTAGATTATACTGCATAAAGGTCGGCGTACCTAATTATACTTGTGACGGTGACCTGAATGCATCAGCCCTGCTGTTTGAAAAATAAAACTACCACAACCTGAACTGTGATTTTCAGAAGATAAAGAAACCAATATATTAATTCATTTTTATTGCCATGGGGTCAACAACAGACAAAGATTAACCTGGATCAAGGCAACAAATAGCAGATGTAAGGCCATTGCTTGGGAATACATATGGTTTTATTTGAATCATTCACTGAATTGAGTGCTTAAAAAAACAACTTAACTCCAGTTAACTCCAGGGTAAGTCAAAACATCAATTAACGATAATTTGTCATTCCACTTTTTCTGCGACAGTCATCTTCATGCTTTTGAAACACACACACAATCCACTTCAGTTAATCTGGTTTAAAGTCAGGCGAGAAAGCACCTCTGTGCGGTTTCCTTCTCACCCCAAATAAAGTCGATCATTACAGCCAAGTTTGCGGTCCAAAGTTTGCTTTCTTGCAGCTATGAGGCTGAAGTAGCTCTCAAGTAATGGAAGTTTTAACCCCCTTAGTTAGCATCATGCAAACTACCATCACACACTTGCCTTGTACTTGCTGGCTATAGGTCCATTGTAAATGTAAAACAACTTTGGACCCAGAATGACTATTTTATTTATATAATTTTTTATTTAATTAGTTCTCCAAGCCTACTTTTTTTTAAAAACTATTTTTCTGAAACATAATCTCCTCTACTTTTCGTTTGCTCAGGTCAGGTCCCCCTGGAGCGGATCAGCTGTCTGGCTCGCAGCTGTGTGTTCAGCTCACACTCTCTCAGCCCTGCTGCTGCACATCGGCACAAGCCGCTGTAGAGCAGGACAGAACCCGCACCATCTGATCTCACCCAGTCAAAACATCTCTCTGTGCCACTGCACACTCATTTCAGGCATCCATTCTTTCCATCTCCTCTCCTCCAGTATTCATTCACTCATCCTGTCTGTCTGTGTCTGCCTAGCTTTCCTCACAGCAGGCCAAAGCGATATCAATATTTCAGTGAGCTTTCAGTGGCTGCTGGCACATTAATATGGGAGGATCATGGTTTCCCCATGTTATATCAAATGAATTCTAAACAAAATGCCATGCAAAGGCATTTGATGTGCCTGCCATGCCATCACACCGTCTAGTGGGAGCAAACTCACGTCACCTTGTGTAGAACATATATCCAGGATATAACAATGCACACACTTTTCATTTCAAAACTCAGTTTTCAAAGATCAGTACGAATTACAGGTGATATCACAATAAAAGCCCAGTTCTTTGAGCATGGGTATCCTTATAACATGGGTATCTGTTACAATGGTTTTCATGAAGCTGTTAAATGAGACCTTCAGAGGAGAAGTCTCCTTTAGTAGTTTAGGAATATTGTAGTTTATTTGTCCAGTCTGTCAGTCCTGTATTAAAACAATGACACCTTTAAGTAAAAGCTATGACCATAATCTAATGTGAATGCATATCCTGTAACCGTGTACACAGTATGCATATTTTCATTTTTCCTCTCCCATTGAAGGGGCAAGTGAGATCAGTCTTGGTCCGATCCATTTTATTTGCCTTGCAGGCAGTTGAAAGTCACCGCACTGGTGATTGACTGCTGTCTGGTCTCTCAGCCACTTACTATGAGGCAGAAACATGAAGAGGAAGTAACAGCCAGGCTCGTATTCTCTGGCTGTTGAGGCTTGGGAACGACGCGATGTAAAGAAATCTGAGCAAAACAAACAAACATACATACATACAAACAAACAAACAAACAAAATGGAGGGTTTTCATGGTCTAGAAAGAAAAGAATGCGTAAGAAGCATGGGGTCATGGCATCAGTGCCCCCAAAGTCTCTTAACCCAGGGCATTTGGGCATTGTTTGCTGTTTTGGCTACAGGGTCTCAGAGACTGTGGGCAATAGCAGTGTTGAAGCCATACCAAGCTGTAATGGACACAATACACCACACAACCGTGTGCTATTCTACACAGAGAGCCACTGCAGAAAGCATAGGAAAGCCTGGAAAAAAATGTGAATGGACATGAGTTGCTGTGTTCACACAGAAACTTACGAGTCTTAGCTCACAGAAGCCTCCTGTAATTCTGCAGAACGCTGCTGCTCTGAAATTAACCAATATGAACGCTCTAAAGTCACACTGGTTTTTACAGGCATTCTGTTTTCATTAACCTTATTCCAAACTGACATTTGAGGTCCCCCAGGAGGTCGGAGCAGCTTTATTACCCCATCGCAAGCCAATATGAGGGGTTTTGATTTAACTGTATAAACAATGTCAGTGTAAACAAAGCAACAGAATTTTTTTTTCCCCAAGTTTTAACTGCACATACTAGAACCAGAGCTTAGAACTTCCTTTAGTTTCATTAAGAGGCTTTCTTGTTGTAAAACCTCTCGGGAAACTTTGAGTGGATTGTTTTTTCTCCAATTTCGTTAAAGCTAGTCCATCTCGTGCACATCAGCCCCAGCAGTCCAGCAGCTCGAAGGCTGCGTACTCTTTCAGCAAAACAGCCCCGTCAGGTGCTTCAATCCACTCAAAGGAGAAAGGAGAACACAATCATTTGACCATGCAAACCCTCACTCTTCCCAGAAAAAAAAACTGTCAATGACAATGTGCTTCCTAACCCGGATCCTTGCAATAGGCCGTCCTGCACTGTTGCGCTTTTAATGTGTGCCACTCAGCAGCCTCTGAGTGCACTTGACATTTCAGCCTGACCTTTTCCTCTGTTTGCTCAGTGATCTCAGCTGTGGGCTAAGCAATATTCTGAGCAGTTATCAAAGGATCAAATCTGCGAAAGTGATTCTTTTATGGGAGAAAAATACACATACACACGGGCTTGGAGGGCTTTTACGTTGATGACACTTATCTTAAACATGACTAATCTGCAAATATAACAACCTGCCCTAATAATCCAACTGTACAAAGTATAATCCCCTTAAACTTATTACCTTCAAACTTTTTATTCTGTAATTGTGATAAAAAAAGAAGTGCGGAATGCAAGCCTGGGCCTGCCAACAGGTCCTGCAAATGTAAGAGTTCAAATAATAAATCAAATTAAGTGTAAATTCCCCACAGAAACAATGTTTGGGCAACGACTCTGAATATTTAGTTCAGCTCTACTCTACCCATGAGGAAAGCTAATGAATTTATCATTCTCCTGCCTCCCGAACAAAGCATCCATGCTGGTCTGGCCATCAGGGGGTATCAGGCTTAGTGAGATGAAACGTTCTCATTGATGTGTGCTGGGTTCATCCCTGCAGCTTGTTTTAAACTCCTGTGGACAATCCCAACTGCAATCATAATCCCTTACAATACACTAAAAATATGTTAATAGATTGAAACCACTCAGAGCCTGAACTACACTAGCCATGCTCTCATCTTTAATAGAGTCGTCTTTAAACTTTCATGATTCTTTCATTAGCTCTATATGATTCTATAGAATATCTTTGATCTCTATAAGGGAAGATACAAATCTGAGAGGAGCTTGAGACAGTCTTGCATTCCAGAAAATGATGCAATATCACACTCTGAGCAAACTGCACAAATTAATATTTAAAATGTCCCAAATAAACAAAGATACCGTCAAGGACATCAAGATACTTGTTCTTCCATAATAATCAGAGAGAAGCAATAGAAAACCAGCTGTACCTCAGAGCTCTCAGTCAGATCCTCCTTGTCCTTCCGCTTTGGGATGTCAATGGCTGAGTTCAGGATGACAGCTTGCTCTGGCATTTGAGGCTTGGAGAAATCTTTAACCTCTCTGTCTGTCACCTGTCAAGTGTGTACATCCAATCATGTGTCGTATGTTTAATAGGTACTAATGACAAATGAGAATAACTTGAGAGAAGCTGGTAAAGTCTCAGAATGAAAGCCATGGTTCAACCAATTTGCAATGCTCCCGCTATGAATGTAACTGATAATCTACATTGTGCAAACTGTGTGCCTAAATCATTACACACTCGCCTCAAGCTCAGCTGCAAATAGACTTATGTGATTTTGACACTGTATGGGAAAAATTATGTAAAGAAAAATTGGGCATAGGAAAGTGTGTCACTATCAGTTATACCACTAATTTAATCCTTTTACTGTCATTTTTCTAATCACACAATCAATTTTTGTTTAACCCTTTATAACCCAACAAAATTCTAGAAATCTCTTGATTTCTGGTACTTTTCAGCAGAAAGGAGGTTTATTTTATTTTAAAGATGGAATTGACTAGAGAAAGATGTCATACATGTCTAGCATAAGATAGGCTGCAACTCTTTCCAGGTTTTGTGAGCCTGTATGTTCTTTTAAGACTGCACCAAGAGATATTAAGCAATAAGCATTGCTTCCCCATAGGAAAATAGTAAAGAGGGCTGTTTCTCACAGGTTCTACAGTTTGGTCAGTGTAGTTGAAGAGCGTTTAGTGTTTCATGAAGGTTATGAAAAATCTGTATAAATCAATATCAACTTTCAAACAGTGAAATAACTCACTGAGCCATTGATACGGAATGAGAACTCTATTTGAGATTACATAAAAATTCAACATGGTTTAAGGCAAGTTTATGATTATTCTGCTGTGCGATTTGAGAGATGTTCATCTGGTGGCTACAAGCCCCCACTTCTTGTTAACTACATCTGCCTCATACGCTGCAAAGATGGTAAGTGAAATAATCTTACCACTTTTTCGTAGAGTGTTGGGATCTTATTAAAAGATTATTTAACCCTTTATTACATGTTACCATTTAGTATAAGCCATTTTAGCAAGTGAAATGATCTCACTACAGTGGCAAATATGTTTGCATGTTTCAAAATGTCATTGTACAGGAGAGGGAGATGTAAAACGAGACTGGACGCACGCTGCACATTATGAGTTGACGCGTTATACCTCCTTGGGTGCAATGGGCCACTTGGGCTCATATTTGTCCTTGTTGATAAGCTCCATGTTGGTGCCAGAGGAGTTAGTGCCAGAGGAACTGAGTGGGTGAGTGGTTTTGCCCACCATGTTTTGCACTGACTTCACCATGTTCTTCAGGTCCTCTGGGTAAGGGGTGGGATATCGCTTAAGATTAATCTCAACCTAGAGAGAGAGAGCAAGAGAGAGAGAGACAGAGCGAGAGAGAAAGAGAGAGAGAGAAAGAGACAGAGCGAGAGATAAAGAGAGAGAAAGAGAGAGAGAGAGAGAGAGAGAGAGAGAGAGAGAGAGAGAGAGAGAGAGAGAGAGAGAGAGA
>JBBJLR010000111.1:10567510-10580504 GCA_037577145.1 Brachypetersius gabonensis
GAGAGAGAGAGAGAGAGAGAGAGAGAGAGAGAGAGAGAGAGAGAGAGAGAGAGAGAGAGAGAGAGAGAGGGAAAAAAGAGAGGGGGAGTGAGCAGACTTAACTTTGAAACCTTGTAGCTTAAAAAATAGGACTGTGATACATTTTATTCATGTTAAAATTATAAAAATATGAACTGAAAATAAAGGGCCATTCATTGAAGGTAGTTCTCACTGTTAAAAATATCTGACATTCACGTGTGTATGTGTGAGTATGCACGTGAAAAATTAACACACAAAAGAAGCCGGGGGGACCTTGACTTTTGAGGAGTTGTCTTCTTCTTCCTTTTTGTCCTCAAAATCAAAAGCCACAGTCATCCTCTGCTGTCTCTGCTCCTCCCACAGTGCGGGGTTGAAGCTGTCACTGTCCGACTGATAATCTGCAGGACACATCATGCACAGTGTGAGTCTTCTCAAAGAAAAACATCTAATCCAGTCCACACATATGTGAACATTGCAGACAGGCCGTTTCACTTTACCCTCATCGTGCCGAGGTTGTTGGGGGAACATGTAGTTGGTGAGGACCCTCTGCTTGGTCTCAGGGTGGGCCTCTGTTTGAAGGGGGATGAGGGCCTTGGACTATAAATGAGTTCAGAAAGGGCATCAGATTAACATTATATCCAGCACATGCACAATATTAGTCTAGACCTACTCTGACCATTCAATACTAACAATCTTCACCAATGCAACATGCAAATAATAATCAGTGTCCCCTTTTCTACCACTGAATATGGATACTTTCATTCATTTACTCTCCAGTCAAAGTTAGGCACTGATGTTCATGAAGGTGGGAAACATATATTCAACAGAAAAATAGACAAAAGCCTCATCTAGCAAGTATAACATAAAAAACTACCAGCATTTTACTCTCTACTTTTGCAGACATAAACAAAACAAGTTACAGCTGTGTCCTCTCAGGCAAAGCTGCTCTCAGATCATCAAAAGTAAGTCAAAAGTACAAAAAGAGTTTCTAAAATTGAAAAACTGATTAAAAGAGACACTATGTGAACACTATCTGCAAGGGCTGGTTGACCACCAAAACTGTCTGCATCAGATAAAAAAAAAAAAACTCCACTCTTGTTACAAATCTGAAAAGTTTCTGTCCATCCACCAACAGTGTGGGTGTGAAAGGATGTGTAGCTGTCAAGTAGAAAAGACTGGGAAACTGAACATACTGACATGTGAAGTGCGATTTTATGGGCTGGTGAGTGTAAAGTTGTAACTGGGAGTCCTTGGATCACAAAAAGCAGAACATTTGGAACTTTGGAACCATTTATAACAAGCACGGAAAAATATCCCTGTGCCTTTCCTTTATGAGAGAAAAGCCAGGTAAAGAATGGATACACACACAAAAAACATTATATTTAGGCTTCTATGTAATTTTCTGATAAATATATATGTTCTGCTTTATTCTTGATGCTGAAAAATAAGCAGCTTGTCTATATTGGCCCCATGTGTGGGCTTTTTTTCAGCATCAATGCTGGACGGCCACCCAAAAAATACCTAGAATGGCTCTGTGAAAACTGCTGATGAGGACTAAAGTGATTTTGCTTATACATATATACATATAAAATGACTTTTGCGTATATATGTAAAATGAATTATGTATATATTCAGTTTTTAAAAGGTGGTTCTAAAACATCACCTGATTGTCAGATAACCAGAGTGCAGCAAGATCTTTGAGTTTGGTGAATGTGTAGGGGAGATTCTTTAACCTAACGAAGGAAAACAACAGTCATAGGTTAGATGATACCATCACAGTACAACATGAGTCGTGTGCTTCAACTACAGAAATATACCTTCAAATTAGTCCATACCAAAGGAAGAGTAAATCCAGAGTATTTAAAGGCAGTGGGAGGTTGGGTTGACTCCTGTCTGTTTAAGTCAACCCATTAACTCAGCTCCTTTAATGGCTATGCTGTGTTAAGTGATGGTTGGGTTTAATTACCCAGGATCCAGTTCATCATGGCCAGAGCACCTAAACAGCTCACACGGCTCGTAAAGAGCTCACTTAATTAGCCTGTGGGCAGCATGCGTTTCGCTCACGCTGGTCCTCTATTTTAGAGTGCCATTAGCAAACACAATTTTCAGCTGCATATAAACAGCTATAAGAAGTGCTCTCGCACATTATTTGGATGTATGAAGGTGTACGTGTTTATTTAGAGCATTTTTCATTGCTTTAGGCTCTTCATAATCCCGACATGGCAAAATTCATACAAATGGATGAAAACAGAATGTTGCACAGCGGCATCAGGTGTTACCTGTTGTCACTCAGATTGAGAACACGCAGCTTTGTCATTTGTCCAATTTCATCGGGAAGAAACTCCAGCTTGTTGGACCGTAAGGACATGACCGTCACATTCCTGCAGTTTCCAATCTGCAATTAAAGAGGAGATATGATGCCTCTGAAAATGAAAATGTGCAATTTGGCCAAAGCATTACTATCCCTCTCTCTCTCTTTCTTTCTCTCTCTCTCTCCTTCTCTCTCTTACCCTCACGTGCCTTCACTGGAATTGACACCGTAATCTGTCAATACCTCCCAGTTAGTGTAGTGGAGAGAGTGAAGGGCAGGGAGGTTTCTACAGGATTTTGCTACTAAACCTCAGTTCCACACATAATGCAGGTGCGTGGCTGAATAGTAAGGACAGAGTGGAGTTGAAACCATAGCAACCAGGCACACGTCCAGCAGCACAGAGACAGAAGCTTCCCTACAGCTCCCAAGCAGGCTCTGCTTGAAAATGAAAAGCTGGCAGGGGCATGAAAACTGGGTTTCTGGCATCTCCTGAGCCATCTCCACTTGGTCTCAACCCATCCAACATATCCATCACACGCAACATACACATGCAGAGCAATTTCTCTTTATGGCTTCAAGAAGAATCCTTTCAGAAAGGTCAATTATTAGCACAATCAAAAAGAGATTTTATGTGGCCCCACAAAGTTTAAAACCCAACCAAGAAAGAGAAAAGTTAGTGAGAACTCTTACATATGTAAACAGTGAAAAAGTACAGATTCAGCATTTTCAATTGACACCACATGTTTCTTTATATAGTTTTAATGTGTTGTATTCATTTGTTAAAAGTGATTTTATGTAATTCCTTATTTACTTTACGTAATTAATGTAATATAATCATTATATCAACAAATTTGGTACTTTAAAACAACAATTGTAACATACACTAAGTAAAAGTAGATTTCTAATGATAAGGTATTATTCCGCTAGGGATTAGAGTATTTATCCCAGGGTGTTATAACAGTCGCTCAAAGAGAATTTGTACCCTCACTTTCAGCTTGTACTGTTCTCAAACCGGAATCAAATTAATCAAATTAAACCTGCATCTGAACCTCTATCAGTGGGCCTTTGTTCAATCCAGAATAAATGGGAGCACTCCATTTACCTACGGCGGGCCAAGAATCTAGAGTGGAGGCGGTATTTACATCAGCTGTATTTTTGAAAAATACAAATTCAAACCCGAAAAAGCAGCATGTGTTGCTTATAAATAGAGTGGAAACCACACCCACACAGCACAACCGGCAGTCGGAAGGTGCACCCGAATCTGCTGAACAGGGTGTGTGTGTGCATGTGTGTGTATGTGTGTGTGTGTGTGTGTGGGGTGGGGGGGCTATCCAGCTATCCGATTACAAATAAACATTTGAGAATGTGTTTTGAGAAGCACCCAATCATAATTGTGTAGAATGTAACTCTTGCTCCCTAAGCTGTTTTTGTGAGAGCTCTGTTTGGAGGGCCACAGTCATGCTCTTATATGAGATTTCCCATAGAGGTTTTCTAAACAGTTTACTTTTTGCAATTATTTAAAGCTCTCGCCTCTGACAAAAAACAATGGCGCAACACTTTGCAGCTGCTTTCCATTGAATTAAAAGTAAAATAACGTCTGAGAAAGGATGCTTAGCTTGAATACTAGTGATAGTAGAAATGAGTGAGACAGTATGGAACATTTTGGTTCTATTTGAACCGTTATCCCTGAAGCAGAGGTTCCCAAACTGTTTGGAGTGTCATTTCAGTTTGAGGTTGTTACGATGTGTCCCCACCTGAGCAGATTCAATCTAGCCCTGCCGCGTCTGGATTGCCTCACTCCACCTCCAGCTCACCCCGCTCACCCGCACATTTCATTACTTTGTCATAAAAAACCTGCAGCTAGTTTCTAGACACATTAACTTACACATCGAGGTATTGCTGATATACCCATCTGCTTCTGTGCCTGTTCATTGTGTTGCTTTGGTTTATATCCTCGCTGGCCTGCATCTTGACCCCAGTCTGTGATGACTACAAGTAATGGATTGCCCCTAAAAAAGCAATTCAGGGAATGTATCCCGTTTTAAAGCTCCTTATTTCAAAGGGTGTGAACAGTCCAATCAGAATTGCCTCATTCTGTCAAATAACATATTTTATTCCTTTTAGAATGCTCAAGTTTTGTAGTGTTTTATTTTAATATATATATATATTTTTTTCATTTTGTCTATATGATTTACCAATCAGCTTTTGGGCAGACCTAGAAACTGAACTGGGTGGAAACAGCCGACCCTCTCCTCAGGTGATGGGCCTGGCTCTTTTAGAGGTGACATTTTGTGCCAAAAACCTTCAGTGCATGACTGCACTGTCATGCTTATGACATAATGTATAAGACACCAGAGAACGCTCACTTAACATAAACAAATAATTTGCAAGGAAACACTTTTAATATTTTAATGGCTATATGAAGATTTTCACTTGAAAAGCCAACATTGACAACTACACTCTCCTACACCATGGGTCTGGCAGCAGGGCCAATGAAGAGAGAGATAGCTTTTTTGTGGGAAAAGCTTTGTTTTGTCTCGGAAACTCACCTCTCTCGGCAGCTCTGAAAGGAAGTTCTCATCTGCTGCAAAGGTTCGGAGGTTGATAAGGTAGCCAACAGTTGGGGGTAGGGACTCCAGTTCATTACAGCTGCAGTCAAACTCCTCTAAAAGTGATAAACTAAGAGGAAAAAAGTGAAAAGAAAATGGTGCAATCACCAAACACTCAAAAATCGATGCATTGTGTTTATGCATATCATTTCCACGGCAATAAAAATAATACATCAACATAATTTTGACTTTCCGTTCACTTTTGGGAAAGCTTGTTTTGATTCAGTTCATGTGGAAATGAAATAGTCAATGCATCATATATATCATTACAATAATATAATATACATGATGCATTGTGTTTATGCATATCATTTCCACACCAATAAAAATAATACATCACTGCAATTTTGGCTTTCAGTTCACTTTCGTAAAATCTTGGTTTGATTCAGTTAATGTGGAAATGAAATTGTCAATGCATCATGTATATTACAGTGGTGAAACAACTGTGCACCCATGTATATTCTAATTTTATTGTAAAAATTGGCAGTGTCTTTGCATTTAATGGCCATTTGTAGAACTTTAGCTGAAAAGATCAGTGGATATTTCAGTGGACAAATTTTAGAAGCTATAGCCACAGTTACACATTAATTGCGTCTTCTACGCCCCTAAATGCATTGAAGCTATAAATGTGCTACATGACCCGAATTCAAAATCCCAGCCTTTTATAATTACCAAAATGTACATCTTTCGCAAAAAAACTCAGACAAAGCTGCAGTAAAGTGATAATGGACAATTTGGAGGATATTTGAGCAATGGTTGTGATAAAGCTTCCTTAAAAAAGTATCTGAAGTCCTGGATACACTGCTGTAAAGCTAAGAGACTAAAAACACAGAGATTCACATGTTCTGAGTTGCAAGTTACAAGAAGTTTGAAATGTACAACTTACAATATGGCAATCTCATCAGAAGAAACAAGTCCAATTTAACATCAAGCTAATCAGACGAGTTACTCTGTTCACATTGAGTAGCAAGCTCTGCGCCTCAATAAATGTCCTTGTGTCTCACTAGCGTACTCAGGCCATAAGACAAAGCGCTTAAAAGATGACTCTGAAAATGAAGTAGTGTATCTGGAATGATTTTTTTCACTTTTACTGCCAAAAAAACACTTACATTCACTTACATTACACTCACACTAAGGGCCCCCAAATACCTCTGAAACAGAGCGCTTGTGTTTTTATATTTGATATGCACAGCAAATAAACAATAAATGAAACTTAGCTCTTTAATAATATATGGACACTGATTAAATCTAAGTTGGCTTGAAAAGGCCAACTTACTGTATTCCTGTCCAACCTAGTTCTTGCTGTTGTCTCATTTTTCTTTACTTGTCTCAGACTCAATTAGACGACTGCCCAAAGTTTGCCGTTTGATATGGTTCGCAAACAGTTACCCTAAGCCCACCCCCAAATTTTATTTTGCCTGACGTCTTCGCTCTGTATAGATTTCCTTCTCTGTTTCATTTTAGTTACATTGTGTTCCAGTCCATTCAACTAAAGAACCATCCTCATTTATAGGTTTAATTGTCTGTTACTAATCCAAGTTACTGTGGCTGTTCTCTCTTATTATTCCTCTTTCTTACCCCATTTATTTCATTCCAGAAAGTCTTTTTTGTATTTTATACATCCTTTAAAACAGCTACTACTCTTTACACTGTATGAACATTACAAGATGAGTGGACCAGTATCAGTGACCCAAAACTACTTTGAATCATCTCATTATTTTAGAACACAGTGAAGTTAAGAAATATTAGCTTTTGCTATGGCAGTGACCACATGGTATCTTTGTGCGCTAGTTTCACACTCTCATTGTCTGTAGTCTACAGGCAAACTGGGTCAGCATCTGACGCTGGATCATACCATTACCTGCCATTTTTATTTGGTAAATTTGTCTCCTCTATAAAACTACGTGCCTTTATAAGTTTGGTCTTTTCAAGCAAACTTGAAGACTTTCCTTGTATCATTTTTATTATACTCTCATCCGACCACAGTGTTTACTGAGCCAAATGCTTTGCATTCATAAATCATTTGCCTATACATGATATTAATGAGTTACACAACTTTAATTCATGCAAGTCAATGCATGACATTCCAAAAAGAATAACAATTTCAAGGTCAAGGTTAATGTAACAAGATTAGACTTTGTTGTTTTTTTTTTCATTTCCATAACTGCTGCAATACATTTGTTTCTCCTAAAGGTCAATGTATATTTATCGTGTTAACTAGAGTCATTAGCGCAGCATTTGCACAGCAGCTTGTCCCACCTGGCCTTCCATATGCAAGGCTTCCTTTTAGCTGCACATACAGGTTATGCAAAGGTGTGCCCTTGCCTAAATAAACATGCTGTGGCGGACGTGTGGGGAATACAGACGCTCACTGGTCTACTTACCCTAATTTGGCGCGTGGACTGAGATGCCCATTTAGATGCATGTTTGATAAACACAACACACAGAACCGACCAATGACAAACCAAGAAGAAAGGTGCATGGAGAACAGCATCGCAGGAATGAGGCAGGGGGACAGTTATGATGAATGAAACGGCTGGCTCATTGGGGAGTGACCTCTGAGATAACAAATTCAGCGGCAGACAGTGCACAGACAAAACCTCTGAATTTCCCATCTGGCTTTGGGTTACAATTCGTAGCTCGAAAACAGAAGAAAATATCTGGTCTTGAAGGGTTGGCTCCACAAGTGTATTCAAGATTGCAATAGAGTGGAATGATTTATTCAGAGCATTTGAACCAATCACATAAAACTCATTGAAAGTTCCAATGCTGTGGCTGATTGTTGGAAATGATGGTTCAAACTTATAGTCTAGATTTTTTATTGTCAGTTATTGACTGTGTACTGCAGATGCAGATGCATAAATATTAACTAAGCTACAGACATGGTATATGGAGTTTAGATTGCTCTTGATCCTGCCAAGAACCTGTCACTTATGCAGCCTACTGACAGAGTTTGACTTAATCCTTCTTTTAAATCCCACATCAGTTCATGTACAGAGAGAGAAGACAATTCTCGTCGTACGTGTGAACAGCGATGTTGCCAATCAGTGTTTTCTGATGGTGAGGTGAGAAACCCTAGAAGAATGGAGGTGACAGACAGCCAAGCTGCAAAGTCATTGTATCCATGGGCTGAGGTGGCAGCTCAGAAATAACAAGCTCAGCGCTGATGTCAACCACTGCCACTGACAAAATCTCTACTTGCTGCACAGTATAAATGAATAGAAACGGGTAATGACTGCCTTGAGGAACACATGATCGTAATAAATCATGAAGCCACTCAGTATCTAATGCAGTGAAGAGCAGCAGAGGGAGTTTCAGGGATTATGATCTGAGAGATGTTTAAAATAAAGATGTGGTCACTTTTTCACCTTCAATTGTTTTACCTTAAAACCCCAAATGAGCCCTCTAAGTTCACTAAGCAGCTACTCACCTTCCAATGGTGTTAGGCAGTGAGGTGAGCTGGTTATCATCAACTTTTAATGTTGTCAACTTTTTCAGCATTCCTATGAAAGAGCACAGAATATCAAAATAAGTGCATTCTCTTGTCTAATAATACATACATTACTTTAGGAGTACTACAATTGAAATTATTTCCAGTGGGATTTTAAGCCACTACAAACCTGCAATATTAGCCATCTTTGCAGGTCTGACAAGAATAATTGAGCCTTGAAAGGCATTCTGTAATTGATTTAACCCAGAGCACTCTCAGTAATGGTAGTCCTGTTTGAGTTGCCCTCATGCTAATGGCATTACAGAACCTGCACACCACTGTTATTGGAAGTCGTACCACATACACTGACATCAACATCCAGGCTATGACCTTTCAGTACATGTTATGTCTGGGAGTTTGAGGAATTACATACACTTTATGTCAAAATGTTTTCATGTACCTCTTCTAATTAGTGAATTCGGCTTCTGTAAGGTGCACACACTGCTGAACTGGATATTTATTTGCACGCACACTGCTTGTGTAATCTCCACAGAAAAGAATAGGTTGCCCTAGAGCGGCCACATATGCTCAGTGTCAAGCATCAGTTACAGGGATTTAAAGTCTCCCAGCCTTGTGCTGTGCAGAAGCATAACTGTCCCCACTGGAGTGATGGAGCTCCATCAAATACTTTTGGGGTGTGTTTCAGAGCAGTTTGTGATCCCGAACTAAGTATCAACATCAGTACTTGACCTTGTTAATGCTCTTGTGGTTGAATGCAATTAAGTCTTCACAACTATGTGCCAAACATCTAGTGTAAAGCTCTTCCAGAAGAGTAGAAGCTGCTACAGCAAAGAATGGTGGACAAACCCCATAATAGCCCTGATTTTAGAAGAAAAGGATAAGCAGGCGCCTACATACTTTGGGACATATAAAATAATTTGTCTCATTTCATTCAGACAAACAAGCACAAAAATGACAGTAATTAAATAGTGCTTTTGCGTAATATTCAGAGATCTATGAGAGCATAGACTTACTATGAAAACTGAATGCTGAATTTACCAAATCATTTCTGTTTAGGTGTATTTAGGTGTAACTATGAAACTCATAGGTCCTGGTCCTCACCTATTGTATCAGGCAGCTGTTGCAGCATGTTGGAGGAGAGCAGAAGGTCCTCCAGGGACTCACACCCAGAGATATCTGCATCCAGACCCTCAATCCTGTTCTTAGCCAGGTCCAGATACCGCAACTGCCTCAGCTTCCCTATAGACTTCATCAGCACACAGACACAACAGGACTTTACCAGAGGCCAGGAGGGGTTTACATCAAGTGGTGCATTCTAACATTGTCTATGAAAAACCATATGTAACACTCAAATAGCACTGCACAACACGAATCAATCATTTAATGATGCACAAATAATGAATAGTGTCTACATTAGGGTGTCAAATCTTATTCACAAAGGGCTGGTGTAGCTCATTCCAAATAAGCAGTAGCTCGTTTACATTCAACTCATTTACGTTTTCATTTACAGCATTTAGCAGATGCTCTTATCCAGAGCGACGTACATGAGTGTTTTGTAGTCTACAGATAAAACATGTCCCTCACACTAGTAAAACTGGACTTATAAGAGGTGCTAGCAAGCTAAGATTCTACCAGAGATGCCCTATCAGATCAGAGAAGATACAGACGTATTTTATAATAGAAGTTTGTGTTAATAACATTTTTGATGTGAACATGCAGTTGTTAAACTAAGTGCTCAGTGGGTGGGTCTTCAGTCTTCGTTTGAAGACAGCGAGGGTCTCAGCAGGGGAAGTTCTTTCCATTATTTTGGTGCTAAATCCGAGAAGACATTATGCATGTCTTGGAGGTGGGTCAAGTCGGGCTGCACTTCATGCTCTAGGAGGGCGAGCTGTGATCCGTGGTCTAATAAGAGCTGATAGGTACGACGGAGCTGGACCATTTTTGCTTTCATAGGTGAATGTTAGAGATGACTGAGACCAGGAGAAATTGGATGTGCTCCTGATTGTTTGGAATGAAAACCTATAGCCAGTCCAGCCTTTTGTTGACAACCCATTCATGAATAAGTCAATCGGCATTGCATTCATCTCAAACCACTTTATAAATAAAAGACTCAATCAGCTTCCAACTGCTTCTTACATCTATTAAAACTATATTAAACTCCCATATGAATGAAACGCTAGATAATAGTCACTGTGGAACCTGGAGCAGCCAGATGAAGTGATGCAATCCCTGGGCCAATTTGTGTTAATACCTGGGGCCTTATGTCCGTCTTTTACACAAATACAGTACAGTAGAGTCTAAGACAGTAAAGACAGTCAGTGTTTATGCTTATAAAAATATAAGAATTTAAGCAATGGTTAAAAGAGTACAGTTACTTCTCGGTGCACTCACGGTGAAGGACTAGTTTTCTAAAAGGGAGGTTTGGAATGGGTCAGTGAATTGTATACTGTTTATTTCTCCTGATACTAGTGATGTTTATGTGACCAAAGGCATGGTTTTATCCAGATCATTAGCTCATCAGTACTGTATAACTGATTCTAAGTAATACTGTTGAAAAAAAGACTTCCTAAATTCTTCAGCCACGGCAGCTCCCTCTCTAGCCATTAGCATCTCATACACGCACCTTTATAATGTACAATGTAATGGCTTTAAAATAATTACCTCTGTTTTGAAAAATGAATCAACAGCATCATAGCACAAGCTAACTGCACTTTTAAGAGAACAATAGTATTATTATGAAGGCTAGGCTATGTAAAAATTAATAGAAGCTTTAAAATGCCCTGTCTTCAGGGTCTGCGCTGTCTAGCAGTGATGTGGATCCTCCGTGAGCAGACTGAACGTGAGTGGAATGTTTAAAAAAAGCCCATAGGAGGCAGTAGCCATGGCCATGCTGTGCTGTGTGCTTACCCCTGGTATTGTCTGTAATGAATTGTTGTCCAACCACAGCTCTTTCAGGTTATGGATCTGCTCCAGCACTTCTGGCTGAAATGGCAAAGACAATCAGAGCTTAAACATAGAATAAAAATATACTTATTAGATATATAAAATGCAGTAGACACATTCAATTACCTAAGAAAAACTAAACATGCAATGTCAATCGTATATGCATTGTCTTCCAGTATTGCAATGTTATATTAACTATATCGCCTCTCCTTGAATAGGCATGTGCCACATCACAGCTTAGCGCTCTGCTCCAAGCCTTATGAGCCATTAATCAGTCCTATGTGCAGCCTTTCCCCTCACGGACCAAATGACCTTTTATGTCAGAGGGAGTGATATTTCAGGATTCTGAGAAAACCAAATTGTGTCTGTAGCAAATAAAGCATTCCAAAAATCCACTGCAGTAAAAAACACACAGTCAAACAACACAGTACAAACACACACAGTCAGATTGATTGTGAAAAGAAGACAACAGCATGTCTGCATATACAAAATATAATACGTGCAATTAGCATTAGATGAATTTACCAAATTAGAAAGAAGAAATAATAACATGAGATATGTGCAAAACTTTGGGTAGAGTTTATGTGAAACTTATGTGAAAGTTTTATTTCAATATATCAAATTAAGCAATGAAGTAATAAAAATGGCATAAAAATTAGCATCACAATGAAAGATATTTTACGTTCTGTCAACAAAACATTTCACACCCAACTACATTTAAAGAGCAAACTGACTCACACTACAGTTCTAGACTTCTACAGATTAGAGTTGTTTTATGTTGTCTGGATGATTTATTTGACCACTATGGATTCTGTGTGTGTTGACATGGTTTTGTCTGTTGAGCAGATTGACTTTGTGAACATGCTCCAAAAATGACAACACAGATGCTCAGTGGTGCACAGCCAGCCAGCAGAGCAAATGATTTCAGCAGATTCCTGTTGCTCTATTCATTGCCCATTATGTCTTCATTGTTGAGACGTTCTATTAGCTGCCTCTCTTTTGTTTATATCTATTGAGAGTGGGAATTTGGAAGAAGAGCTAATTAGGCTGTGCGTGTTTAGTGGTCTCAAACCACCTCAAATTAACAGTGGAAAGAAATGTGAGAGTGTTGGCTTCACAAAAGCCTATCAGAAAGAAATAAAAGAGAGCTTACATCTTCATCTTGGGTGATGAATTTCCAGGATTTCCAACATGATTTGTTTTTTCAACATTGTATTGTCTTACAGACAAGAAATTCTATCATACTTCTTGCAGAAGCCTCTTCTAACATATGTCACTAATGATTAGCTTCCTACTTATTTTGGGTAATGCAGTCATTAAGCAATACTTGTCTAGCAATGGCAAATCAATGGCTGGGCCTGTCACAATTATAGCATAGCTGCTCTATCAAAATGATTTCAGCTGATCGTGATTATCTAAACTGACTGCAGTCGTTAGGTTAGAATCACACACTGTGTAGTTATATACAGGTGCGCATTACAGTGCATTATATTATTTACAACAGAGCTGAATGATTTTCACAGACCTACGAATGATCAGATCTTGTGCTTCTGTACTTTGGAAGTCTGAGCCGTGTCAAGTACACTGAAGATGTAATGCATTGAATCATTGAATTTACTACCATCATGTTCTTAAAAGAAACAATGTCTACGACATTATATA
>JBBJLR010000111.1:10580604-10604307 GCA_037577145.1 Brachypetersius gabonensis
TTTAGTTGTGCTGCTTTAGTTTAGAACTGGTAGCTGACAAATAACTAATAACTAAAATATTAATTAATAATAAATTCATTATTCCCAACACTGCTAGTGCCATCATTGAGGTACCCTTCAGCAAGGTTTCATCCCCACACACTGCTCCCCAGGAACCCCTCATTGGTGGCAGTCCACTGCTTTACTTGGAGTTAGAGGGTTAAATACAGAGAAAGAATTTCACATTGTTCATACTGTGTGCTGTGCTGTGTTCACGTGTGACTATAAGGGGCCACTTTATTTTACTTTACTTTGTTTTTTTTTTACAGTGGCTGGTACAAATGAACTTGTAGGGCTAAGCCCCTCAGAAAGGGATAATTATAAGGTTTAAACTATGACAGCCACTAATGGCAAATGACTACACAGCACCACCAACGGGTCCTAAGAAAAATATGAATTAGTTAAGATGGGGCTGATTCATCCCTAGTCCAAGCTGCAGATTCACACAGCCAACCTGCCTCTGCCAAGGTATTACATTTAGTGAAGCCTCTTATACTCCATTTGGGCTCTTTCTTTTCAGACCAAGCTGTTCGGTTCTACCTTCCTGTGGTCTATGGCCAGTACAAGCAGGAGCAGGTCTAATTAGCTGCCCAAAGCTGTTGTAAACTAGTGCATCTACACACAAAATGTACATAACAGACATCCAGTTAAGATTTTCTCTATTTTGTATATTGCTGTTTAACAGACTCCTTCAGCAGTGATTTGTCAGGTTCTGCTAATGTCATAGTTAATCAGATCTGAAATGCTTCTCTAAAAATAGAGTGTCTGATGCATTAGTCTGCCTAAGATGTACAAATCAACATTTAACAACATGTGACATTTAACAACATGTATCAACATGTGACCGGTAGATGCTAGACAGCTCATTTCACTGCTTCATTGCTATAGTTAAGAAAATATGTCCTCAAATATGGTGCTGCAGTGTGTGAACTATCGATAGGTGTTATTATTAGCTATTAGCTATTGAAAGGATCTATCCCATCGAGTATTATGGCACTGTGTTTTTGTCAATTCCTAAATGCGGTAAAATCACTGATCCTTGGATTGCACAGGGGTTATAAGTAAGGGTTTGTAAATCAGGTTAAAATGTTTCCAAATGTGGAGTATACCTCCTGTGTGTGTAATGGATGCCTGTGTCATTTTTTTTCACGGTCATGCCTGCTTCCTGCACTGCTCCCTGAGCTCCGGCATCTGTGCCCTCGGAATTCCCACAGCAAGAGCCTCAATTAAGAAACTTTCTGCAGTGCAGCCCTACAGACCAGCCAACATCTGCTCTGATCACAGCACGGCTCTCTCTCCATAACGCAGAGCCAGCGCTTATCAGTGCCAGTCTCTCCGTGCCCAGCCTGGATGTGCGAGGGCTATTAAAGGGGAATGTGAAGTCACAAAGCAAGACACAAATCTAGCGGTAACAAGAAAAACATTTCATAGGCTTTGCAGCATCAACTAGCAAATAGAAGTGTACGCCTTTAAAACTAAAGGTCCCAAAAGGGTTTTTAAAGCGATAAACGGTTGATATTTTAACCCAATAAAAAGTGTCTATTTGTGCTACATTCGACATGTGAAAAAGAGAAAAACTGCAGGTTTTAATACTATCATAAACTATATTTTGAAAAAGAAAACACATGAACAGAAATATATACTTTACCAATGTGGACACACGTGCCACCCAGCTACCAGCAGCAGAGGCAGAGCTGCTGTTATGGGTGGGCACAACAAATTTACAAGCGGGCCAAAGATTGAATTTACTCCAACAGTAGGGGTCTATGACAAAGTACAGGAAAGCATAACTGACACAGCTGCTGCGTACCAGTCCGGGACGGAGGCATACGTGCGGATTTCCATGATCTCAGATTATACTTTATTTTTAGCAACCATACACAAAAATGGCTTAATGGGCAAAACACTAATAAAAACCACAACACAGGAGACTGGTACAAACCTAAGGGGATTGTGACGGTGGACTGAAAAATGGGACATGAACTAAGGAACTGTATACAGAAACGTACACTAACCAAAACCAATGGAAACACAGTCACACTTGTTACTAAATCCCCGGGCAGCTGAGAACCCTTACTAATAAGCCTCTAGCGGTCACTGACTGGGATGTCACAATAACTGAATAACCGGAGAATGTGTGTTGAGTATTTCCACTCTGAGATTTCCACTCCTCACAAACACATTATTTTTTGTTATATATGACGTCCTAACCTTATTACAGCTGAGCTGAAGAAGCCTCTGTAAACACGTGCTGTCTGCCCAGTAGAGGTTGTATAAGGGATGTGAAGTGTTGTACATTATGTTGAGCAGTTTGTGCAACATCTATCTCTCAACACCTCTTGTGGCTCTAGAGTGCAGAACCAGGTTTCTTTATCAGCTTGTTAAATTTCTTAGTGCTACAGGCTCTGATGCTGCTGCCCTAAAACATAGCTGCAAAAGATACTGCACAACAGACTGTGCTGCACACATTAAAGGACCTAAGTGTCCTCAAGAGGTAGAGTGTCCCTTCCTGTACACAGCCTCAGTGTTACATTTCCAGTCCAGTCCAGGTGAATACCCAGGTGTCTGTAGCCGTCCACCACCTCCACCTCTTGCCCGGGTCCTAAAGTCCACAATCTTATCCTTCATCTTGGTCACATGTGTTGTTCCCAAACAACACCACAAAGCAAATCTATTAATCTTCAGTCCTCAAGGCTCCTGTCCACCACTGACACATCCCACAATTGCAGAGTCCTGAATTTCAGCAGTTGTACTGGAAGTTTG
The DNA here is from genome assembly GCA_037577145.1 of Brachypetersius gabonensis. Classification (NCBI taxonomy): domain Eukaryota; kingdom Metazoa; phylum Chordata; class Actinopteri; order Characiformes; family Alestidae; genus Brachypetersius; species Brachypetersius gabonensis. The sequence continues at coordinate 10,583,407 of JBBJLR010000111.1, forward strand.
AGGTATACATTGTGAAGAATGAAGGTGAAAGCACAGCCCACAAAGGTGCTCCTGGTCTACTTGCATGTTTTGGAGCTTCACACACAGCAGTGTATGCTGGATCATGTTAAAGACACTAGAGAAATCAGTACTTGCTCAGGTGAGAGTGAGCTTGCTGAAGCAGGTTTGGTCATTCTCAACTGCAACCTTAGGATGGCAGGCAAACTGTAGAGGGACCAGAGAGGTGGTCATCTGAGCTCTGAGAGGTGCCAAAAGTAGTCTCTCTAGGACTTCCAAGATGTGGGATGTTAAGTTCAGCTGATCCACAGTCTTTGAGTACAGATAAAGTACAGGAACAAAGCAGGGTGTCTAACCAGCAAGGAAACCTTCTCTAAGGTCATGTTTTGGTTGAGGAGGTGCAGAAGAATAATGCATAACTGGTGAGCGCAGTTCTTCAGGACCCTGTAGCTGACAGCATCTGCAGGACTCTGAAACTGCCTCCTCACCTGGCTGCTGGAAACAGGCAAGCATACTAGGGAGGTAGAGGTAGATCAGTGTTTCCAGACCTGGGTGAGGGCTGTGCAGGGCCATGGTAGGGACTGAGGGGTGGGAGGATGCACAATGTGACTCAATAGTCCTGATCACTGACGAGGTACGACAGGAAAGCAGCTGTTGGGATAGAAAAGGTGTGAGGTCTGTGTGGCTAGGGGGCTGAAGGTTCTATTCCAGTACTGAACCTGTTGAAAAACAATTCAAATCCCTGACTCTGTTTAGATTTCTCTCAGAATGTCCTTCACCTTGAAACCTGTGATCATCTTTATTCCTCGCCACACATGCCTCCATTTTTCCAGCTTCCACCTGCATGCACCCTTGTTCTTTCTTAGTCTCAGTTTCAGCTCCCTCTGCACACTCCTAAATAATTCTATGTTCCCCTCTGCGAAGGCTCTCTTCTTCTTGTTCTTGTTCTGTTGCTCCTTTAGGTCACTGGTGATGTAGGGTGTATTACTGGGGAAGCATTTAGGATAGGTTCCTACAGCCATGTCTCAGTGAGACACAAAATACCGCATTTCTACTTCCGTCGTGTCCTTGTTGGGAGGATAAGTAGAAATTGGTTCAGCCACACAATTTCTTTTTCTGCATGAAAACATTTTGCAAATTGAGCATTGCAGCAGGCAAAAAATCAGAAAACTCAAGATTTTGCCACCCCCACTAGAATGGTGTCATTCTGAAGATAATTAGTTTGGTATAAAACCTTTACATTATGTAAAGTCAAAGTAGTTATTCCACAGCCCGGTTCTGAAAACCCCCTTTGCAGGGGTGTTTAGCTCAGAAACTGGTGTAAGGGCCTATGAGCGCATATGTTGCAGCTATGGCAGGATCCTGCCGTTTCTAGCCCAAGCAATGATGAGGCTGGCAACAGCAAAGGTTAAAAATGACCTGAAAAGCTTTTCCTGAAATGGGACACACAGATTGGACGTCCAGACAGCGGAACCATAAAGTGTCGATGGGTGTTCTCTCGTTACTTGGGGGCTATGAACAGTAAAGCACGCTTATTGCGATGCCAAACCATCTGTTCCCTTTAGAGGCAATGAAGCGAGTGTGTCTTTTTTCAACACTCAAGGACAAAGTGCCCCGAATTTTGCAAACCTGGGGTGTTTAGAAGTTCAGAAGCAATTAATACAAAAGAATTCTATTAATGTCTGGCACCACAAGAGTGAAAATGACTGAGTCATGCTTGGCTTAACAATGCTGTGCAGTGTTGAGTTACTGGGTGAGGTTACTGAGTACACTACAGTTGACAGACTTATTCTGCAGAGGCCTAAGGGGGGCGTTAAAGTCCCAGGGGAAATAACACATACCGTATAACAATATAACAGCATATCAGACATGCTCCATTATCCTTCTGCCCCTCAGAATCTTATTACAGCTCTCTGGGTCTTCAAGAAGGGGTATAACTGCACCTAAATCCGATTTCTAATAATTTTAGTCGTGTGTGGACATGAGTTGCCTGGCGTGGACTCGAGTAAAACTCGAGTCACCAGTTTGATGACCTGAGACTGTATTTGACAAAACACTTACTCAAATACTTACTATATGATTCGAATTACACACTAGTGACTGGACTTTATGACTTGAAAAGACCCAAACTGGAAGAAACAAATGTCCATGCAAGCAGTGGACTTTCATCAGTGTATCACAAAGCAGGTCATTCACAGGTCACATCCAGACCCTGGAACCTTCAGCCACCAAGTTTCCAGAATTCAGTATTCACTGGTAACAAGTTTAGATATAATGAGTTCTGATAAGCGATGGTTAATGCCAAACACATTTTTATTTCTCTAATAAAGGTTGCATTAATCAAAATAAAGCACTGATAATTATTGTATGTGACCCTCGGTAAAAACGTAAACACAACAGTCTCTGAATTCACGCTGGGTGGTTTGCTGGAGTCGGATGTGATCCAGTTTATTGTCCAGGGAGCGAACGTTGGCGAGGAAAATGGATGGTATTGCCAGACGGCTAGCATTAGCCTGCCGTGGACTCCCCGAGATCTCCGAGGTAAGCTACACGCTTATCTCTTATCTGGAGCAGGGTCTGGTGGTCATAAACATGTGTACCAGATGTGCGGATACACATGTTTGCGAGTTTCAAAAGTAACACACAATAGCACCAAAGTGTTGGACCCGGAGTGGCCACTGCGTCCTAGCGCTCTTCCATCTAGTTTTTTTTTTTAGAGCTACAACTCAGATTAAATAGCCATTTAAGTACATTTTTGCAATTAGTTAAATGATGAAACTTTGAGAGATTAATTTTGAAGACCTTTTCTTTCATATAAGACCAAAAAAGAAAAATTTGATATTTTTGATATTTTTCAACATAATCAGTCCGTACCTCAATATATAGAACGCCGACTTCCGACTCATTTTGCCAGATCGGGTCACCTATGTGTAAAGCCCACTCACAACAATGTGTATAATGAAAAGAAAAATTATGTCACAAAAATGGTGTTAAATGCATTTTTGGGTGAAACCCTTATTTCTCTCTTTTCAAATCTAATTTGAAAGAGTAAAGTCACGAACAGGACTTTTTCCTTGTCACAGGGAGTAAAGGGACAGTCGGAGGCGTCAACATCTGGATGTTTGCTGCCCACTATCATGATCTAGATCATCAATTCTACTTCTGAGGTGGCTTGTGAAGTGGCTGCCCAAAATATTGTCCATTTTTAAAGCTCACAGTCATACTGCATCTTCAAGTCTGTGACACTATAATAAAGAGCTGGATGAAACTTGAGGTGGGCCGAGAGACATTTTGGAGATGCATTTGCAGAAAAGATTTGGGTGACTATTGATTTCAAGTGTTTGTTAGTTACATTAGAAGCAAAACACCAGAAATGACTTGCCTGACTGATTGGCTGATCCGGGATAAGTGGAAACTGTGTATACATTTTTTGTAAAACTATCACTTAAAAAAATGACTTATTTTTTATTTTATCCCTAAAGTTGTATACATTTGAAAGGCACTATATGTATATAGACAAGTTACTAGAAGTAGCCATTCTTTTAAGGTTTTGTTTGTTAGTACATTAAACATTAGTACGTTAACGTTAGTACGTTAATTGTGGTGACTTTCTGGCCAAGTACACAAACAAATCCCATTTTCTGTCAAATTCTGAATATTGTGAATATTATTTTATCGATAAATAATAACCGAGTTCTGGGTTATCAATGCCTCTGCTGTAATTAAGATCACAGGAAAAAGCTGTAAACAACAGGAGACAATTCTAAGTTCTCAGGAGACAATTCTAATTATCTGAAGAAATTCTCTACAAGTGAAGTGCTTACTCTGAAGTTCAGTTGCTACCTTTTCCCTCGACTCAGCAGTAATTTACCTGCTCATGAACCTGGTCATTGATTTGAACTGGAATGCAATGCTGGTGAGGTAGGAGGATGCGGCTTGGGGTGGGATTTGGCAGAAGGGAAGGGGAGCTTGGATAGAATACTGGATGAATTTCTCGCTTTTGTTTATGCTGGAAAGCAGCGCAGCGATGAATGTCCTGTCATACTGAGTGCTGCATGTTTAACCGTTTCATAAATAATGCATCAGTCCATGATGTAATCAATGCAGTGCAGCACTGGGGTATTAACACGAGTCCTCACCCCCCCAGGTCAAAGACTGTTGGGGGAGATGACAACCACCAGAGTGATGGCTCCCTTCAAAAAAGAGACCTCTTTTCTTACCAGTTCTGTGAATTCATTGCTTCCCAAGTCTAATCGTTCCAGCTGTGACAGCCTGTGAATTGACCTGCAGCAGGATAAGAAAGGGAACAGGCTCAGGGACTGGTATGAGGCATCATTTAAACAGAGAGCAGTGTGAGACCAGACACTTCAGCATATCACATAAGCCACAATAGCAACAGAATTACCCACATTTCTGCCTTTAGGGACAACAGTGACAGCAGTGAGCTTAAATATAGAGTCAAACTACGAGGGAAAAATATTCCAGGTGTAGGCAGAGCAGGGCCATGAACACATTTATTTTAATGATTGTTTAATATTTAGATCATCACATAATCAGAGCAAATTATTTTACAAAGGATAAAATGAGTGATAATTAGAATGTAAGTGAAAAAAAAAACCCATACCCTGTGTTTTATTTTGAAACTAATGACAACATCTGTTTGCTTATTCGCCCCCTCAACCTGTTTATTCACTGTATTAAGATTTGTTGACTCTATTAATGTCGCAACTGTTGTAGATGGTGGTTTATTTTTTTTTACAACAATTGCCACATTAATCATGTTTGGAATATTTGTTTTCTATGCTGCCCAGATCTGGTCGGAGATTTTAATACCCACAATTTAACAAATTATCGTTTTGTTATTATACAACTTTATAGTTGAACCTTCACAGCAGTTTCACAACAGTGACTCACCAATTACAAAATTGAAGACCACTTATTAATTTTAACATTCCAGCTCAATGTTTCAGCAACTTTCCACAATGCTGAAATTACGCCTGCGCTGTATAAGTCCAGTCACCCAAATGCTTTATTTTTGGGATGATTGGCTTCATACTTAGATATGTATGTAAAGACAGTAGTTTCATATTGTACCTCTAGGATTAAAAAACATGTGACAAAACTGCATCCAGACGGGTTCAGATGAAAGTATGGTGGGGTTGGAATGTCAGAATACAAAAAGAATTGTTAACCAGGACATCTAAGCAACTCAGCCTTCGTGACGGCTGGTGCAATAAGTGTTCCTCTCTGGAGCCCTGACTGTGATGGACTGTTATGAGCTACATTGTAGGCTCCAATGCCTTTCACTGTGGCTTCACACCTGTGCACTCTTTCATCTAGAAGCTGAATAAAAAGGGGCAAAATGAATACTTCATGCCATTACTTTAAAATGGAAAGTGAACTATTCCTTTGGAAACAGAAGTGCAAAAGCTTAAGTGGGCTGGCGGAACTGGGTGGGCTGATTAAAGTGAATAACGTGAATAAAACCTCATGAATATCTTGAATCACATGACTGAACTACATTCAAAAGTGTTTGTACATAATGCGTCTAGAAGTATGCCTCTGTGCATTAACCTTTCTCTACTGTATTAGTCAAAAGGGTATTTTTACTCCTAGCTGCCATAAACCACACGTCAAACATAAGCAGTGCTAACAATAATCTATTACTGAGCTATTTGCAGCACACCCCAGAGAAACAGACTTCACACAAATCCTTTTCTTATTTACTTATTTGACACATAATTACTTAGTATTATAATAGTGTAGTTAATGGTGTTAAAGGGATTGACGTTTTTTTTTCCAGAAAAGCTGCATTATTAAATTACTAAGACAGCAACAACATCAACAGCGGTGAAAAAGAACCACTGATTTGGTGTAAAAATGTTTTTAAAAAATTGCATAATTCTAGAAAAACATAGTATCTCAAAGGCATAAACAGCTGTTCAGACCAAAAACTATATGTACAACTTCAACAATAAAGACACACTGTCCAGCCATTTTTTTTAGCTTTCTCTTCCATAACCTATGTTTGCGAAACTCCTCCAATATAAACATCCTCCAATATAAATATAAACAGAGTTACTTACGGAAAACACACATGAAAACACCCCCACGTCACTTACTTTGGCATGGTTTTCAGATGGTTCTCTCGAAGTTCCAGGATGCGTAATTTGGACAATCTGAAAGGCAGAATGTTGCAATGGATTCAGTTCAGTGATAAAAAGTGCAATGCTCTCAAAACCATATCCTGCTTGTTTGTGGGGGACAATGAAATCCAGAGTTGCAGCCAGCCTTTTCTAAGATAATATATTTTCTTTTAAATTCAGGTGGAATACCCATTCGTTCTAATCCAGCATTAGATGTCGAGCCTCTGTGTATCAGTGTAGGCCTTGGGCAAGTCACTGTAAGAATCAGCTTTTGTCTTTGTTACTGTACATTGTGAATAAAGAACAGAATAAGGCACAGGCAGCTCATATCTCAAGGACACTTAACAGCGACTAAACAAAGAGAAAGAGTGTTAAAGAGAAGCCTCACAGGTTTCTGTGTTTAGTGGAGGAAGATAAACGCTTCAGACCAATAGAACAGTATGCAGTCGTATGAAATAGCTATTTATTGTCAGACAAAGTCTGGACATTTTTCTTTCAGCTCATCCAAGATAATAAAAACAGAATTCATGCATGCAGTCAATCTTAGAGAAGTCACACGTTATAAGTAACGGAGTACTAACTTGAATTCTGATGTAACTACGAATTTGATGCAAAATGTGAGCACTATTAACGTTTTAAAACATATAAATTACTTATCAATATCTTATTTATCAATATCTACCTATTCAGCCAACCACATTTTAATCCCATCCATTTAGATCTAAGTTATAAGTTTTTCTGCCTGAATCGCTGAATAGCCTGGACTTTCACAGGTGCACAATGCATAATTATTACACATAGCAGTCTAAAGGCACAGTAAGAAAACAGTCTGTTTAATCCAAAGAGACAATGAGAGGTTGGAAAATGGTCTTGCAAAATGAATTAAAACTGATTTTGGTACATCAACCCATACAGATGTCATTACAGAGCATCAGATAAAAAGAACTGAACATGTAAGATGGGCCCCTTAAGTTAAGCAGGCACAGTTGATTCACAAGACTACAGAGTCACAGAAAAGGACTTCCAATTGAAATCATCACTGACGAGCCCTTACCTCCCAAAGTTGGCAGGTAGGTACTCGAGGAACGCATCGTTTAAGAAGAGCTGTGTCAGGTTGAGGAGCTGGGTGAAGCCATCGGGGAGTCTGAGGGAACAGAGAGAAGATGGCACCCTGTTAAAGGCCAGCACCTCATCACTCAGTAAGTGTAAAGCACCTCCGGCCCACAGAGAGGTAAGGAGGTCCTGCTATAATCCCATTACACTTCCCCTTTAACTGCCTCTGCTCGCTGCAGAGAGCAGGCAGCCCCTCGAAAGATTAAAGATTAAGATGGTAAAGTGAGAGGAGTGCGAATGCGCCATGGAACGCCTTTTACTTTCCAATGCCTGCCACAAATAAAGTCACGACAAGTTAATGCGATAAATATTTGAGCTCTGATTGTTTAACATCAATAAAATAAAATATGAACTGAGGCATCGTATAAACATGGTGTAATTAATCATTCAATCTTTTAAAAATCCAAGGAAGAAATGTTCTTTACCAACTTGTATTCCTTGTGCGAATTAATTATTCACACAATACATATAAAAGCATGTCTACAAATGCTTTTAAGCCATGTGAAATATTGAATAGGACAAGAGTGTCATATGTGGACAATAAATTGCAGAATAAATGAGTTATTTCCATGTAATCCAACTGGTGGTGGTGCACAAAAATTGTAACAAACAAGAACCTGAAATACACTTTAAATGGGTTGCATTATCTAACAAAACACTACTCACAGATGAAGGTATTAAAAGTCTTACTTTTTTAAAAGTCATCTTATACTTACTTGGTTATGGGATTTACACTGGCCTCAACAACTGATAAACATTTACAGCACTTGATATTGTCTGGAAACTCTTGAATGCCTAAAGGACGAAAGAAATTATATCATTTAAGACCATAGTTTATAAACAGTGCTAAAATATGAAAAGTGGAATGCAAAAGATTAAATAAAAATAAAAACATGTTAATTCATCCTCCACAGGGAACTCATGCAAATATGGTGATTTTCTGCAAAGTGCCCTGTTTATAGTTTAACATACTAGGAAAAAAGTAAAATCTAAATTTATCTCTCATGAAATATACATTAGGTTAAATTCAGCAAATAAATAATAACAGTGCGTTTAGATGAGTGTGCACTCTGAGGAGGATATGTACTGTGTTACCAGCAAACCGTATTTTGACCAGTAGGACTCCAAACATTTGCACATGATTATACATTGGGTTTACATGTTTTCTGTCAAAAGCTTTCTGAAAATTCAGTTTTTTATGAAGCTTTTATGAAACAAGCTGTTAAAACACCAGGTCAGGAATCGCAAAACATACCATTTTTACTTATATCCAGCTCCTTCAGGTTTACAAGGCTAGCGATGGTGGTTGGCAGGTTGGAGAGGTCATTATCAGGAATACTCAGCTTCCGGAGGGCCTGACAGTTGAAGAGTTGCTGAAACAAGACCAGAGAGTGAAGAAAGAATCAGGTGCGCTGATCGTTAGAGAAACTATGCCAAACTGGAAGGCAGTGTTGACTTGTCTTTGTCCGGCCACTTGCTATTTCCATCTTAATTGAGAACAATGTCCTCATGATCAACACCAGTGTGTGACAATGTGTAGAAATGACACACTGCTGACTGTTTAAAAGGTTAACCAGAGTTTCCAGAAAGATCTAATCACCACTGTCAGCCCACATCTAGAGCTGTACAGTCCAGTTCTAAAGATCTGTAAAGGACAGCTCGATAACAGCCTGACAGTTACAATTAAATCCTACAAATGGTCTCTTTATTTTTATAGTCGAAAATAACTATAAAAGGACATGATCTACTTACTTTCAAAATGAATCTTAGGAACCTAAGCAAACTGGCAGGGATAGCGATGCAGTGATTCCGTGTATTTTTCAGAGATATAAAAACATCCTAACGAACATGGCTTATTATAGCTGAACAGCAGTAATAAACATCATCATATAACACACTGTTTACCAACATTATCTTACATCTTGTCCTTTGAAAAAAGCAAATATGCACAGAAGAACCATGCTAGGCTACCATTTCCAATAAAGAATGCAACTAGGGCTTAGCTAGGGCTCTCCCTTCACAAATAACCATGGGCTGAGTAACTTACTCTTACTCTGGTGCATTCACAAGAGCTGTTCAGAGAAAGAATGTCTGCAAAAAGTAGTCTATTATTAGGCCCAATTATGCTTTAAAAGAAGTTGTGGGTTGGCGAAGGCCTGTTTTAATGGACAGAAGAAGAACATAGAGTTCAATGGAGCTCAAGGCAGAAACCCCATAAGATCAGCACTCATACAAAGAGAGTACTTTCCCCAGCTCTGAATGCTTCTTATGTAACTCCACTGATGAGCCATATGGCCACAAAACCCTCGGAAACTCTGTCCTTTGCCTGGCATTCAGAGTTTAGTGAATTAGGTGTAAGTACACAAGATAAAACAAATGAGATGATAAACAACAGTCTTTGTGAAGAAATGATCAAAATGAATTGCAGTGTTTCTGTGCTTTGTGGAGATGATAATGTCCAGCAGGAGATGGCAATGGTTCTGATTTAGCAACATTTTCTGCTATCAGGAATGTTTCTAGGTTAAAAAAAAAAAGAAAAGATGTCTCAGGTGCATGTGTATCCATCACGGGACAAAATAAGAGAGTGTGTTTGTGTGTGTGTGTGAAGAGTGCCTCTACAAATGTTGTGAGTGCAGTAGTGCTTGTATAGCAGCTTTTCTATGAATTTTCTCCAAATATGTTTTTTGGTTGGAATTTTGAATCAATTGTGGTCAATAGTGTATAAAACAATAGTGACATCCACATTTTACACAGACACACTCCCACAAATCATAAAAGCAATAACCAGAATAATTAAAAATAATGCTGTCATTTTTTTCATGGCTTCATATTGTCGACTGTGCTGATAAGACACCATTTGAACCTATAAACACCCCTCATACTTTCGTCAAACAGGGAGAGTGGGGGCGAAATAAAAAATAAAATAATTATATGTATACACACACACACACACACACACATACACACACATGTCTGCCTTGCCTATTTGACAAAGCTCATCTAGAGAACCAGAAATGGCAGAAATGCCACTGATTACACAGGCCTTCATCAGAAACCACAACACACTTTTCTAAACCCGTTTTTCATGCTGATTTCAGATCTACTTTCGTTTTTTTCAGTCACATCAACTTTTTGAATTATGAGTAATATTAGATTTGCAATAGACTTGCATGTTTTTATTAAACCACAGAAGCCAATCAAGTATCAATATTTTCAGAAGCAATGTCAGATTCAGAGCGATTCAGTGCGACGCTCACTGTGGTGTAGATATAATGATCAGTGTCAGTCAGTATTATATGCTAACTATACCAACTATCATGCAATATATTACTAGCTTCATCACAAATAACTGTACATGCGGGAAAAACTAAACACAGATTTGAAATCAGCATGAAAAACACTACAAAACCTACATAAATGTATCTCTGATGATTTTGACCTGTTGACCTGTGTTACTACTTGGCATAGATGTTACTCTTTTAGAACCATGAGGCAAAGCAATGCCTCTAGAGGAAACATTCCCCTAACCCTTAAAAGCTTGGGAGAATCTTATTATGCCAAAGCATGTTACAAACTCAAGAGACGCAGCTCAGTAAATGAATAGTGTCAGCAGCAAGAGCTGAACAGGCCACTGATATAATTTTCTCAACATAGACAATGCCATCATACAATAGGTCACATCAGGACCAGTGCACTCGAGGCTGAGATAGCGTGGGACAGTTATTGCTACAAAATAATGTAAAAAGGTACTGCATTTAATGACAGCATTTCCGTAGTTGCCTATAACTGAAAAAGAGTCTCTGGACCAAAATGGACCTGCTTCATATTATGACACAATTGCAAGTGCCATGAAAGTTTTATCACTCTGCGCCAGACTTAAGACCCTGTACAAATGGTCCGAACACTGTGAACACTGTAAGTTTCTGACTGTAAATGTATGCGGCCCATCAAAATACAGCCTATCAAAATGTTTTACACTAGGCCTGGGTACGTTAATGCATTATTCCTTTAGCAGGTCTTTCTTTCTAACTGCTGTCAGACTCCACAACAAAGACTTGACCACACACGCACAGACAAACAAATACACACATCCAATACACTGCGTTAGTTTCTATTATGTGCAGTACCACTTACATGTAATTTTTCTAATGCAACATGTGCAATTTTTTTGGGTTGAACTATTACTACTGGGCAATTTTTAAATGTGCAGTTTTTCTTGTGCATTTCTACTGTTATTAACAATGCCTGTCACTCCATTGTGTACCTGTATGTGTGAGTGTGTGTGTGTGTGTGTGTGATGTCCGTATTAAATATTTCTAGATTGTATAGTGCACATTTTATACTGTACTGTTGATATAGTATTTTATGATATTCTATTGTTTAATTGTTGCTGCTCTTAACTTTGTGTTTTTCCCTTTCTGCCATGACAAAGCAAATTTCCCACTTGTGGGGCTAATAAAATTATCTTATCTTATTATTGTGTTTATTTATAACGCATTATTATTATTTAACAACAATCATTTTATCGCACGTTAGCGCGTTTTTTAAATTCCTTTTATTTTGAAAGTTTGTTGCTTTTATTTTGAAAGTTCGCCTCGGCCTTTCAAAATAAATGTTTAGATTTACAAGAAATATTTTAACTATAGCTGTGTTACCGTGTTCAAGGGAACACTGCTGTTAAAAAGCACCTCATTTGTTTTAAGTGTTTGCAATCCAAATGTTATTGCTCTTTTGTTCATATAGCAGTTCTCAGCATAGACAATGCCATCATACAATAGGTCACATCAGGACATGAAGGACGGGAAGGGGGAGGGTGTGCGTGAGGGTGGACCGACACAGGGATATGACTCATTGGAACATTAATACAGACAAAACTAAGACAAGTGTGACGGTCCGGGCAGCGTCCACTAGGTGGAGCTGAATTTATTTCTGTTTTTGTGTCCTGGGACTCTTATTTTGACGCCCTGAGTACTCCTATTCTGTGAAATGGTATCAGCTGAGGAGTACTCAGGGTGACACGTGTTGCATCTTCATTGATTGTCTGTGTATGCTCTGTTCTGTATTTAAGTTCTGTTTTGTATCATCGGGTTATTAACGTCACGTGCAGGTAATTTAAGTCTTTATGTCCATGTTTCTACGTTCCATGTCCACGTTCCAAGATTCTTGGTATCTGTATCGGCTATTGTGCCACGTTTCTGTTTCTGTTTTCTTTTCTTTTGAATAAAGTTTCCAAGTAAAGACATGGCTGCTCCCTGGACTACTTTACCACCATGGGTTTACGGGGCAAACCGTGACAACAAGGACCAATCAAGATCTATATGTGTTTAATCATCGCTGACCGGGAACGTCACAGCAGTACTTTAAGTGCGCCATTCACTACTTTTGAATTATTTAATTTTGCGTATAACATTGCAATTAAAGAAATTATTGTTACCCAGCATTCGTTTTATCACAAGCATGTTTTCTTGTTTCTCAGTTCTCCATGTATTAAAATATATACATATTTTCACTTCCTTTTTGTAAATTAATATATGTGTTTCCTAAAACACAACTGTGAAGAGCGAACAAGGAACTCCTTTATTCAGTTTTTGTATGATATTTATAAAGTCATTTACTCATATGTGAAGAACAGCTGACTGGTGTGGTGGTGGTAAGGCTGCTACAGAGCACAGTACACAGATATCATACATGCTCAACTTTTGGAGACCAGATACAGACTCAAAATCATAAGCATGTGCCCACCAAGCAAGTCATTGCTGGATTTTGACTACTTCAGCAAAGATTTAAACTGACCTGTCTCTGAATATCACTACTTCTGTTAGCTTAGCAAAATGCCCACTCTAGTGAACTTAGCTTTACTGTTGCCAGCATCGCTGTTTGTTTTACATTATATTTCACTGACAAACAGCAACTCCTGGTAAAATTACATGTCTCTTGAAACAAAGAAACACAACCAAATGGCACAATGACTTCCACAATATATTGGATGTAATGATAAGTAACATAGATATGAAATGGCAAGGAGAAAGCAGGTTTGTTTACTATGCCTTTTTTAAAGTGTAAAATTTAGAGAAAAAGAATTCATTTATTTTCTTGAATTCCTTGATTTCATTCATTTTGAAAGTTTATCCTCAAACCTCATTTTATCTCCTTGTTGTGATGTCAGCAAACCAAACCTTTTTCTCAGCAAAATTTTAGAAGATGATTAAACGTCCTTTGGGAAAAGATTTTTAATATTTGCTTTAAACAATAGCTTATTTTGTCAAATCCTAATTTAGGCAAAACCTGCTCTCTATGCCAAGGAAGACATTTTGATCAACACAAATGTTAGAGTTTTAAAGCAGCTAACAATTTATCACTGTGAAAAGTCACTGTGTAACATGTAACAAAAAAGGTTTTGTGTTTAACTAGCTCTGACCCACACTGAAAATGAAAGCAATCTAACCATAAATTGGGGTAAATCTAGAAAACAATGGTTGTCAAGCGTATTTTTCCCTTTATATTTTACTTTTTGTACTAGAAAAAAGGCACTGGGATATGAGGTGACATAGAGGCCAAATTGCCCTAAGCTGCCTTCAAAAATCCCACTCTATTGCAGAAACACAACGCATCAGCCATGTTTTAGAGCTCTTTTTCTCAACCATAAATCTTTTAGTCATTTCTTTTCATGTCACTTTCCAGTCAGTCCCCTATGTAGCTAGTATAATGAGCGGCGAATGAGTCAACCGAATGAAGTGCAAGTCATTCATCAACACTGAGGAACTTGTATTAGTAACAAATCAAGTTTTCGGCATTAGCAAAATATATTTCTACTGGTGTACTTGCTTAATCTAAATGGCAGCACAACATTTCCGCATAAATACGTTTTTGTTTTTGTGAGATTATGTTTTTCCCATACCAAAATTAAATTGAGAAATACACTGAGAAATCACATCATTTCTTTTTTTTCATAAAAGGAGAAGTGCAGGACATAGAATGTGTGTTTTATGTACCTTAGGCAGCTCCTCAATTTGGTTGGCATCCAGGTAGAGCTCCTCCAGAGTGCGTTCGAAGCTAAAGATCTCCTTGGGGACCTGCTGCAGACTGCAGTGGGAATAGTCCAGCACTGAGATGACCTCCTCCTCCCCGCGGAAGCATCGGCATGGCACCAGGCGGCCGATGATCTTCCTCTTGGTAGTCATCTCCAGTCCCTGCACTGCAGGCCACAGAGAGAGTACAGCTTAGCCTCAGTTACACAAACATGGGTGCCAGTTTTCACACCAAAAACAATATTTATTTATTTATTTTTTTTTTACATGTAGGTGCTATTAACATCCACGCAAGCAGAATTACGTAATTAGTGCCACCTCTCTTCATGATGACTCAAGTACATAAGAACAAACAGAAACGCACAAATAACACAATTCGAGAGCATTCAACCGGTTTTATTTTCCCATTTATGATATTCTGTAATCATTACTAATGTTTCTTTGCCAGACTTTGAGAAGTGAAATGCTAAGGCTGCAAATAGATTGTTTTTTTTTTCTCGCAATAATGACTGTGCAAACACTATTACTGCAGAAAGCTGTAATATGCAAACGAGCCTCTAATCAATCCCTGAATGACGTATTGAATGCTATGTGTGTCCCGACCACTCAGAGAGTTCCGCAGATGAATTTATATAATCCAATAAATATTATTTATTTTGGTAAAAATAATAAGAGATTTAAAATAAGGGATTCCAGAAAAGGCCATAGAAGAACCACTTTTGGTTACCTATACCTTTAAAGAACCTTACATTGTAAATGGTTTTGAGTGTGAACAACTGTCTCAAAGTTGATATAAAGTGTCATATAATGTAAAGGTTCTAGGAAGAACTCATAAGTTAGTAACACACATTTTATTATGTGAAGGTTCTTTAAGGCTTTAAAGGGATTTACACCATGATAAACCTTTAAAAACCAGAAGAGGATCTTAGGTCACCCAAAGAACCATTTATGGCACCTGTTTTACTGTACAGATCTAAGCATTTACTAATGTGTTGGTAATATAGAAGTTATACTGTGATCACATTATGTGGAAATGATGCATGTAATATGGTAATTACCATGATAATTAACCTCTTGATGACTTACAACATTGTCCTGATTATGTATTACTATGGTTTTGTACTCATTTCTGTAACCCCTAATGGGCATCTTCTCAATAAGGGTTCTCCTGATCCCATGTTAGGCGGTTTATCCTCTGGATGGCAGATTGAGTATAAAAGGACTAAACTGAGCTGTGAGGGTGTTCGAATCCAGAACACACTAAAACAGCTCCCCAAACATTAAATAAAGAATGGAATCAAAATCATGGACAAGGCAATGTGAAACAAGACCAACTCTGAAAAAATGGATAAAAGCGCAACTTCAAGTAACAATAACATTGCAATATTATTTTATCTTTTTTTGTATTGTGCAGCTCACAGTCTAGTCAATCAGATTTAGTTTACTGCCCCTCACCACACTTCTTGACAACTAAGGTACAGTTAGCAGGAGTGCCAGAACGAGGCCAACATTCATTGACAAAGTTAGGAGCAATTAGTATAGTCGACTTAAACAAAACTGCAACTTCAACTGGCAGAGTTCACTTATTATGATCACTCCCATTCTACCAGACAAAAACAAAAATAAAACAAAAGATCAAAACAACAAGCATCATATAATAATCATTTGCATTCTGTGCGTCAGAGGAAGTACTGGTAATAAGCAGGGCTGTCATGATTACTCAACTCAATTACATGATTTAAAAATTATTAAAAAAGCAATTAAAATTGATCGTTTCAATGAATTAGCAGTGATTAGCTGGTCATTGGCATAATTACAATGTGTATTTTGAATGCTTTGACAAGCTTCTCTTACAGCAAGACAAACCGTTTTAAATGTTTTTTAATCGTATTCTGGACTCTGTGAAAAACAACTTTACAAATAATCAGTATTACTGATATAAACTATAGACATACCTAATAACAGACAAAGCAAATTACCTAAAAAGTAACAATACTTAGAAGAACTGAGCAGTTTTTCTCTCGGCCCTGACCCAGGGCCGAGAAGCTCGTGGGCGCCAAACAAAAAGCAACAGTACATCCGCATTACTTTTTTTCAATCAACAGCACTCAGAAATATCCACAGCACTTGTGTCGTGATAAAGTGCGAGAGAGAACAAGAGAAGCTGGGTGTTAAACTGAACTCCAGGGATGGAAATGTGTGGCTCTTGTAGTGCCAGTGTTTCAGGGGGCATTAGGGAATAAGTGCCCAACTAAAAGCCGGGTTCGTGCTGATACAGTGCGCTTTTGTGTCTTCCAAATGCAAACGAAAGGCTGCAATAATTAAAAGATCTAGTCACACAAAGCCCACCAGAGCCTAGCACAGTTACAGATTTGGTCAGAAAAAAGAATACAGATATGCAAACCATCTGATATTAAAACGGAACATAGTAACGTTCAGGGCCAAACTGAATAGACTCATGAAAATAAAAAGAAGCTGAAATCGACAGCAATAAGAGTTCTGTGTGTACCAGTTCATGACATGATGAAACACATTTACTAGATTCCTGACTATTTCATTCTTCGATGTCAGTATGATGATATGTTATCGGTATCATAAAAAATTACATTAAAAACATTTTAGATTTTGTGGGTGCTTATAAGACACTGAACTCCATGTAGCATAAACAGGGACCACAGTATCACTGATGCAGAGCACCGGTCCTATGAAGCATCAAAAGCTCTTTGATCTCTGACTGATACTGGTGCCCCCTATTTTTTAAAGCTTGCTAAATGTGAGTGAGCAAGAGAGCAAGAGAGCAAGTGAGTGAGTGAGCAAGTGACAGACAATTTGGGTTCATGAGGTGCTTCACATAAAAAAGACATTATTAGATAAACAACAAGAATATAAGAGTAAAGTGGCCTTTGGCAGACGCCCTTATCCGGAGGGATTTACAATAATGCCTGTGCAGCCTTGAACAGGTGTGAATGATAAACGCTCTCTGTAGGGCTGCACGATAATAAGAAAACATGTGATATGCAATAATGTTTTTGAGCGTTGCGATGGCGATATCACATGCGATAAGTAAGTAAAAACTTAATAGTGTTCATGTTTTTCTGCTTTGGATTTGCTGGTGATATAGACTCCAGGCGCTAACTAATTTATGCAGAAAAAAAATGAAATGCAATACTTCCATTCCATGTTTTTTTTAAAAAAAGAATTTACTTAAACAGAACATTTAATGCCTCCCATAAAACATTTGAACCATTGAACATCGTTGAAAAAAAATCTGAAAATATTTTTTTAATAAGTTTAAATCTTAAATAAATGTAAACATAATTTAAATTATAGTAAGTTCTTAGCCAGAAAAAAATAGCAAAAGTAAGAATCTATAACAGAAGCACAGAAGATAAAGAAACTGCCCAGTGATTTTTTTGCCCTCTTCTCTGTGGCACTGGGTGAAGAGTTTTAGAAAAACACCATTTATTGCAGTTCAGTCTTTCGTGATATGGATATTTTTTTGCGATATGTATATTGTGCATGTTGATATCGCGATGACGGTAAATTTGCGATATATTGTGCAGCCCTAGTTCACTGTCACAAGCATAGACTTCAGTCAGTTTTAAGGGTGAGTTATATGATAGGTCTCACTATATTTACTATATATCACCAAACATTTTTCAGGCTTTTTTTGTGCTCTTTGACAAGGGGTTGTTGATAAAACTGCCCCTTGCCAAAGGGCTATCTGAACTAAACCAGCTATAATTTATTTATTATATCTTTTTGTCAGGTAACTCACCCTTAAAACGAACTGAAGTCTATGCTCAGAGATGGTGTCGTGACAGTGAGAGTCTATTATTCACACATTTTCTAGGCTGTACATGCACTGTTTGAGAGAAGCTTCAAGGATATCCAGAGAGAATTTTTCACTTTGCCGCCAGGTAAGAGTGATTCAGCATCAAATGACTCCCCAGTAAAGACACTCAAAGCCAGAGTGTCTTCAGCAAAACACTATATTACTTCACAGGGTCAGTAAGAAATCCCCCCAAGATGAAACTCAGCTTCAGCTTTCAGATGCAACCTCCATTTTCTTCAGGAGTCCGACATATTCAAACTCCGAAATG
Organism: Brachypetersius gabonensis; assembly: GCA_037577145.1. NCBI lineage: Eukaryota > Metazoa > Chordata > Actinopteri > Characiformes > Alestidae > Brachypetersius > Brachypetersius gabonensis. The sequence continues at coordinate 10,601,794 of JBBJLR010000111.1, forward strand.
TGTCAGCAAGCAATCTTGGCAGAAAAAATAACTTCTAAGTGAGCAATCCATAAAGAACAGAAAATATGTCTCAAAGTATACCAAGCATCCTCTTATAACAGGATCTTGATGGAATGGGTCAAGACCACAGCTGATAAAACAAAGTCGTCCTTCACTCAAAGTAAATAAAAGGAGCCGAAAGAAGATGGCAGATAGTTCTCACTTACACACCAGATATTGATTTGTGTGGGCCTTTCAAGCTACACTTCAGTCTCTGTGTTTTAAGTACTGGGTATAGTACTATGCAAGAACACATGAAACTCGGAGTAGAGGTTTGCAAGAGTGAATTACAAACTAAACAAATAACCAGCATGTTCCACCGGGTTCATTACTTATTGATTGTAATCAAACATAAGTGCCCAATATACCAAACTGTATCTAACATTAAAAAAATAACATCTGTAAAAACATCAAAAGTACAACAGTTCCACATTATTGATACATAAGCCTTCAACACCATTTTGCCATTTAATATATTCTATTATGGGGAAAATATTAGAGATGCACAAACCAGGAAATCATAAGCAGATGCCAATGTCTCCATATATCCATGCTGGCATCAGTACATAAACATTAATGAAATACATTGTAAATACAATCGCATGGATTAGATGTGCAGAGATATATACTATTTATTTGTATGTGGTTAGAAAGGCAGTGAAATGCAGACATTACTCCACCAGAGTACAGCAAATATCTAATATTGGTCTAAAATATCGACAGTCATCGCGATAACAGACTCACATTTTATTTTAGACAACAGTGCTTTCTAATAACCAGAGCAGAACCTCCTATCAATTCGTATTAACTAAGTTGGCAACAGTTATTTTAGCTTCCTCTTCTATCAATAATGCATCTTCCTTATTCAGCGCAACACTTGAATAATTTAATTGCACAACAAGGGATTTGCTGTTATCTAATTAATCAGAATAGATCTGAGAATAGCAGCGGGGGGAAAACTTCTCTGTTCAATTCGGCCATGGCGATGCAGGACAAGGGTAGAATCAAGATTTAAAACAGTTCTGAACAGCTCTTATCTTTTCTCAGATCTCATCATATCTTATGAAGAGAGAGCATCAGACCTACGAAAATGAGATGCAATGATTAAAACAGCACATTATCTGTCACTGTAACACTGACTGTTTTCTTCGCTTCACAGTAGGAGCCGCGAATCACGTTTTAAGCCTCATCCTAATGAAAGCATCCAACATTGTTACAGAAAAACATTCCCATTAATGCTGATCCTGGAAGGATTCTTTCTTAACCCTCATGCGTATCTGCAATCCTGTAATTCTCTATTTTCGAGTGCTAAACCCCAAGCAACATCTCGACTCCAATTATCTCAGAATACTGTGACAAAATCTTGTGACAACTGTTTTTACCACGGCTAATAAGCTTTCTTCCATGTTTCGACATAAATACCATTCGGGGGATAGCAGCTAAAAGTGGAGTATTTTGGAAGCAATACCTGACATTACTGGAGAATGATGCTTGACTTCATTTGATGAGACTGCGTATAATGTCTATATGAAATTGCAGTGTGGTTATCTGTCACATGCTGCACAGAGAACTGACCTTGGTTGGTACTGTACGCATCTTTCTCTGGTTAAACTGATTATCTATCAGTCAAGAGAAAATGTTTGCTTGATTGCTACATTACACAACAGAATTACTGCAATGATTAACTGTTTCATCTACTAACCCTGTCTGTTTCAGATGATGGCGGGTCATCGCTTTGGTGTAAGGTTGAAACGGTTATTAGGGCTTAGTTCTGGAGCAATAAGCCAAAGGTTTTATGTTTTGATCTAATAAAAGTGTTAAGTTTGAATAGAAATCATTTTTAAAAACCTTTTTTTGTGAGGAATAACAGCCAATTGCTGCTCATTTTAAGAGGCCTTTCATGTTGCATAACCCACTGTTGATATAGTTGTTTAAAAACACAAAAGTATGATTTATCCGATTACTCGATTAATGGATGAAAAAATCGACAGAATATTCTATTCCAAAAATATATAGTTGCAGCTCTAGTTTGGTGACAATTTCATTTTAACCTCATTATTCTTGGGAAGGACAGGTGAGGTCTGTCTGTATACAAGCACACAGTGAGGTAATGAGATATGAATCAGGAACAGATGAGTGAGTTATGCAGTGTCAGAGCTAGTGTTAAATCAGTGAGATCATAAGTGTAAAAAATATAATATCTGACCTAGGGGTGGGCGATATACCAGTAGACACGACATACCGATAGAAATTTGTCAACCGATAGAGATTTTGGTCTATCGTCTTAATCGTGGTTGAGCTCACGTGACGTTGCACGTTAGGTACCGTAATATCCGGACTATAAGGCGCACCTGAATATAAGCTGCACCAGCTAAATTTGGGGGAAAATACAGATCGTACCCGACTATAAGCCGCAGGTGTTTTAATGTTTAATTACCGTATATAAGGGTTCCTGCTACCACGGAGGAGATTGTC